>QLOH01000143.1:1200000-1814586 GCA_026901365.1 Sesbania bispinosa
TAATTTCTCTTCTACATCACTATTCTAAATCCTCTCCTTTAGCATTGCTTCTTTCTTGAGGATTCTAAATGATACTTTGTTTGCTTTTTAAAATACAAATCAAGTTTTACGAAATAAATTAATTTTGAAGAGTTTGACATTCTTCTTTTGGGTGTTTATAATGTTGTTTTCATGATGTTGCACTTACATACATGCATGTCTAGTTTTATGAGTGTGGGTTGTTGTATATAAATTTGCAAGAGTATTTTATTTCCAAATAGACTTCATATTGTTTATAGTACCTTCAAAGTGGTTATTTTATTTGATTACTTGCTTGATTACTTAATTCTTAAGCTAATATTCTTTTAGGTCTCTTCTTTGTAAATGTTTTTTGTCCAATATGTTGAGTTTTTAACTTAGATATAGGGAGAATCTTTGATTTTCATTTTGCTAATTGATATAAAACTGTATTGAGTTTCCACAATTTTTAATTGATTTGTGCATTATTGATACCTCCCTTCTTTGTATATGTCTTTCTTTAGATTCTACATATGAATACCATAGAAAATTAGAAAAGAGATAATATTATAAGTATTGTCGTAAACAATTTTAGCTTGCGACTATTGTAGATCAAGATGGTTTTCCAATATTCTAGAGAAGAAAAAATGAGTATTTCATCGAGAAAAATGGTATAAAAAGCTTGATAATTGTCGTGATGTTCTCTATAAACCAAAGATTTTAATGAAGTATCAACCACACCTTAACACTTAATGGTGTAATCAAAACGCTTCTATTAAATACTTATTTAAGTACATTAACAAAGGATATAATCGGATAACAATTGATATGGTTCTTCCACAAACTCAAGATTGGTCTTGAGATAATGAAACCAAACAATAGCTTGATTGCATATATATCTCACCATGTGAGGCATGTTGGAGAATCTCTAAGAGGTTGAATGATTGTACTCGTATCTTCCAAACGAACAATATATTTTTCAAAGATGATGATAACCTTGATTAATTGCTTTCTAAGCCAACTGTTAAAGAATCAATGTTTACATCTTGGATGTAGGTAAAAAAGGTATATCAAGAAGGTAAAAATCTTACCCATGCATAGTATGTGCCAAAATTTGTTTAAAGAAATATTATATTGTTAGAAGAATAAATTGTGTTCCTCTAGGTACTTATGAATTATTCTATTTGAGAATGATTCTGTGTGTTGATAACGATCCATGTTGCTGTAAGCATGGTGTACAATATCCAGATTATTGAGAAATGTGTTTTACAATCGGGTTTCTAAAAGATGACCAAGAATTTATTGAAATTATCAAAGAAGCCAAAGATTGGAGTTCTGGTCATTATTTACACAAACTATTTGTGACAATGGTTTTTATCAAATAACATTAATAAACCAAAACATGTGTGGTAACAATCAAGACACTAGTTAACGAAGCAATTCGTGCATCAACATGGATTTACTGGTAATGATCAATTAAAACGATTTTGAAACATGGTATTTAACTTGGGGGAATAAGCGTGATAATTAAATTCAAACATGTTGGTATCAACTCACCTAACCTGATTTTAACAGGAAAAATCCACTTTAATCAAATTTAAGGAAAACCTGACCCCAAATTCCGACTCGAGTTTGATGAGGTTTGGGGTGTCCGATATAATAATTAAATAGTTTTAATTATAACAATAGTTAAATAATAACACTTAAGTTTCTAATTTTTCAAGATTCTTCACGTCTATTTTTATATAATATTTGAACTAGAATGTGTTCGATATAATTGATTTATTTAAAATTATGTGTGTACGTTACTAAAAATAAAAAAATAGAGTAGGATGAGATGCTCTTGAGTTTTTGTGAACACGATAGAGATTCACAAGAATGAAATTGAGTTTCATAATATCAAATTTACTCTCCCTAAACCGAAATCTGCCCCGGCTTTTACAGGAACGAGGAGAACAAAACCCACACCGGACCTGGACCCACCTGATTGCCATGTATATCTGGGAATCACACAAAACATTCTATTCTAAAATCAAGGTTTGTTCATTTTCATGGGGGTATTTAATCCTACAAGTTCATTCATCCCTTGATACCGTCTTATATATGCTAATGGTAGTAGTTTGTGCAAACACGTTATACCAGCTAAGTTCCATCTACGCTGGGGTGGGAATAGGCCAGTCGATCTGTCAGGAGCCTACGGCCTGACCTGTTTATGGCCTGGCCTGGCCTGGCTCGTTTATTAAAAAGGTCAGGCCAAGGCTTGTTAAAAGACCTTTTTAGTTAAATAGGCCAGGCTTCAGGCCTATGAAAAAGCCTATTAGGTTTAACAGGCCGGCCTATTTAATATAATAATATATAATATATTAAATTAATTATATTAATAACTATAAATATAATAAAAAAATTATAATATAATAAAAAAATTGAATATATTAAATTAATTATATAAAAAAATCCGCTTAAAAGGTCTGCTGCCATGTATAGGCTTATAGGCCTGTTGGCGTGTTTGTTGGCCTTGTTATAAAACAGGCTTCTAAACAGGCTTACAGGCCAGGCCGGACTTTTTCGCAGGCCAGGCCAAGGCCTTACTGTAACATCCCGAAATTTAGAAAATTAGAAATATAATTTAAGTACGTATAATTATATTTCGGTAACGTTAGTAGTAAAAATAGAAGTTACACATTAAAAATAGTAAATACTAATATACCTGAATTTATGAGATAATAATAATATAATATTATAAATATTAGGAGAGATGTCAGATTATTAGGATCTTAATCAGATATGGTCATATTGAATATAATAATATTATTAAGTGATAAATCATAAGATTGCAAATAACATTAATTGTTATAAATATAGTAGTTGTTATATTAATAAAATAATATCAGGATTAATAAGGACAATCTTAGAAGAGAGATATGGTTTAGTATTTTAAAATTAAGATCAGATTTTAAAATAGGGATAATGACATCACAAGGATTAAGGGTAAGAATCAATACAAATGTAGGATAAGATTTAATTATATAATTTGAATTTAAATTTGAATGTAGACGAATAAGGACTCCGTAATATACTAATAATTCCTAATATAAATAAATAAATAAAATAAAAGAAAAGGAAGAAATAATAGTATTAGTAATATTAATATTTTTATGAATAATGTTATTTAATAAAATAAGGATGGGTGGGTTGAGAGTGGGTCCAACCCAGTTAAGTATTTAAGTAAGGAAGGGTTACCAATTCGCCCCAATCCTTATTTTTCAAAACGTTAGAGAGTGAAACCTTAAGGAGGGGAGAAACGACTCCACAAGGAGGAGGTACCGCAGAGTAGATTAGCAAGGGAGTTCCATCTTTTCGTTTATGATCGCCAACTCTAAGGTACAGTGAGGAAGAGAGTGATGCTTGTATATGCATGTAGGGGTGCTTGGGTAGTGATTTAAGAGTAGAAATTCGTATTTATGTATGCTATAACTGAGTATAGATGATATAAACTGTGATTTATGGTTGTTTGAATGATTCTTGATGAATCTTGAGTGATTTGAATGATAATAATGAGAATAGCGAAAAAGGGATAATAAGGGTTTTGATGATTTGGGGTTTTGATGGGAAATCCATGTAAAACTGTTAAAGATTGATGATTTTAATGAGTTTGATGAATGTTTATGATTATGAATGATGTTTGATCGAAAGGGATCGATTAGAGATTGATTGGAAGGGTTTAGAGATGTTTGAAATCGTGAAATCTGCGATCTGCGTCGCGGGTGTGGTAATCGATTACCAGGGTGTTTTGGGCAACTCAGAAGTGTTGTTTGTTCGCTGGTAATCGATTACAGGATTGTGGTAATCGATTACCAGAGAGTTTGTTTGCAGGTAATCGATTGCAGGGGTGTTGTAATCGATTACCAGAGTGTTTGCTTGCAGGTAATCGATTACAAGGTGGTTGTAATTGATTACGAGAGACTTTGTTTGTGGGTAATCGATTACTAGAGGTTGGTAATCGATTACCAGAGTGGATTTTGAGAGCCTAAGTGCTTAATTATGCTTAATATATTTGATGTTTTGGAATGCATATGTTGGTGAATATGCTAAATATTTGATGTTATTTTGGAATGCATATGTTGGTGAATATGCTAAATATTTGATGTTATTTTGGAATGCATATGTGGGTGAATACGCTATATATTTGATGTTATTTGGAATGCATATGTTTGGTGAATATGCTAAATATTTGATGTTATTTGGAATGCATGTGTTGGTGAATATGCTATATAATTGATGTTATTTGGAATGCATATGGTTGGTTAATATGCTATGTAATTGAGGTTATTTGGAATGCATGTGGTTGGTGAACATGCGATAAATGATGATGTTACTTGAGTTGTGCGGGCCCATAGAGGGGGTACAACTTAAGAGAGATTCCTTGAGCATATAGATGTGAGTTGATGATGATGAATATGCATTGAGCATGAGAGGTGATACTTTGGATACACGAGCCCAAGAGAGGGGCGTTGAGCAACACTATCGACCTTTGTGGTGAATAACAGTAGTGTTGTGTGTGAAGCTTACCGGCCTGTGTGGTGATTAACGGTAGGGCCATTCTTTGTGGGGCGTTGGGCAACACTATCGGCCTGTGTGGTGATTAACGGTAGTTTTGTGTGTGAAGCTTACCGGCCTGTGTGGTGATTAACGGTAGGTAGACCATGATGGGGGACATTCTTGCACAAGCCTAGAGTGGGGTGAGGTGCAACTTACCGGCCTGTGTGGTGTATAATGGTAGAGCTATTCTTTGTGGGGCGGATGTCTCTGTACAAGTCTAGAGTGAGGCGATGTACAACTTACCGGCCTGTGTGGTGTATAACGGTAGGACCATCTTCGGTAACAACTAGAGTGATTGACGAGGTACACCCTTTGTGCGGCGTTCCAAGTCATGATCTTTGGGTAGATGATGAGATGAGTATTGGTGCATGTGATAATTGGAATACTCAACGATGGAATTGAGTTATTTGATAATGTTAATGAGTTTTGGTGCATGTATAGATGAGTTATATATATGATGATATTTGAGTAATATTATGATGATTATGAGTTTTGGTGGATACATGATGGATGTATTTATGTGTTATATTTGGGGAATGATGGCATGAGATTCATATGTTGATATGAATGAATAGCTATATGTTGAGTTTTGGAATGATTTTTATCTGATGTTTTATCTGATGCTTTGGGTGTGGTATGCTATATGATGATGTTGTGGGTGAGGATGAGGTATTCCCTATGTGTATGTATGAGTAGTATTCTTTTCCTCACCGTATTCTGTGGATATATTTTTTACAGGTGTTGATGAGGACACGATGGGTGTCAAGTATGATTAAGGGATGTGCTCTGATAGATGTGACATAAGGGTGTACTTGAGAGTCTTTATCATGTTTCTAGTTAGGAGTATTTTATGAACTATTTTTGATGCCTTGTACGGCAAGTAGGTTGTTTAGTTGTTTTTATTTCTTTGGAGATTTCGCTGCATAATTGTTTGGATTAAATTTGAAGTTTACTTTCATTTAATAAAGTTGTTTTCGAACTCATGAGGTTTTAATAATAGCGTTTGTGAACCTTTTTACCCATCGTGGGACATCATCTTTTCTAAACTTCGATTTATTATACATATAAGAGTATGGGGTAGAAGGGTGTCACATTAGTTGGTATCAGAGCAGGTCGGTTCACCGGCCTTGAGTTATGAGTTTACTATGCTTCGGTGGTGTTAATCTGATTGATTGATTGATTGAGTGAATTATATTGTTTTGAGTTAACTGTTTGTTTGATTGGTCGGTCCCTCGACCTTGAATATGTGTTTGTTGTGCTTCCGTGTGTTAAATTGTGATGTGGATTGAGTAAGGTGTATTATTGAATTTTTTTTAGTTTTCAGTGTCCTGCAAGGTTGGTAAGTCTTTGATCATCTTGCTTCAAGTGATTGGGACTGACCACCCTAATGATTTGAACATGATAAGAGAAGATGTAACAACTTGAAGGGAGAGTGTTTTGTCAATAACATTGCTAGGAGAAAATCTTTGCGAAAAATATTTTAAGAAAGAAAATTTTAAATAGAATTTTATGTGTGAATGAATGATATGATGATTAAATTGTATGATTGTAATGACTTTTATCATATTATGTGATGTGTATAAAATAATGTTTTAGAAATTTTGAGGTTCAAATTGATTTAGATTTAAGTGAGAAGTAGGAGAAGAATAAATAAATAATAAATTGTTGAATATTTAAGAGTGATGGTTCTTTTGACAAATAATATATATCTATGTGTGTGAGTATGTTTGAATTTGAATTTATTAGATTAGGATTTATCTAAATCGGATATAAATAATATGCATAATTTGATTTTGAAGTCAAGGATTAGAATTAGTTGTTGGATAGGAGAAATATGTATCTTGATTTTGAAGTTTTAAAATTAGGGTTTGATTTTAAAATTTTGTTAGGATTTAGTTACATTTGGATTAAATGATTTATATAATTTGGATTTAGATAGTTTAGATTTTATCTGTAGTTACAAGGTGAGCTAACGGGATGAAAAAGTTTTGGTTGGGGATGAATTTAAATTTTAGAAATTTGGATGAGTCTATGTTGAATTTCAAATTAAGATAAGATTTTATTTAGATTTGGATTAGGTGTTTCTGATGATAGACTCGATTATATATATAAAAGAAAATTTGTTAGGATTTATTTAAATTTAAATTGGAGGATTTTGGGAGTTGATTATCTTATAAGTTTAATTTTTTTAGAAGAAGATGGAAATTTATGAAGTATAACTAAGATTTCGATAAAGATAGTAATAATAGAAACCAACAAACTATTTTATATATATAGCATTACAAGATTGATAGGAAATATATATTATAAGATAAATAATAATGTCTGTAAAATAAAATAGAGTTTATTGAAAGTAGATATGAGTTGTGTGGTGGTATATGTATTAAAAATAAATTTTTATTTATGAGAGTATAAATTTATTTTAGGATAAATGTTATTCTATTTTATGAATCATAAGAATTATTGTGACTGGTTTCATTTATAGTAAACTCTTTTCTTTACTAGAATTGGTATATACACCTGTCTTTAATTGTTATAGTGTCTTGGTAAGGAACTAATAACTACTATTTTCTGTATATTTTAAAGTTTGTTTAGTCTAGAGGAAAATAGGAAATATTATAAGATAGAGTAAGGTAAAGAATTTTTAGAGAGAGATCCTAGTATTTAAAAATATATATAGTTTAGACAATAGAACCTCCCTGAAATAAATAAAGATTTTTCAAAGAAACCTAAGAAAGAAACCTATAAAATATTCATATCGGTATACACACACGGTTTATAATCACTTATATGAGAAAGTAGGAATAATGATATGGAACTAGGGAATGAGAAATTTTTATAGGAGATTGAATTATAGAGGAAAATTTTATAGGAGACCAAATTATATTATATGTGTGACTTAACCTAAGGAGATTGCAATCAAATATAGAAATATTTTTAGATTAATGATAAATTATTAGGACCTAGGAAGTTGGATATTGATCTGCATAAAGTTGGATGGTCTTTTATTTGAGGAAAACTGTTAAGCTTGTTTTTATGGTTTAGATATGGATTTAAGTTTTAATCGATAGTTTTATGATAAAGATTTGACATGTTAAGATTTAAGGAAAAGAGGTTTAGTCTTTTTAGGGGTAAAGATTTCCTTTAATTTGATGGTTTAGAGATATGGATTTGATAATTTAGAAAATTTTATGGTTTTAGTATAAGGATTTCAAGATAAAGACCAAATATTAAGTTTGATAGAAATTTGATTGATTGAGTATATATATGGTTTAGAAGTATTGATTGATCATTGGATCTAGGTGGATTTGGTGATGATATTGTGCAATCTTGATAGTTTTATAATTATGATAGGATCATAAATAAAAGGCTGATAGAATTTGTAGTTATTTAGGCTTTAATCTTTGAACATATCGGAAGTAAATATTTATTAGTTCATAAATTTTCAATCATACGAAAATATATAAACTTAAAAGATTAAGAGCTGAGACTTAGGGAGAAAAACTTGATCTTCTAGGCTATGATAAATGTGGTTATGTTAAGCGTGATTAGTGATTTAATGGATTTAGTTTAGTCATGATCAAATTTTATTTTCGATTATGGGTATTTGGTTTACAATTATATGAGTTAGTAGCGTGATATCTGACCCAAGGTGTAGTTATTGATATTTAGTGTCATGGGCTTCAATCTAAGAGAATAGCAAGACAAAATTCGAGGACGAATTTTCTTTTCAGGGGGATAGAGTTGTAACATCCCGAAATTTAGAAAATTAGAAATATAATATAAGTACGTATAATTATATTTCGGTAACGTTAGTAGTAAAATAGAAGTTACACATTAAAAATAGTAAATACTAATATACCTGAATTTATGAGATATTAATAATATAATATTATAAATATTAGGAGAGATGTCAGATTATTAGGATCTTAATCAGATATGGTGATATTGAATATAATAATATTATTAAGAGATAAATCATAAGATTGTAAATAACATTAATTGTTATAAATATAGTAGTTGTTATATTAATAAAATAATATCAGGATTAATAAGGACAATCTTAGAAGAAAGATATGGTTTAGTATTTTAAAATTAAGATTAGATTTTAAAATAGGGATAATGAGATCACAAGGATTAAGGGTAAGAATCAATACAAATGTAAGATAAGATTTAATTATATAATTTGAATTTAAATTTGAATGTAGACGAATAAGGACTCCGTAATATACTAATAATTCCTAATATAAATAAATAAATAAAATAAAAGAAAAGGAAGAAATAATAATATTAGTAATATTAATATTTTTATGAATAATGTTATTTAATAAAATAAGGATGGGTGGGTTGAGAGTGGGAACCCAGTTAAGTATTTAAGTAAGGAAGGGTTACCAATTCGCCCCAATCCTTATTTTTTAAAACGTTAGAGAGTGAAACCTTAAGGAGGGGAGAAACGACTCCACAAGGAGGAGGTACCGCAGAGTAGATTAGCAAGGGAGTTCCATCTTTTCGTTTATGATCGTCAACTCTAAGGTACGATGGGGAAGAGGGTGATGCTTGTATATGCATGTAGGGGTGCTTGGGTAGTGATTTAAGAGTAGAAATTCGTATTTATGTATGCTATAACTGAGAATAGATGATATAAACTGTGATTTATTGTTGTTTGAATGATTCTTGATGAATCTTGAGTGATTTGAATGATAATAATGAGAATAGCGAAAAAGGGATAATAAAGGTTTTGATGATTTGGGGTTTTGATGGGAAATCCATGTAAAACTGTTAAAAATTGATGATTTTAATGAGTTTGATGAATGTTTATGATTATGAATGATGTTTGATCGAAAAGGATTGATTAGAGATTGATTGGAAGGGTTTAGAGATGTTTGAAATAGTGAAATCTGCGATCTGCGTCGCGGGTAATCGATTACCAGGTGTGGCAATCGATTACCAGGGTGTTCTGGGTAACTCAGAAGTGTTGTTTGTTTGCTGGTAATCGATTACATGATTGTGGTAATCGATTACATGATTGTGGTAATCGATTACCAGAGAGTTTGTTTGCAGGTAATCGATTACATGAGTGTTGTAATCGATTACCAGAGTGTTTGCTTGCAGGTAATCGAATACAAGGTGGTTGTAATCGATTACGAGAGACTTTGTTTGTGGGTAATCGATTACTAGAGGTTGGTAATCGATTACCAGAGTGGATTTTGAGAGCCTAAGTGCTTAATTATGCTTAATATATTTGATGTTTTGGAATGCATATGTTGGTGAATATGCTAAATATTTGATGTTATTTTGGAATGCATATGTTGGTGAATATGCTAAATATTTGATGTTATTTTGGAATGCATATGTGGGTGAATATGCTATATATTTGATGTTATTTGAAATGCATATGTTTGGTGAATATGCTAAATATTTGATGTTATTTGGAATGCATATGTTGGTGAATATGCTATATAATTGATGTTATTTGGAATGCATATGTTGGTTAATATGCTATGTAATTGAGGTTATTTGAAATGCATGTGGTTGGTGAACATGCGATAAATGATGATGTTACTTGAGTTGTGCGGGCCCATAGAGGGGGTACAACTTAAGAGAGATTCCTTGAGCATATAGATGTGAGTTGATGATGATGAATATGCATTGAGCATGAGGGGTGATACTTTGGATACACGAGCCCAAGAGAGGGGCGTTGAGCAACACTATCGACCTTTGTGGTGAATAACAGTAGTGTTGTGTGTGAAGCTTACCGGCCTGTGTGGTGATTAACGGTAGTGTTGTGTGTGAAGCTTACCGGCCTGTGTGGTGATTAACGGTAGGTAAACCATAATGGGGGACATTCTTGCACAAGCCTAGAGTGGGGTGAGGTGCAACTTACCAGCCTGTGTGGTGTATAACGGTAGGGCTATTCTTTGTGGGGCGGATGTCTCTGTACAAGTCTAGAGTGGGGCGATGTACAACTTACCGGCCTGTGTGGTGTATAACGGTAGAACCACCTTCGGTAACAACTAGAGTGATAGACAAGGTACACCCATTGTGCGGCGTTCCAAGTCATGATCTTTGGGTAGATGATGAGATGAGTATTGGTGCATGTGATAATTGGAATACTCAACGATAGAATTGAGTTATTTGATAATGTTAATGAGTTTTGGTGCATGTATAGATGAATTATATATATGATGATATTTGAGTAATATTATGATGATTATGAGTTTTGGTGGATACATGATGAATGCTTTTATGTGTTATATTTGGTGAATGATGGCATGAGATTCATATGTTGATATGAATGAATAACTATATGTTGAGTTTTGGAATGATTGTTATCTCTGATGCTTTGGGTGTGGTATGCTATATGATGATGTTGTGGGTGAGGATGAGGTATTCCCTATGTGTATGTATGAGTAGTATTCTTTTCCTCACCGTATTCTGTGGATATATTTTTTACAGGTGTTGATGAGGACACGATGGGTGTCGAGTATGATTAAGGGATGTGCTCTGATAGATGTGACATAAGGGTGTACTTGAGAGTCTTTATCATGTTTCTAGTTAGGAGTATTTTATGAACTATTTTTGATGCCTTGTACGGCAAGTAGGTTGTTTAGTTGTTTTTATTTATTTGGAGATTTCGCTGCATAATTATTTGGATTAAATTTGAAGTTTACTTTCACTTAATAAAGTTGTTTTCGAACTCATGAGGTTTTAATAATAGCGTTTGTGAACCTTTTTACCCATCGTGGGACATCATCTTTTCTAAACTTCGATTTATTATACATATAAGAGTATGGGGTACTTATAAAAATACCTTTAACAGGTAACATGCCAGACTCAGACTTAAGAATTAGGAGTGTCAAAGTCTTGTCTTGACATGTTTCATCCTCGACCAATCAAAAAGGTATAAAAAGCAACAAAGTGGAAATACGCAGTCTTTAAAAAACAAACAGTTCCGACCCAACAAACAAACTCTGGAATCACCGGCTTTGCTTTGTCCACCACTACACTACATTACACATCACTCAGCACAAAACCCTAACCTTCAGATCTTATCAAAATCCTTCCTTTTTAAAACAAATAAAAACCCCAAATCCCCCTCCAATTCTTCCCTTTTTCCACCCACCCACTCACTCACTCACACTAACCCCACTCTCTCTCTCTAAAATTCCCAACAGTGGCATCTGTCGCCTTCAATTGCGACTTTCCACCACTACCCCATTCTCTCTCTCTCTCTTGGTTTGGTATATAAAAATTAGGGCTTTTGGGTATGAACCAAGTTGGTGGGACAAAGGACCCAGAGGGCGAGCCCGTGGCTCAGTCTATGCCCCAACCTCAAGAGGTTCCAAAGGCTTCCGACAAGACTGAATCGGTCACTGTCTCTGCTGAAGAACAAGAAGTCGCGGCAGAAGAGAAGCCACCACAGGACCATCCAATGGAGGAAGATTCGGTTAGCTCCGCCACAGTTTTCACCATCAGGCTTAAGCAATCTAGGTCCAATTTGATGCACAAGATGAGTGTCCCTGAACTCTGTCGCAATTTCAGGTGTGTTCACTGAGGAAAATAAAAACAATGATTTTTTTCCTTGTTCAAATTCCTGCATTATTTTGGTAGGTTCTTGTTAAATTTTAATTTTTTATCCTTTTTTTGTTGGGGGCGGGGGCGGGAATCATGAATTGGCGGCCTTTTCATTTTAATATGATATTGCTAGTTCATATGAGGTACTTCTTTCCCGCGTGTTTAAATTTGGGAGAGAAAAAGAGCATGGGTTTTAATTTATGCAAATGAATGGAAATTGATACAATTTAAAAAAAAATCCTAACCATTAATTGGACTACCTTTGGGAATTAATTCTAACTTGAGTGATCACCTGATTTACTTCCACTTGATGCTAATGTTAAGTATAAGTAAGGTTTTGTCAGTGAATTATGGATTGCCATATCTGCAATAAGATTTACACCTGAAGATATTGTGTTTGTATTAGAATACTACTTTGCCTTCATCCTGAACACCCTAAGTCATTTTCTTCAGAAATGAACCTCCTTATTTTTCTTTAAGCAGTTGGTTGTATATCTGCTGACCGAAGAAGGAAACTGGATTAGGGTTGATAGTAATGCCTGATTAGTGGGTATGTGTTTAAATAATAGCATGTATGAAAATATTTACTGGTTGTATTAAGAAGTTTAGAAGTTTCAATCTAGCCTGCATTATTAAAGGGTTCCAAGGTGTTTAAATAAAAGGTCAAACGGGGGAATATAGAAGGAAAGTACAAGTTCTGAGACTTTAATTTACTAATTTCTTTGCCGGTTCATATAGGAGAGTGTGGGCTTTGGACTATTTGCTCCTTTTCCCAGATCAATATTAGCTAATCTGCATCTTCGATCTTCCTGCTTAAATATTTATAAAATCCAATTGGGGAAGTTGAAAAGTAGATTATTGGCTCCCTTGGTTGTTCTTCATACTACTGTATCATGGAGTGCTGATGTAGCCAATAGTCATCCCTTTTGATGATGTTCTTCATCCTTATGCTGATGGGCATTTCTATTTTGCAACAATTCCTAAAACAATTTAGACTGATTTTTTGCATGGTTAGTAGCATACGAGTATGTTACTGTACAATTTAGATTCTGACATTTTTTCTTTCATCTTCTGAGGAGTATCTGTAAAGGGAATCTGTTTGTGTTATTGTATACTGTTTTAGGCCCCCATAGTATAATATAATAATTCTGGTACTATCAATTTCTCACATTTTTTAATCTTGTTTGCTCTTTTTTTAGTGCTGTTTCTTGGTGTGGAAAACTGAACGCCATAGCTTGTGCAGCTGAAACATGTGCCAGAATTCCAAGGTTTGTGCCTTTTTAATCCATTTGGACATTTTCCTGCCTCAAAATATAGTCCGTGTTACATGTTTCATTAAGAACAGGACTTTCCGTTTGTCTAAATGATGATAATTGAAGGAAAATTTAAGAGCAGAAGAATTGATAAGATTAAGAAAATGTTTTGCAGGTCCATTGCATGATACTTTATTGATAAGGTCAATGGTCTTAGTTTGGTTGAGGAACATTTTAAGCTTTCTAATTTACTTTTTTGCTATGTTGAGATCTAAATGATTATATTTATCAGTGCCTTTTAATTTGTTTCATTAATTGGCTTATGTAATATATTTTCTATTTTCTATTCATTGGTCATAGCCAGTTTCCTTATTTGTTGGTCAATGAATCTGGCAATAAAACTTTCTATTGTTTAAGATTTGGACTAATCTTGATATTATAAAATACAATTGATATCTACATTAATAGATATGATATGCTTTGTGTTCTAAAGATCCCCTTTTTCTGTTGTGTGTATTCAAAATCAACCCATGGTTATACGTTAAGTGTTTTGGAAGAGTCAACAAAAGTCAATTAGATAAACATCCCATCTGCTCATTGCCTTGTAATCTAATGACACCCAGCGTTGGCATCAGAATGCTTAATACATGAAGTTCTAAAGGCCTTTATGTACCTTCCTAGTAAAATGAGTAAATCCAATACAAAGAATATTAGAAGTTTGACACAAACAAGAACTGTTGAATTATAGGGATTAGATGGAAAAGATAAAAGAGAAAATATGCTTTACTAGTAGGACACTGAATGATTGTGATGTTATGATGTAAAACTTTAACCCCAACAATTATATTTATATGTATACTAATACTGATATTAGGTCAAGTACAAGTGTTTTACAACTAGAACAAGGGATGGAAATGGGTGCTCGCCGGGCAGGGTACTATAATGCCCAACCCTATACTACTCGAGTTTTAAAAGAAAGTCCGTACCCATGCCCATACTTCTGCAGTTCTGCGGGTTGCAACTTTAATGCCTGTCCCCTTACTCACTGGGCACCTATATGCCCATATTTGTGCCCATAGTTATGAAAACCGGATTGAACCTATAGCCGGTCTTGTCACAATTATGGAATGAACCGTTGCCTATGTGGTCGAACTGGGCCAACTGGCCTTAAACCGCAAGAAACATTGAACTGGCTCGGTTTACAGACCTGCCTATTGAGAATTTAGAAAAAATTCCCATTAGGGTTGAGTGAGGGATCGAACCTAGGTGTGACGAGAATAGGAAGGCGAGTGCCATCCGCTATGGTACACGCTTCTTTTATATATAGTACCTATTTTAATATATGCAGTAGCTGTAATTAGATTATGTTGTAAAGGAGGAAAAAATAAACACAATGTGACATTGTAAAGGACTGGCAAAAATAGTGAATTGTTAAATGCTTAAAGTTTAAGTGGTTAATTTGCTAAAATTAAAACTTCTGGGTAATGCTTAAGGTCTAAAGTTGAAGCAGGTGATTTGCAATTTAACCTAATTATCCTAAACTACCAAAAATTAACAAAATTATATACCTAAAAATAATTCCCATGAAAATTAAACTAAAATATTTCAAAATAAAAATAGAAGTATAATTAACCCCACATTTTTTCTAACATCACTCTTACTTCAATATAGGATGAACTATCTTTTAAATTTGTTTTGATAAGAGAAGAAAATCATTAAGATGAAGAAAAAATATGTCTAAGAGAATGAAGGATAAGGAATCCTTCAAAACAAAAGAACACAGCAAAACCAAGTAAAAATAGAAAATCAGTGGTGCAAAGTGATGCTTTAAATTTTTGTTGCATCTATGAGTTACTTGAATGTCAGTTGGTGTTAAACAAGGATTAAAGAAAATAACTTCTGTTTTAGGTAGCATGTGATCCTTGTATTGTGCTTTGTTTATCTTGTCTAGTTTCTAGTAATATAGTAAAAGTTTGGAATACAAAATGTTTATAGATGGGTGGTAACAAGATATTCTAATAATCTGATCAATATATTATATGCATATGCGTGTATTACTGTATTAGATAAACCCACAAGTAATATTAAATGAACTAAATGTATTGCAATATGCAAATGGGCTTGTTCGAGTGCTGAATAAGCTGAGCTCAATTTTGTTTGAAGCCTGGATCATTTAGTAAATGTTCCTTGTATCTTTGTTCAGACACAGATGTTGTCTGGCCATGCTCAATTATGTATTTATTGCTCATTTCACTGGTTTTCTGGCACCATGTATTGGTTTTTATTGGCAGTTTGTAATGCTTATTAGCCTTTTCTCGTTTTTCATAGTTCAACCGCTAATCCACCATTTTGGATCCCTATACATATTGTGATCCCAGAGAGGCCGACTGAATGTGCAGTGTTCAATGTCATAGCAGGTATTTTGTTTTCATTGCTTCTCATTCTACGGCTGTGGATGTTCCATTTTTACTGTATCTACTTTATCTAATGTCAAAATAGGCTAAACAATTGTGAAGTTAGTGTTAGACTGTTGTAAAGTTTTTCCTGTAATCTTACATTCATTGTTTAAAGCTTATGTTAAGAGGAGGTTATTCAACAATATAATCTGGCATCAGCTAATAGTAAACAATATTTGCATGTTGGTTTACAGAGTTGGAATTAAAAGTTATAGTTCCTAAAGAAAAAAATCTTTTAATTTTCAAATCTTATAGTTCTTGAATTCATTGAATTAAACCAGTGGTCCAATGTAGAAATTTGATCTAGATAAATAACTTTACCAATATGAGCAGAGAGGATGTTTCATGACCACAACCCGTGATCACCAAGTCACTGAGGCTCACCCTTCTACTACCAGCTTACGCATGTTTTTTACGATTTGAGCAGGAATGTTAATAAAGTATAAATAAGGCAAATTTAATTTGAATAAATGATACATTCTAGAATCCCTAAAATGGAATTTGATGTCTTGTATATAACAGCTGGATTAAACAGGCAGTTGTCTCATCTGTAAACTTTTCCTTGCCCTCAAATATGATAATGTTTTCTTTGACAATATTTGTTGGACTGCCCATAATCTAAGTAACGTTCGGATGTTCTTGAACATCTTTTTCTTTCTTGAGCTTTTATTTTCCCAACTGAATTTGTTGGAAATTTAATTTGTTATATTTGTACCTTGTGCAGATTCTCCTCGTGATTCTGTCCAGTTTATAGAATGGTCCCCTGCCTCTTGTCCCCGTGCATTACTGATTGCAAATTTCCATGGGAGGGTAACTATTTGGACTCAACCTTCTCAAGTAAGTGTAAGCTATCAATATCATGTCTAGGGCTAACATAATTGCATTGTACTATGACATATTTTAGCATATCTTTTCAGTTTAGCATAGTTGGTTGATGGTTGTCCACCTTTACCCTCTCCTGGCTTTGCTATTCCACATATTTGCTTGTGTTGTATATTTGTTCCTCTGATAGTTTGTTCATTCAGGGGCCAGCTAATCTTGTCCGTGATGCTAGCTGTTGGCAGCATGAGCATGAGTGGCGGCAAGATATTGCAGTTGTTACAAAGTGGTTATCAGGAGTGTCTCCGGTATGCAACTATCTAGTCTTTACTGATGTCATGTTCAAGTACATTTAAGAAGTATTGTAAACATTATTATTTGTCTACTCTTACCCTTGAACTTGTGCAGTTATGTAGGGGAGAGGGATTTATCCTCCCTCTCCTGGTTTTGGTAATTTTCATCCACTGTCTTTCAATGGTTGAAACTCTGAGCAAATAGTTCAGCATATGCATGTTATCATTCTTCACTGTGATATACCAAGGATTCACATTGTAACATGAATCTATTTTCTGCAAAGAAAGATCTTAAGAATTTCTGGAGACTGTTAGAACCATGTCTATTCCACTTATAATTTTCAGTGCCCATCTTTTATTTGTTCAGTGTTCCTCTTATCATTATTCATTCGCTTCTGGTATGTTGTTCACATGGGCAACTGATTCTTCCATTCATCCTCTGTACAGTTGATTCCATGAATGGTCTATAAAGCTGCTCTGAAGAGCTTTTTTTATCATTCTTTCATAATAATGATTCATGTTTTCAGATGTTTCTTTTGATATACTTTTCATTTCGTCTCTATTTCCTTCTGTGGATGGAATTTCTGTTGATAGTTATAGTGTCTACATCTTGTGATTATGTGTAGATCTTTCAAACATATGCCAACACATGGTGATAACTGATAATATCTTTAGGATAACATTCTTTAAAAATTGTGGAGATTCTATTCCCATGTGATTTAAATTGAGCTCAACTATTATTATTTACTTCATTTTTAATTTGAATTTATTTCTTTTTGAAAAAATAGTATAGGTGGCTTTCATCCAAATCAAGTGCTCCCACCAATTCAAAATTGACATTCGAGGAAAAGTTTCTTTCGCAGCAATCTCAAACTTCAGGTCAAGTATTCTGCTTACATTTTGTTCCGATTGCTGTTTTTTGGTACATTGGAGGTGCAGGCACCCAGGTAGGGGAGGGGGATAGTTGCCCTGTTGGTTGGTTGAACCTCTGACATGACACCTTAGTTTTAAAACTTAGGCTGTTGCCAATTGAGCTACAAGCTCGATGACTCTGATTGATTGTTTGCTTTTGTTCCACTGTAAATTTGTTGCTGGCGGTAATGTGATGTCTAGCAGAGATACTTTTATATTACTTTTAACTTTTGCTAATTATTTTTCCTTCTTTTTCTCTGTGACAAACCGTATGAGAACCCATCAGCTAAAAATTTTCCTTGCCTTTTTTTGTCATTTTGTGTTGGAGATGGATTGTGTTTACTTTTTAGTATTGCTTTTGTGATTATAGGAATAAAGTTTATTTATGGAATCAAATACAAGATGAAGTTATTATCTGAAATTCATATACGTTTCATTTATTGATATTTTTGTTTTCATGTTTTGTTTTTACTTTTTAATGCCTTCTTTGACTAACTGATGTATCCTTGCATTTACTTATCCTTGATTTTTTTGGGCTTCTATTGCTCATCAAAAGATGGAAATTCTGCATCTTCCTTTGCATTTTGGGCTTCTTGGGCTTATATCTTGTTTCCATTTTTTATTTATTTCATTTAAGTGCATTGGAGCTGAAGGTACCTACCTGGTAGGAGAGGGGGGATGGGTGACTTGATGGATGATCAAACCTCTGGCATCATCATCACACCCTAGTGTTTACCCAAGTCATAAAGACTTCAGTCAATGCCAATTGAGCTACAAGCTCACTGGCATTTTTTTTTCTGTTTTAATTGCGATAGTCAACCATCATAGTGATTGGCTCTAGGACACATTTTATATGGTGATCATGGCTGTTGCCACAATGAAACCTGGAATTTCCTCTCTTTGTTTGCATATTTGTTGTTCATTCATTTTATTTTATGTTTAAATTGTACTCAGCTATATGTTTAATTATTACTATGCTTGTGTATCTGATGTATGCGATTGTTTTTATTTCAGCTAGATGGCCCAATTTTCTTTGCGTCTGTTCGGTGTTCTCATCAGGCTCAGTTCAACTTCATTGGTCCCAGTGGCCTCCTAGTCAGAATGGCACAACACCAAAATGGTTTTGCACCAGTAAAGGACTTTTGGGTTGTGGGCCCAGTGGCATTATGGCTGGTGATGCTATCATAACAGACAGTGGTGCCATGCATGTAGCTGGTGTACCAATTGTTAACCCATCCACCATAGTTGTTTGGGAGGTCACACCTGGGCTAGGAAATGGTTTCCAAGTAACTCCAAAGACAAGTACCACCTCTGGTGTTCCACCTCTTAGCCCACCCAACTGGGCTGGTTTTGCACCTTTAGCTGCATACTTGTTTAGCTGGCAAGATTATTTATTATCTGAAGCGAAGCAAGGGAAAAAGTTGACAGACCAAAACCTTGGTGACGCTGTACCTCTTTACTGCTCACCAGTTTCAAATTTTTCAGCATATGTGAGTCCTGAAGCTGCAGCTCAAGCTGCAGCAACCACTACATGGGGTTCTGGTGTAACAGCAGTGGCCTTTGATCCAACTCGTGCTGGTTCGGTGATAGCTGTTGTGATAGTTGAGGGTATGATGCTCTGATTCTGACTATGTTTTTCCTCAAACAAGTTTGCAAATTGTTTTGTCCTAAGTTGTGCCTTCCATCTTTAATTCCTATTCAACTTTTTTTTTGCATCCTTCCCTGTTTGTGGTACTTCAGCCCTCCCTCTTTAACATTGTAGTTTTCAACGAACTTGATTGTACCAATTTTTTATTACTGAGTTGTGATGAAGGCCTTTTAAGATCTGTGATGCTTTAATATTTATGCATTTATTAAAAGTTAAAATCATATGTGAAGAACTTGGGACCTATTTTTTTCCCACCAGAAACATCATAATTTTACAATCTACTGTTGTGCTCCATTACACTCATCAATTTGAATATTTTTTCGCTACTTGATATGAATGTTTATGGAAATAATGTGTTCAATCCCTTACTCCTCTATCCTTTATTTTTTTTGGTATACAGTTGCCCTTCAATATTACTCTCTTTCTTCATTTAGTTTTGTCTGTTAGTCTGTCTAGCTTGTTCTCTTTGTTCCACCCTCCCCGCTGTGCCATAAGTTTGCAAATCTTTACACTTTGTGCTTGTTAGAGTCCCACATTGCCTAGAGATAAGGCCAAGTTAAAGTATATAAGCCTTGGGCAGTCCTCACCCTACAAGCTAGCTTTTGGGGTTGAGTTAGGCCCAAGTCCAAAATCTAATATGGTATCAGAGCCTATCCTAGATGATCCGTTGTTATTGGGCCGCCACCCGTATAAGATGTCCACGCTCCAGATGTCCAGTCCTGGGCGTGAGGGGGTGTGTTAGAGTTCCACATTGCCTAGAGATAAGGCCAAGTTAAAGTAAGCCTTGGGCAGTCCTCACCCTACAAGCTAGCTTTTGGGGTTGAGTTAGGCCCAAGTCCAAAATCTAATAGTGCTTTAAAGGTAACAGCTGATTTGAATAAATCTGCTCGGAATCTTGGATTTTTAAGTGAAACCCATTTAGGTAGCCTTATTTTGTGGTTAAAGCCATCTGTTGTCATTTGTAAAGTAATTAATCTGTCATGAAACAACTGTTTTAAGTATCCCAAATTGACAAGAATTATTTGAATACTGAGTTACTGTTAATAGACCAGATAAAGCTGTATCTAGTTCTCTCCTTTTAATAGTGGTGTTTTCAATGTTTCCCTATCCATCCCTGGGCAAGCTAACATTATTAGCTAAGATCCACCATTAAGTTGTTTTAATGCTGGCTGTGATGCGTGTTTGTCAGAATATTAGGCCAGAGGTTTCATCTCTGCAGTTATTTTAACTAAGAAACTAATGTATAACTGGCTTTACCTGTACAGGTCAGTACATGTCCCCTTATGATCCAGATGAGGGCCCATCAATTACAGGGTGGAGAGTGCAACGCTGGGAATCATCTTTACAACATGTTGTTCTCCATCCTATATTTGGGAACCCTACTTCTAGTATGGGTGGACAACCTCCTATGCAAACTGTTTGGCAGTCCAAAGTGGACCTTAGCATACCTCCTACAAATGATTTCAAGAACCATCAATCACCTGCAAGTGGGATCGCTACTGATGTGCAAAAGGTATCTGAGCCCGTTTCCGATAAATCAAAAAGGGTCAATTTTGATCCATTTGATCTTCCAAGTGATGTTAGGACGCTTGCCCGAGTTGTTTACTCTGCTCATGGCGGTGAAATTGCCATTGCTTTCCTTCGGGGTGGTGTCCACGTATTTTCTGGTCCAAATTTTGCACCTGTAGACAACTATCAGATTAATGTGGGATCTGCAATCGCTGCTCCTGCTTTTTCTTCAACAAGCTGCTGCTCAGCTTCTGTTTGGCATGACACTAGCAAGAACTGCACGATATTGAAAATAATTCGGGTTCTACCCCCTCCTATGCCTATTAGTCAAGCAAAAGCCAATTCATCCACTTGGGAGCGTGCAATTGCTGAAAGGTGAATACTTTAACCCCTTTTAGTATGTGGTACTAATATGTTAACTGTTTCTTAATATTCCTATAAAATTTCAGCTTCTTTTGTCAATGATTTGCATAAATTTGCTAATATCTGTTAGGAAAACAGGTTTTGGTGGAGCCTTTTGGTTGGAGTTGATTGGTGGGATGCTGTGGGCTGCACACAGAGTGCTGCTGAGGATGGTATTGGTAAGGAGGTGCTTGTTAATAAGTCTGTTTAGAGTATAATAGGCTAAGCCTGCCTGATTTTAGTTGTAACAAAGCTAAGTTTCTGTGACTGTTGTAGTGTTCAGTTTACTGTTGGAGTGTTAGCAATTGTTGTAGTCTGTTGTAACAGGTTCACTGCCAGCTATCCCCTCCAACTGCAGAATAGTTATAGATCTATAGTAAATTTGCATCACTGAGCTCTCTGAGATTTCCCTTTCCTTTATATCATTTTCTCTCATTTTCATGATCATTGTTTCACAATAAAGTCCTTTCTCTTTTTCTGTGCTGCTTATGAAATTTGGAGAGCATGCAATATCAAAAGTCTCGCATTTTAAGTACCTTGGGTCCATCATACAAAATGATGGGGAGATAGAGAGGTATCAACCATAGGATCCAAGTAGGTGGATGAAATGGAGGAATATTTTGGGTGTGATATATGATAGAAAAGTACCACTCAAGTTTAAAGGAAAATTTTACTGCACTGTTATAAGACTTGCAATGATGTATGGGATTAAATGTTGGGCAGTAAAGAGTCAACTAGAAAGTAAACTTAGTGTTGTAGAAATGAGAATGTTACGATAGATGAGTCATGAGTGGTTACACAAGACAAGATAGGAAGGAATGCATTCATTAGACAGAAAATTGGGATAACTCCCATTGTAGAACAGATGGTAGAGTATCATCTTAGCCTCTTAAATGGTTTGGGCATGGGTGGAGAATGTCCATAGAAGCACAAGTATGGAGGGTTGACGAGATGGAGGATAGTCTAATAGTTAGAGATAGAGAGAGATCAAGAAAAATTATAGGCCAATCAATTAAGAGAGACTTAGTGGTAAACTGTTTATCTTTGAACTTTATACATGACAAGGTATTATGGAAATCAATGTTGTAGCTGACCCCACCTAGTGGGAAAAGGCTTGGTTTGTTGTTGTTACTGCAAGTTTTTGCCTTAGAATGACGGGAGAATATGATTTCATATATGATATGTGCACTTTGCTGGTGTTAGTAAATATAATAGTTCTGTTTCTATAACTGTATTTTCTGTTTTTCCTGTTGTATCATTTCTCTGTACAGTTAGATACAGTTAAGTATAAATGTATGAATGTATCTAACTGAATCAGTTAGCTTAGCTTAGTTTTTGATGTAGTATAAATATCCCTCTCCGTTACTCATGAATTCAATCAATGAAAAGAGACCAGTTCAGATTCCTTTTCTCTCTCGCCACTTCTCTCAGTTACTCTCTTTTCCCAAATCTATGAACCTTAACTTTTCAATCAGCTTGAAAGCATCTGCATTATATGCTACAATGTTGGTATTGCATATTGATAAGTGATACTTTTTTCCCTGGTTTCAGTTTCACTTAACAGCGTTATTGCAGTTTTGGATGCGGATTTCCATTCTCTTCCTTCTGTTCAGCACAGGCAACAGTATGGTCCTGTATGTTACTGTTGAACTATCACTATTTCATCATCTTGTAATTGGCTTTCATAGTTTACCCTGATTTGTTATTCAACTTCTTCATTGTTAGCTGTGATGAGAAGAGTATATTGTTTCATATTAACTGTTGGTGGAATGTTTCATGGATATAATGTAACCTAGAATTTGGACCCAGCAGCGAATACTTGCTAGCAACAATCTTGTATTTCATGTTGAAACTTCTACTTGCATCATTAGGCAGAAACACTATATGTATTGATTGACCTCACTGAATAACTTGTGGATGCTAAAGAGCTTAATTTGATTTTGAACTGGTCATATTTATTAGAAATCTTAGGGTTCATAAGAATGATAGTAGAAGGAGAAAGAGAGAACGAGAAAAAGAGAACAGAGTGTATTGTGAAATGATTCTTGCTTGTTCTGTAAAGTACAACAGAGAGGTTTATATACAATGATAGAAGCTTGCAATGTAAGCTTGAGATTCTGATTTAGTTAAAGTAACTAAACAGAATCTCCTAACTGAAAACTTGAACAATTAACAAACTAAAACAGCGCACTGTAGGCACAGTAAGCTACAGTTACAGTACACAGAAAGTTTACAGTAAGTTACAATTATATTCACCAACATTCCCCCCTCAAACTCAGGGTGGTTTGCATAAGGTGAACTTGTCAAAGACCCTGAGTTTGTCCCTGAGAAACTGGAAGCGCAGAGGAGAAAGAGCCTTGGTGAGGATGTCAGCATATTGCAGATCACCAGGAACATGAGAGACTATGAGACTTTTGTTGAGGACCTTTTCACGAACAAAGAAAATGTCTAGCTCCATGTGTTTAGTGCGAGCATGAAGAACCGGATTGTGAGAAAGAGCCACAGTGCTTTGATTATCACAGTAAAGGGTAGGTGTTTTGAATGGAACTCAGAGTTCTTTGAGGAGAGAGATTAGCCACAAAATTTCAGCTGAAGTTGAGGCTAAGCTGCGGTACTCAGCTTCAGTACTAGACCGAGCAACAAGATTTTGCTTCTTGGACCACCAAGAGATGAGATTAGGACCAAGGAAGATGCAAGAACCTGAGGTAGACCTTCTGTCATCTTTGTCTGATGCCCAATCTGCATCTGAGAATGCAATAATAGGGATAGGACTAGTGGTAGCAGGTTGCAAGAGTAGACCATGATGCATGGTTCCTTTGAGATAACGAAGAATCCTTTTAACTGCTTTCCAATGTTCCTCTAGGGGCTGAGACATGAATTGGCAGACTTTGTTGACTGGAAAACTGATTTCAGGCCGGGTAATAGTAGCATACTGCAGAGCACCCACAATTGATCTGTAAAGAGTGGGATCTGAAACATAATCAGCACCAAACTTACTCAGTTTTAGGTTGGAAACCATAGGTGTAGAAATGCCTTTAGCATCCAGCATATTAGACTTTGTGAGAAGGTCTTTGATGTACTTGGACTGTAAGAGAAGTAGAGAGCCATTGGGTAGATGCTGAACCTCTATACCCAGAGAATAGTCAAGAGTGCCAAGCTCCTTGAGAGCAAATTCTGAATTAAGAGACTTTATGAGCTGCTGAATATAGGAGAGAGAGCTTCCTGTGATTATGATATCATCCACATACACCAACATATAAACACAGTGATTAGAGGAATGATAAGTAAATACAGAGGGATCACACTTGCTGGCCACAAACCCAAATTTAAGTAGGGCAGAAGTAAGTCTTTCAAACCAGGCCCTTGGTGCCTGTTTGAGACCATAAAGTGCCTTGTGAAGTCTGCAAACAAGACTGCTATCTTGAGCCTCAAACCCCGGAGGCTGAGTCATGTACACTTCTTCTTCTAGAATGCCATTAAGGAAGGCATTATTCACATCTATCTGCTGGAGGGGCCACCCTTTTGTTACAGCTAAGGTGAGAACTGTACGAACAGTTACAGGCTTGACCACAGGTGAGAATGTCTCTGTATAATCAAATCCGGGCTGTTGATGGAAGCCCTTAGCAACTAATCGGGCTTTATATTTATTGATAGATCCATCAGGATTTTCTTTTATTCTAAAAACCCACTTGCAGCCAATAGCTTGGCGATGAGAGGGAAGGGGAACTAAGGACCATGGACCATTCTGAATTAATGCATCATATTCAGTTTGCATAGCAGCAAACCATTTGGGATCCTTCAAGGCTTGAGTGTGAGAGGATGGTTCCAAGTGAGTCAGAAGAAGAGTGGGATTAAGTCTTGGTTTGACAATGCCTGCCTTAGCTCTAGTAGTCATGGGATGAGTATTAGAGGGATATAAATGAGAAGGTTGTGATGGTGATTGGGTTTGTGTTTGGGAAAAGGAAGGTTGAGAGGAAATAGGGGATGTAGGTGAAGGAGAGGCTGCAGGTGTAGGAAGTAAAGGTGCAGTAGGAGTTGTAGTTGTGGGTGTTGGGAGTAGAGGTGCAGAGTGAGCTGCAGCTGTATGTAAAGGTGCAGTGGGAGAACCTGGTTGAGTGTAAGTAGAAGATGCTTTGGATAGAGTTGGAATTATGGAAGAGGGTGAGGAAACAGAAGGAGGAGATGAGGAAGAGGAAACAGTGGGAAACAACTCAGAATATGGAAAACGATGCTCATTAAAAATGACATCTTTGGAGATATAAATTTTGCCTTCAGGAGAGAGGCATTTGTAACCTTTGTGATGAGGGGAATAGCCCAGAAAAACACTCCTGTGAACGATATGACATTTTGGTGGGATTATAGGCCCTTAGGAAAGGAAAACATGCACATCCAAAAATTTTGGGAAATTTAAAATCAGGGGACTGATCAAATAACAGCTGAAAGGGTGATTTAAACTGTAAAACAACTGTAGGAAGTCTGTTTATGAGATAGGTTGCTGTGAGAAAGGCATAATCCCAAAACTGAAAAGGAATTTTAGCTTGGGCTAGAAGAGTGAGACCAGTTTCAACAATGTGGCGATGTTTTCGTTCAACTGTACCATTTTGATGGTGTGTGTGAGGGCAAGTAATTTGGTGAACAATACCTAAACCTGAAAAGAACTTAGACAAAGGTCTAAACTCACCTCCCCAATCAGTTTGAACAGATTTGATTTTGGAATTAAATTGGAGCTCAACCATAGATTTGAACTGAACAAAAATTTGGAAAGTATCTGATTTAGATTGAAGAGGATATATCCAAGTGTATTTGGTGTGAGCATCAACACAAGTGAGAAAATATTTGTAACCATTGGTGGAGGTAACAGGGGAAGGGCCCCATAAATCACTAAAAATGAGTTCAAGAGGAGTTTTATATACAGCAGAAGAGAGTTGAGAGGGAAGTCTATGAGCTTTTCCCATGCAACAAGCTGAGCAAAAATCAAGTGTTGATTTATTTGGAATAGTAACATTACAAGACTGAAGAGCAACCTTAAGTACCTCATGGTGAGGATGGCCTAATCTACAGTGCCAAACATTATACACAGTAGAGCCTAAAGTACTATCAGTCCTAAATGTACTATCAGTCCTATTTTCAGAATTATTTGAACAAGAAACTGTAAGAGCAGAAGGTACAACAGAAGATGGTTGATGCAGAGAGGAATCTTGAATGTCCAGCATTTTGGGAAAAGAATACAGTCCATCCTTGCCAACAGTTCCGCGAAGGAGAACCTTAGACGTAGCCTGAGATTTGACAACACAAAAGGAAGGATGAAATTCAAAGAAAACAGAATTATCCTTAGCAAATTTGCTTATACTAACCAGGTTCTTGGTAATTGATGGAACTAATAAAAGATGTTTGAGTGTGAGAGATGTGTGAGGGTGAAAAGGTGATGAAAAAGAAGTAGAGCCAATGGCAGTAATAGGCAAACCTTGACCGTTTCCCATGACAATTTGATCTGACCTAGGTAAAGACATGCTCTCTGTGAAGATATCTCCATCTGCTGTAACATGGTGGGATGCGCCGGAGTCTGGATACCAATTCAGGTTGGTGGAAGTAGAGGTCTCTGTTCCAGCAACAAATGCCTGTGGTCTGACACCTCTAGGAGCTGATGCATGAGGTGAAAATTGTGGAGGAGAAGACTGAAAGATGCTAGGTGGTGGTGTTGGTGATGGATAACGAAATTGAGAGTGCTGTGGCCAACCACCGTGAGCCCAAGGACGAGGATTAGGTGTAAATTCTGGTCCAGAATGACGATAGTAACAAATAGTAGCATCATGACCCATCTTAAAGCAAATTTGACACTGAATATTATAACGACCTCCTCCTCTGCCATGACGACCTCTACCTCTACCAGAGCGACCTCCACGACCGCGAAAGAAATTGCCTCTATTGGAGTAGTTCTGAAAGGACGCATTAGAGTCATAAGATGATGGTACAGTTTGCTGGTGAGATTCAGCAGTAACCTCAGTAGATGGAGAAGCAGAGGCTTGAATTAAATTCACGGATAGAGAATCATTGAGAACAGTCTTCTTGTTTTTCTCAATTCGACGCTCCCTAGCCAGCAGAAGAGACTCAAGTTCATCCATGGGGCAGATGTCGGACTTACTATTCACAGCATCAACAACAGAATCAAACTCTTCAGGAAGAGCTTCAAGAATTATTTCAAATTGGTCTCTATATGGAATCGAATCTCCAATGGATAGTAAAGCATCAGAAATGGCGCGAATTCGCGCAAAAAATTCAGAGATTGTTCTATCACCTTTAGTGATCGAGCGAAGCTCAGATCGGAGTTGTCGAGATCGGTTTTTCACTTGAGTGTCAAAGAACTTGTGAACTTCTTCCCAGACTTGCCAGGAATGACGGCAGACAACAACTTTAGGAAGTAAGGAGTCAGAAATTGTCGAGAGAAGCCATGTACAAAGAAGCGCATCTTGCCGATCCCACTCGGAATACTCTGGATTCTCAATTCCGGAGTCACGATCTGTCTCAGAACAAAAACGAAGTGGAATTGACGGATTGACCAAGAAACAGTGAAGCTTGTGACCTCGAATTACACCTTCAATTTGCTGACGCCACTGGAGAAAATTTTTCTCATCTAATTTGACCGAGATTAAGTGCGAAAAAGTAGAAGAGGAAATTCGATGCTCATCTCTGGAATTGTTGCGAACTGGACCAGTTGAAATTGGAGGTTCATCTTCAATCTCTGGAGTAGATCCAGAGTTTACAGGAGTTGCGGAAGTCATGGTATTAAGCTCTTGATACCATATTAGAAATCTTAGGGTTCATAAGAATGATAGTAGAAGGAGAAAGAGAGAACGAGAAAAAGAGAACAGAGTGTATTGTGAAATGATTCTTGCTTGTTCTGTAAAGTACAACAGAGAGGTTTATATACAATGATAGAAGCTTGCAATGTAAGCTTGAGATTCTGATTTAGTTAAAGTAACTAAACAGAATCTCCTAACTGAAAACTTGAACAATTAACAAACTAAAACAGCGCACTGTAGGCACAGTAAGCTACAGTTACAGTACACAGAAAGTTTACAGTAAGTTACAATTATATTCACTAACAATATTTGACATTTGTTCTGACGTCAGTTCAGTGCTATAAATTTTCATATGGTCTTGAAATGTCTAAACATCCATGTGGATTTCAGTCTGAATCTAATTGTTGAACTTCCAGAAAACCTGCTAAGGTCCAATGTTGAACCAAACTCGCACCATCCTTTTACTGTTTCTTTCAGATGGGAGAATTCTTATAATTTAAACAATATTGACTTTCTTCTGTTTATTATAGTTTTTTCAATTAGGCATGTGATAGTGTCTCTATGTGTTACTGCTTTTTAAGCAAAATGAACTTGGTTCTATATGTAGAGTCTGGACAGGATAAAGTGTAGGCTACTGGAAGGATCAAATGCTCAAGAAGTCAGGGCGATGGTTCTGGATATGCAAGCTAGATTATTGTTGGATATGCTTGGGAGAGGAATTGAGTCTGCATTGATAAATTCTTCAGCTTTAGTGCCTGATTTATGGCAAGCATCCGGTGAAACATTATCCAGTATTGACCCTGAATCAATGGCTGTTGAACCTGCACTAATTCCTAGTGTTCAGGTCTGCTCTTGTTACAGTTCGGAAACTTGCATTTCTTATTTTGATTAATCATAAAATATAAAATTCACTAATTCCTAGCATTCCTGCATACTTCTCTTCTTTGCTTTCTTCAGACTTTGCCATAGCATAGTTGTCAATAATGGATAGTAGCGGCACTCTTTGTTTTCATACACAAAAGCGCTGAGATGCTTGCATATAACTATGCATTTTATAGATAAATATACTTACCAACCTATCTGAATGTGCACATACATTATTGAACCCTTTAGAGCTTTTCTCAGCTTGCTTTTTCAGTGAGTTGTTCTTCGAAGTTGTCAAACATTTGATTGTATGTACTTCATGTTTCTTAATTGTTGTAATCTTTGCAGGCTTATGCTGATTCAATTCTTGATCTGGCTTCACATTTTATTACACGTTTGCGACGATATGCAAGTTTCTGTCGCACATTGGCAAGTCATGCTGTGACTGCTGGAACTGGAAGCAACCGCAATATGGTTGCCAGTCCTACCCAAAGTTCAGCAACTCCTGCAACTAGTCAGGGCCAGGGTCAGTGTGCACTGATCAGATGCTATTTTTTGGGAGTTTAAATTGATCGGCAGATCCTTTCTCTTTATGAATTTGTTAATAGGTTCCTATATTTTAAAAACTATGAATGGACTCCTCTAGTTCCAAAAACTTTCTCCTCCTTGAATCCAGTCTCCAATTGAAAAGAGTCTCTGCAACTGTAGGTACTATGGTTTTTAAACTAAAAAGGCCTATTTAGAAATTCACAAAAGTAAAAGGACCTACAAAAAGATATAACCTATGTATAGAATAAATATTTGTTTTATACAGTTTACTTTATCGAATAACATGTCTCTATATAGAGATCCCCTGGCACCCATGGGCTAGTTCAGTAACCCCTTTTTATGCAGTGAAAAAACAATCCTTTGAGGTAGTGGTCTGTTTGGGATTTTGCTTGTCATCTGGGATCTTGGCTGCCAAAAGCGCTCTGATCAGTAGTATTATTTAGTGTGACCTATCCTTGCTAGTTACTACTGTTCTAATCATAAAAAAAATATAGATCCGTACTTCTAAATTGTAAATTAGTTCAATCTTGTATTTTGTATGTACCTACTTTAGAAGCATAGTGCTTCTCTTCTGAAGTTCTAATTGTTGTAGAAAATGATCAATTATCATACCCTGAACTGCTTTAATCATCTTCACTATTACATGATCTTTATTGTTTTACATACCAAACTGAAATGATTAAGAAATTTTCCAGGAGGTCAAAATGGAACCACAAGCTCTATGGGAAGCACCCAACTGCAGACTTGGGTACAGGGGGCTATTGCCAAGATTAGTAACCCCACTGATGGAGTGTCGAATCCAACTCCCAACCCTATCAGTGGTCCTTCAACATTTATGCCTATTAGCATTAATACAGGAACATTTCCTGGAACACCGGCAGTTAGACTTATTGGGGACTGCCATTTCCTTCACAGACTATGCCAACTTTTGCTCTTCTGCTTTTTCTTTCGACGTACACAACTTCCCCGCTATATGGGGATTGGGGTTGCAAATAGAACTGCTGATACAAATATACAGAAGCCTCAATCTAATGCTCCTGCTCCTGGCAAGGTGGAGGAGATTGCAAAACCAGTTTCAGCTGTGGCTAAGTCAGATGATGGCCAGACAGGTCGAGCTGGTCAACTTGCACTTGGGGCAAAAGGAGGTGAAGAAGCACCTTCTGGACGTTCAAGATTGGGTAGTGGGAATGCTGGCCAAGGATATACATTTGAAGAGGTATAAAGTGATAAATGTTGCGACATATCTGAAGGCTTCAACTTTTTTATTATTTGTCTTTCGTAAATGTGTTTTCAGAGGTGTATGAACTTTCAGAAAATATTTTCTATTTCCATTTTCTGTTTTTTAGTTTTAATTACAAAGAATGTTTACTTTCTTTTCATTTTATTTCATGTTTCATAGTTTTGTACAAAAAAAAAAGAGAAATCAATACAAAGTTGTTTTCACTGTTTCTCATACAAAACTTTAAAAACAGGAAACAAAATGAAAACTGATAATTTTAAAACCAAAACTGAAAGTATTTTTGTAATTAAAACTAAAAAAACAAGAAATGGAAGAGGGGTCATTTACTTTGAGAAAACTTTATCTATTTTAATTTCCTATTTTTTAGTTGTGATTACCAAAATATTCAGTTTTGATTATAAAAACATCATTCTGTTTTCTGTTTTCAAAGTTTTGTGAAGGAAACGGTGAAAACAACTTTATATTGGTTTCTCTATTTCCTGTACAAAACTCTAAAACATGAAATAAAATGAAAAAAAAAGTTGACATTATTTGTAATTATAACTAAAAAGCAGGAAATGAAAACATCAAATGTTTTCGAGAAGTAAATGGGCCCTTAGTTTCTTATAGAGATCATACAGTTGAATTTTACTTTTCTCTTTGTACTTATAATGCAGGTCAAGGTGCTTTTTATGATGCTCATGGAATTATGTCGCCGAACAGCTGGGCTGCAACACCCATTGCCAGTCTCTCAGGTAGGGAGCAGCAACATTCAGGTTCGGTTGCATTATATTGATGGAAACTATACTGTACTGCCGGAGGTTGTGGAGGCATCCCTTGGTCCACATATGCAGGTAACGTCATGTTTTTCTACTTTTAAATTTATTATTTCTACGAGACAAATTAAACTACAGTTAGAACTGGTATCTCATGATGTTGCCTCAAGTTCTTTTTGGCTATATAATTGATGATTTGTTTTGATGGTATAAAAGTAGGGCTGGAAAGTGACTCAGTTACCTTTCTTTACACAAGGATTCCTTTTTACAGAAAAATTTCTTTTCTGAATTCTGATTTAATGATTCAGCAAATTTGTTAGATTATGTGCTGTTGATGATTGAAAGTTAAACTTTTGATGTCTAGTTTGTTTTTGTTTGGCCCTCTCTTTTTTCTTCCTTTTGGGTATATAACCTTTCTGCTGAAACAAAAACAAAAAATGTAATATGCAGAATATGCCCCGTCCTAGAGGTGCAGATGCTGCTGGTCTTCTACTACGCGAGCTAGAACTCCACCCTCCAGCAGAAGAGTGGCATAGGCGGAATATGTTTGGTGGACCTTGGTCTGATCCAGACGATGTGGATAGTGCAAATGATGCGCCTAAACTTGTTTCTTCTGATCCACATGATTTCAGCTCATTGGAACATTGTGATGTTTACTATGGAACCCATCGCTTATGGCCAAGGAAGCGCAGAATGTCTGAAAGAGATGCAGCTTTTGGGTTGAACACTTCAGTGGGTTTGGGAGCTTATCTTGGTATAATGGGATCTCGAAGAGATGTTGTTACTGCAACGTGGAAGACTGGCCTTGAAGGGGTCTGGTACAAGGTTAGGAAAGAAATGTTGTCCGTTTCTTTATATTGTTTTTTGCTGTCCATATATACATTTAAAGGGTGCGTAACTTGGAAATGCTTTTTATTTTTTCATTAGAAACTGCCATTTTTTTTAAGGCTCTAGAGAACTATTTCTGAAACCATAGTTGTCAATAGCGGCATAGCGGCCCCCTGCCGCTATACAAATCAGGGTAGTTTAGCGGGAAATAACGGCGCTATAGCGGCGTAGCGGCTCCCTGCAGCTACACGCCGCTCTCTGGGATTGATAACTCTGTCTGAAACCTACAGTCAACGTAGGAATTCGAAATGATTATTGTTCTGACAATTTTTGTGTGAATTCGAAGATCTGGCATTTATAATTTCTCAAGTAATGTGAAACACTAAGTATTTTGCTTCTTTGGTTCATATCACTTTGAGTGGACCCATGGGGGAAATATAGATATATGTTATTTGAACTGTTGATAGGCATGTTCTTGTATGTTATCGACAACACTAGTGCTTGTGTAGGTTGAAAAAATAATTCTGATTAATCCAGTCACTTGACAGAAGAAAACGTGAAAAACTTCCTGCTGCAGCTTTAGATGGATCTAGACTGAAAAGATGGAATCTGTGGGCATCCTGCTTGTAAAGTGTTCAGCTTTATCAAACATTTAATCTTGGGGGTTGGGGGAGTAAGCATTTGACTCTCACTTTCTCAGAGAGATTTTGGTAACAAATTAGTTAATCACTCAACCTAGACACAATGGTCCAAGAATGACTTTTTTATCTCTAACCAATTCCTTACCCTCTGTTTGTTTGAAGAGAGTTTGTGGAGAAAGAATATGGGGGGATAGAAGAGAGAAGCGGGAGTCACCCTTGTTTGGAAAGAAGGGAGCTAGAGGAGAGGTTAAAAAAGTGTGGGTCCCACAAGAATTATAATATCCTCAACTGAGTGGAGAAAAGGGAGAGACAACCCTCAACCAACAACAATGACTAATATACTCGTCACTCCTGTGTAGTCTTCGCATCACGCCCTTCCTTTCCTCTCCCTCAATAACAACTTTTGCGACACATATAGAAACACAGTACGACCAAGATGGATAGGAGATATGTTGGTAGTGCTAGGCACACACCTTACAAAGACTACCCTTGTGACTAAAAAAACTCCGGCAACGATAGAAAGAGGCAGTAGCAGAGGAGACCTAATGGGGTCAACTATGGGTTCATGCGAAGACTAGCGGCTATGGAGACTGGAGGTAGAGAGTGGAGGCAAAGACCAAAGGCAAAGAAGTATCTTCAATCGAAAAGTGGCAAAGGACGATTGGAAACATTTAAGATGACAAGAAAACAACAAAGGACGGCCGGAAACGGAAGAGGATGACCGGAAAATGGTAGAGGATGACCGCAAACAATTGAAGAAAATCGAACAACGACAGAGGAAGGGCGAAAATGACGGAATCTACAAGAGTTATCTCTATTATTTGGAACAATCAATTGTTCTCAATGTGTAGAACAATTTTCTTGATTTTCTTTTACATCCGTGATTGCATATTAGTCGATTATCAATAGATGATAATTGATTGATGCTTACGTAATTTATTCCAGGGCATTTATGTCCATTGAAAATTTTATAACTTTCTCTCTCCCCTATTTCTCTTATATTTCTCTCACATTCCTCTCAAACCAAACAACCTTAAACTCTCCCATTTCTCATCACTTTCTCTCCCTATTTCTCTCTTTCTACCGAACATAGTGTTAATGTAGGAGTCATCAAGGGCTTGTTTGGTATGTTGCATAGGATAAAGCCTAATAATATAGGACTTGATAGTATAAGGCTTGATAAAAAATTAATACTATACAAAGTTGTCTCATTGTATGATATTATATTGTATGAGATAATGCAGTCCTGTTTGGAGAAACCTTGTATAACATTAGATATTGTAAAATTAATTCTTTTTACAAAAATACCATTTACTAAAAAACATATTATATTTATTTAAATTTATTATATTATATTAATTTTTATGGAAACTATATACCTAAAAATAAAAAATTAGCTTATTCCATTTTATTTTATTTTGTAAAAACAGTGTTGAAAAACACTTCTTTAACAAATTACATTTTATTTATTTTTATATATACAATAAATGAGAAAAAAGTGGCAAATGACTTCGTACCACTGAAAAAACGCTAATAAAAAAGTGGGGAATGGCTTCAAAGTAAATAATCATAGCATGCTGATAAAAAAATGAGTACAAAATAAATAATATATCTGTTTGTCTAACCTGTGCAATATTGCACAGGATAATAAATTATAAGTGGAAAGGTTTTATTGGAAAATGTAATGTTTGATATTACCAATGCATTGAATGTTGTGATAGGTGCATTTTCCAATAAAACCTTTCCACTTATAATTTATTATCATGTGCAATATTGCACAGGTTAGTATGAAAGAAAAAAATAAAAAAAAAAACTATGAGAGATATAGCAAGAACAAATATAAAATGAGAATGAGAGCGATAGTATAAACAAAAAAAGGAATGGAGATAAATAGAAATAAAAATTAACCTTCCAATGAAGGAGAGAAGTCGGAGAGATGAGAGGGAGGGAAAGGATTGAAAGGGATTAGGGTTGAAACTTGGAAAATATTCACAAAAGCTTATACATCAAAATCCAATCAAGGCTTGTCCGACCTCCCTAAGCCTAATTAAGTTATCCATTAATTTAATGTATAAGATAGGTTTGATGGGTAAGCCTATACAATACAATATTGACACCAGACAATGGATAAGTTCATGATATAGTGTTAGCTTATACTATCAGGCTTAATACAGCATACCAAGAGGGCCCTAGGGCATAGTTGCATTGTGGATAAAGTGTAAGCTCAATTCTATCATTTACTGAAAAACTGAAATAATGTTCTGGTGACTAGGGTCAGTGAGGCTAAACTCTTGATTGTTTGTTTACTGAAGTTCTGATACCATGTGAAAACCACTTGAGTACTTGACATTTTGGCTGATTATACACTAATCTATATTTTGTATTTGGTCCAAGATTATGTGTAGTATCTCTAATAAAACTTCCACCCCAAAAAGAAATCTTATTGTAGTAAATACAGGGTCTTTTATCGTTTTGACATTGTGCACATTTTGTTCCTCTGTATATCCCTCCCACCAATGAATAGAAGAAAAATTGATAAGTGCCAACTGACTCAAGTGTTGACAGTGACTGGGAAATTTAGAATAGTCAATAGTGTCAGACTTGTTATTGTGGTCAATCATAATTAATTTTGTAAACGAAGTCATTCCCTTGCTGATGCTTTTCAATTATTTGAAGACACTCGTTTATCTTCAACTGATCTTTTGATTTTTTTTTTCTATTTTGTGATTTTGTTTACTTCCATGGTGCAGTGCATAAGATGTCAGCGGCAGACTTCTGCTTTTGCTTCACCAGGTCCTACTACCTCTCCTAGTCAGAATGACCGGGAGATGTGGTGGATCAGCCGCTGGGCATATGGCTGCCCAATGTGTGGTGGAACGTGGGTTCGGGTTGTATAGATGGCTTCATTGTGGTATTATTATATTCTGAGTTTCACTTTGGGGAAAAGGATGCTCACATATTTGCGGCTAACTATGAAATGAATGTGCAGATGAATGCTGACTGGATTTGTACAGCAGAAGAGATGTAGATTTGCCTGACAAGTTAGTTGTAAATGTTGTTATTGTTGGTGTTCCTACTGATCACTCTGGTGTTTCAACTATTCAAAAATCGATTCATTCAGATCTCAATCTGTTTTGGGAAATTATGGTCAAGTCACTCCACCATCAGTAGCTGTTAATTTATCCACTGAGTTTTTGTAGTTTACTCCTTCCAGGTATGTAATATCTCATTTAGACTTTTAAAATCACTAAGTGCGTCCCATCATGTATGGTCTTTGGATAAGATTTGTTTACTTTTTTGTTTGAAGTAAAAAAATTTCCCGGAGGTAGATTTTAAGATTTTTCAAGAAATGGGATTGTAACATTTGTATTATATATCAAACTTGTCTTGAAACTTGTTGAAGCCCCCATGTTGTTTGTGAATTTTCCAAATTTACATCACTAGTAAACCTTCTAAATAAGATTATGAACTGTTAATTCTAATATGGTGGAAGGCCTATATTTTTGTGAATCCCCATCGTTTGTTTCTGGTAGTAATGTTTTATCTATTTTAGGGTTCTTTTTTTTCCAGAGGGATGTAGTCCATCAAAACCATTTTGAAAAATATGCAGATAACACTTCAATTTCTGCCGCTGTATTTGAATGCTAAATTTTAAAAATTATTATTTAAGTTCTTAGATTTTTACTGTCAGCATTGTCTACAGTGGATCATAGCTCGTTTGAAATTAGGTGCATACTTGCTGAGTTATAACTAGAAATCATTTGGATGATTCTTTGGGCATTAACTTTTGTGTAGCAGCCTGCTCCTTGGTTTCTATTAACTATTCGTTCGGTAATGCAGATTGTAATCCCTCTGTAAAAACACTAGCGTATCTGCTATCTATTTCATGCATGCTGATGTGGAGGAGCTGCACTCAGAGATTAGGAACCTATATTAGTTTTATTATTTAGATGATTCTCACCATCACATCCTTGATGTACGTCCGGAGGTGGCAAGTGGACTGACTAGGTACCTGAGTAGTTTGTCCACCATTTGTCCAACAAAAACCATGTAAATTATTAGATTATTATAGCATTTTACTGTCTTCATGAGAGAACCCTGTATATGGTCGAAACATTATTATTTTCTTTTTGAAGGCTCAGTTGTACATTAATAAGTTATACGTAAATTTACTAGACCGGCATATATTTAGTTTGGAATTTTTGGTGATTGGGTGTCTTACAAACCAATGGGAAGTGGTTGACATCTGCATATAATGCAGATTTTAGTCAAGCCAAATGGCTGCTTCCCTTGTCTTGTATAAAACAAAACTTGAATTGTTAAACGCATTTGTTGAGACTTGAGAATCACCTGCCGGTGCGAATGGATGATAAAGTAGTAAATGATGTGATGAAACTAGAGTTTAGAAAACCGGACTGGACCGGAAAACTGGTGGACCGACCATGTGTCTGGTCCCACAGAACCGGCCTTGCACAGAATCGACCTTGCACATAACCAGTCACAAATCATAAAACCGGTAAAAAATCGGTTGAACCGTTCTTTTTAAAAAAATTCAATTTTTTTTATTTAATTTTAAATACTTTAAGATTGAGAATTACACATGGATATTTATTATTTTTCTAATTTTTTTTGTTTATAAACCTTATAATAAGGTTATTTAAATAAATTTATAGCTTCATATATCTTAATTTCTTATAATTTTGTGTTATTTTATTAATTAAAATATTATATAATATTTAAAATATATGTTCAATTAATACCGATTCGACTACAGTTCAACCATTGTTTAACCATAGAACCATGAACCAGTGCCTTCAGTGTAGACATAGAAGGAAAATAAGACCCAAAACTAACAAAAAAGGACCCAAGAAGGTATGAGTACCTAAGAGTTTAATTGTCCCTGTTGCAGATGTGTTTAACAGGACAAAAGAAACACCACAAGTACCTGGACAGTGGGTACTCGTGACACATGACGGGAGAAAGGTGTTTGTTCCAAAACCTTAAGCCTTAGACCCAAGGCAGGAGTAGTGGTCACATTTGGTGGAAACTAGCAAGGGAAGATCACTGGTATTGGGACAGTAGGTATGACCCCTCTTTCCCTGATTAAGAATGTGCTTCTAGTGGAAGGTCTGCAACACAATCTTTTGAGCATAAGTCAATTATGTGATAGTGGATATGTTGTATCTTTCACTAAAGAAGGCTGTATAGTCAAAGATGCTTCAGATCATATCCTCTTTTCTGCTAAGAGACACAATAATGTGTACAAGATTGATCTAGAGGAACTTGCAAGTCAAAATGTGAAGTGTTTTGTTTCAATTGAAGATGAAAAACAGATTTGGCATCAGAAACTTGGGCATGCCAGCTTGAGATTGATCTCAAAGCTAACCAAACACAATCTGGTTAAAGGTTTACCCAAGCTTTCATTCAAATCTGATATTTTATGTGAAAATTGTCTGAAAGGGAAACAAACAAGACACTCTTTTAAGAGTAAAAATATTGTTTCAACCAGCAGACCTTTGGAACTACTTCACATGGATTTGTTTGGTCCAACTAGAACTGAGAGTCTTAGCAAAAAGAAATATGGATTGGTCATTGTTGATGACTAAACAAGATTCACATGGGTTATATTCCTAAGAAGCAAAGAGGAAACCTTTGAGAATTTCACAAAATTCTGTAAGAAGGTGCAGAATGAAAAAAGAATATGCATATCTGCTATCAGAAGTGATCATGGTGGAGAGTTTGAAAACTCAAGCTTTAAACTATTCTGTGATGAGAATGAGATCTCACACAATTTCTCTGTGGCTAGAACACCTCAACAAAATGGGGTTGTTGAGAGAAAGAACGGAAGCTTGCAAGAGATGGGGAGAACCATGCTCATTTCAAGCAACCTACCTAGATCCTTCTAGGCAGAAGTTGTTCACACAACATGCTACATTCAAAACAGAATTTTGGTAAGACCAATTCTCAAAAGGACTCTATATGAATTGTAGAAAAGAAGAAAACCCAACATTTCTTACTTCCATATCTTTGGATGTGAGTGTTTTATACTTAACACTAAAGATGATTTAGGAAAATTTGATGCTAAGTCTGATAAAGGTTTCTTTATTGGATATTATGAAACTTCTAAAGCTTACAGAGTATATAACTCAAGAACTATAGCTGTGGAAGAATCTATTCATGTAAGATTCGATGACTTCAAAGAGCCTGATAGGGAACTATCAGGTCTAGAAGAGGACTTTGCAGGTATGGAGATAAATCCAGATGTCAAATCTGAAGGATCATCTGAAGGACCTGCTGAGCAAAAGACTGAGTCTGTATCTGAAGCTGGACCTTCTTAGACCAACATTGTTGAGTCTCAGACAGAGTGTGTACCTCCTCACAATCGTGACTGGAGATACAGAACTCATCATCCTAGAGAGCAAATAATAGGTGATACTTCAGAAGGAGTTAGAACAAGATCAAGTCTCAGAGGCTTGAACAATCTTGCACTTCTTTCTGAAATTGAACCTAAAAATATTGAGGAAGCTCTGTATGATGAGGGGTGGATCCTAGCCATGCAAGATGAGCTGTATCAATTTGCCAGGAGTGATGTCTGGACACTTGTGCCCAAACCCCATGGGAAAACTATCATAGGAACCAAATGGGTGTTCAGAATCAAGCTGTCAGAAGAAGGAAAAGTGATCAGAAACAAGGCCAGACTTGTTGCTCAAGGCTACAACTAGCAAGAAGGTATTGACTTCACTGAAACTTTTGCTCCTGTAGCAAGGCTTGAAGCCATTAGGATTTTACTCTCTTATGCAGTAAATAATGGCATCACCTTATATCAGATGGATGTAAAGAGTGCCTTTCTCAATGGTTTTATTGAGGAAGAGGTCTATGTTAGACAACCACCGGGTTTTGAAGACACTACTTTTCCAGAACATGTTTTCAAACTGAAAAAAGGCTCTTTATGGTCTGAAACAAGCCCCAAGAGCTTGGTATGACAGATTGAGCAATTTTCTAATCAAAAATGGTTTTCAAAGAGGAAAAGTAGATACAACTCTTTTCAGAAAAATGTCTAACAAAGATTTAATTCTTGTTCAGATATATGTGGATGACATTATTTTTGGTTCTACTGATTCTTCATTATGCAAGGAATTTTCTGAGCTTATGCAATCTGAGTTTGAGATGAGCATGATGGGGGAACTTAAGTTCTTCCTAGGACTTCAGATTAAGTAGTAATCTGATTGTATATGGATCCATCAAGAAAAATATACAAAAGAAATGCTTAAGAAGTTCAACATGAGTGATTGCAGGCCCATGCCTACTCCTATGCATCCTTCTATTGCTATCAGCAAAGATGAAGGGGAAGAACCAGTAAATCAAACCTTGTATAGAGGAATGGTTGGTTCATTATTGTATCTAACGGCAAGCAGACCTGACATAATGTTCAGTGTGTGCCTCTGTGCTAGATTTCAATCTGATCCAAGAATTACTCATTACAAAGCTGTAAAAAGAATTTTCAGATATTTAAATGGTACTACTAATCTTGGTCTTTGCTATAAGAAAAGTAAGGATTGCAGGTAAGTGGGATTTTGTGATGCTGATTTTGCTGGAGAGAGAACTGAAAGAAAATCAACCAGTGGAGGATGTCATTTCATTGGTGATAACATGATTAGCTGGTCAAACAAAAGGCAAAGCACAATTGCACTTTCAACAGCTGAAGCTGAATATATTGCTGCAGCCAGTTGTTGTTCACAACTGCTATGGTAAAATATCAGTTAGAAGATTTTAATATTGATGTTCATTCCTGTTCTCGGTAAAGGTAGATCGGTCGACTCCTCAGCCGGGTAGAGTACTCGCTCGAGGAATCTCCCTATGTCTTTACTCAAAAATGGGAACTGAGGGTTCATTACCCCCTTAGTGTGTATTTAAACCTCTGCCCTTCAAAACCGCCATGTCTCCACGTCTCTTGCCCACTAACCCCTGACAACCGTCCGAGCTAGAAGCGTCGCCTCCTTCTGTGGGCTTATATGGTCTACTTAAGGGTCCAAGAAGGTTGACACCCCTATTACTGGGCCATGTAGGTCGGCCCAAATACCTGGGGAGTACACAGCCACACGAGCCTAAGCCTACTAGTAAGGTAGTGTGCAAGGCGTAAATCTAGTCGGGCCCTATAGGTCGGCCCTAAAGCTTATATGATCTACTTAAAGGTCTATGAAGGTCGACACCCCTATGATTGGGCCATGTAGGTCGGCCCAAATACTTGGGGAGTACACAGCCCCACGAGCCTAAGCCTACTCATTGAGTAGAGCGTAAGGTGTAAAAGGTAACACAAGTCGATCATGTAGATTATTAACTCGATAAAACTATGCTGCTTTTACCTAACCTCTTGATCCCGGGGTTTCCATAATATCCAGGGGCGTCGAATATCTTCCAAGTGACCTCCCTAAATTCAAAAGAAATCAGAATATGAAGCGCTGAAACGCTTCACTTTACTTTTTTGTTTGACCAAGGCCACGCGCCAATAGTCGTGCCTGTCATTTAATAGCCATCATTGCTTCTGCAATGAAAAGGCGTGATTTGAAAAGCTGTGACATTTCTGAACCAACACCACATGGCACGGTGTATCGCTTCTTCATCCAATGGTTGTGATGAAGAGACCTTTGGTTTCGAACGGACGAGATGAATCGTTGCGTTGATTCGTCCATAAAATTTATATATGCTATCATCTCCCTCCTTCAGACAACATCATTTCATTTCTGCTTCCTCAAAATTTGCCCCCAAAGAAACCAAGTGTTATTTCTTCTTCCTGAACTCGGCCCTTTCTTCTTGACACTCTCTGATCCAATACTTTTGTTTCATTCAGCACCTTAATTCGAGTTTTTCCTCCTTCCTTCTCCACTCTGTTGCCTATCTTCATCCTTGAACCAGGTATTCAATTTTCTTCTCTAATCCTCTTTGTTGTCTATTTAAATCCTTCTGGGTTTTTCTGGGTTTTCTGTGTGTTCTAGTTTGTTGTTTGAGCTTTTTCTTTTGCTTGTTTAGCATCCTCACCATGTCTCTAAGTAACCTCAGTGATTCCCAAAATGCATCCAAAATCGAGTCTTTATTGTCTGAGAGTGATAATAGTGTAACTAAAACAGACCCCATTTATGATAGCAGTGCTACTGAGGGTTCAATCAGTTCTCGACCACCGCAAAACACAGTAATTCCTGAAGGACAAATTCCCCACAACATTCCCATAGTCGACATGAGTGATGGAGATTCTCCCGTTAAAAATGATAGGAACCCAGATATTGTTGATGAATCCGAACTAGACCAAGAACCCGACTCCGGTCAAAATCTTCCCAAAGTTTATCACCAATTTCTGAACGAGGTCGTTCGTTTTTCATCTAGGTACACTACCCCGTCTAGTATTATCAGTTTTAGGAAAGTACCGTCATTACCACCGCCGACCTAAATAATTCTATTATCAGTGACCCCTGTATAGAAAATTAAAGGATATGTGATTCCTATGTTGCCGGTGATTCTGCTCCTTTATACACCTACCTCTACGATACATTTTTTATTAAATTAAATCTCCGACTTCCCTTTTCTGATTTTGAGAAGAAACTTCTTAATCTTCTTAACATTCCCCCTTCCCAACTCCATCCAAATAGCTGGGCTTTCGTCCGAGCTTATTAGATCATGTGCCGACATTATTCCTTGATCCCGAACTTAGAAAAGTTCTTTTTTTTTTCCAAGTAAAACTACCTTCCTCCAATGAGCTCGGTTGGGTGTCTTTTAACAACATTCCCAAAAAGGGAGTGATCACTGCCTATATATCCTCCTATAAATTATGGAAACAAAAATTTTTTAGAGTTAGGGGCATTGATGCTTCGGCTGATTTGTTGTTTGATAACAACGGAAATCCCCATTTCCCCTATTTTGGTCACTGGAGCCTCACAAAGCTCCAAGGATCGATTTAGACTTCCTTTCTGATGAAGACAAGGCTGTTGTTGAGGGAACAAGACCCCATAGAGTGCAGGTCCTTGTTGGAGAACGAGGATAACCTCGTCGGGCTCCAAACCTTGCTTGGTATATTATCTTGTGTCTAGGAAAAATAATATTCGACTATATATGTCGATTACTTGTTTTATGCTTAATTATATCTATCATTCGTTGATCCTTTCTTTGTTGTTCGCAGGAAACATGCCTCCCAAGACTATGGATGAAGTCGCCATGCTAAAGGCTCTTCGGGCCCGTGAAAAGAAAGCCAAGGGCACTGAACAAAAAACCTTTGCTTCTGTGGAATATACTGGGACTAAGCAAGCCGACACTGAGGCCGGAAATTCCTCTTTACAGAGGAAGAAACAAAAAGTTCACAATGAAGGTCCGCAGACGTCTTTGAACCCGAAAGGTCTCCCTGCTAGCACCACTCTACCATCTTTAAACAAGCAAGGAGAAGCCAACCCTGTGCCTTCCCATGCTGATAAGTGGTGGTGTCTATTTAATGATTTTGAAGGTGCTCCCAACACTGATGCGACATCAATCTTTGATTGTCGGTTTCCCACAGAGAACATTGTGGAAAAATACTTCAATCGCAAAGAAGATAGGGCAAGGGTGAACAAAGTAGGCCTTAGGAGTATTGGAAAAAAGTTGCAACATGAAGGTGCTCAGACTGCTTTTCTCGGCCTTTGCATTGATCAGGGGGTAGGCTATATGGAGAAAGAGATGAAAGCCCTTTCTCTCAAAAACATAGAATTGACTGAAAAACTGAAGTTGTATGAAGCGGACATTAAATCAGTAGAAAAGTTGAAAAGTGACTTAGAGGCTTGTGAAAAAAGGAATAATGAGTTGGTTGCTGAAAAAACTACTTGGGATGAAAAATATTCTAGCATGAAAAAGGCTTATGAAGATGTTGAGAGTGGTAGGAAGACTTTGGGGGAGACTAATAAAACGCTGGAAAGAGACATCGCCACTTTGACTGTAGAAAACAAAGAGCTGATTGCAGGAAAAGGTTTGATCATTGCTGAGCTTGAAGATGCCAAATCCCAAGTAGCCATGCAACATACTGCAAGGTTTGACAAAGTTGTTTCCCAACTGAAGTTCTTGTATCCTGACTTAAAGGTTGATGAAGTCGGTGCTTTTAAGCATGTGGTTGATGGCAAGTTAGTCGACATCATCGTGGACGAGGATGAAGAATAAACCCTTTGATTTTTATGTCATGCTTCTGTAATTTCCTTCCTGCATTGTAGTTATGTTATGATTCCTTTGTTGAACCCAGTATTTTATGACTTTGGTGTGTTATATTAATATCTATAATATTTTAGCACTTCCATCTTCTGTTCCCAATAACTTAAGAAGTTTTAACCTTTTCAAAATCTTGTAACGTAATCGACTTCGTCGAGCTCCCAATCTTCACCTAATCAATTTTTCAAAACGAATCGACAATGTAGAATTATCAGAATTCTGTTCCCAATGACTTAAGAAGTCTTAACCTTTTCAAAATCTTGTAACGTAATCGACTTCGTCGAGCTCCCATTCTTCTTCACCTAATCAATTTCTCAAAACGAATCGACAATGTAGAATTATCAGTATTCTTCATTAACTCTCTAAGTTATAAGGTTTCTCAAACTAATCACCTTTTGAAATCAACAAGCATTGCCACTACTCTTTATTGAGTTAGAAATTCACAAATTGCTTAAATTGATGATTTTATTTAAGTCGCCGTTGTTGAGTTACCAATATTCTTTATTGAATTGGTAACTTAGCCAAAATTTTAAGTTTATAACTTTAATTAAGTCGATGTTGTCATGTTACCAATACTCTTTATTGAGTTGGTACCTTAACCAAATTTTTAAGTTTATGACCTTAATTAAGTCGACGTTGTCGAGTTACCAATACTCTTTATTGAGTTGGTACCTTAGTAACTCTTTTAGGTCGACGTTTATCATGTCGATGCCCTTTCTTAGGTCGACGTTTATCAAGTCGATGCCTTTTATTAGGTCGACATTTATCACGTTGATGCCTTTTATTAGGTCGACGTTTATCAAGTCGATGCCTTTTATTAGGTCGATGTCTAGCAAGTCGATGTCTTTTATTAGGTCGACGTTTATCAAGTCGATGCCTTTTATTAGGTCGACGTTTATCAGATCGATGCCTTTTATTAGGTCGACATTTATCATAACAATAATAACATACATCTCCAATGATAACACATATCTTCTGATAAGATCGAGCAGGCCTCATTAAAAACTCTTCCAGTGTGAAAGAGAAAAGAGTACCTACTTTGACCACTCCATTGATATTAGACAAGTCATGATACAACGGAGATTTTAAACAGAGAAATTAGCACATACTTAACACTAAGCTATCCTCGACCTATCACAATCGAACTTAAAACAAACAGACCTACTTCATGACAGAAAGAAACTGAAAATAACATATCTACTAGATAAGAAAATAAATCTACTTCCTACTTACTAGTTATCTTCATAAACTATGTCAGCTGAAGTAGAAGCGCAAATGCTCCGAATTCCATGTTCGAGGAATCTCTCTTCCCTCCAAAGTTTCCAACTTGTACGCTCCTTTCCCCTTTACTTGCTTAATTCTATAAGGTCTTTCCTAGTTGGGCGCAAGCTTTCCAGCCGTTAAATCTTTCGTAGCTCGCCTCATTACCAGATCTTTTACTCAAAAGCTTCTCGGAACCACTTTGGAGTTATACTTCCTTCCAGCTCTTTCCTTACAGGCCACCTCTTTGATATAAGCCATTTCGCGGATTTCTTCTACCTGATCCAAATCGCCACGGCGACCGAAGTCATTATATTCTTTAGAAAAACTCAAAGTTCTCCATGTTGGTGTTTCGATTTCCACTGGAATCATAGCATCTGTTCTGTATACTAATCTGTATGGTGACTCTTGTGTTGTGGAATGGGGAGTAGTATTGTATGACCAAAATACTTGATGCAGATGTTCTACCCATCTTCCCTTAGCTTCATCTAACCTCTTTTTTAGCCCATTGAGAATGACCTTGTTGGCTGCTTCAGCTTGACCATTTGTTTGTGGGTTCTCTATCGAAGAGAAGATCAACTTGATGCCTAAATCTTGACAGAAATTCTGGACAACCCTACCAACAAATTGAGTACCATTGTCAGAAATGATCCTATTAGGTATACCATGAAGGGAATCAAGCATGTGGTCAGGGTGCAACGGAAATAAATGGATTCCCTCCCTTGTTATAATCGTTTTGCGAAAACACGAATCAAGGCATAAAAGGTATTGAAACGAAAGGTCGTACCTTATTAGGATTATAAACGAGGCAAGTGTAGCCACGTCTCTATTGGTATCCAGCCAACAGCCAAACTAGGAAACCCTCCTCAGCTCTGCTAGTAGCCTTAGAAAGTAAGAAGCGATTGCTCATGTGTCTTTGGGGTAGTGCATCTTATGCTCTATTTATAGAGTGGTGGCTAGGGTTTTATCCCCTCACTCACTTAACCCTCACACTTATGGGCCTGGCCCATTATGTTATAATTCTAATTAAATTAAATTAGAATTATTATCCTTTCCTAGTGGCTTGTTGTATGCATGTGACCCAATAGGCTTTTAATATTTGGTTATAATATTAAAATAAAACCCTTTTATATTTAATATCATAAATATTGAGCGGTATCTAGCAACACATCACTATCCAAATATTGAGATTATCAATAACTTTGATAAATCCTATTTTATGATAATAATTTATATGATCTGTCCCTTTGTCCAAATATCTAATTGAACACAAGGGCATGGATTGTGTCAACCTTGTATAGTTCAATTTATATTTTCTTGATCCCCAAGTAGACTGTACAAAAATAAACATCTCATGTTTATCCTCCTGAGCATGGTCATGCATTTTGCAATCTCACTTTATTAAGAGGCCTACAGATATAACTCCTGTTACATAGGAGGGACAAATCTCATCTAGGGCACTCACATTCCACCACATAATTTATTATATGTCCAAAAATCAACTTTATGATTACCCTGTTACACGTAACGTTTGATGATAATTAAAACATATAATTTCTTATGTAGGAATCGTAGTGATTTCAGGTCGAAGGACTTCATATAACATTTATCAATTTAAGAAACGTTCATGACACTTATGTAACAATCCATGCAACGTTCTTAAGGTGGGTCTGTCCAGTACGCCATTACTCTTAATGTGTACCTATGTGAGCACATGATATCTCATATCCATGATCTGTGAGACATGATCATCAATGAACTCACATACTAGTCTAAATGCATCTTTGTCCTAAGATGATACTGTTAGGAATATGCACTTGAGACTTATATATTTATGAACATCCATCACTTGTATCATGTTATTTTATAAAGGTAAACTTATTCTTTTAGAATATAATTATTGTCCGTAGAATAGTAAGCTTAAACTTCATAAGAAATCAAGTAGATGACTTGATCGTGAGATCTTATGAAGAACTATTTTTAAATAGTCCCTAGTCAAGTATCATCTTAGGACAAAGATGCATTTAGACTAGTATGTGAGTTCATTGATGATTACATCTCACAGATCATGGATATGAGATATCATGTGTGTAACATCCCACTTGCTAGGCTATCATAAATTATAAATTAAGGGGGTGATCTGTGTCTGTTAAAATTTGAAACTGAAAATGGTAAGGAAACTATAGTTTAAAACCTTATTATAAATCTAGTTTATGTTTTAACTTAGGTGATTTTGAGTGATTTTAAGTTCTGGTAATCGATTACTCACAGGGTTGTAATCGATTACCTGAGAGCTAGTTTTTAGGTAATCGATTACTCACAGGGTTGTAATCGATTACCAGAGAGCTGAGTTTTTGGTAATCGATTACCAAGGGTTGTAATCGATTACCAGTTTTCCAGAAATGATTTCCAGTGTAAAATTCTACCTCTGGTAATCGATTACAGCATTACCATAATCGATTACCAGCTGTTCTATATAAAAAGCCGGACATGCAAAATTCAGAAACTCATCATTTTTCTTCTCCCCTCCTTCAACCCTAGAGAGAGAAAGCGCAAACCCTAGAGGGAGGAAGTCATTTTCAGGGCTTTGAAGGGAGATTAAAGCTAGAATCGACAATTGGATTACTTCAAGCTCTCAATTCCTCCCTTAATTTCATAGATTGGTGAGTATAACTCACATTTATGGTTGAATCTATTGGTCCAATGCATGCTCCCACCCCTTTCTCTTCCCTTTCTTGATGCTGGTTAGATGATTGATAGAATTGATAAATGTTTGTTTGTTTGGATTGATTATCGATAGATTGAGTATAGGAGTTTAGAATCGAGCGTCGATTTCTTTAGTTTCGAAGATATCAAAACTAACGAAACTTACGAAACTATCGAAATCCCTTGATTGTAACTCATATGAGCATTATCATCGATTATACCCATTTGTTTAGTACTATTATGAATTGAAAAGGCTAATTCGATGTTTGGATTCAAGAATTTAATGTTGAGTTATAGGGGTCGAAATGTCGAAATAGTTGAAACTAGTTGATTGCTTGTAATTTCTAGAAATGAGGCATTGTGTAATTATGTTATCCAAGTATATGATTAAAGTGAATTCAAGGCGGCTTTATGTCGTGAGTAAAAGATTATTGTTATTGAAAACACGGCTTCGGCCCAGTTTGGGTGGGAATTGTCCCCGGGAAAGCCGGTTCCCGTAGTCTGAGCTCAGGTCTAACCCTAGAAAGTGATAAGAACATGCCTCATGGGCACAGCAGTGAGTGCATCATGTTGCATAGTACTTATTTGATGATTGTATTGAATTCTTATAGAATATGAATGGGCATAACTAATTATTCCTTGCATTCATGCATATGAGTTATATTCACTGAGATTTTATCTCACCACGTGTTATGTGGATTTTGTTTAGCTGAACAGGTACCTCCATCGTCAGATTCCCAATCCGGGAAGTGAAGGGCTTAGGGAATAGATAATTGTTATTTTTGTCTGTTCTGATTGAATCGACATGTGTAATGGATATATGTAAATATGAATCAGTAGGATTGATGCTACTTAGTAAGTTTATTTTGTAAACCTTGTGGGACATGAGAAGTTTCCTTATGTAAATGTTGTATATAGTTGGACTCTTATATTGTTATGATTTAGTATGTTTCATTGAATTGTTAGATTTTCGTTGGATTTCTTGCAATTTTATAAACAAGTCGATATTCAAAACGTTACGCCATGAAACTTTGAGTTAAGAACTTGGTTTCCAACGGACTAGATTCTTAGCTAGAAATTTAAGGTGTTACATTTTGGTATCAGAGCAGTTCAATCCATTTGGACTGTGAGATTAGGATGATCTGTGGTTTGTTAATGATTCCATATGTATTATTTTGTGAATTGAGAGACTGATCACCTCGAAATTTGCTTGATGATATGTAGGGAATTATGGCAGGCGGCAGGAGAGGTCGTCCTAGGGTTAACCATCCTCCTCCATCATCATCTTCTTCTTCTCAGGGTCCTACTCAGGATCCTGTGGCGGCAGCTCTTCAAGCCCTAACTCAAATGATGGGAGGACAAATGAACGAGAATCGGGTCCAAGCTGAAGCAGCACGGGAGCAAGCTGCCACCAATGCAGCCATGCTTCAAGAGATGGCTAGGAGGTACACAGAACCACCACCACCTCCTGTTGTGGACTCTTTTGCTGTGGGGTTATCAGAGTTTAGGAAGCATACCCCTCCACAGTTCAACGGAGTCTATGACCCTGACGTAGCGGCGAATTGGCTTCGGGATTTGAACCGGATTTTAGAAGTGATGAAATGCACGGATGAAGCGAAGGTGGGTTTTGCAGTTTATATGTTGAGAGGAGAGGCTGAGGATTGGTGGAAGACTGCCAAGGTTCGGGCTGCAGAGTCAGAGGCACCAATGACTTGGGAAGTGTTTAAAAACTTGTTTTTGGGGAAATATTTTCCAGCTACCATCAAGAGGCAAAAAGAGACCGAATTTCTGCAACTCAGGAAAGGAGACATGTCAGTGGGTCAGTATGTGGCAAAGTTTGAGGAGCTAGCCAAGTATTCTCGATACCTTCAAGCTGTGACTGATGAGGAGTGGAGGTGTGCTCAATTTGAGGGAGGACTAAGGCCTGAACTGTTGGACAGGATTGGAACATTAGAAATTAAAGACTTTTCATTGTTAGTGAGCAAATGTTACATTGCTGAGAAGAATTTTAAAGGAACTACTTCATCATCTACACCAATGGAGAATAAGGGAAAGATGAAGTTTGAGGTGCCCCTTCCGGGCAAAGGCTCCAAGCCTAAGTGGCAAGGCAAACCGGTCTTGCCCACTCAGCAAACCTAATGTCAAGGAGGACTCAAATGCAACAAGTGTGGAAAGGAGCATGTTGGGGAGTGTATGATGGGAAAGAACTTGTGCTATTCTTGTAAGCAGCCGGGGCACATAAAGAGAGACTGTCCAAAACTGAAGAATTTCCAGAAACCTCAATCGATTGGAAGAGTTTTTACCCTCAGTGGGCAAGTAGCAGCTTTTGTAGACAATCTGTTGAGAGGTATATGCACCCTAGGAGGAAAGACCTTAATTGTATTGTTTGATTCTGGGGCAACCCATTCTTTCATTTCTTCTAAATGTGTTGAACAGTTGAAATTGTCTGTTGATTCCTTGCCTTATATTCTTAATGTAATTACTCCAGCTAAAGAGGCTATTTCCACTTCCCTTGTTTGTTCTAAATGTTCTATTGTTATTGAGGGTAGGAATTCTGTAGTGGGTTTGATTTGTCTACCTTTGAGGGGTATGGATATTATTTTGGGAATGAACTGGTTATCTTCCAATCAGGTTACATTAGATTGTTTCAACAAAAAGGTCATATTTTCCCCTTTTCCTCCTATTTCAGGAGAGAGACCCCCTGTGCTTTTGTCTAGTGTCACCTAGGTTAACCAATGTCTCAGTGATGGGAGTGAATGTTTCATTTTGTTACTTTCCTCAACTTTAGAATCTAAAGTAAATTTAAGCAGTGTAGCAACGGTTCGGGAGTTCCAAGATGTTTTTCTTAGTGAAGTTTTAACTTTACCACCTGACCGAGAGTTAGAGTTCACCATAGACTTAGTGCCGGGTGCGGGACCCATATCTAAAGCTCTATATAGGATGTCCCCACTAGAACTGAATGAACTTAAAACTCAACTAGAGGATCTTATAGCTAAAGGGTTCATTAGGCCTAGTGTGTCGCCCTGGGGAGCTCCAGTGTTGTTAGTGAAGAAGAAAAATGGGAGTATGAGATTGTGTGTAGATTATAGACAATTGAACAAAGTCACCATTAAGAACAAGTACCCACTTCCTAGAATAGATGATCTACTAGACCAACTTAGGGGTGCCTGTTTTCTAAGATAGATCTTAGGTCGGGTTACCATCAAATTAAGATTAGAAAGGAAGATATCCCTTAGACAACTTTTAGGACTAGATACAGGCACTGTGAGTATCTAGTGATGCCATTTGGTGTTACTAATGCTCCTGCTGCATTCATGGACTACATGAATCGAATCTTCCGACCCTTTTTGGATCAGTTTGTAGTGGTATTCATTGATGACATCTTAATTTATTCTCGTAGTCTAGAAGAACATGAAAATCACCTTAGGATTGTTTTAGAGATTCTGAGAGAAAAGAAATTGTTTGCTAATCCTGAAAAGTGTGAGTTTTGGATGGACCGGGTCCATTTCCTAGGGCATGTCATCACTAGAGAGGGGGTATCAGTTGATCCTAGTAAGGTAGAAGCTGTCCTAGAATGGGAAAGACGTAAAACTTTCACGGAAATTAGGAGTTTCCTAGGATTGGCCGGCTACTACCAAAGATTCATTAATGGATTCTCTCCTTTAGCTTTGCCTCTCACAAAATTGACTCAAAAGGGTCAAGCTTTTGTGTGGGACAAAAAGTGTGAGCAAAGTTTTCTAGAACTCAAAGATAGATTAACCACCGCTCCGGTACTGGCGTTGCCGGATTTGTCTAAAACCTTTGAAGTGTATAGTGATGCGTCGGGTAAGGGCTTAGGATGTGTTTTAATGCAGGAAAGGAGAGTAGTGGCTTATGCCTCTAGGCAGTAGTGGCTTATGCCTCTAGGCAGTTGAGGCCTCATGAGGAAAATTATCCTACCCATGATTTAGAATTAGCAGCTGTGGTTTTTGCCCTCAAAATTTGGAGGCATTACCTGTTTGGTGTGTGGTTTGAGGTCTTTAGTGATCACAAGAGTTTGAAATATCTCTTTGATAAAAAAGAACTCAACATGAGGCAAAGAAGGTGAATAGAATTTCTTAAGGATTATGACTTTGAGTTGAAGTACCACCCGGGCAAGGCCAATGTAGTGGCTGATGCTCTTAGTAGGAAATCCCTTCATGTATCATCTATGATGGTGCATGAAATGAATCTTCTGGAGGATTTTAGGAACCTGAGTCTTAGTGTTGATGTTGGTGAAAGCAGTATTAGGTTGTGCAAGTTAGAGATTACTAGTGAGCTTCAAGCTCTGATCAAGGAAGCTCAGGGTTCGGACCCAGAACTTCAAGGTAGAATTGGACAAGCAGGATTTTCTAAGACAGATGATGGGCAATTCTTTTCCAAGGAAGAGTTTGTGTCCCTAAGGGGGGTAGTGTGAGGCAAACAATTTTAGAGGAGGCCCACAGGGGCAAGTTTTCTATACATCCTGGTTCTACCAAGATGTATCGGGATTTAAAGAAGATGTTTTGGTAGGAAGGGATGAAGAGAGAGATAGTTGAGTATGTTTCTAAGTGTCTGACCTGTCAACAAGTGAAAATGGAGCACCAGAGACCATCAGGAACCCTTATGCCATTAGAAATTCCTGAGTGGAAGTGGGAGAGTATAGCTATGGACTTTGTGGTAGGGTTACCATGAGTCCAGGTTGGCTTTGATGCCATCTGGGTCATTGTGGACCGGTTAACTAAATCGGCCCATTTTCTTCCAGTTAAGAATACCTATCCTCTGAAGAAGTTAGTTGATTTGTATGTCAAGGAGATTGTTAAGCTCCACGGTATTCCCTCTAGTATCATATCTGATAGGGACCCCAGATTCACCTCTAGGTTCTGGAATGCACTTCATCAATCATTCGGGACTAAGCTTAGGTTTAACACCACTCACCATCCTCAGACTGATGGTCAGTCTGAGAGAACCATCCAAACCTTAGAGGATATGCTGAGAGCTTGTGTGTTAGAGGAGTCAGGAAGTTGGGATAGGTACCTACCTCTCATAGAGTTTGCCTACAACAACAGTTTCCATAGCAGTATAGGCATGACGCCTTATGAGGCTCTGTATGGTAGGAGGTGCAGATCTCCTGTTTGTTGGCATGAGGTTGGTGAGAAAGCCCTATTAGGCCCAGAGTTGGTGCAGGAAACCACTGAAAAGATTAGAACCATTAGGAAAAATCTTGCAACTGCCCAAAGCCGGTAGAAAAGCTATGCTGATAACAGAAGAAAAGTTCTAGAGTTTGAGGAGGGAAATCATGTTTTCCTAAAAGTAACTCCTGTCACTGGTCTTGGAAAATCTGTAAAAATAAAAAAGTTGAGTCCTAGATATATTGGTCCATTCCAGATCCTGCAGAGGGCTAGCTCTCTTGCTTATAGGATTGCTCTTCCACCCCAAATGTCCAGAATCCATAATGTTTTCCATGTGTCTAAGCTGAGAAAGTACATTCATGATCCTTCCCATATTCTAAACTCAGAATCAATACAATTGAGGGAAAATCTCACAATTCCTTCCAAGCCTGCACAGATTGTAAGTAGAAGTGCCAAAACCCTGAGGAACAAGACAATTCCATTGGTTAAGGCTGTTTGGGAAGGCCTGTCATCTGATGAAGCAACTTGGGAAAAAGAAGAAGATATTCGGATTCAATATCCTCACTTGTTCCTTTGAGGTATTATATTCTACCTTTGGTATCATTAATCAATTTTGGGGACAAAATTGCATTAAGGGGGGGTAGAATGTAACATCCCACTTGCTAGGCTATCATAAATTATAAATTAAGGGGGTGATCTGTGTCTGTTAAAATTTGAAACTGAAAGTGGTAAGGAAGCTATAGTTTAAAACCTTATTATAAATCTAGTTTATGTTTTAACTTAGGTGATTTTGAGTGATTTTGAGTTCTGGTAATCGATTACTCACAGGGTTGTAATCGATTACCTGAGAGCTAGTTTTTAGGTAATCGATTACTCACAGGGTTGTAATCGATTACCAGAGAGCTGAGTTTTTGGTAATCGATTACCAAGGGTTGTAATCGATTACCAGTTTTCCAGAAATGATTTCCAGTGTAAAATTCTACCTCTGGTAATCGATTACAACATTACCGTAATCGATTACCAGCTGTTCTATATAAAAAGCCGGACATGCAAAATTCAGAAACTCATCATTTTTCTTCTCCCCTCCTTCAACCCTAGAGAGAGAAAGCGCAAACCCTAGAGAGAGGAAGTCATTTTTGGGGCTTTGAAGGGAGATTAAAGCTAGAATCGACAATTGGATTACTTCAAGCTCTCAATTCCTCCCTTAATTTCATAGATTGGTGAGTATAACTCACATTTATGGTTGAATCTATTGGTCTCAATGCATGCTCCCACCCTTTTCTCTTCCCTTTCTTGATGCTGGTTAGATGATTGATAGAATTGATAAATGTTTGTTTGTTTGGATTGATTATCGATAGATTGAGTATAGGAGTTTAGAATCGAGCGTCGATTTCTTTAGTTTCGAAGATATCAAAACTAACGAAACTTACGAAACTATCGAAATCCCTTGATTGTAACTCATATGAGAATTCTCATCGATTATACCCCTTTGTTTAGTACTATTATGAATTGAAAAGGCTAATTTGATGTTTGGATTCAAGAATTTAATGTTGAGTTATAGGGGTCGAAATGTCGAAATAGTTGAAACTATTTGATTGCTTGTAATTGCTAGAAATGAGGCATTGTGTAATTATGTTATCCAAGTATATGATTAATGTGAATTCAAGGCGGCTTTATGTCGTGAGTAAAAGATTATTGTTATTGAAAACACGGCTTCGGCCCAGTTTGGGTGGGAATTGTCCCCAGGAAAGTCGGTTCCCGTAGTCTGAGCTCAGGTCTAACCCTAGAAAGTGATAAGAACATGCCTCCTGGGCACAGCAGTGAGTGCATCATGTTGCATAGTACTTATTTGATGATTGTATTGAATTCTTATAGAATATGAATGGGCATAACTAATTATTCCTTGCATTCATGCATATGAGTTATATTCACTGAGATTTTATCTCACCACGTGTTATGTGGATTTTGTTTAGCTGAACAGGTACCCTCCGTCGTCAGATTCCCAATCCGGGAAGTGAAGGGCTTAGGGAATAGATAATTGTTATTTTTGTTTGTTCTGATTGAATCGACATGTGTAATGGATATATGTAAATATGAATCAGTAGGATTGATGCTACTTAGTAAGTTTATTTTGTAAACCTTGTGGGACATGAGAAGTTTCCTTATGTAAATGTTTTATATAGTTGGACTCTTATATTATTATGATTTAGTATGTTTCATTGAATTGTTAGATTTTCGTTGGATTTCTTGCAATTTTATGAATAAGTCGATATTCAAAATGTTACGCCATGAAACTTTGAGTTAAGAACTTGGTTTCCAACGGACTAGATTCTTAGCTAGAATTTTAAGGTGTTACAATGTGCTCACATAGGTACACATTAAGAGTAATGCTGTACTGGACAGACCCACCTTAAGAACGTTGCATGGGTTGTTACATAAGTGTCATGAACGTTTCTTAAATTGATAAATGTTATATGAAGTCCTTCGACCTGAAATCACTACGATTCCTACATAAGGAATTATATGTTTTAATTATCATCAAACGTTACCTGTAACAGGGTGATCATAAAGTTGGTATTTGGACATATAATAAATTATGTGGAGGAATGTGAGTGCCCTAGATGAGATTTGTCCCTCCTATGTAACAAGAGTTATATCTGTAGGCCTCTTGATAAAGTGAGACTGCAAAATGCATGGCCATGCTCAGGAGGATAAACATGAGATGTTTATTTTCTGTACAGTCTACTTGGGGATCAAGAAAATATAAATTGAACTATACAAGGTTGACACAATCCATGCCCTTGTGTTCAATTAGATATTTGGACAAAGGGACAGATCATATAAATTATTATCATAAAATAAGATTTATCAAAGTTATTGATAATCTCAATATTTGGATAGTGATGTGTTGCTAGACACCGCTCACTATTTATGATATTAAACATAAAATGGTTTTATTTTAATATTATAACCAAATATTAAAAGCCTATTGGGTCACATGCATACAACAAGCCACTAGGAAAGGATAATAATTCTAATTTAATTTAATTAGAATTATAACATAATGGGCGAGGCCCATAAGTGTGAGGGTTAAGTGAGTGAGGGGGTAAAACCCTAGCCACCACTCTATAAATAGAGCATGAGATGCACTACCCTATACACATGAGCAATCGCTTCTTACTTTCTAAGGCTACTAGCAGAGCTGAGGAGGGTTTCCTAGTTCGGCTGTTGGCGTGGATACCAATAGAGACGTGGCTACACTTGCCTCGTTTATAATCCTAACAAGGTACTGCCTTTCGTTTCAATAACTTTCATGCCTTGATTCGTGTTTTCGCAAAACGATTATAACAAGGGAGGGAATCCATTTATTTCCGCTGCACCCTGACCACATGCTTGATTCCCTTCAGATACTTGACTAGGGACTATTTTAAGAATAGTTCTTCACAAGATCTCACGATCAAGTCATCTACTTGATTTCTTATGAAGTTTAAGATTACTATTCTAAGGACAATAATTATATTCTAAAAGAATAAGTTGCCTTTATAAAATAACATGATACAAGTGATGGATGTTCATAAACATATAACTCTCTAGTGCATATTCCTAACATACCATACCTGTACACCAACCTTTGCCAGTAAAATCTCTTCACTTTTTCAGCTGTGATTGTTGCTAAAAGGTCTGCCTCAATCCATTTGGTGAAGTAATCAATGGCCACCAGCAAAATTTTGACCTGACCAGGGGCTTGTGGAAATAGGCCTAGTATGTCTGCTCCCAAAATTGCAAAAGGCCAAGGTGAATATATGAAACTGAGGTCGACAGCAGGTGCCTTGTGTAGATCTGCATGTCTTTGGCATTTATCACATTTTTTTGTAAACTCCATGCATTGCCTACGCAGCTTTGGCCAATAGTATCCAACTCAAATTACCTTCAAAGCTAATGCTCCTCCTCCAATGTGGCTTCCACATGTTCCTGCATGAATCTCTGAAATGACTTTGTGCCCCTCCTCTTCTATTAGGCATCTCAGAAGTGGGATTGAGATTCCCCTCTTGAAAAGTAGATCTCCAATCAATACATATCCAGCTGCTTCTCTTTGAATTCTCTTGGCTGCACCTTTGTCCTCTGGGAGTTCATTCCGACTCAGGTACTTATGAATTGGGTTCATCCATGAAGAATCAACCGTAGTAATGTTCAACACTTATTTCATCTTTTCAGTTGTTGGAGAGGCCAAAGTTTCTTGGATGACAGAATGATTGTTACCCCGGTCTTTTGGTACTAGCCAACTTGGATAATAAGTCGGCCCTAGAAGTTTGATCCCTGGATACAAATTCTAAACTGACTTTGTTTAAAATGTTCAAATAATTCCTTAACCAAAGTTAAGTACCTGGAGAGATGCACGTCCTTAGTCTGATATTCTCCATTGACCTACCCTACCACCAACTGAGAATCACTCTTGATCTGCAAATTAGAGATAGACATCTCCTTTGCTAAATTGAGGCCTGCCACCAAAGCTTCACATTCTGCTTGATTGTTACTAGCACGAAATTCAAAGCGTAAGGATTGCTCAATTAATACTTCTCCAGGTCCCTCCAAGATAATTCCAGCTCCGCTACCTTTCAGATTAGACGCTCCGTCTACAGACAATGTCCATATGAAATTATATTTTTTAGTCAGGTCTACATCTTCTGGAGCAGATAATTCATCTACAAAATCTGTTAACACCTGAGCTTGGACATGGCCTCTTGGTTGGAAGGATATGTCGAACTCAAATAGCTCAACTGGCCACTTCATCATTCTTCCTGCTAGATCAGGTTTCTGTAGGACTTACTTGATTGGCTGATCTATTTTCACAATTATGGAGAAACTCTGAAAATATTGTCGTAATCGCCTAGCTGTGGTGACGACTGCCAAGGCCAACTTCTCAATTTTTTTGTATCTTTTTTCTGGTCCTTGCAACACTTTACTAACAAAGTAGATCGGGTGTTGCTCATTTCCTTCTTCTTGCACCAAAATAGAACTCAAAATCTCATTAGTAACAGAAAGATATATGAGTAGTGGCAAACCTGTAGTAGGTCGGACCAAGATGGGCGGGCTAGATAGGAACTGCTTCAGCTGTTGGAAAGCCTCCTCACATTCTGTAGACCACACGAACTTTTCGTTCTTGCGCAAGCACTTGAAGAAAGGTAGGGCTCTATCACCAGACTTTGATAGGAATCGTGCTAAAGCCGCCATTCTCCCAGTGAGTTGTTGTACCTCTTTAACTGATGTTGGACTTCTCATTTCCATGATCGCCTTACACTTGTCTGGGTTGGCTTCAATACCTCTCTCTGTTAACATAAAACCCAGGAACTTGCCAGATGATACACCGAAAGCACACTTCTGCGGATTCAGTCTTACTTGATGTCGCCTTATCTCTTCAAAAACTTCCTCCAAGTCCTCCAGATGTGTCGACTCATTTGTCGACTTTACAATCATGTCATCAATGTAGACCTCCAGATTTCGCCCTATCTGCTTTGTGAAGATCTTGTCCATCAAGCGCTGGCAAGTGGATCCTGCATTCTTTAACCCAAATGGCATCACCTTGTAACAATAATTCGAATGCTCAGTCATAAACGCCGTTTTCTCCTCATCCAGGGGATGCATTCTAATTTGATCTTTAGGGCATGCCTTATTAAGGTCGGTATAGTCGGTACACATGCGCCACTTTCCATTAGCCTTCTTCACCAACACCACATTCGCCAGCCAAGTCGGGTAGACTACTTCCCTGATGAAATATGCTGCTAGTAACTTTTCAGTCTCTGTTGCTACCACCTTCCTTCTTTCCTCTCCTAGTTTCCGCTTTCTCTGTGCCACAGGTTTTGCTCTAGGATCCATTGATAGTCGATGACACAAGAAATCTGGATCAATTCCCGGCATATCGGATGCTTTCCATGCAAAGAGGTCTTTAATTTTCTTTCAGGAAGTTGACTAGCTTTACCAACAAGTCGCCAGCTAGCTTTGAGCTCACCTTCGTCTTTTTATCCTCAGAATCGCTTATCTGTACCTCGACCAATTCTTCAGTTGGTTGTGGGCGTCTATCATAGAAATCTTCCCTAGGGTCCAGCTCTGCAAAATATACCTTATGATTCACAGGTACCTCTGTGCTCTTATCCATCTGACTCCCCTTCTGACCTTCAGACTATCTCTGTAACATCTGACTGCTGCTTCCAGATCGGCCTTCACAACCCCTACTCTGTTGTCTTCCAAAGGGTACTTCATGGTCAGGTGGACAGTAGAAAACCATCGCACCTAAAGCATTCAACGCGGCCCGACCAATTATGATATTATAAGAGGAGGGTGCATTGATAACGAGGTATTTTACACGAACAACCTTCTTATGTTCTCCTTCACCGAACGTAGTCATTACGTCGACGTAACCTCGAACCTCTACCGAATCACCTGCAAAACCAATCAAAGAACCATAAAAAGGTAAAAGCCAATCCTGGGGAATTTGCAATCTCTGGAATGTGCTCCAATATAGAATATCTGTCGAGCTTCCCGGATCAACCAGCACTCTCTGCAACCCTGTATTTTGCCATGACTATGTCGATCACCATGGGGTCGTCTTCATGCGGCTTTATCCCTTTCATGTCTTCATCAGAAAAAGAAATCACAGGTGATCTGCATTTTTTCTTTCCTAAAACCTCTGCACTTACCGACATCACTGATCTGACATACTTCTTTGAGCCGAGCTTGTCTCTCCTCCTCCACAGAATCCTCCTGCTATCGTCGTCAACCACACCCCTTATCTCTTCAGTCTCTTCCTTTTCATCACGCTGACTATCCTCCCTTCTTCGTTATTATAATTTCCACGTCCCGAACTTCCTCCTTCATCACGGGCTCCCCTGTTTGAACGTCTCCTTTCCACATAACGTCCAAGAAAACCATCCTTTATCAACTTTTCAATCTTATTCATCAAAGTCCAACAATTCTCTGTGTCATGACCCTTTGCCCTATGATAATCACACACCATTTGTCCAGATCAGGACTTTTTGCTCCTTCCGCTGGTGGTGGCAGTTTAAGAAGATAGGATTGGTAGACAATCCTTTAAAATACGTGTTCGTGACGTATTCAAGGAGTAAGGTCTACTTCTCTGCTCCTGTCCGTCGACCATGATCCTTGATATCTTGATTTAAACTTTCCATCATTCCCATTAAATCCTCTTCCCTGTCGACTAGTGAAATTAGTCGAGTTGAAAGTATCCTTTTACGACCTGGTCTGTCTTCCCACCATTTGTTCTCGCGCTTATCTGCATTACTCTCCTCTCCCTTATATAGCAAGCTACTCGGTTTCTGATCTCTTCCATGGAGGCCGCTGGTCTCTGGGCTATGGACTCATTAAAAGGTCTTGGTAGTAGTCCTTCCTCAAACGCTGACACCAAGAGCTTTGGATTATGGTTAACTACTAGGAGTGATGCTTCATTGAATCGACCCAGGAATTCCCTCAATGGTTCGCCTGCTTTCTGTCGAACATTGAAAAGTTTTCCTGAAGTCATCTTTCTCGACCGTCGAGCCGAGAATTGTGCCAGAAAGTGGAGGAAGGTTTGAATACCAGAACATCGCCGAACCCGTCAGAGTTCCAGAAAATAGTTTGCACTGGCAAAGCATCACTAACACCTTCTTCTTCAACATCTACGTCTTAAACGCTGTAACGTGAACCGTGGTTCCGTAGTGCCGTCATAATCCTTCAAGATAGGTTCCCGGAAGTCTGCTGGGAATTGTGTTTCGGCGATTTCCATGGAAAACGGATGAAATTCGCCTAAACCTGCCTCAATTTCCTCTCCTCCTCTGTCCGGCCTCTGGTGAAAGCGTTCATTTTGGTCTGGCAAACGACTGATTCCTGCTGCTGTAGAGTTTGGTTCTGCTGCTGGAGTTTGACTACGCGTTCCAGGATCCGACGCAACATCGGATTGTTACTTCCTCCTCCCCTTGAGGGGTTTCCCTCTCCTTCCACTTCGAGATGTTGATAAGTGAAAAATAGTTGATAAATTAGTATATATTTTATTTCACTTATCAAGGACAAAATGATAATTTAACCCCATTTTTATCCCTTTTATTTAATATTTAATAATTTGTATTTATTAATCCTAGTTTTGAATTTGATGCTATTTTAATAGATTTATTGCTGATTTTGGCAGGATTCTTGCAACGATTTAATTCAGAGATTAAATGGCAATTAAATGAGGAGGATTTATGCAAGATTGGAGATTGATTGAGGATAATTAATTAAAGATTTGAAGCAGATTTGAATCATTAATGAGGAGATCAGAGTCAATCAATCAAAGATATGCAGACAAGCTTCCCAAATAAACAAGGATTGCACAATAAAATACAAAGATATCAGAAAATAAAGGGAAACAAGGAAGGACAAACGCGCGAAAACCAGTCTCGGGGATAGAGTCAACAATTAAAAGAGGAAAGTTGAAGCTGCAGGACGCTAGCTGCGTTTCACCCTGCGCTATAGCGCAGGTGAAGCGCAACTCTCTGGAATATGCGTTACAAAGCCTGCGCTGTAGCGCAGCTTGAAGCGCAGAACACATAGATTGTTTCCCTGTTGCCGTTTTTAAAAGGATCTCTTCCCAATTTGATTTGTCCTTTCCTAATCTATAAATAGGAACATCTTGCAATCAGTAGAAGGGGGTTAGACATGTGGAGTATAGTATTGTAATCTCGTCTAGTGATTATGTACTGTAACTAAGTTTAGATTAGGAGAGGAGGAGTGCTTCACAAGGATTGAAGATGGTGACAACATCTTCGGTGGTGTGTATGACTACTCCAAGTAGTTAACTCTCCAGTAGGATTGAATGTAATCGAGTCTATCCCCAAGTTTATGTAAATTCTTATTTTATTATTTCTGAGCTCTCTGTCTATAATATTGGTAATCTTATTTTGTGTTTATTCCTAATTCCCCGCGATTTACGCCTGGAGTTATAGGCTAGTCTTAACTGGGTCAGTTCTGGCTAGGAGCGAGAGTGGGAGAGCGGATTCTGAAGAAACTCACTCTTGATTGAATAAGAGGACTCGGTTACTACTGTTACCAAAAATGGGTGTTTTGCTAATGATTGAGGGGTAGTGTGAGTACTCTAATTGAAGGGGCATCCGAACAATAGGCTTGGTAATCCGATAGCAAAGGGTTAGTTTATTGTCAATCCTGGAAGCGAGAGATGGATATATCTAATGAGCGATGGGTAGTGACAGTATTCTAAGCGAAGGTATACATTCATTTGGTAGGCCACGTATTTCAAATAATCCCTTACAAACTGAACAAATAGAGCAAAATAAGCCGAGGGTAAGTCTGTCGCCTGGGAGAGCCCGCATAGTTTACCTTTGAGTGTGTGAGGCCGCTGGTAACTCGGGGTCTTAGCAATTGAGTTTGTCTACAGTATTATAGAGTAACCTAAAATAATAGATAGTCTTTACATACATGAAGGGTGTGATGAGATGAAGTTCATCCTAATCCAAGTAAAGTATCTCTGACTCTAACCTTTCTAATTCCCATTGATCTTACCTGCTATTATATATTTCGCAACCATATTCACTCTAAACTGTTAATTCTCTTGATAAATACGATTTTGGTTTACATAAATTGTCATTCCCTGTGGAGACGATATCTTACTTACTATTATAACTGCTGGATTTGTGTTCGCTTTCCAGAAACCCATCAAGTATTTTTGGCGTCGTTGCCGGGGAACGGTTTCAATTTGTGTAGATCTTTGAGGTCTATTTATCAAGGATATCTATCTTAGGATTTATTTTATTTATGCTTCTTATTATTTTAAGAAATTTTTATTATTTTAGGAAATTTATAGTTTTTCTATTATTATTAATTTTTCTTCCACACTTACCTTTTCAAGTTTCTTGTTTGCTTTTGAGAAGCCAGGTAATCCCCAAATCAACTACAAATTGAAGCAGAAATAGGAAGGACATCAAGGAAGAACAAAAGTTGAAACAAGGAAAGGAGACAAGGGAGAAGTCAAGAAGAAAATAAAAATATTTTATTTTTAATTATTTATCTTAATTATTTTCTTTAAAAAAATTATTATTTATTATTATTTTAAAAAATATTTTTTTATTATTTTTTAATAAAAAAAAATATATAAATACTTATTATTATAAAAAATATTATTCTTTGTTATTCTGTTTTTCTCTTTGTTTGAGCTCTTATTTCTCTTGAGAAAACAGGTAACAGAAGAAGGGGACAAAATTTCAAGGAGACAATCTCACACTCTCTGCTCAACCACCTCAAGTAAAATAAATGTTAAATGGCTTATGCATGGCAGAATCAACCAAGGAGAACCCCTGGAGATTATGTTTAGGTGGCGAGAACCAAGTTACTCCTCTCATGCAACCAACTCAAGGTAACTTCTATAATTACAACAATTATTCTAATAATTTTTCACAGGATTGGGGAAGTTACCAGAATCAGAATTTTGGGAGATACCAAGATGATGTTTCACTCCACATGCAACCTTCTTTTCAACAACACAAAGTTACTCTTCCTATCAACAAAGAGACTCCCAATTTTATGAGTTTTTGGAAGAATTCAATCAAAGCATATACAATTTCAGAAAGAGAGCAAAGAGAGAAGACGAAGCACTGACGCTTTGGTTAAAACAGATGGCAGAACAAAGGGAGTCAAGACTTCAGAGGGAAAGACAAGAAGCAAGAAGAAACACTGACACCATGTTGGAACTGCTCAACAAGAAGAGAGAGTCTCCTGATGCAACAATTGAAGAGATAGCAGAAACAGGAGCTAACCAACAGTCAGAACAAATCTCAAAAAGGCAAATAGATAGTGACAATTTCACGAATGAAAAGTGGGATGAATTTATACAATTTCAGCGGTATTGTGAAGAAGAAGGACTAACTGTTAGTCTTGGCACTAGAGGAGATAGAACATATGATCAACTGTTGGGACAAGCAATCTTCAGCAAATGCATTACCCAACCCCGAAGAGCAGTGTGATGACATTGTTCAGCTGATAAGGGAGGAAATCAATGACAATCTGGCTGAAGAAGAAGAAGAAGAAAAAGAAGAAAAAGAAGATGAATATGAAGAAACACAAGAAAGAGAAGCTGAAAAAGAAAAAGAAGAAGAAGAAGAAGAACAAGGAGGGGATGAAACAACAAAGATGGTGCTTAAAGAAGAGATTGGCTGTAAAAGGGAGGAAGAGAATATAACATATGAGGGTGAATAGAGAGATGGTGAATCAAAGCCCGAGGAAGGAAGGGAAATGATTTCAAGACAGAGACCTTGCCTTATCCAATCAGTCCTCTAAAGGAAGATCAAGAAAGGCATGGTGCAAGTGATAAACCTTCCAGACCTCATAAAAGAAAGGCCTGAGATCACACTAATCAGGACAAGGCAAGAGAAGAAAAGTCAAGCTAGACTTAAATTCAGAGCCTATAGCCAGATTGAAGATCAAGTGGTCAGGTGGTGTTTCATGTCAAAGAACCCCCGAAGCAAAGAAATTGAGAGAATTCTTTTGTGAACCATTCAGGCTTAAGGAGAAGAAGATTCATGCACATCAAAGCAGAAAGTAAAGAAAATGACAGATTGCTCCAAGGCAAGATTATGGGGAGGTATACAGGCCATAAAAAGGAAGGGTGTAGCTCACAGCTCACCAAAATATTTCAGTTTCAGTCACCTTAAGAGAACAGGCGTCGAGCTATCAGATGTTAAACAAGCGCTTCCTGGGAGGCAACCCAGAGATTTTTAAAGTTTTAATTAATTCTGTTTTGTTTCTTCTTGTTTGTTAATTAGGATTTTCATTTTTAGGATTAGGAAATTTTCAAAAATTGATTGGAATAAGTTTGTGGAATTTTAAAAATAAAATTAGGAAGTAGCAGAAAACGTGACTGAAAATTACAAATTGCATTCTGTTTTCTGCGCTTCAACCTGCGATGTAGCGCAGGTAAAGCGCAGAAATGCAATTTTAGTCACTGTATTCTGCGCTATAGCGCAGGGTGAAGCGCAGGATACGAAATTTTAAAAATCTTTTATTTTCTCATGTACTACTTCCTCAGCTTTTCTTTTAACTCTTTCCACTCACAAACTTCCATCAATTTTGAAACTTTCAGTTATTTTTAATTTTTACCAATTGAAATCTTCATTTACTCTATTTGCACTTTAGGGTAGCAACCTTAGGATTGTGAATATTATTGATTATTGCTATCTTGAATGTGGTCTTGGCTGTGTGGAGCATGAAAAACAATTTGCTTGAATTGAAATGCTCTTTGTTTTGTGAGTTATTAAAGTTGAAAGTATTATGCTCTGTTCTTTCAAAATCTTGAACTTTCACTTTTCATGGATTGATTGAATTCTTGCAAAATAATTGAGTATGTTCTGTTTTTAGGAAAGCATTACCAAGTGCAGTGAAATTTTTTTGTGAAGAGAATAATTATTTATGCATGTTATTGGCTGGCTTCCATGTCTTCATGAATTGCACAGACTGCTGCAAAGTATATAGACTAGTTTACCCCAACCAATCAGGAGTACTAGACCCATACCCGGGCTTGTTGCTTGAAGATTCTGGATATTCTTGCAGTAGCCTGAGGACAGACCTATTTTCCCAGGAGGGGGATGGAGCAGCAGCAGGACAAGGACTTACAGGATACAGAGGATGAAGATTGATACTGGTGTTTTCTCTCTTTTTAGTTTTTCTATTATTTTATATATTTTTCTAGTTAATTAGGATTTTTGTTTCGTATTTTCAATTTTTTTAAATTTTTAGAATTTTTAAAATTTTTTAGGACCTTAGGAAATTAGCAATCAAGGTAACTTTTTCCAAATTCTCTGTAAATAAGTAGTTTAACTAACCAATCTAGGAAAGATGATAGGGTCTTGTGATTAATTCCATAATCAGTTAGGAGTAGGGTACTTCTCAAGAGAACCTATCATGGTAGTTTATTAAATCCAGTAAGTGCTTTAGCAAGGAAATTTTAGCCGAATCGGTGAGCTGAGAGCCCTAAACACTTAAACACTTATATTGAGAGCTTTTCACCACTGCTTGTCAACTGTTATTGCTTGAGTTTCTGAAACTTGTCTTGCTTGTAGTAGGTATGGAAGTGACAAAGGCACAAATTTGTGATTTTAATATTCTGCTTAGTGCCAAATAGCCAACCATGCATTAACATTTCCAATTATTGACTGCCCATTTGAGCCTTTAATGTTGCTTTTGATGCACCCCGTCATTATCAATGATCAATGATCATACCATGTCCCTTAACACTTGGGATGGAGAGCAAGGTGCACTACAACAATGGGACAAGAGATTGAAAAGGGTTGGTCACAAGGAATCCAAGAGAAGGCACAAGGAATCACAAAGGAAGATTCTCCCCCCCCAAAAATAAGTTCTTTATGTTATGTGAGCAAAAAAAAAATCTGCACAAAGTGTGGAAAATAAAATTGGGGGGAGAAAATTCTTCAAAAAAAGAGGCCAAGCTGAAAAGGGGTGACCATTCAAGAATCATCAGGTGAATTGAGAGAAGTTCCAAAGCACAACCACAAGATGCTCTCTATTCAAAGTGCTCTTTGAATATCCAGAAAAACCATGATTTCTTGATAGCCCAGCCTCATTACAACCTAAAGAAAGACCTTTTGATCCATACTAACTTTGCAGGTTCAGACCTTGGAAACGACTATCAATTCTAGTTGTTCAACAGTGGGTGAAAAAGATTGAGGGAAACACTTACCCGTGAGAATGAGAGATTTCCTTGGTTTATCACTTACTGCTTTAATTGCTATTATTGAGAAAGTTTAATTGATGTTTGTATTCCTATCTTGACTGCTGATTGGTAATATCTCTTGATTCTGATTTTTTCTTATGGTTGGGAAGTGACTTCTGCTTAGGAAGGAGTTGAGGGATGATTACCTTGAATTAGTTTTGTTTTTGTGAAAATACACTGGGAATAGAATTGATTGTGACTGCAAAGAGGTCTCTTGCTTGAGGACAAGCAAGAATTTAAGTTGGGGGAATTTGATAAGTGAAAAATAGTTGATAATTAGTATATATTTTATTTCACTTATCAAGGACAAAATGATAATTTTACCCCATTTTTATCCCTTTTTATTTAATATTTAATAATTTGTATTTATTAATCCTAGTTTTGAATTTGATGTTATTTTAATAGATTTATTGCTGATTTTTGCAGGATTCTTGCAACGATTTAACAAGATTAAATGGCATTAAATGAGGAGGATTTATGCAAGATTGGAGATTGATTGAGGATAATTAATTAAGATTTGAAGAGATTTGAATCATTAATGAGGAGATCAGAGCCAATCAATCAAAGATATTGCACAAGCTTCCCAAATAAACAAGGATTTCACAATAAATACAAAGATATCAGAAAATAAAGGGAAACAAGGAAGGACAAACGCGCGAAAACCAGTCTCGGGGAGAGATCAACAATTAAAAGAGGAAAGTTGAAGCTGCAGGACGCTAGCTGCGCTATAGCGCAGGTGAAGCGCAACTCTCTGGAATCTGCGCTACAGCCTGCGCTGTAGCGCAGCTTGAAGCGCAAACACGCAGATTGCTTCCCTGTTGCGTTTTTAAAGGATCTCTTCCCAAATTTGCTTTGTCTTTCCTAATCTATAAATAGGAACCTTTGCATCAGTAGAAAGGGGTTAGACAGTGTGGAGTATAGTATTGTAATCTCGTCTAGTGATTATGTACTGTAACTAAGTTTAGATTAGGAGAGAGGAGTGCTTCACAAGGATTGAAGATGGTGACAACATCTTCGGTGGTGTGTATGACTACTCCAAGTAGTTAACTCTCCAGTAGGATTGAATGTAATCGATTCTATCCCCAAGTGTATGTAAATTCTATTTTATTATTTCTGAGCTCTCTGTCTATAATATTGGTAATCTTATTCTGTGTTTATTCCTAATTCCCGCGGTTTACGCCTGGAGTTATAGGCTAGTCTTAACTGGGTCAGTTCTGGCTAGGAGCGAGAGTGGGGGAGCGGATTCTGAAGAAACTCACTCTCTGATTGAATAAGAGGACTCGGTTACTACTGTACCGAAAATGGGTGTTTTGCTAATGATTGAGGGGTAGTGTGAGTACTCTAATTGAAGGGGATCCGACCAATAGGCTTGGTAATCCGATAGCAAAGGGTTAGTTGATTGTCAATCCTGGAAGCGAGAGATGGGTATATCTAATGAGCGATGGGTAGTGACGTATTCTAGCGAAGGTATACATTCATTTGGTAGGCCACGTATTTCAAATAATCCTTTACAAACTGAACAAATAGAGCAAAATAAGCCGAGGGTAAGTCTTCGCCTGGAGAGCCTGCATAGTTTACCTTTGAGTGTGTGAGGCCGCTGGTAACTCGGGGTCTTAGCAATAGATTTGTCTACAGTATTATAGAGTAAACCTAAAATAATAGATAGTCTTTACATACATGAAGGGTGTGATGAGATGAAGTTCAATCCTAATCCAAGTAAAGTATCTCTGACTCTACCTTTCTAATCCCATTGATCTTACCTGCTATTTATATTTTCGCAACCATATTCACTCTAAACTTTTAATTCTCTTGATAAATACGATTTCAGTTTACATAAATGTCGTTCCCTGTGGAGACGATATCTTACTTACTATTATACTGCTGGATTTGTGGTTCGCTTGCCAGAAACCCATTAGCTGCCTCCCATTAGCTAGTCTGGTTACCAAGTTTGCTGACAAAGAAAGTGGTCGGCGGGAAGAGTTTTACCGCCGCCCCACGGTGGGCACCAAATGTTCTCGGTAAAGGTAGATCGGTCGACTCCTTAGCCGGGTAGAGTACTCGCTCGAAGAATCTCCCTATGTCTTTACTCAAAAATGGGAACTGAGGGTTCATTACCCCCTTAGTGTGTATTTAAACCTCTACCCTTCAAAACCGCCATGTCTCCACGTCTCTTGCCCACTAACCCCTGACAATAGTCCGAGCTAGAAGCGTCGCCTCCTTCTCTGGGCTTATATGGTCTACTTAAGGGTCCAAGAAGGTCGACACCCCTATTACTGGGCCATGTAGGTCGGTCCAAATACCTGGGGAGTACACAGCCCCACGAGCCCAAGCCTACTGGTAAGGTAGTGTGCGAGGCGTAAATCTAGTCAGGCCCTATAGGTCGGCCCTAACGCTTATATCATCTACTTAAAGGTCCAAGAAGGTCGACACCCCTATGATTGAGCCATGTAGGTCGGCCCAAATACTTGGGGAGTACAATTCCATTCCTGTGATGTGTGATAATACCGATGCAATTAATCTTTCTAAGAATCCCATTCAACATTCTAGGGCAAAGCATATAGAAATCAAGCATCATTTCATTACAGACTATGTTCAGAAAGGAGTTTTTGATATAAAGTTCATTGATACTGATTGATAAGTGAAAAATATATGATAAATTAGAGTACTTTTTAGTGCACTTATCAAGGGTAAAATGGTATTTTATGCCCCAAATTAATCCCTTTTTGTTAATAATTAGATAAATTGTATTTATTAGTCTTGAATTTGAATTTGATGTTATTTTAATATAAATTGTGTTGATTTTATCAGATTATGGCAAAGATTTGATATGAAGAGAAGATAGCATTAAATAGGGGAGATATCTGCAAGATTTGGAGTTTAATTGAGGACAATTAATGAAGATTTGAAGTTTATTTGAGACCAATTAATGAAGATATCAGCTGCCAATTAAACAAGGATTCTGCAGACAACCTTCCCATTTAAATTCAAGATACTCAATAAATGTAAGATTCCATTAAGAAGAAGGGAAACAAGGAAAGACAATCAATCAAAACCAGTCTCGAGAAGAAATCAAGTTAAAAAGAGAAAGATTGAAGTTGTGCAACCCGTGTTGCTCGCTTCACCCTGCGCTGTAGCACAGGTGAAGCGCAACAATCTGACAATTGCGCTGCAACCTGCGCTGTAGCGCAGGTGAAGCGCGGAACTCGTAACTCCTGCCTTGTTGCCATTTTTAAATAGATTTCTTCCCAATTTTCTTTGTCTTTCCTTAGCCTATAAATAGGACCCTCTTGCACCATATCAAGTGTGCAGGGAGTAGTATAAGATTAGTATAATTTCATGCACCATATTTACTTGTAGAATAGGAGAGGTGAAGCGCTGCACGAGGATTGAAGAAGGTGACAGATTCTTCGATGGCTTGTATGGCTACCATGAGTAGCTAACTCTCCAGTAGGATTGAATGTAGTTGATTCGATCTCCTGAGTATATGTAATTTCTATTCTATTGTTTATGATTCCCTATCTTGTAATTTCGGTATCTTTATTCTGTGCTTAATTCCTAACTTCCGCGCGTGCGCCGGAGTTATAGGCTAGCGTCTGTGACATAATATGGATAGAGACTTTCGGCTAGGAATGAGGATGAGGGGGCCTAGACATAGGGAACTCAAACTCTGATTGTTAAAGGTACTCGCTAGTCATATTGAAATATAGGCGGGATCTCGTGATTGAGGGGGTAGTGACAACTCCCAATTGAAGAGCGTTTATAGGAAGGTATGGTTAGTTGATAGTAACATAATTGAAAGTTACACTCACAACATGCTAAAGAGGGTGAATGATTCAGCAGCAAGCTACACTCACACCACACTCATCTCCAAGATTCTTCTGAAGTTCAAGGTCCCTATTGAGAAGCTGTATGATCATAGGGGTCCTACTCTTTTCTCTCTGGTGAACATCAAGAGAATGGGCATCACTGTGAAGAAGCCCTCACCAGAGAATACTCTCCTAGAAGAAGCTGTGAATGTCAAGGCTAAAAGGACAGGGAAAAGCCCTCAGAAGGTCCTAGAAATTCTTGAGGATGAGCTGACTGGAGATCCTCATAAGGACAAGTTTGTCTCAGCACAAACTCCCACCAAGGTTTTCAAGAAAAAAATAACCAAAGTTCTTCAGAAGGACACCTGCTGAAAAAGAAGTACATGTCAGATTGTCTGAACCTGCTCAGAATGTGCTTACACACACTTCTGATATTATGGGTCAAACAACTGAAGTCTCTACGGTTGCTACTCAGCCTACTCTCACTCTGAGAGGACAGATAGAGGACAACAACAAGATAAAATTTGAACACCTTGGTGTTGAAGCTGTTGATGTGTCTGAGCCTATTCAGGTTGTTCCTCTTGCTACCAGTTTACCTGAGGCTGATATTAGGCAGGTAGTAGAGGAAGTAGAAGAAGAAGAAAGGAAGCAGAAAGAAGATCAAGAGAAACAAGACTTTGCACTTGTTGTTGCTGCTCAGCAAGCTGTGTTAGAAGATGCTAGACTTGAGCAAGAATCCAGGCTCAAGAGAAGAATAGCCAGTGTTCAAGCTAGAAGGCGAAAGAGGAGAAGGTTGTTTGCTCCTGTTGCTGATGAAGTTCCTCAGAGAGTCACCAGAAGCAAGAGTATTCAACAAGAAGATGCAATTGAATTTCAGAAAATGGTTGCAGATCAGAGGAAGAAGTTGGAGGAACTGAAGCAAAAGAAACAAGCTGATGAAGGCCTTGTGGCTCCTGCTAAGAGGCCTAGAGTCATCTTTGGCAATGTATCCACTTTAGAGGATGAAGCTCCACCTCCTCCTCCTCCACCTAAGGTTGTAAGCACAACAGAAGAAGTACCTCCACCCTCTCCATCACACTCAACTTCATCTTCATCTCTCTCAGGGTACTATGAACTTAACACTGACAATGAAGACCCAAGATGTGGATGGTTTGGAGGAAACATTCCTTTAACAAGGGTTGAGGTGCTGAAGGAGAAGTCAAGGGATCTGAGTAGAGAACCAACATATGATCTTGCTTTGAATTTCAAGAACAATGAGCAAATGATGTGGGCTGCTGAAGTGCCTCACAAGTTTTACAATGTGCCAAACAAGGAAAGGCTGAGAGTGCCCAGATTCCCCAATCTGTATGAAGAGTTGTTGTTTTTCAAGGAAGCTGCACCTTTTATCTCTACACCTCCTTCCAAGCTTATTTTGGAAACCGGTGCTGAAGCAAGGCAAAGAAGGCTGCACAGCTCAGGGGGAGTCAGCATCTCAGACTTTATGGAAAAGATTAAGCATGGTACTGTCAACCATCGTCACAAGTGGAGGCCACTGGATCCATTTTCTCAAGATCAGCATGATTTATCCTATGAAGAATGGATTGCTGTCAGGATGCTATGTCTTGAAGCTGAACTTGTTAACAAGTACAGTTGTTCTTTTGGAAAGAAAGACTTAAGGCCACCTAGAAATGTACATACAAAGTTGTCATCTTCTATTCTGGTGAACCCTCATAGGATAGTTCCAAGGTATCCTTATGCTGAGTCTTATCAAATGAAAGGAAAGTTTGTTGCATCTGAAGGTGGAGAGCCCCCAAGAGAATTGACTGAAGAAGACTAGAACAATCTGGCTGAAGATTTGTTTATTGAACAAGGGATGGATCATTCTCTATATGAAGCCATGTGGGAATATCACTGGAAGATTGTGGAGAAAAGAGGAAGTTGTTCTGGTGCCAAATGGGATGACTCTGATTCCATGGTGAAAGTTGGCAAGAACACCACTCTTGAAACTCCTACATTCTTCAGAGGGAGATTCCCTAGCTATGACTGGTCTCATGTATTCCATCTACATCATGAATGGGAAGTAACTAAGTTTGTTGGGATTGTTGAATATTTTGTGCAAGTTACTGATCCAAGGAAGTTCAAACTTCCAAAAGGGTTCAAGTTCTGGAGGTTCTCAGGCAGATATCTGTCATTGGTATTTTATGAAGAGAATCTTGAAGCTGAAATGGTTGCTTTGTCAAGGGAAAATCGAGCTCTGCAGATTCGGAATGCTAAACTTCTTCAGAGAACTGATGAGATTCTTCATGCTCAAGCTCAGATTAAGGCTGGTCAGGATGAGCTGAAGGAATGTGGCAGCTGAACTTGAGAAGCAAAGACTTGCAATGCAAGAGATGTTTGAGCAGGCTTTCAGCAGTCTGAGATGTAGTTCATGATGTTGCCATTTTTTTACTCAGACAATTCTTGTTTTCATGGTTATATGTTTCAAACTATGTTGTCTTTTCAAACCCTACGTTATTTGAATGCATGAGTTTGGCATGTGTATTTATTGCTGTTAGATGTTGTTACTTTACTTATCTTCTGCTTAACCACTTACCTTGTCCATTGCCTACCCTTTTCATTGATGACAAAAAGGGGAGTAATACTGGGACATGTAGAGTAATAAATGTGAGTTGTTGTGATTTATATTCTATATTGTCTAACAACAAATCTGAAAGTGAAGTGTGCACAGAAAAGCAAGAAAGATGCAGATTTAAGGAAATCAAACTTCAGAATGAGAATCTGAATCAGATGAAATATCTGATTAAGGGGAGATTTCTTTTTACTCATATTTCTTCTTAACCCTTTCATATAACTATTTATATTTTATATTTGTCATCATTAAAAAGGGGGAGATTGTTGAGTCTCAAAAGATACTTCTCAGCAAATAAAAATTATCTTGAGTCTCATGCTCTTAAGAGTTTTAATGGATTACAAATATAAAACATAAACATGTTAATATCCTCTCATGAACACTCTGTTATATTTCATATTAACATTTATTGAGAAGGATCATCTGAGAGCTTTAGATCGTCTGAAGACCAAGCATCATCTGAAGAGCTCCAAAGTCTGAATGCTTTTTATAGCTCTTTTGCTTCTAAAGTCTGAAGGTATCAAAACTGAAGGAAGACCCCTTGAAGACGTTGTTGTTGATGCAGAACGTTCATCTCTCTGGTCTAACCTATTTCAGCATAAGAGTCAGATCTGCTTTTCTTCCTCGTTCAAATGATTAGCACATAAGGGAAAGTCTGCAACGCTGCTGCATCTGCACCAAAAAGCATTGTGTGCGCAGACCTGCTGCACCTGCATCTTTTCAGAACCTGTTAATTAAAGAGTCTCAACGTCTTGGAGCATTTAATGCCATTTGACAACGGGATTTTGACTATACATCTCTATATAAAGGGTTCGTGAAGATTGAAGAAAAAAAAGAAGAGAGAACATCCATTGAAACATTACTCTGCGAAAACGCTGCTAGAACACTCTGATATTCTTTGTACAAATTCTTACTTAAAATCCTGAGTGAATCTCAGTTATTGTAAGTGGTTCAAGCTATCATCTTAAGATAGTGTACCTGAACTATTTCTGTTTTATTCTTTAAACAGTTTGGGTTTCAAGCCTGGAGAGGCTTACTGTGTAAAAGAATACTTGGGTTTTACACTTAGATAAGTGTCTGAGAGCCTGAAGAGGCTTGGTGAAAGAAAGAATACTTGTTGTAGAGCCTGAAGAGGCTTGACAGAAAAGAATACTTGTATTTCTTGCAAGAATAGTGGAAATCCAGTGGTGGTTTGCCTCTGGGACTGCACGTAGCTCACAATGGTAGTGAGTGAACCAGGATAAATCTTGGTTGAGTTATCTCTTCCCTTAACTCTTTCATTTCAGTTTTTCTCTAACAAAAGGGCTTGAAAAGTATCTCATGCGTGTAATTCCTTCTGATATAAAGCTTTTCATAAAAACAATCCTTTGTGTCTGAACCTAAGTTCAGAAGTTAAAAACAGCTTCAGACGATAACCTATCATCTGAAGTATCTTTGAAATAGTTTTCAGTAAAGTTTTTAAAAGATAAAGGTTTCCATTGAAACACTATTCAACCCCCCTTCTAGTGTTTCTCTGTGTTTCTTACAGAAAACTCAGTTTCCATATGTATGTGGTCTTACGTTTGATTTTTGGATCTATGTGTATGGAAAATAAATATTCTTTAGTAATGGAGTTTTCACGTTCACTCTCAAAACAACTGAGTTTTCACATTAACCTAAGTAACTTTTTATATTATTTTAAAAATTAATGAAATTATTATTATTATAAAAAGTTCAAATTTCTTCTTATTTAATGTTATCCACTAGCTTGAATCTCCTATCTGTCGGAGTTCATTTAATTTTAAAACATTGATTAAGAAACAAAGTGATATTTTTTATTGATGATTTCCTTATCTTTTGTATATTTTTATTTCAATTTTAAAACAATTATCTTTATACTTGATATTTTTATGTAGTTATCTTAGAAGCATCGACAAAATAAAAATGTTATCATGTGCATTGCATGAGTGGTTAAGATATTAGTTATAAAGGATATAAAAGACCTTATTTTATGTTTTATAAATAAAAAATTGATAATAACTTATTAATTAATTGAAAATTTTGAAAACGATTGTTTCATACAAATTTTTTGCACCAATTTTGTTTGGTGATTTTCACCAATTTTTAACTGGTTCAATCGATTTTCACTAATAGTCATTGATTTTGATGTCGACCAATTTTTTAGGTTAATTGACTAAGCACCTTTGCAGTTCATCAATTTTCCGGTCAAATCGACTATTCTGGTCTAATTTTTTAAACCACGGTCGTGCCTAAACACCCAATGCAAAATGTGTATGGGATGCTATAATGATCCAATGGTTGGGATACATTTTCGCTGGCGGCTTTGATCATCGACATGATGAATTAGGGAAAACCGTTATAACAAGGTTTACTTATTGTGATAGAATCTAGGAAAAATATTGTAATAAACCCTCAATTTGGCCCTAAAACTTGTCATCTCTTTACTCATTAGTCTAGGGATGGCAATGGGTAGGGTTTGGGTAGGGTACTATAGGGTACTATAGTACCCGTCCCCATACCGCGTTTTAAAAAAATACCCAGACCCGGACCCATACCCGCGTGGGTAGTGATTCGAGTACCCATACTCTTACCCGCTGGGTACTCAAGTACCTGTACCCGTACCCATTACCCGCACTTTTGTTAACTATAAAAAATAAATTGATTAGAAAATAAAAATTAATTAAAAAGTAAATGAAAAATAATCCATAGATGATCCAAGTTTAACCTATAAAACAACTATCATATGTGGAAGTTGATGAGAGATTAAAACAATGGGAGGGGAAATGGAAATTAGTTCATGTTTTGCTATTTTAGTGTGTAGAACAAAATTATAACATTTAAATTAATTAAATTAGTAATATATATTAATGTTTTTTGGTGACTATAATATATTATCATTAATTATTTTGTTGGAAAAAATATTAATTAATAATATAAACATATATATATATTAAATAAATTATATGTATATAAATTACATTAATTATATATTATTAAGTGCGGGTATGGGTAGGGTACCATAGTACCCGTACCCGCACCCGCACCCATTAAAAAGTGCTGGTAATTGCCCATACCCGCACCCATACCCATTTGGTGGGTAATTACCCTACCCATTATGGGTAATTTTTCGGGTACCCACTGGGTCTGGGTCCAATTGCAATCCCTAATTAGTTCCCAAACTAAATTAATTGCATAAATAGTCCTCGAACTTTCAAATGTCTGTCATGTTATTCCTCTAACATTTACATTATCCTATAATGTTGGTCCTTGACAATGACCAATTTGATCGATGCTATGAAAGTTGGGGGATTACTTATGTAATTAATTTAGTTTAAAGATTATTCAGGAGAGAGATGACATGTATTTTTTTAGGGACTAAATTTAAGGTTTACTCAAAATATTGTAGCTTAAATCGAATGACAAAAGGCAGGGATGTGACGAAAGTCTTTAGTGACCCATGTTGGTCGTGGATGGTTCCCCATGGTTCATATATGTTGGACCGTTTAGGATTAAGTCATAGACATCTCGACATCATAAGTTGAGGATTGCAAGTCATCCTAAAATGGGTAATGCTTGGAGTGGGTCCACTAGTGAATTAAGTCATTTTGAGCTAGTCCATAATTTTTATACATATATAACTTTCAATTTTCGACCTATCCCATATTTTTATTTATTTAAAAACACTTCATTCGTGAAAAATGTGAAAATGCACAGGAAAACACAAAGAAGCGAGGTTGAATTACGTTTTGAAAAACTTTTTGCAGAGTTGAAAATTGTTTGTTCTAAAGCAAGTTAAGATAATGTAAATAATACAAGTTGTAAAGAAACGTCTTAGTTTACAAATGTATCGTTTGAATGTTCAAACAATATGCTAAACAATTTAAAAAACTTAGTCTTACACTTTTATAAAGAATTGTTTTAGAAGGAACACTTGATCTCTTGTTAGACAAATAAATAAACTCAAAATATAAAGAGATTAAGGGGAAGAAATTACACAACCAAATTTATATTGGTTCACTCATCGATAAAAGAGTTATGTCTAGTCCCTGTCACTTAGACAGAAATTTCTACTATATTCGACTGTTTACAATTATTCTTTTCAACCTGTCATCTCCAAGTTCAAACCCTCAATATGTATTCTTTTCATACCTAGCCTCTTCATGTTCAAACACTTCATAAATTTTCAGTGATCGAATTGTCAAGTAAGAAGCTTTTAGTGAATGATTGATGTGCAGAATTTAAATGACAAGAAGAAAAATAAGCAATAAAATAAGGGAAGATAGATTTACTTGGATTAGGATTGGACTTTGCTTCATCGCACCCTTCATGTATGTGAATTCCTTCTTTAGATATAAATATTAATTTTTATAATACCTTAGCCAACTCTATTGTTTACCCCAGGGTTCTCAGTAGTAAAACACTCGACGGTAGCCCATGCGAGCTCTCCCAGGCGACAAACTACCACGGCTTAATTGTTCTATTAGTCCATTGTAAAACTAGCAATTATTATATGTTCCTATAGATGCTCCTATGAACGGGCTGTCACTCACCAAAACATTTCAATCATCAGACTCCACCTATATTTCCATATAACTAACGAGTACCTTTAGCAATCGGAGGTTAGGTTTCCTTGGGTCGAGGTTCCCCCAAACTCTAATACTAGCCGAAATTTCTCATTCTCGTTGTATCCTGATCACTAGCCTACGACTCCGGCGCACGCGCGAAAGTAATGCATTAAGAACAGCATAAAAGTACCGATAAATAATAAAAACAAGGATTTATAATTAAAATAAGAGAATTCACATACACTTGGGGATTAACTCCACTACATCCAATCCTACTGGAGAGCTTAGCTACTCATGGTAGCCATTACAAACCACTGAAGAATCTGTCACCTTCTTCAATCCTTGTGCGTCTATCTCTATTCTATGCCTCTCTCTCCGTGTGTTCTGATCTGTAAAAAAGCTCCTATTTATAGACTGGGAAAACCTAATCTAAATCTGGAAGAGATCAATCTGTATTTGAATTTTAAAAAGCTGGTTCGCGTGCTTGCGCGTTCACCTGCGCTAATGCGCAGGTGAAGGCGTGACCAATCTGGAAGCTGCGCTTCACCTACGCTAAGCGCGGGTGAAGCGTGAAACACGCTGCAGACTTCTTTAATTCTTCATTTATCCACTTGATCTCTTTCTGATCTTTCATTTGCTTGATTGGTTTTCCTTGTTTCCCTTTTCTGACTTGATCTTGTGTTTATTTGAATTTGAATTCAAATTGGAAAGTTATCACATAGGATCTTGTTTAAATGGCTGTTGATCTTATCTTTATTTTGTCCTCATTTAACTTCAAATCTGCAAATAATCTCCCTTTTAATGCTATCTTCTTTCCCAAATTCAAATCTACCATAAATCTGCACAAATTAACAAATTTTCTAATAAAATAGCATCAAATTCAGATTCAAACCAAAAATCACAATTATTGCAATTATTTACAAAAAGGAATTATTTTGGGGCATAAATTAATATTTTAGCCTTGATAAGTGTAATAAAACACATAGAAAAATATCACATAATTACACTTATCACTATACTAAGTACATAATAAACAAGGTTAAAGGCCCAAACATAATAAAATACAAATGATTGGAATAGAATGTTGTGGACTTTCAATACAACAACTTCTTCAATTTTCCAAGTCTCTGTTTATAACTCTTAAGTATGAGGAATGCTTTTGACTTAAGAGAGAAATATGTATCCGTTCTAACTTGGCATTTAGCCCCTGTTTGGTAGAATAAGAATTGGGAGAGAAGAGAAGTGAGGATGAGGTAGGAAGGGAGGGAAATAGACATAATTTCCCTGTTTGGTGGCACAATGGAAATGTGGAGAAATTCGCTTTTTTGGTGGTCCCACGGCTTTTGTATTCTCTCCAAAGTTGTGAAGAAATGCAGGAGCAATGAGGAGAAATGCACTTTATGGTGGGTCCCACACCAACACCCTACCCTTCACATTTCTCTTCTATTCTCACCTATTCACCTTCACTACGACCAACCACCTACTTTCAAATTTCTCTTTTATTCTCACCCATTTCACTCACACACCAAACAACCCTTATTTCTCCTCTATTTCACCTCTATTTTCACCTCCAATCTTTCTCTTCTTCCCACTTCTCCTCTTCTATTCATTTCTTTTCTCTCCATTTCTCTACTCCACCAATGCCTGTAGCTATTACTAGTGCTTTTGTAATGTAAGGGAACAATAACTTTACTATTGTACTGTATACTTTATATCTTTTCTATCCCTGGTTTTATATAGCTTGATTTTGTAGTCTTTAAAAGTATTCTTTTTGTCTTTCCACGCTTAACTTTCTTAGTTTCTCAAGAATACTTTGTTAGAGTTGACTTCTCTTGACAGGAAAGTGACCATGAGTTTTAGACATTAGCAATATTTAGATACTACCGTGCTTGTTCATTACATAGGGCCTTTTGGTTTTTTCAAAAGATCACTAATTCATTGGAAAAAAATGCCTAGTGGCACTTACAAAGCTTATATGATACTAAAATAAGAGTATTATAACAGTGCACTACAGATCAATACAACAAACCAACATGCATACTCACAAAGTAATCAATTTAGCAATTCTAATAACAACAGAAAAGACCTCCTAAAACAAAAATCTTGAAAAAGCTTGGACATTTCTTTTTTTTTTTTCATTCCTTCCGGATCCGCACATGTCCAACATTCACTCAAAGCAACAACCACATCATCAACGATAGCAATCTGAGGTAAATCAGTGTTGTAAATGGAGCTCTCGTGGAAGGAAATTCATAGAGGCAGCATATCTGCATAAAACAATGCTGCAAAATGCTAAGAGACTCTAACAAAATCTTTTAAGGAGGGTGTTAGATGTTATGGAGGTAGTGTGATCAACACGAGAAAGTAGAAAGTGATGGGGAGGAGAGGAAGAAGAAGAAGAGAAATAGAAAAAAACATAAAATAAAAACTCCCACTATAAAGAAGCAGATTAACCCAACCTAGAGTGAGTAGAAACACTCACATGGAGGGAGGAGTCCCTCCTATGGAGGGAAGGAGCCCTAATGGGACGAATGCTTCATGGCAGACGACGCTAGGTTTTCATTGAGAGAAAATAGGGATTTCTACAATTTGTTACAACATGTATCATTACTTAGATAACTTGATTGGAACTATGTGATAAGATAGTCCATGGGATAAACTTTACATAGTATTATCTATACATATAGACAAATATTTTTATTTAATTCTTTAAAAACTTAAGTTATCATAAAAGTTTAGGAGTGTTTCATAGTCTTAAAAACCTTTAATAATCAATATAATAATATTTTTCTTATTTTTTATGAATAAAGGGGTCAAAAAGACCAAAGAAAACAAAGAAATTGAAATTACCTATCTACCCCTCTCATACCAGGTACCCCAAAGCTAAATAAAAAAAAATAAGGCACTAAAGCAAAACTAGGAATCTGACATGAAAGACTTAAACCTAACAGAGGCCTTGTAATCCCTCCTTAGCAAAAGAATCAACTAAGGAATTAGCTTCTCTAAGAGTATGCTGCAAATGACCTCTTCAAACCCTTGAGTAACACTTTGAATACACTTCACCAGAGGAAAGCTCGGATGAGAATCATACACCCCTTTCTTCACATGATTGATTGCAAGAGAAGAATCAGATTCTAGAATAATCTTGGACAACTTCCTTTGCTTCGCCACCAAGCTCCCCGAAACAACCCTTGAAAGCTCCGCAGTGAGGATGGGCACATCTCCGAGGTATTCGCAGAAACCTTCAATATTTTTATTATTTCATAGTAAATATTTTTAAAATAAAAAAGAGAGTAAAACACACTACCCATGTTGAGAAAAAATGTAATATTATAATAGATTTATTAATTATGTTAATTATTTTTTACCGTTACCATATACTTATTTGATGACTTTATTTATGTTTTATTTTAGGATATTTGTTCTTATCATATTTTAAGTCCAATCTTAATTTGACAATATATCATTGAGTTTTTGTATATTAAATATCAGGTTTGGACTTAAAAATCTCATATCATCATAACTCACAACTTTCAATTCGTCATTTTGTTGCTGCTGTCGTGTTTTGAGGGGTATTGGCCTTTTTTGACAATTCCATCTTGGATGAGTCTTATGCTTCTTGGTTAAGCTGATGATAGGCCATGTTTGCTTGTGGCTCCCAACTGTTGGTGAAGCTAGACTTTCTAGTAGGATTGGTCTTCAATATATTTGATGTGATGTATTTGTTGTCTTGGGCTAGGTTTTAGGTGCCTATGCTTTTACTCGTTGGTCTTTTTTGAATCTACTTTGAGTGAGGAGTTCTTTTAGACTTTTAGTTGTTTTTTGTATTTATATATAGGTTGGAGTACCATTTGTACTCCCTTTTAATTAATTTCATTTTGCTTAGCAAAAAACATCATAACTCACAACAAGCTGAGATATAAACATAACTTGTTCCAGTCCATATTTTTAACACTTTGTCTTAACTTGATATACAAAAAAAGTGGGATTCATAGTTGTAATTACTCATTTGATTAAGCTTTTTGTGGAAAATAAATTAAATCACAAATTGTTTTCTTATACAAATAAAAATGTTTCACTATTTACCTTTATACATTAAATTTGAATTTTCATTCTTAAATCTCATAAAATCTTGGTATAGTTATCTTTCCATAAAATCGTATGATATCTTGAATTTTCATATTAAATTAAACTATAATTGATATCAATTAAAATTTTAAATTATTATTTAATGATGTTATTGCACCAAAATATATATCATTAATTATTTTCAGTTTCTTTATTAAATTCTTTTTTCTTTCAATAAATTAATATTAAAGAACAAAAAATATATTTATAAATTAATTTAAAACTTCCTCCAAATCCGATCTTTTATAGGACAATTCAAATTAAATCACATGTATTAAGAAAAGTAATTAATACATTAATTTTTAAAAATTACTTTACAAACATTATAAAGTTTACTTTTATTTAAAATTAAGTTACATTGTCAGGGTAGTTATGTTAATTTAAAATCTTTAATATTTAATCAGGACAAATATAAAAAAAATATTAAAAATACTTATTAAGTTTTGTTCAAAATTAAAAAATTACTACAATTTAAGTTTTTCTTTTCATAAATTACAATCACAACGGATACTTGCTTTGCTGCTGCCTGCATCATCTAGATTGCAAGTCTGCAACTGTCGCTTGAAATAAAGGGAGAGACCGTCAAAGATTTGAAGCGTGTCGAGTTTCGCTGTGATTTGAAGCATTTGCAATTTTGCATTGCATTAGCATTCAGATTTAGAAGAAGATGAGTGGAAGTGGAGGAGGATCAGGATCTCATTCTGTGGCGTTTCGGGTGATGAGGCGTTCCGTCCTTCCTTCAACGTCGACCCTCCCTTCGTCTCGACCCCACTGACCTCTTCGTCGGCGAGGACCTCTTCGACGATCCCTCCGCCCCTTCCCCCTCCACTCTTGTCGCTCCCGACGATTCCCGATCCCAACTATCGCAACCGCTTCCTCCTTCATCACTTCTCCGATGCTATGGGTCTCTCTGGCTCCTCGTTCTCCCTCAGTCTTCGGGTTGGTTTCCTATTCCTCAATTCTCAACCTTATTACTGTTACTTGCTCCCTGAAACTGCCAATTTTGCGTGATGCAGAGCCATTTATTTGGGAGAGACCTTCTGTAGCTATATAAGTATTAACAATAGCTCCAATTTGAGTCAGAGAAGTAATTATCAAGGTGATTCTGAATCTTCTTCTTTAATGAAGCAATGCTAAATTACAATGTTCTTTTCTGTAACGTGTGTGTTTGGATACAGAAATTTAGAATTACGAAAATTGTGATAGGGAATGTTGAGTGAAATGTAGTAATTAGAGAAATTGTAAATGATAATCTAAGAAATTAAACTAGAAATGTTAAAATTCTCTTTTAATAGGTGTTATTTGACATTCCTGCCTATTCATATAAACTCCCCATATTTGTCATTTGAAATTCTTTCCATTATTATTCTAACACATGAAATCTAGTAATTTCAAATTATTCTATCCAAACATAAGGGTAGTGTTTTATGAATGAATTTGTCATGATGGTTAGTAGAACCCCCTTGAGAAAGAAAATGGAAGCATTAGAAGGAAGGAAAAGATTATCTTGTATAGCAATTGCTGATGCGTGAGAATCACTCATTATACAAGGGCAATGTTTTCAGCTCTTGTTTTCATTCTAGTACTGTAAAGTGATTCAATTCTAAACCAAGTTCATGATTCTACTTTATTTATTTAGCGGAGTTCAATGAAATGAAACCTTTCTATCTTTGGTTGATCATTATGGAAAACTTTATGATGATACATGTCTTCCATTGGGAAAAGTTCCTGTGGACATTCTTATCTGTATATGATCCATTTGACAGCCATTTGAGGCTTATGTGATTTTTTCTTTACCTTTTGTGTCTGAAATAACTGTCTTTCACTTGTAAATTCGCTTCTAGCGGATGGCACCCCCTTATGGAATGCTTTACAGTAGTACACTTCAGAGAACTTTGAATGAGGTCACAAGGAAAATCCTCCTTGATTATCCTTTGGGGCTGACAGACATATATATGAGGGATTGACTTGCAGCAGAAAAAGTTTTGTGCTAATCTGTACATACTACCACACCCATTCTTTTTGTTTTAGTCATTTGTGTTGGCTAAATAGATAAGTAGAAGATTCTTGAGTCTACTAAGCTTAAGAAAATGAAGGTGGGAAGTGCCGAATTTGTTTTTTTAATTCCTTTGTAATTTTAATTTACTTTATTATTCAAAACTTTGTAAACTGGCAGGCTGAAATCCAAACAGAGAGACAGAGAATACTTCTTTTAGATACATCAAAATCACCAGTTGAGACGATACGTGCTGGTGGGGCGTTATGATTTTATCGTGGAACATGAGTTAAAGAGCTTGGACCTTCACACGTAAGTTGCAACTCTCTGACAATATCCTCGTGTAGTCGTGTTAGTATATGTATTCTTGCACAATTTATTTTGGATATGCTATGTTTCTTTTTTCTTTTGTTTTTTCTTTTTTAATTAATTTAACCGTGCACATGTTCATAGGCTGGTCTGCACTGCATTGTAACAATGATGGTGATGGTGAGCGTAAATATCTTCCCAATTTTTCAAGTTCATTGTTGCTAATCCACTTTCGTGTTAGGACAAGGTTATCAATCTCTTTCTTTGTTAACGATATGTGAGTGAATTTGAATAAAATCATGTTCTTCCAAATAAACAGTTGTACAGTAACTAAGGCCCTGTCATGGGGTGTTGCAAGTTTCCAGTTTTTGGTTTTTAAAATTTTAAATCAACTTTTTACAACTCAAAACCAAAAATTGAAAACCTCTTTTTTTGGTTTTCAAAATGTCTATTTTGAACCCACAAAAAGAAGGTTTCAGTTTTTTGTTTCGAGTTGTAAAAACTTGATTCAAAATTTTTAAAAACCAAAAACTGAAAACTCACAACCACCCGAAACGAAGCCCTTAGTTATTGAATGCTCACTAATTGTTCTTTCTGCATTTACATGACTCACGTGCTTGTTGAAACCTTCTTTTGCAGGTCCGTGTTATCAAGGTATGTTGATGATTCAAATATGCTATTCAGTTGTGAGTGAAGTTTTTTCCTAGACAAACATGCTGGTCTTGTCGTGAATAACATAGTCTAATTGTATTCAATGATGTAGCATCTTTTTTTCAGTGTTCAAAATTTTCAGATTACACTATTTTAATTAATTGCATCTCTAGGTTCTTGAAATGGAAAAGCATGATGAAATTTATGGTTTTGAGACCAGCAATAAAATCCTCAGTTTGCATTATAGTTTAACCAAGTTTCCTCTTTTTTGGGTGTGAAACATTTCATCCAAAGCTCTCAAGGTCAGTAAAAACCAGTTCAAAGAAATAGATTTTCTTGATAGATGTAGACCAAGTTAGGATAATGAATTTGTATATGACTGTATATTTTTGGTTTTTGTTCTTTCAATTATCAATTTTGTAATTCATCGCATCGTATCATTAATTTCTTGATAGCACCCCCGTGGAGCATAAACCCAGATTTAATTATATGCTCGTAGTAATGCATCTGGTTTAGCCAATCATAAAACACCACGGGCTTACTATCTACATTTTCACATCCATTTAAAATATTTATTTTGTCTGAAAAAAAATCATTGCTGAATTTTGTACTAAGATACTCTTGGTTATTTCATAAGTGCTTATTATGTTGGTTTTTCTTTGTCATGTATGATTATAATTTATAAATAAGGCGAGGAAGGAATCTAGAAAATATAAATATTATTCTTCTTCTCTCATGAAGAATGGTGATACAGAAAGCCAGAAATTATACAAACCTTAAAATCTAATTATTTTCCTTTCTGTGATTTATTTTTCATGGATACACAATGAATCTGGCATCAAGAATTATTTTAGCATTTAATATTAAATATTAACATATGATTTTATTATTAGATATGCTTAAGTGAAATATTTGTAATATTTTAACTCCTGGAATTGCATAAACACATTTTATGTGTTCATTTGTGTCGGGCTTGTTACAGTTTCAGTCCTCAATATTGGATTCATATCTAATCATCATTCATTTTTAAAACTAATCTCTCTTAATCAATCAAACTTCTATCTTAGGGGTTGTTTGGTTTTTTTTTCCTAAAAATTTTCAGTAGATTTTCATTAACAATTACAAATATGTCACTGTGTTTTCATTTTGTTTTCTTTCCTTCACAAAATGTTGAAAATAGGAAATAAAATGAAAATATGGTGATATTTTGAAATTATCAATGAATTTATAGTAACTAAAAATGAAAATAGAAACAAACCAATCACCCTCCTCAGATTGGTTAACCTTGATTCTTCAAAATATTAATTAGTCACCCCTCCCTTTTTTATTTTTTCCAGAAGAAACTTTGACATGTTAAGCTACCCCTGACTTTAGATGTACATATTTATGAGGTTATGTCTGTTCTCACTATTTAGGTTAAAAAAAATGTCATGTTCTAATCTTCAATTTAAGGCTTTATGGAAATTATAAAGGTTCTGTAAATTGAAGTGCCACCCACCCCTACCGAAATTTGTACATCAATTTTTATCTCCTTGATGTGTCTCAGGAAACTACCTTTTTGGAAGCTTGTATTGAAAACCATACAAAATCAAACCTTTTCATGGACCAAGTTGATTTCGAACCTGCTCAGTATTATAGTGCAACAATACTTAAAGGTGATGGGCACCATTCTGAAAAAGATAGTCCTACAAGGTCAGTGATATGTATTCCTTTGAAGTGAGGGATTCTAAAATTAAACGAGTATCAAGTTTTGGCCATTATTTCCACATATGCTTTTAACTCATCTTGTTGTAAAATTTTATTATTATCGTTATTGATTATAAAGTAAATTAATTTTTCAGGGAGATATTTAAGCCACCAATATTAATAAGATCTGGTGGAGGAATTTACAACTATCTCTATCAATTAAAATCGTCATCGGATGGTTCTGCTCAAATTAAAGTTGAGGGAAGTAATGTTCTTGGCAAACTCCAGATAACATGGCGAACAAATTTGGGTGAACCCGGTCGCCTGCAGACCCAGCAGATATTGGGAACTGTAAGTGTTTTTCCTTCTATATTGATAATCCATAGATGAATTAACTTTTTGTGTGGTCTTGTAACTTTGTTAAAATATCTGTAAACATTGACAAAGTTGATGGTTAGGCTTCTTTGTTTCTGAACAACATCCATTATGATGTTTTTCTGTTTTCCCTTTCACTTTCAAAAATCAAAACAATAGTAGTTGAATACATGTTTAATATTCAAATCCTGTTGGATGCATGTTAACTTATTAATTAAAAATTAATGCACCCCACCCCTCCGAAGTATGCCTTCAGTTTTCTGAATTACGATTATCTGGTTTTCTCATACACCAGTATTTTGTCTGGAAATGTTTCTTTGCAGCCAACAACAAAGAAAGAGATTGAGTTGCAAGTTATAGAGGTTCCATCTATCATTAACCTTCAAAGACCGTTCATGGTAATTTATGATCCACTGGTCTGCTCATTATGCTACTCGTTATAAGTAGAAACTGCATCTTAAGTAACCTAGGGTTTTGGCCAATGGGTCTTGGGTTGTTTTATATCATATGTGGCAGCTCTTGGTAAAATCTATTCACCATTTTAGGTAATAGGGATAGCTATTTTTTATCATGATCTAATTGAATCCTTAAGTTTATTGTACTAACAGAAATAATATAAATTTGGAAGCTGAAGTTGATTGCTTGTTGTTCGCAGCTAAAACTGAATCTTACAAACCAGACAGAGAGAAAGCTGGGCCCATTTGAAGTTAGCTTATCCCAAAATGGTTCATCTGGAGAGAGAGTTGTTATGATTAATGGCCTTCAATCAATGGTAATGCATTTTGTCTGGATCATCTCTGCCTTGGAATGTCAACATTATACCTTTTTTTCCCCTGGTACATGGTGTTTTTGTATCATAATTAATTTCTGTTTGGAGTTTAGATATTGGCATTATGCACAATCCTAGTGCTTGAATTTTTCTCACTGTTAACTCTGACATAACATTGGAATCTATGTACAGGTTTTATCACAGGTTGAGGCTTTAGGATCCACAAATTTCCACCTGGTATGAAGTTAAAGAATTCTGCTCTTATATTTATTAGATACCTGTATAGTGGTAGTGGTATTGAAATTTTGAAACCATATTTACTTGACAAAATCTAATCAGTTCCTAACCTACTTACTAAAAGACTTCCATTTATTATCTTCAGCTTTCTTCGTGTCTGATAAAATCATTTCCCCCCCTAAATTGCTGTTAGCTTATCATGACTGCCACAAGTTGTGGATAAGTCACTATCAAATCTCTCGTATCTTTTCACTCCATTATAACTTATTTTGGATTCTGATGCAAGAAAAAGTGCATATAGGTTTATCAATGAGGAAGGCCTGTGTCTGGGCATACCTATCCAGTTTTCAACTACATTATGGGACACTCCTAAGTTTTAATGATTGATGTATATCCTCCAGAATTCCAGATATTAAATCAATATTACTTGTTATTAGTTTCTCCCTTTTTTGTGGACAACTGTTATTATTATTTGATAGGAAACTGCCCATTACAAGGGTGTATGCTAGGAGAGCTACGATGGGAAGTAGAGGAATCAAGCTTCATGAAGTGAGTGTGAAAAACATGAGAAATAATCTACATGGGGATCTACATGTAACCAGCTGCACATGTAGCAGGTGGGTCAGATTAGTTGGGAAAATATTCAATTTGTAAAGGGTTTGATGAAGGAATCATGACAGAAGGGTGCATAGAATATCTGATTGGAAATAGTGGGAAGGGAGGCTGTAGACCTCTCAAATACTAATAGTCTACAACCATTTTCATTTTGTTTTCGAGTGCTTTGTTTATCTATATCTGGTGTGTCAGCTCTTTGGATTCTTATCTCTCTCTGAGATCAGTAGCTAGAGGAGTTTTCTTGTTGATAATCCTGTAAAACTAGCCCTATTCAATGTCTGTTTCAATTATTATCATTACTAGCTATTGGTTCATAATATTTTATCTATTTAAGCCTCATTACCAGGGTGTAATAAAAAAGACACAAAAAGTAGTTGGCAATAATTTAATGAAAAATACTGTTCCAAATTATAATTTAGTGCATTGCATTTATTACATCTTGCTACTCTTTAGAATGAGATACTTTGTTGTTTGATACTGTAGCAATGTCATGACATGCAGAATCTCATAGCTACTAAACCTGGAATTCAGAGAATTACGGGCATTACAGTGTTTGATACCATGGAGATGAAATCTTACGAACCACTTCCTGATTTAGAGGTTAGTTGTATATGTATTATGTTTCATGAGCAGTTAGATTTTCCGTATGATCAATTTTTCTAAAACATATTTGATGAGGTGCATTGCCTTTGCCCTTCAAACCTAAGAAGTTGGATAACATTCTGGTTTCTCGAGTCGTTGCAGATTTTTGTGGACATGGATTAGAAGTATGACCACTGCAATCAGTTTGGTCAGAAGTGGTTGACAGGGCCATCTTTTCAGAAGGTTGATCTGCTGCTTTCCGCAGGCCGTGTTCTGTGTCATCGATGTGCCTAATCAGATCAACCAATCCCTAACTGGTAACCCTCTGATGCCTCCAGGCTTAGATTCTCTTCCAGTTATGGATAAAGTCATACATGATCATCAAAGCCTCATTGGACTAATTGCAAAGTTCTGTAACTAAATTGGAGTAATGAGTGGTTGATTATGTGCTGTAAGAGGCAAAGTCCTTGCATTTATTGGTTCAAGGAGCTCGGTTGTTTTGATTGTCATTAAAAACCAAAACATGTCACAATATATTTCTACAATAGCTTAATCGCCATAACCCTAGAGCTGGTTGGTTGACATCACAGTTTCGCACGTCGTAATAAATTGTCAACTATGATAATGATGTCCCGTAAATACAGTGGAATTTATCATTAAAAAAACTTTATCAATTTATTATGGGTTTACTAAGGAAACTGAGGTGCAAAGCTATAAGCAAACGATAAGTAGCAGGATGTGGGAACAATATAACAATTAACAACTTTTAAAACAATGTTGATAAAAATAGTGTAAATTTTGTGAAAGATGCACACGCATGCATATCACATGTAAATTATAAATCGCCTATATTAAAGATTGGATTAAATGTTTTTAGTTGCTTAAGTATAATAAAATTTGATTTTGATCGCTTATTTATTTTATCATAGTTTTTGGTCACTCTGGGGCTTAATTATGTAACATATGAATTATTGTACTACTTTTGAAGTATAGAGAGCTTATATAATGGAATGGTTAAATATGTTTTTAGTTTCTGAAATATAGTTGAGATTTTATTTGTCATTGTAATTTAAAACTAGTGGATTCGGTTTCTCAAAAAATGAAAATACCTTTTCTCAGTTTTTATTGATAAAAATTCGTAATTAATTTGTAGTAAATTTATACATTAAGGACTAAATTAATGTATTTTTAATTTTTAAAGGATTAAAATCATCTATTTTTAATTATAGGGACTAAAATCAAATCTTAATTATATTTAAGGGAGTAAAAATATATTTAACCATGTAATGGAGACTTATAAAAGGTATATTTGAGAATCTATCTATACTTTTACAAGGTGATAAGTTATACTTTCACCTTTATACTATTCATTTGTGCATAATATTTTTTTAATGGATAGTGATTTTTTTTGTCGGATGAACAGTGAGTTGTGGGCCGAATTTTGTTCTTATGATGGGAAAGTGAGTATGATATTTATGGGCTTAGACATTAGTGTGCGGTCAATTGGAAATTGCTTTTCCCACCCTTTTTATTCTAAACATACACTCATTACTTTCTGGAAGCAAATTTGTTTATAACTTTTGTCCTTCTAGAAACTAAGTCTCAGAAGCAATGTTTTAACATACTTCCAAAATTTCTGGAAGTTAATTTGTCAAAAATGCTTTGGGAAATTAATTTCCAAAACTATATTTAAAAAATTGCTTCCAGATTTTTTGTTTAAACAATTGATTTTGAAAATTAGTTCCCGGAAATTTCTAGACTCCTAAATTGTAGAGCGAACAAGAATTTCATTGTCAAGAAGCACCATTTCATATGCTTTTTCCCCCTGTCTATGATTACATTTGTTATCCTTATCCCCTGAAGCTTAATCTCCCCAATTAAACTTTTAGTAAAGGTTTAACCTCTTGGTTGTGCAAATACCAGGATATTGTGTATTGGTCGTTTTCGTTTATATGTATTCCCTTCTAGGTTTTCTCTAAGCTATTGCACTTCCATTCCTGTTCAGATTGCGTATATCTTTCTTTATATATTAAAGTCAAGATTCTAATTGCACCGTAGATTTGGTAATATAATCCTTAATTAATAATTTCTTTCATGTGAAGTTGTTTTAAATTTGGGTACTACTATTTATTAAGCATTGCTTACAGTAATGTTTTTTTTCAATCCTAAATCAAATATCCATAAGGAAGCTCAGTAAAACAAAACTTACTTTCTATTCCATAATGAAAAAGTGAGCACTAATAAGCACCTATAGTGCTCAGATGAGATTATTTATAGGTGTAATTGCTATGGCTATACAAAATGATAAACTTAGGGATGTCGAAGCGGGTCAACCCGCCCTGACTCGCCGCTGGCCCGACAAAAATGGGATGAGGGGTGTAGATCCGCCAACGCAAAGTGGGTCGACATATGTAACCCACCCCGTTTAAGGTGGTTGGCGGGCTGATGTACTAGCCCGTCGAGCCCCTTAAGAAATAAAAATTAATTAATAATAAAGAAAACGCATGGTAGATTTAAATTGTAATAAAAAAATCATCTAATTTTTCGATTTTACATAACATTTTTTCCTCAACTTCATGAAAAAAAATATAATTAAATACTCAATACAATGAATAACAAATAACAATTTCTTTGAACATGTTGATTATGTTATTTAAATTTTATTACAAATTTCAATATATTTATGAGTTTAAAATTGTCTTACTAATTTTAATTATAGAATATTGATAAAGCTAATATTACATGAAGTAAAAAAGAGTAACCTTAAATAATAATAAAAAAGATTCATATGATATTTATACTTGTATAAGTATATATTTATGAAATTATTTATACTAACATGTTTTTTTATGATTTTATCATCTAATATCATTCTAATATCTATCTATATATATATATATATATATCAATTTTAAACTAGTTTTAAGTTGGTTTTCATTTCTCATAATCTCCTTTTTATATAATTTTATATTTATATTAATAAATATAAGTTCCAACAAAAATGTTTACCATTATTAAAGAATTTTATCACTTTTATATAAAATTTAATGCCTCTTTAAAAAACTGAAAAATGGATTGGATCAAATTAAAAAAAATATTAGATGATGAAATGATAAAATCGCAATGATTAAATCAAATAATTTTTTTACCTGACCAAAACTAAAATGCAAACACTCCTATAATGTCTACTACTTCGCTTTGGCTTGTGAAAAAAAATTAAAATTAACATACTACTAAGACAAAATTACACATCTAAAATTAAAACGCGCTTTTTATTAATTAATGTAGCATATGACCATTGACCATAGTCATATCCAATTTCCAATCACTAACATGTATACAACAATGGAACCAAACAAGATAAAAGGAGAAAAAAAAAAGAACCCGAAAGAGCTAACAGGGAATCGCCCCCGTTATATTATGTAGCTCTTCTTAGCATTTTAAAAAGAAAAAGAAATAGCTTATATTATGGTTTTTCTGTTTTTTTTTTCTTTTGAAGCTTTTAGGGTCACCCCTTAGATGATGGTTAAATGAATCAGGCTTGTGAACCCCAAGTGGTCCAATTGGCTTCACTTCCAACACGTGGCATCATTGAATTCCTTGATTGGGAGTCGACATGGAAGTTGGCCCCACACATAACTCCCTCACTATCAATCCTAGGCATTGCCTTCATTTTCCTTGTTGGATGCTCATAGCTCATCAAACCATGTTCACTATGAAACATGCACCCTGCAATTTCATTCAACATTCTTCATCCATTAAATTCCAAATGAAACATGTTCCAATTCTTCAAGAATTCTGTGTTTGAATAGAGTAATTTGAAATTCCTAGATTCTATATATAAAATAGTAAATGAAAGAATTTCAAATGATAAATTAGGAGAAATTTTTATAACAAGCAAGAGAAATTTCAAATGACACATTGTGAAAGAATTTTAACATTACTCTGTTATGTTTAACATTTTAGATTATTATTTATAATTCCCTGCATACTTACTATTCACTCAACATTCTCTATAACAATTTTAATAATTAAAAAATTCTCCATCCAATCACAAACTTAGTCCTCAATAAATCTTGCAATTAATCTCTTAATTGAACTACTTCTTCAATTAATCTTGCAATTAAATAAAGTTATAAACCTTTATGAAATCTAAATACTGCAAAGAGAAGGGAAACCAGGTTTAATTTACATACCAATAGGGAATGGTGCAAATGATTTAGCACAGCTTGCTTTAATCAGCTCCAAGTTCTCAGAAATAACTACAGAACCATCAGCTGCAATACCCCAGAAAAGCCCAATCTTTCCATTAGAACCCTGTTCAGTTCAGACATAAGCAACATGTGAGTAAGGGCTTAATAATTAATAACACCATGTCACATTTCCTTTTTTAATGTACTTATAAGAGATTTTGAAATGGCCTTACTGATGCAACAAAAACTTTTCCATTCTTGTTGTCATAGATCACAAATGCAAAACTGCCTTCAAGTTCTTTGAGGACCTGATCAGCAGGGTATGGACTCCTATCACGAAGTGTGCGGTAGGCTTCAATGATGAAAAGGGCCTCATTGGTTCCCTTTGATAGGCCATACCTCTTTATGAGATTGCTTAGGTTGTTAAGGCTACCCAAGAAAGCACAATATATGTTATCCAAGCCACAAAACAACCTGTGACACACACATCTTTTGTATGAGAAATACAACTCAATGCATATACATACACATACACACACATTTCATAAATTTTAGATCCAATCTATTAACTCTTATTGTTTTGTGTTGTCATGAAATTTAAACAATCAACTTTGAGAGATACCAATAGCTACATACCCATGATGGATGGAGGGCTTGTTTGAAGGGGAATGAGCTAGAAAAGCATCATTTCCAAAGCTCATGGAGAAAGCATTGGAGGGATTGTGGGATACAAAATCCTTAATGATTTCATCAGGAAGTTTAGATTTTTTTGATGAATTCAAAGAATCTGGACTATTAAGCTCTTTGGGTGGATTAACCAATTTTTCCTTGAAAATTCCCAACATCTTTGCCTCTTCCTCTCGGTCTGAGTTCTCTGCTTCCAATGTTACCACTTCTCTTCTTTTCTCTACTCCAAGGAGTATATAGACTTTCTCAATGAAATGAACCAGTATCAATAGAGCAATTAGCTGCAAAAAGAACATCAAATCTCTGAGCTTTAGAACACTGAGCAATCATACACATGAACAAAAATGTACACTCTCAATCTCAAATGTGGGGAAGGAAGAGGAGGAGAGAGAAAGATACAAAATGAAAAATAATATACCAAAAACAGCAATCCAAATAGCTGCAGATAGAGAATGAGATCTAGTGATAGCCTTTGAAAACGGACACTGATAGGTAGAATGAGTCATCCATGGCAAATTGGCAATATATATAGGGACACGAAGGTGGAGAGAGAGAGATGTGTCATGCTGGCAGTTTTATCCAATTTAACAACTAGGTAAGCAGCAGAAGATAAAATAAGTAATAGATTACTCCCTCCGGTCTCAAATATAAGCAAAAAAAAAAATTAACTCACGCTAATTAAGAAATGTTAGTTAACTTTATTAAATTTTCTTGATGTCATGTAAAAATAAATTGTGTTTTCTAAATTGCCCTTCATAGGAGACTCCAATTTTATTGAAACTTGTTCCAAGTGGAAATAATATATCTACATGGTTCATTAAATAGGGTCATTGGATAGAACAATTTGAATTTAAGTAAAGGATATTTTAGTCCGAGATCATTAAATAAGACAAAGTTAGTTGAAATTTGCTTATATTTTAGGTGGATTTTTTTTTGCTTATATTTGAGACCGGAGGTAATATTATAAGACCAATAACCAATAACTTTATGCTTATAATAGAATATGTTTGCTACATTGCTGTTTGGACTCAGAACAGAATTTAAGTGTGTTTTTATCAAAGGCATACATAGAAAAAATATATGTTTGTTATGTATATACACATTATTCTCATTTAGAGCGTATTTGATTTAGTGTGATAAACTTAAGTTTTTAACACTAAAAATAATTATGTTGGGAAACTCAATCTTAAATTTGCCCAATTTTAACGTGAAATCAATCACACACTTTATCATAATCTATTCAGACCATAATTACAACCAAAATTTGATGATTCACAGTTGCTATTATCCAGAGAGCTAACAGCATATGACAGTGATCCGAGTCACAGCACATTGGGATGTTTCCATATATTCCTTAAACGTCGAAAAGCGCGTTTGCTTTGACTATGGTGCTTGTGGTTATGGTTGATCCGCAGATCCCTCTTGATTTGTCTAACGTGGAATTTGTATCTTCCAATAAGGTGAGCTTTGAATTTTTATCATCAAATTTTTGCTTTGAAATTCATATTATTACACAAGTAACTAATTTTGTGTTATTTACAAGGGAAAATTGCACTCACATCTCCTTAGATTTGTCTAAATGACAGAGATTTCCCTAAACCTCCCCTCTAGTTTTTGAAATACATTCACATCCCTAATCTTACCTAAAGCGATATGATAAAAAACTCGTACGTGTGGATATTCGTAGATATACCAGCGATGAGTACCCGTATATTTAGTAAATGAGTGGGGACATATATTATACTACTCGTCCTACGGGTACCCACATACTCATTAAAATATATTTTCTATTAAATATATTAAAATATTAAGATTTTTTTTATTTTATGATTACATAAAATTTAATTTTATTATTTTATAATAATATTTTCAATGCATTAAATTGTATACCATATGATAAGAATCAATTTAAATAAATTTCACATTTCTAATATAGCTATGAAATAAGATAGATAACTATACTTTTTGCTCTCATGTATGAATGTTTTCCCATATCCCTTCACGATGATCATCCCGTGCGGCATGTATATGTTCAGTGTATGTCTTTGTGCTGGATTTCAGTCTAATCCAAGAATTTCTCATTACAAAGCTGTAAAGAGAATTTTCAGATATTTAAAAGGTACTATTAATCTTGGTCTTTGCTATAAGAAGAGTAAGGATTGCAGGTTAGTGAGATTCTATGATGCTGATTTTGCTAGAGATAGAATTGAAAGAAAATCAACCAGTGGAGGATGTCATTTCATTGGTGATAACATGATCAGCTGGTCTAGTAAAAGGCAAAGCACAATTGCACTTTCAACAGTTGAAGCCGAATATATTGCTCCAGCCAGTTGTTGTTCACAACTGCTATGGGTAAAATATCAGTTAGAAGGTTTCAATATTAATGTTAAATCTATTCATGTGATGTGTTATAATACCAGTGCAATTAATCTTTCTAAAAATCCCATTCAACATTCTAGGGCAAAGCATATAGAAATCAAGCATCATTTCATTAGAGACTATGTTAAGAAAGGAGTTTTTGATATAAAGTTCATTGATACTGATCATCAATGGGTTGATATATTCACAAAGCCTCTTACTGAAGATAGATTTAAGTTCATAAGAGATAATCTGAATATCTTGGCTTTGTCTGAAAATTAAACGCTTGCATCTGAACATGCATCATCTGAATAAATGAGCGCATTTGAACATGCATCATCTGAAACATGTGATGCATCTGAAGAAACTTAGTCTGATGACGTGGCAAGCTAAAATGCTTGATCTCCCACTCTGAGAAACTGCTCACAGCACGATCGCACGTTCCCCAAAGACTGCAATTGCCAGCATTAAAGTTGTTTTACGACTATTTAAGAGAGAGGATTAAGTCATTCAAGGCTATTGCCATCATTGTATCTCTCTCTCTCTGCAAGACGTTTGAGATTATTTGTGCCCTAAGTTCTTCGTCTTCTTCTTTCTCAAGCTCTCATCAATGGCGTCCAAGAAATCTGCAGGCTGTCAAGTCGTACCTTCCAGGACCATCAACTTGGATGATCTAGCAGCTGGTGGAATCAACCTCTATGATACCTTCGACGCATGTGGTTGGACTGGTTATTTCTTAGTTATTGACTGTTCTTGGCATGAACAGAGTGTCATTGACTTATGGGAAAATGTTGAGGATATTTCAACTCCAGATGGAAAAAATCAAAGCTTAAAGACTACAGTACTGGGTAAAATGGTGTTAGTTGATGCAAGTGTACTTGCTCAAGTGACCGGTGTTCCTGACTCTGGTGATACGTTTGTGCCTGACTGGGAGTTGCAAAATGGAGGTGCGAAGAAGTTCACCAAGCAGCTGTATGGGACTGAAAACCCTAAAGAAATGAAGAGCTCCCTCATGATTCCCAAGGCTCGGATTTTGCATTCTATTCTTCACTGTTGTGTGGTGCCCAAACATGGAAGCAAGAATCATGTCTCAGAACTTGAAAGATTTTGTGTGATTCATCTCCTAGATAAGAAACCCCTGAACCTTCCCAGGATTATTCTCTACAATATGCTGAAGAGGGTGAATGATTCAGCGACAAGCTACACTCAAACCACTCTCATCACCAAAATTCTGCTGAAGTACCATGTTCTTATTGAGAGACTTTTTGACCACAAAGGCCATCCTCTTTTGACTCTGGTAAACATCAAGAAGATGGGGATTCATGTGAAGAAACCCTCACCTGAAAGGACTTTGATGGAGGAAGCGGTCAACTTGAAGACTAAGAGGACTAGGAAAAGCCCTCAGAAGGTGCTGGAAATTCTAGAGGGTGAGCTGACAGGTGATCCTCACAAGGACAAGTTTGTCTCAGCACAAACACCAACAAAAGTCTTCAAGAAGAAAAGATCAAAGATGCCTTAGAAGGAGGTAAGCATTCAGAAGGAAGTTTCTGCCGTTAATGAAGTTCAGGTCAGTGTGTCTGAACCTTCTCAGAATGTGCTTGCACAAACTGAGATTGTGGGTCAAACAACTGAAACTTCTATTGTTGCTACTCAGCCTACTCTCACTCTGGGAGGACAGGTAGAGGACAACAATAAGATGGAATCTGAACATCTTGTTGAGGTGTCCATGCCTATCCAAGCCATTCCCCTTGCTACCAGCCTACCTGAACCTGACATTACAAAGGTGGTAGAAGAGATAGAAGAAAAAGAAAGGAAGAAAAGAGATGAACAAGAAAAGCAAGACTATGCACTTGTTGTTGCTGCTCAACAAGCTGTACTGGAGGGTGCTAGATTTGAGCAAGAATCCAGAATCAAGAGAAGAAGAATCAGTGCTCTATCCAGGAGGCAGAAAAGAAGAAGACTCCTTGATCCTATTGTTGATGATGCCCCTCAGAGGGTTACTAGAAGCAAAAGCATTCAACAAGAGGATGTCGTTGCTTTTCAGAAGGAGGCTGAGGATCAAAGAAAGAAGAAGCTGGAGGAATTAAAGAAGAAGAAACAAGTTGATGAAGGCCCTGTGGCTCCTACTAAGAGGCCTAGAGTCTTATTTGAAAATGTGACTACTTCAGAGGATGAAGCTCCTCCTCCTCCACCCAAGGTTGTCAGCACAACAGAAGACGTGCCTCCACCCTCACCAACTCATTCATCTTCATCATCATCATCAGCACTCGTAGGCTATTCAGAGTTAAATTCTGACAATGAAGAATCAAGTTGTGGATGGATGGGAGGAAACCTTCTCATAACTAGAGCTGAGTTGCTGAAAGAGAAGTCCAGAGATTTGTCTAGAGAACCTACATATGATCTTTCTCCGACTGCCAAGAATAATGAGCAAATGATGTGGGCTGTTGAGGTGCCTCACAAGTTCTACAACGTACCCATTCAGGAAAGGCTGAGAGTACCTAAATTCCCTAATTTGTATGAAGAACTGTTGTTTTTCAAGGATGTTGCACCCTTGCCTTCAACACCTCCTTCCAGGCTGATTTTGGAAATTGCTGCTGAAGCTAGGCAAAGAGGGTTGTGAAGGGAATCAAGCATGTGGTCAGGGTGCAGCAGAAATAAATGGATTCCCTCCCTTGTTATAATCGTTTTGCGAAAACACGAATCAAGGCATAAAAGGTATTGAAACGAAAGTTCGTACCTTATTAGGATTATAAACGAGACAAGTGTAGCCACGTCTCTATTGGTATCCATGCCAAGAGCCGAACTAGGATACCCTCCTCAGCTCTGCTAGAAGCCTCAAAAAGTAAGAAGCGATTGCTCATGTGTATCTGGGGTAGTGCATCTCATGCTCTATTTATAAAGTGGTGGCTAGGGTTTTACCCCCTCACTCACTTAACCCTCACACTTATGGGCCTGGCCCATTATGTTATAAATCTAATTAAATTAAATTAGAATTATTATCCTTTCCTAGTGGCATGTTGTATGCGTGTGACCCAATAGGATTTTAATATTTGGTTATAATATTAAAATAAAACCCTTTTATATTTAATATCATAAATAGTGAGCGGTATCTAGCAACACATCACTATCCAAATATTGAGATTATCAATAACTTTGATAAATCCCATTTTATTATAATAATTTATATGCTCTGTCTCTTTGTCCAAATATCTAATTGAACACAAGGGCATGGATTGTTTCAACCTTGTATAGTTCAATATATATTTTCTTGATCCCCAAGTAGACTGTACAGAAAATAAATATCTCATATTTATCCTCCTGAGCATGGCCATGCATTTTGCAGTCTCACTTTATCAAGAGGCCTAAAGATATAACTCCTGTTACATAGGAGGGACAAATCCTATCTAGGGCACTCACATTCCACCACATAATTTATTATATGTCCAAAAACCAACTTTATGATTACCCTGTTACAGGTAACGTTTGATGATAATTAAAATATATAATTCCTTATGTAGGAATCGTAGTGATTTCAGGTCGAAGGACTTCATATAACATTTATTAATTTAAGAAACGTTCATGACACTTATGTAACAACCCATACAACGTTCTTAAGGTGGGTCTGTCCAGTACACCATTACTCTTAATGTGTACCTATGTGAGCACATGATATCTCATATCCATGATCTGTGAGATGTGATCATCAATGAACTCACATACTAGTCTAAATGCATCTTTGTCCTAAGATGATAATTGACTAGGGACTATTTAAGAACAGTTCTTCATAAGCTCTCACGATCAATTCATCTACTTGATTCCTTATGAAGTTTAAGCTTACTATTCTAAGGACAATAATTATATTCTAAAAGAATAAGTTTACCTTTATAAAATAACATGATACAAGTGATGGGTGTCCACAAATATATAAGTCTCTAGCGCATATTCCTAACAGGTTGCACAGCTCAGGGGGAGTTAGCATCTCAGATTTCATGAATAGAATCAAGAATGATGGTGTTGTCACCCATAACCACAAATAGAGGTTATTGGACCCATTCTCTCAGGATCAACATGCATTATCATATGAAGAATGGATTGCTTTCAGGATGATGTGTCTTGAAGCTAAACTGGTAGACAAGAACGGTGGTTCCTTTGGTCAGAAGGACTTCAGACCACCAAGGAATGTGCATACAAAGTTGTCTACTTCCATTCTGGTGAGTCCTGATAGGATTGTTCCCAGGTATCCGTATGCTGACTCTTATCAGAATAAAGGCAAGTCCATTGCTTTTGAAGGGGGAGTGCCCCTAAGAGAACTGACTGAGGAAGACTGGAACCATCTTGCTGAAGAAGTATTTGCTGAACAAGGAATGGATCACTCTCTGTATGAATCTATGTGGAATTATCACTAGAAGATTGTAGAGAAACGTGGGAGCTGTTCTGGTGTCAAATGGGATGACTCTGATTCTATGATGAAGATTGGCAAGAACACCACCCAGGAGACTCCTACATTCTTCAGAGGAATATTTCCTACTTATAACTTTGATCATGTTTTCAAACTGCATCATGATTGGGTCATGACTAAATTTGTTAATGATCAACCTTATTATGTGAGAGTGACTGATCCCAAAAAGCTCAATTTTCCACCTGGTTTCAATTTCTTCAAATATGCCAGAAGATATATCACTATAATCTTTTACGAAGAAAATCTGGAAGCTGAAGTGATTGCCCTGTCAAGAGAAAATAGAGCTCTGCAAAATCAAAATGCCAAGCTTCTGCAAAGGACTGATGAGATTCTTGATGCTCAAGCTCAGATCAAAACTGGTCAAGATGAGCTGAAGGCTGTTGTGATTGCAGAACTTGAGAAGCAAAGGCTAGCAATGCAGGAGATGTTTGAGCAAGCTCTCAAGAGATTGCGATCTAGTTAATGATGTAGTCATGTTTCAGACTATGCTTCTTTATGTGTTGTTTCTGTTTAAATCTTAACTGCTGATTATTTTGTCTGATACTATCTGTTACTGACCATTTTCATTGATGACAAAAGGGGGAGTAAGTGAGACAGGGGGAGTAATGAATATAAGGGGTTGGGAATTTATTTAAGACTAACAGTATCTGAAAGTGAAGGTCTCAAGGAAAGCACATTTCAAACGCAGAAGGGATAATGGATTAAGGGGGAGAATTCTTTTAACTCTCACTCTCTATTAATTATTTATTCCCACTATATTTTATATTTGTCATCATTAAAAAAAGGGAGATTGTTGAGTCTCAGAAGATAATTATCAGAAAATTGAGAAATTTATCTTGAGTCTCATGCTCTTAGAATTTTAATGGATTACAAATATAAAACATAATGATGATTATAAGAATATCCTCTCACAAGAATTATGCTTAATTTCAAATCAACAGTGTTGAGAAGGATCATGTGAAAGGCTTCAGAATGTCTTAGAGCCGAACATCATCTGAAGAGCTTCATCGTCTGAAATCGTAAAGTCTGGTTCAAGACTTGGTTGCATCTGAAGGATGAAAATATCAGATTCAAATGAAGACCCTTTGAAGACGTCGCTATCTATGCAGAACGTTCATCTTCTTGGTCTAACCTATTTCAGCATAAGAGACATGAATGCTTTTCTACCTCATTCAAGAGTATTGCACAAATAAGGAAACTATGCAATGCATGTTGCACCTGCAATGAAAAAGCACTGCGTGCGTAGAACCTGCACCTGAAAAGCGTCCCAGGTTTGCTGGAAAATAAGTCCAACGTCTTAGAGCATTTAATGCTATTTGACAACGGGAAACCAGAGTATCAAAGGCTATATATAAATGCTCGTGAATTTGAAGATTAGTGTGAATCAAGAGAGAAATTCTTTGATTCCTTACGCTGCAAAAACGCTGTGAAAATCACTCTGATATATTCTTGTACAATCTTATTTCATATCCTGAGTTAATCTCAGTTTGTACTTGAGTTCTAGCTATCATCTGAGATAGTTTTATAGAACACTTTCTGTTTACTTAAACAGTTTGGGTTATAAGCCTGGAGAGGCTTTTTGTATAAAGAATACTTGGGTTTTACACTTGGATAAGTGTCTAAGAGCCTGGAGAGGCTTGGTGGAAGAAAGAATACTTGTGGTAGAGCCTGAAGAGGCTTGATAGAAAAGAATACTTGTAATTCTTGCAAGAATAGTGGAAATCCATTGGCGGGTTGCCTTTGGGACTGAACGTAGCTCACGGTGGAAGTGGGTGAACCAGGATAAATTTGGTTGTGTTCTCTCTATCCCTTAAACTCTGTGAATTTAGCTTATCTTCTTACCAAAAGGGGTGTGAAAATTATTTCAATCAGAGAACCTTAACCTTTATCAAAGTTACAATTACGAACAAATTTTGAGTCTGAACGCAAGTTCAGAAGATACAGCAAAAACTTCGGACCGTAACTCATCATCTGAAGATTTTCTGAAACATCTTACTGAAAAAGTTTTTAAACTTTAAGGTTTCCATTGAAACACTATTCAACCCCCCTTTTAGTGTTTCCCTGTGTGTATTTTCAAGGGAGAGCCACACAACACTGCAGCCATTAATGGCAGCCACACAGCGCGAAACGAAGGTAATGAGGGACAGAGCCACACAACCACACAACGCAGAAAAAATGACATGACCAAATAGATGACAAAGCCGGAGATGGTGGTGAAGGACGAGCGCGGGAGAGACGGTGAGGGACGAGCACACGCAATGATTTTTTTTACTTCTCTACACGACAATGAGGGACGAATACGTTTTGACCTAGATTGAAATTTTTCTACCATCAGTGGCTATTTTCTACATGGTATAATGCAACCGATGTTAAAAAGGTTCACTTAAATTCAAAAATGTCACCGCGTCTTTTTCTACATCGGTTCGTAAATAACCGATGTTAATGCTTGTTGTAGAATCCTAAATTTGCACTAGTGTACAAACTCAAACTATAAAAGGACCATCTTTTTTTATTCACAAATTCTCTTCTTTGAAGCACAACCTCTCCCCTTCATGGTTGTTAGACCTCGGCGAAAGATGGTGGAGGGGGATAGTGAAGGGAATCAAGCATGTGGTCAGGGTGCAGCGGAATAAATGGATTCCCTCCCTTGTTATGATCGTTAATGCGAAAACACGAATCAAGGCATAAAAGGAATGAAACATAATGACATACCTTATAAGGATTGTAAATAAGGCAATAGCAGCCACGTCTATAGTGGTGTCCACGCCAACAGCCGAACTAGGAAACCCTCCTCAACTCTGCTAGTAGTGTTTAGAGAGTAAGAGCGACTACTCGTGTGTCTAGGGTAATGCATCTCATGATCTATTTATAGAGTGGTGGCTAGGGTTTTACCCCCTCACTCACTCATCCCTAACACATATGGGCCTGGCCCATTAGGTTATAATTCTAATCAAATTAGAATTATTATCTTTTCCTAGCGGCTTGTTGTATGCGTGTGACCCAATAGGCTTTCAATATTTGGTTATGATATTAAAATAAAATCTTTTTATATTTAATATCATAAATAGTGAGCGGTATCTAGCAATACATCAATACTATCCAAATATTGAGATTATCAACAACTTTGACGAATCCTATTTTATGATAATAATTTATATGATCTGTCCCTTTGTCCAAATATCTAATTGAACACAAGGGCATGGATTGTGTCAAACTTGTATAGTTTAATTTATGTTTTCTTGATCCCCAAGTAGACTGTACGAAAAATAAACATCTCATGTTTATCCTCCTGAGCATGGCCATGCATTTTGCAGATTTCACTTTATCAAGAGGCCTACAGATATAACTCTTGTTACATAGGATGGACAAATCCCATCTAGGTCACTAACATTCTCCACATAATTTATTATATGTCCAAATACCAACTTTATGATCACTTTGTTACAGGCAACGTTTGATGATATTTAAAACATATAATTCCTTATGTAGGAACCGTAGTTATTTCAGGTCAAAGGACTTCATATAATATTTATCAATGTAAGAAACGTTCATGACACTTATGTAACAATCCATGCAACGTTCTCACGGTGGGTCAGTCCAGTACACTATTACTCTTAATATGTACTTATGTGAGCACATGATATCTCATATCCATGACCCGTGAGATGTGATCATCAACGAACTCACATACTAGTCTAAATACATCTTTTGCCCTAAGATGATTGACCAGGGACTATTTTAAGAATAGTTCTTCATAAGATCTCACGATCAAGTCATCTATTTGATTTCTTATGAAGTTTAAGCTTACTATTCTAAGGACAATAATTATATTCTAAAAGAATTAATAAATGAATTGCCTTTACAAAATAATAATATGATACAAGTGATGAATGTTCAAAATAAAACATATAGGTCTCTAGTGCATACACTAACAGATAGGGCACAAAAGGGGAAAATGAATATAATGGGAGAAAGAAGCTTTAATAATTTTGTCGATATTCTTTACATATTACATATAAAAAAAATTATTTTTTGACACATTGGACTGACATTTGACATGTTGGCAAGGTGATTAAGAAAGATATGATGAAACATCAACAGTCATTTGAGGGGAGGGACTAATTGTAAAAAAAATTGGGAGGACACTTTTATTAAAAAAAATTATAAGGACTAAAAGCAAAGCTCACTAATTTTACAGGGACTAAAAACATATTTTATCCTTGTTTTTATTTTCATCCATATCAAATATTGTAAGAAAAAAACGTTAAAATACTTTGAAATATCTATAATACAATATTCTATATATAATATAACCAAAATCCAAATAAAGTTTTCTAGTCTAGCAAATTTAAAGCTGCAAAGTTAATTAAAAGATGGAAGCAGATAAGTTATTACTTACTTGAATTCATTGAAAGTGTTTGATAAAATTAATTAAAAATTATAAAATGATATATAAGGATCGATATCATTAAAATGACATATAATGGTGAGTGAAATTAATTGTAAAAGAATTCCAACTGATAACTAAAAAAAGAAGCTTTTTTTTTTATATATCCCAAATAGTTTCTCAAAAAAAAGTTCGTAGCAACCTAAAAAAGCTATTTTATCAAGTACTAATGAAATGATTCCAGGTACCAATTCTAGCTTTCATCGCTAAAATGTCTTACTAAACACACTCATATTATTGGTTGGCTTATATAATATACTTTTTTTCCTTAGTTGGTTCTTCAAAAATAAAAATAGGATGAGAAACAATAGTGTTACTTAACCATTTTTATACTAATTATGATTACGATTACCTACAATTACTAGCATCGATTGATGAATCATTTAAAAAAAAATGTTAAATAAAGTCTCGCTCATAGTCAAAATAGTTGTTAATCACTAATTATAATAACAGTATTTATGATAGATTGATAGGTATTTTATACATAAGAAATGTTTTCCGTGTTAATAAGAAAGTGACTGTAAATTTGTGTGTGCCAAGTGGGGAAGAGAATGATGTTGAGAAGAGAAAAATATTTTGGGTGGGTTGACAGAGAAATATAAGGAAAAGATTAGGTTCATTGAAAATGAATTCGGTGGTTTCATCTCGCCACAAAATCACCAAGTGCCATCAATACATGCACCGGTACGGTACCTTATCATTTTCCAACAACTAAAAGCTTTTTAATTCACATGGACTGAAGGTAGGTATTATTAATTAAGAATATACGGGATTGTATTGTCCTTTTCTTCTTAAATTCTCTATTATCCATGATGAAGGATTTTTATTGTCTTGGCAATTAAGCGAAAGCAAATAAAGAGTGTCTTCTACGACCCAATAAGCAAACTATTAACTTATTTGATTCGTTTATAAGCTAGTTTGACCAATATAAGAGTGTTTGATAAGTTACCTCAAAGTAGCTTATTTTAGGAGTTTCTAGCTTATAAGCTACAAGCTACTTCACCCAGTCTCTAGCTTGTAGCTTATTTAGGCCCCCGTTTGGAAAAATAATTTATTTAAGTGCTTATAACATAAGTTCTTATTTAATAAGCACTTAATGAATAAGCTCTTAAAAAAGCAGATGAAAATTGAAGAGGATGCAGTATACTTAAATTCTCCATAAGTTATTCTATAAACTATTATCAGGAACTTATTTGAAAAAAACTGAAAACAGCTTATGAGCGTGTCATAAGCTCTTTTTATAAATTTACCCAAACAGTTACAAAAGTGTTTATGTCATAAGATAAACTCAAATAAGCTTTTACAAACAACACTTTAATTTTCTTCCATCACTATCCCTTATATTTTAATACATTATCTTATTATCCTTGATTTCTTTTTATTTATTATTACTTATTTTCAATCTTAATGACAAAAACCTTTCAATTTGTTTACCTATTATTACATGTATAATAAGTAATTTAAAAAATTATGAATTAATTAATAAATTATTATTTTCTTTTTACTATTTTATGAAATTGTTTTTATATTATACTATTTATTTTATCAATTTCATTATTTATCTCAATTTTTAATTAAATATTTTATCAATAAAAAGTTTGATGAGAATTTAATTATTTTTTAAAAATCTAAAATTATAATTACATAATAATATATTTTTGTCTAGAAAACACAAATAGAATTTTTATGTAATAAAACTTATGTAATTATGTCCTTTTATGTCATTTTACATTTACCAACTAGCTTACCAGCTAGTTCTACCAAACACTTTTAATTCAATAAGCTAGTTTATCAGCTACCAGCTAGTTTATCAGTTAGTTTTGCCAAACACACCCAAAGAGCTCTGGGTTTGGTCACTAGTAAATATTGTGCTTTTAACCAACAAAGTCTAACCCAGTTGGCAAATAATGAGGTCCATTAAGTATCTTGACAAGGTTTGATTAATAACGATGTGTATGAAAAAGACTTTGTTGGGAAAGGCAAAACCCATTTCAGTGATCTCTACGCCTTGAAAGGGATTAGTCTCTAACCATTGGTTGGGGATATTCTTGGTTCGCTGACACGATCTCGTCCGACCTCAACTAGGATGTCTCTGATACATTACAAGGGATTGAAGGTCCAATGATCGGGGCCAGATCTGAGCAGATGAAGAGAGCTTTGCAACTCTAGATCACTGAAGTCTAAAGGAAGTAGACCACCGAGCAGAAGAAGATCCAAAGAAGTGGTTTAACTTAATTCAGATTGAAGTACAAGAGTGCTATTCGATCTGACAATCGAATATGTCTGTTATCCGAATCTTAAGAGAGTTTATTTCAGTAAAGTGTATCTAATCAGATCGTAACTGATTTATTTAGGACCAGATCTGTTAGGATTATATTTTATCTTTATCTAGGATTATATTTAAATATTTTAGGATTATATTTTATCTTATTTAGGATTAAATCTATTTAATTTATGACTGTATCTTTTAGATAGTTTATTTTAGGAAATTTCCTTTGTTATATAATGGCATTGAGAATCAATTTGTAGATACAGTTTTATCAATAAAATTTTGAGTTTTCTCTTTTTGAGAATTTATCCTTTGTTCTTGGATTAAAGAACTACTTGATAACTTAGGTTCTACCAACAGGTCTTGGTTAGGGTCTAGTTGCTTTATTATCTTGATAAATTTGGTGCTTCCGGCAGGTTACGAATTGTGTCAAGTTCCTATCTTGATAGCTTTGGTGCTTCCAGAAGGTCTTGGATTGTGTCAAGCTCATTACCGTTAATTGATTTTCAAGACATTCCTATCTTTACATTTTTGGTTCGTACACAAAAAAAAAGTAAATATTGTGCTTTTATCTCCTATTTATTTCCCAAATCAATTGCAAAATTATTTAGAGTAAATTACACTCTCCTCCCATAAGAAAAACTTAAACTGCACTCTCGTCCACACTTATCTCCCCTAGGAGATTAATATGCATGATATTTTGGTATATTTTAATGTAAATAAACCTTTTAGTGATGGGGAAAATTCACAAATGAGACTTTTAATAAAAAATTTCTTTTCTCTACAACTTTTCATGTCACCGATAATTAATTTTGAATATTTTATTATTTATTTTAGGACTTTAGAATTTGAAAAGAAATTTTAAATTTCAATTTTATCAACTTTAAAATTTTACCAAAAATCTTTGTTTTATCTTTTAATATCTTATAGTTGATAGTACAGGTTCAAAATTATATGCTAATGATGTTGAAAAATCACAAATCAAGAAAAACATATCTACAACGAGCATGTTTACATTAAAAAAGAATAAATTGCAACACATATTCATCTTTTCGAGGAGGGGAGTGCAGGTTTTAAAATAAGAGGGAGAGTAATATAATTTAAGTTTCTCAAAAGGGAGGGGAGTGTAATTTACCCAATCATTAATAAGAAACCTTCGTTTATTTGGGTATGTTCGTTACTAGCATATTTTGAGTTTTGCTTGTTAGTATTTCATTTTGTAGTAAACAATATAGGTTAACTTGTTTTGTAAGTTTCTATAATTTTATAAAATTTACAAATAAATATAACAGTTCAAAAGTTTGTAAATAAGTTCATATATTTTTCAAAAATAAATTTTAAAAAAAACCTTATTAATGGTCGTTAAACTTTTGTTAAATAAATCATGAGAATTCTTTTAAAATTTTTATAAATTGTAAGGATATGTTTTTAACTTTCAAATGAATTGTTATAGTTAATAAATATTAAAGAAGACTTAATAGTGGTTATCAATAACATAGATTCCGAGATTGCACACAAGCTAGTAAAAGGATCTTGTAAGCTAACTCATCATTGTTATGATATTGTTAGGGAAATCAGAGGTTATCTTCGAGACAATCAAGGCTTTATTCTGAGTCATGTGCTTAGACAGTCGAACGGATACGCAGATCACCTAGTAAATTTGGGTCATCAAGCATCACTTGTAACAATAGTTTTTTAGCAATGTCCTGAGTCGCTGAAAGTCATTTTGTTAGAGGACCGCAGATCAAGTGTCTCATTTCCCAGAATGGTTCCCGTAGTTTTGTTGCTTTTCCTTGGACTTTTTGCCCTTACAGTTATAAAAAAAAATTATCAGTAGTTAATTGAAAGTACCGAGGTCCATCTTCAAATTTTCAAATTAAAGTGACTTATCTAATAAAAAATATAAAACTATAAGATCAATAAATTAATTTAGGTAAATTCTATATCTCACTAATTTAATCGGTTTGGGATCTTGATCAAATGGTTTAGTAGGATTCATTGGCGGGAGCCTCATCAATCTCCTTGGAGGCATCCTCCGTTGGCGCACATGAGCATCTCTAGCAATGTTGTAAAACTTGGACCGGTGATCGACTCAATCGAGGTACTAAGTTAATGGGTCACTAGTTCAACCGGTGAGTCACTGGTTGAACCGATTAAACTGATAATAATTAAATATTATATAAAAATATATAATATTTTAATATGTATACTTAAGTAAAAACAATAACTATGTTACTTCATGGCTTTAAATGAATTAGGAGGTAAACTTTTGTGAATATTTTAAAAACATTAAATAAAGCTAATAGCCTACATATATTAAAAGTCGTCCATATGTAACAGAAAAGCAATGTGGCTGGAGTGGTAATGCACTCGCTTCTCATTCTACAGGACACGAGTTCGATTCCCATTTCCTGCCTTTTTGAGAAACACCAGTTGTCAGTGTTATAAAACTCGGCTCAAACTAGCTGGTTGGACCGGTTCGAGCAACTAATTGAATTGGAACTGTAGCTAACCCGTTGGAGACCAGTTTAACTCTGCCGAATTAGTGAAAAATTCGGATGCTCAGTGGGTTTATTGTGAATCGATCGTCTTGTATTTTTTCAAAAAAAAAAAAGAATAAGATATAGACGGAGAAGAATGAATAGGTGTATATTAAGAAGCACTGAAACAACTTTTGCTGCCTGTGAGATGCAACTCTATCGATCTATTCATCCTCCACGTCACAAGCTCTATTACAGTCACCATTATCCCTAATTTTGAATCTCCTATGTTTGAACTCTAAACCTCGTGAGATGTAGAATAACAAATTTTTTAGGGAGAAAAAATTGAAGGATGGTGTTAATTGTTAAAGCTTAATAGAAAGGTATTGTGGTGAAAATTAAACACAGCAATGACAGAGTTTCAGACCTAAACTTTATTCATATGAGAAGATAGGCGCTTTTTATGGTGCACAAAAGTCATGTTTGTGCATCGGTGCACAAATCTAAAGACTGCCACGTGGAGGTAAAGAAAAACATCATATGGCCCTTTATTCTTTTATCTCGACCACAATTTTTTTTTTCAATGCAGTCCCTCTCTCTCATGATATCCCCGTAGCAAAGTTGGACGTTGAGCAGTGGCGACAGTGTGCGGCTTTGTTGAACGATGAGGAGGAGGCGCACAACGTGGGATCGTCTCAGTCATCATTTGATTCATTTCCGATGTAAGCGTTTTTGGCTTGATAAAATAGTGGTGACATTGTAGATCTGCTGGTTTATGCTTGTTCTAAACCCTTTTTTCCCCTTTTGGTAGAAGAGGACCATCGGAGCACCAAACCGGAGTTCTTGGGTTTTTTTTTTTCACGCTATAAGTCTACCGATCTATGAGTACCTATAATTTTTTTTAGATCTGTAATATTTTTAGATTTATAATATTTTTCCAAACATTTATGCCTAATTTTTTTTAGATCTGTAATATTTTTAGATTTATAATATTTTTCCAAACATTTATTGTAGGCATTTTCTGTTGAAGTTATTTGTTGGATTTTGATAGCATAGATGTTGGTTTCAAAATGAATCACTTCAGTAAAGGATGTTGTGACTATAATTTTTTTTTCAACTGGGTCTGTCATATTAATTGTTGAATGTCACCGTTTGTTTAATTGTTACCACTGTCCAGTCACATTGCTGAAAGTGAAGGTTGAATTTTTATTTGTTAATTGTTATGAATTGGTATAATTATTGAAATATGATATGGCAGGATTAATTTTTTGAAGGAGGATTGGACATTAGATGGATGAGGTAATGATGCAGGATTTTATGGATGGGTCTAGGAATCTCACACGTGAAGAAGGTGAAGAAATAATGTCAACATAAAGTCATTCAATCAAAAGGATTTCTTAACAAATAAATAAAATAATTATAACAAACAGGGACTGAAATGAAATAATATCAGCATAAAGTCATTCAAGACAACCAATTTTCGGTACTTAATATGCGTCGTCCATTTAAATAAACCATAAATCAACGATCGAGGTTATTTGTGCACCGGTGCAAGTCTTCAAAACTTGTGCACCATAAAATTTGCCGAGAAGATAAATAGGTCTTTTGTTTCTTCCTTCTTTTACAAGTCAAGTGCGATTTCCAAAGCAAATGGGGTACAACTGTTTTACGTATATGGTATTATAATAATAAAATTTTAAAATGTTTTACAATTTTTTGCTTTCAGCTTTTTTGGTTACCGTTAGTATTACTTTAAACTTTTCATTTATTTTGCAAATAGTTTTATTTAATAATTTTAATCAATTTTCATAAAATATGAAATTATTAAAATTTAAGAAAAAATTGTTTATAAACAATAATGAATTTATAGATTATATTATTTGATTACAAGCAATTATTAAAGATTTTTTTTTCAATCTATAAGTACAAAATTTATAAATTATTATATATATATATATATATATATTGGTTTAACCTGTTGAAACAATGACTCACCGCTTCGACCACTGACCCAGTGACCCAGTACCTCGACCGAGTTAATAACCAGTCTGAGTTTTATAACATTTCTAGTTGTTGTCCAAAACTGGGTTGACTGGGCTAGTTCATCGATTTTGACCGGTTCATCACCGGTTTAATGGTGTACAACTACAATCCAGTTTAACTGCAAAACTGATCCAAACACTCGATCAGACTGGCCTTGGGCCTGATTTCCAGTTGAATCGGTCGGGCTGGTCCAAGTTTTACAACATTGATCTCTAGTAGTTCCACAATCTTGATCACACATGCACCCAATTACAAGACCATCTTTAATGAAGAGTAAATTTTCAGTACTCCCTTTACATTAGAGTTATTTTGATACAAATAGAAATTCCGATGTTCAAATTTAGGACATCCTTCACATTATTTATTATCAGTTTATCCTCAACAACTTTACGTTGTGTTTTGGATTAGGTAAAAAATAGCATTGAAGAAATGATAGAGTGTCTTAAACTTACCACGTGGGTCAAGCTTAAGCACCATTATGACCTTGTTGCTCTTACTGTTATTGTTTTCATTTGGTTTAGTATTGATTGCTTAGTTTTCTCAATCTTTATTCTAAAGGAATGAATTGATTGAACATCTTCTTTATAGCCCTTTGTAAATATCTTTTCTTCTTTTATTTTACATGTACATTGATTGTTATGACCCCACTATAATCCATAAAAGACCTCTTAACTTTTGCATGTTTTGATAATACACCACAGAGATTTGGTTTAAGGTTAATCTTATGGCAATGCACACTTTTCAGTTGGAACTTGACTGTAACAACTAAATCTATTAAACACCTTGAGAGTTTGGAAGAAGAGTGACCCATACAATAAAAAACTTGATTTCAAGAAATATGAGTCTTTAATTGGTTTTTTTATCTCTAATCATTATGATTACTTATAATCGCTTGCTACACTTTCCCAGGTTCTTTGCATGATGCAATCCTTATTTTATACTCCCTCTGGTTCTATTTACAAAAACTTTTTTAAGGTGGGTCTTGGTCCTTTTTATAAGAACTTTTTCAGATTGTCTCATGCATTAATTATTTTTTGACAAAAATGAAGGGAATCAAGCATGTGGTCAGGGTGCAGCGGAATAAATGGATTCCCTCCCTTGTTATGATCGTTAATGCGAAAACACGAATTAAGGCATAAAAGGCATTAAACAAAAGGTCGTACCCTTTAAGGATTGTGAACGAGGCAATACCAGCCACGTCTTTAGTGGTGTCCACACCAACAGCCGGACAAGGAAACCCTCCTTAACTATGCTAGTAGTGTTTAGAGAGTAAGAGTGACTGCTCATATGTATAGGGTAATGCATCTCATGCTATATTTATAGAGTGGTGGCTAGGGTTTTACTATCACTCAATTATCCCTAACACTTATGGGTCTGGCCCATTATGTTATAATTCTAATCAGATTAGAATTATTATCTTTTCCTAGCGGCTTGTTGTATACGTGTGACCCAATAGGCTTTTAATATTTGGTTATGATATTAAAATAAAATCCTTTTATATTTAATATCATAAATAGTGAGCGGTATCTAGCAATACATCACTATCCAAATATTGAGATTATCAGACGAATCCTATTTTATGATAATTTATATGATATGTCCCTTTGTCCAAATATCTAATTGAACACAAGGGCATGGAATGTGTCAACCTTGTATAGTCCAATTTATGTTTTCTTGATCCCCAAGTAGATTGTACAGAAAATAAACATCTCATGTTTATCCTCCTGAGCATGGCCATGCATTCTTACTTTATCAAGAAGCCTACAGATATAACTCCTGTTACATAGGAGGGACAAATCCCATCTAGGTCACTCACATCCCACCACAGAATTTATTATGTGTCCAAATACCAACTTTATGATCACCTTGTTGAAGGGAATCAAGCATGTGGTTAGGGTGCAGCGGAAATAAATGGATTCCCCCCTTGTTATAATCGTTTTGCGAAAACACGAATCAAGGCATAAAAGATATTAAAACGAAAGGTCGTACCTTATTAGGATTATAAACGAGACAAGTGTAGCCACGTCTCTATTGGTATCCACGCCAACAGTCGGACTAGGAAACCTTCCTCAGTTCTGCTAGTAGCCTTAGAAAGTAAGAAGCGATTGCTCATGTGTATTTGGGGTAGTGCATCTCATGCTCTATTTATAGAGTGGTGGCTAGGGTTTTACCCCTTCACTCACTTAACCCTCACACTTATGGGCCTGGCCCATTATGTTATAATTCTAATTAAATTAAATTAGAATTATTATCCTTTTCTAGTGGCATGTTGTATGCGTGTGACCCAATAGGATTTTAATACTTGGTTATAATATTAAAATAAAACCCTTTTATATTTAATATCATAAATAGTGAGCGGTATCTAGCAACACATCACTATCCAAATATTGAGATTATCAATAACTTTGATAAATCCTATTTTATTATAATAATTTATATTGTATGTCCCTTTGTCCAAATATCTAATTGAACACAAGGGCATGGATTGTGTCAACCTTGTATAGTTCAATTTATATATTTTTTTGATCCCCAAGTAGACTGTACAGAAAATAAACATCTCATGTTTATCCTCCTGAGCATGGCCATGCATTTTGCAGTCTCACTTTATCAAGAGGCCTATAGATATAACTCATGTTACATAGGAGGGACAAATCCCATCTAGGGCACTCACATTCCACCATATAATTTATTATATGTCCAAATACCAACTTTATGATCACCCTGTTACAGGCAACGTTTGATGATATTCAAAACACATAATTCCTTATGTAGGAATCGTAGTGATTTCAGGTCAAAGGACTTTATATAACATTTATCAATTTAAGAAACGTTCATGACACTTATGTAACAACCCATGCAACGTTCTTAAGGTGGGTCTGTTCAGTACACCATTACTCTTAATGTGTACCTATGTGAGCACATGATATCTCATATCCATGATCTGTGAGATGCGATCCTCAATGAACTCACATACTAGTCTAAATGCATCTTTGTCCTAAGATGATATTTGATTAGGGACTATTTTAAGAATAGTTCTTCATAAGATCTCACGATCAAGTCATCTACTTGATTTCTTATGAAGTTTAAGCTTACTATTCTAAGGACAATAATTATATTCGAAAAGAATAAGTTTGCCTTTATAAAGTAACATGATACAAGTGATGGATATTCATAAATATATAAGTCTCTAGTGCATATTCCTAACAATCTCCCACTTGCACTAGAGACATTCAGATATAACTATTATGCCTAATGATCTAGTGTGACCATCATGCTTCTACTGCACAAGGGGTTTAATGGGTCTGTAACAGCGACTGTTTCTTGCTTCGAACTTTTCTAGCTCACAGCGCCACCATTCAAACAAAACACATAACCTGATTGCGATCTGCAATCATATTTGTCGGTTTGGAAGCTAACATCAGTGTAAACCTTTACAAGTAGCTCTTCCTCACCTTCATATATCAAGAATGAATCCTCAGTTCTTCTCAAGTACTTAAGGATGTTCTTGATTGTTGTCTAGTGACCTTCACCAAGATCAGATTGGTATCTGCTAGTCATGCTCAAAGCATATGATATGTATGGTCGAGTACACAACATGACATACATGATAGACCCTATAGCGGATGCATAGGGAATCTTATTCATGTGTTCTCTCTCTTCCTTACTGGAAGGAGATTGAGCCTTAGATAGGCTTATACCATGTGACATAGGCAAAAATCCCTTCTTAGAATCTTGCATGCTAAACCGTTTTAACACTTTGTCTATGTATGTACTTTGACTTAGGCCAAGCAATCTTCGAGATCTATCTCTATAGATCCTAATACCTAACACATAGGTTGCTTCGCCCAAATCTTTCATGGAAAAACAATTTCCTAACCAAGTCTTTACAGACTGCAGGGTAGGAATGTCATTTCCTATGAGGAGTATGTCATCTACATACAAAACTAGAAAAACAACTATATTGTCACTAATCATTTTTGTAGACACAAGGTTCATCTTCACTTTTAATGAAACCATATTGCTTTATAGCTTCATTAAAGTGAAGATTCCAGCTTCTAGAAGCTTGCTTTAATCCATAAATGGATCGTTGCAACTTATATACCTTTCCAGTATTTCAGGTATAACAAAAACTTCAGGTTGTGTCATATACACATCTTCAAGAAGGCTTCCATTTAGGAAAGTTGTCTTGATACTCATTTGCCAGATTTCATAATCATGGTAAACTGCAACAGCAAGCAAGATCCGAACATATTTAAGCATGGCAACTGGGGAAAAAGGTTTCATCATAGTCTATACTATGAATTTGCGTGAAACCCTTTAGCCACCAACCGTGCTTTAAAGGTACTTACATTACCATCCATGTCAGTTTTTCCCTTTTGAAAACCCACTTGCACCCTATGGGTTTTATCCCTTCGGGTGGCTCAATCAAGGTCCATACCTTGTTAGTGTACATGGAATCCATTTCAGATCTCATGGCATCAAGTCATTTCTCAGATTCTGGACTCAAAAGAGCTTCTTGGTAGATCACTGGTTCACCTTGATCCATTAGCAATACATCTTCCTGAGACACAAGGGAAACCATATCTCTCAGGTTGGTGACGTACTCTATCTGATCTACGCAACTCTTGCGCTACTTAAGCAGGTGGCTCCACAACACTTTGTGATATCTACTCTTGCTCCATTACAGGCTCATTGTTACTCTGTTGTACTTGAATTTCTTCAAGTTCTACTTTCCTCCCACTCATTTTCTTAGAGACAGATTCCTTCTCTAAGAATATAGCAGTCCTAGTGGCAAACGCTTTGCCTTTGCTAGGATTATAAAAGTAGTGACCCTTAGTTTCTTTTGAGTATCCCACAAATAAGCAGTTATCTGATTTGGATCCTAACTTATCTGAAACTCAGAGTTCAACATAAGCTTCACAACCCCAAATCTTCACAAAAGACATACTAGGTCGTTTCCCGGTCCATATCTCATATGGTGTCTTTATGTTAGCCTCAGATGGAACACGATTTAGTGTGAAGGCTACTGTTAACAAATCATGACTCCAAAAGGAGTCGGGGAGATCAGTTTGACTCATCATAGATCGAACCATATCTAATAGAGTTCGATTTCTCCTTTCTGAAACTCCATTCCATTGAGGTGTTCCAGGAGGAGTGAGTTGAGATGTTATCCTGCACTCTCTTAGATAGTCATCAAATTGTTGGCTTGAGTATTCTCCACCTCGATCTCATTGAAGTGTTTTAATAGTCTTGCAAAGTTGGTTTTATACTTCATTCTTAAATTCCTTGAACTCTTCAAAGGATTCGAATTTGTGTTCCATCAGATACACAAATCCATATGTACTGAAATCATCAGTAAAAGTGATGAAGTATTGAAAACCTCCTCTAGCCATTGTTCCCATGGGTCCACATACATCTCTATGTATGAGACTAAGAAGATCACTGACCCTTTCACCTTTTCTGGTGAATGGGGTTTTGGTCATCTTCCCAAATAAATAAGATTCACATGTCTCAATTGATTCAAAATCAAATGAGTCCAAATAACCATCTTGGTGGAGTTTGGAAATGCATTTCTCATTTATGTGGCCTAAGCAACAATGCCAAAGATAAGTCGGGTTCAAACCATTTGTTTTGACCCTTTTAGCATTTATGTTATAGATAGGCATCTTAACTTTGCACAACCATAAAATATATCATTCAAATAAATTGAATAACTATTGTTCTTTATTATGAATGAAAAATCACTCTTGTCAAAATAAGAAAACGAAATTAATATTCACAAAATAACAATCATCCAGTTCAATAACTAGTCTAGTTGGCAAAGTTAAACAATAGGTTCCTACGGCTAAGGCAACAACTCTTGCTCCATTTCCACACGTAGGTCGACTTCTCCTTTAGCCAATGACCTGCTCCTTTTAGATCCTACACATTCACACAAATGTGAGATCCTCATCCGGTATCCAATACCCAAGATGCAGAAGTAGGTAAATTGACTTCTATAACACAGATACCTGAAGCGGAAGTCTCACTTCCCTTCTTCTTGATCTCCTTTAGGTACTTTACACAGTCTCTAATGTCCTGATTGGCCACAGTGGAAACATTTTCCTTCCTTAACTATCCCACCCATAGTCTTCGAAAACAAAGGTACTAGGCTTATCCTTGCCTTTGTCCTTTGGTTTGAAATAGGGCTTCTTGAACTTCTTCTTGCCCTTGTCGTTTCCAGGTTGGACCATCAACATGGCCTTCCCTTTACCTTTATTAATGTTTTGCTCAGTTGTTCTTAACATGCTTAGCAATTCTAGCAGCGATTTGTCAAATTCATTCATGTTATTGTTCATAATGAATTGACTATAGCTGTCCAGCAACGATTGCAGGACAAGATCAGTGGCCAACTCTTGGCCTAATGGGAATCCAAGCCTTTCTGGGTTTTCAATTTACCCAATTGCTTTGAGTACATGAGCACCAACAGGGATTCCCTCTTCCAGTCTACATTGATAAAGTGCTTTTGAGATTTCAAATCGTTCAAGCCTAGCTTGTCATTGATAAAGTCTCTTTAAGTGTACAATCATATTGTATGTCTCCATGTTCTCATGCTGTTTTCAGCATTCATGGTAGTAAGCACAAGGCAAGCTACATCGAGAACAACATCCAGATGCTTTCTAAAAGCATCCTTATCAGTTTTTCGAAGCATTTTGTAACGGGTGTTTCAGGAATAGGCCCTTCCAGGACATACAACTTTTTCTCATGCCTAAGGACAATCCTTAGGTCTCTATACCAGTCTAGAAAGTTAATTCCAGACAGTTTGTCCTTCCCAAGGACTGATCGTAGTAAAAGATTATTTGTTGTGTTCAAAATTATGCACATAAGTATCATAAAACATATTTAACAAGGTCTTTAATTAAATATGTCTCCCACTATTTTGATTCAAAACAAGTACCCTCAATATAAAGAATCAGAAAATCCCATCACTAGATTTTCTAGTGGGCCAAGATCCATATTTCACCTTATTTTAAGTCAGCTTTGGTTGATCGCTTAAGAAAAGGTTTTTTAGGTGGGAACGCGTTTTCGAATTGCATCTCATACAACTCTTGGATTAGTTAGGTGAATAACTCTTATTCTATTTCATCTTATGAATTAATGCCTAACTTAGTGCCTCTAGGTTCTTCAATCCTATTGAATATACCTAGTTAAGTCAAAAACCCAATGGTTGGCAATAGATAAATGTACCCTGCTTTGGCAGACCCACATATATCCCATCGCACCTCACTAAAATAGATAAATGTACCCTGCTTTGGCAGACCCACATTTAATCGATTCAAGCTTAGACATTGGAAGGCAAAACATGACTTAATATTAGTGCCTCTAGGTTCTTCAATCATATTGAATATACCCAATCAAAGACCAATGGTTGACAATCGGATATTACTTTTATCCTATCATGTCTCACTAGAATATATAAGTGTACTCTGCTTTGGCAGACCCACACTTAATCGATTCCAGTCTTGACGAGTGTCATTTATTGGAAGGCACACAAGCATTGAGGGATTTAATCGCTTTAATTTTATTCGTTGTTAAACCATTTAACATACAAGCATGCATCTCACACATGATATGGTTATGGCCTCCTAAAACCAAATACAAAATTGCATCAACTATATAATCTTGAGTTCTCCAAATCTCCCATTGAATCCATGCTGCAAGTCTTCCAGGTTACATTACATAACAAGAAGAAACCTCGTTTGACATACGAGGGGATAGAGATGAGAAGAGAATTACAGGAGGAATGTTTAGAGGTAAGGCACGACACGCAGGTCGTATTTAAATTAAAACAACTAAGGCCATAACCAACCATCATGCAAAAATTAGCATCCATTGATTGTAAAACGAGTGATATAATGAGATGTATATATTAAGCAAGGTTTGATTACGCGCATACAAAATAAAACATTACGCATTGTCTCAAAACAAAAATTGGATTTGATAAACACTCAACCAATCATCAATAAGCGTCTCGCATCAAACGAATACTTCACGAACCGATAAACGAGTAAGTCCCTCGTATCATTTGAATACGCTCTTGTCAGCAAATTGATAAGTGGCATGTTTATCGCAGCAAATATTTGAGTCAAGACAAGGTTTCAACAATTGAACCCTTTGATGCCCAAGACATGAACTCTTTCATGTTCCTTGGGACCCTCCAACATTAGAACATATAAACATATATACATCGCACATAAAACAATCAATAAGGAAACAAAATACGTAAACTGCGCTCCAGTCTGCGCTACAGCGCAGGTGAAGCGCAAGTATCATAATCAAAATTCGTAAACTGGGCTCCAGTCTGCGCTCCAGCCTATCTGAAACGCAGATCTACGCTCCAGTCTGCGCTCAAGCGCAGATATCAGTGCTACGATTTTTTAGCAGAAAAACAACAAAAAATCATAATCTTCACAAGATTAAAAGCCTAAAACGTGTTTATCGCAAACCAAAGCTCTGATACCAATTGAAGGGAATCAAGCATGTGGTCAGGGTGCAGCGAAAATAAATGGATTCCCTCCCTTGTTATAATCGTTTTTCGAAAACACGAATCAAGACATAAAAGGTATTAAAACGAAAGATCGTACCTTATTAGGATTATAAACGAGGCAAGTGTAGCCACGTCTCTATTGGTATCCACGCCAACAGCCGGACTGGGAAACCTTCCTCAGCTTTGCTAGTAGCCTTAGAAAGTAAGAAGCGATTGCTCATGTGCATTTGGGGAAGTGCATCTCATGCTCTGCTTATAGAGTGGTGGCTAGGGTTTTACCCCTTCACTCACTTAACCCTCACACTTATGGACCTGGCCCATTGATAAGTGAAAATTAGTTGGTAAATTAGAGCACTTTTTTTTTCACTTATCAAGGATAAAATGATAATTTTGCCCCAATTTAATCCCTTTTTATTTAATATTAGATAAATTGTATTTATTAATCCTAGATTTGAATTTGATGCTATTTTGATAGAAATATTGCTGATTTTTGCAGGATATTGCAAAGATTTAATCTGGAGGATAGATAGCATCAAATGACGAAGATATCTGCAAGATTTGAGATTGATTGAAGATATTTAATGAAGACTTAAAGAATATTTGAAGCCATTAATGAGGAGATCATTGCCAATCAATCAAGGATTCTGCAGATAAGCTTCCCAAATAAATCAAGGATTGCTTAAAAATGCAAGGATATCATCAAATAAAGGGAAATAAGGAAGGACAATTATGCGAAAATTATGGAGCAGCAGGACGCTAGCTGCGCTTCACCTGCGCTATAGCGCAGGGTGAAGCGCAGACTCTCTGGAAGTTGCGCTCACTCCTGCGCTATAGCGCAGCCTGGAGCGCAGGATACGCTGATTTCGTCCTTGTTGCCGTTTTTAGATGGATCTCTTCCCAATTTGCGTTGTCTTTCCTTAGTCTAAAAATAGGAACCTCTTGCACCAGTTTCAGAGGTCGTCAATCATTGTAATCTAGTCTATAGTTCAGTGATTATGTACTAGAGCTAAGAATGTTAATGCTCCTAGCTCCTCTAGGAAAAGCACAGGTGTGCCAAGAGGAAGGCCCCCCAGAGGGGACCTGAGTTCGACCCTCTCCGCTTCAAGGACCTTCAGTCCTTCGAAGCCTACACTGATATTGCGGCCTGCAAATTTATTAAGGAGATACCAGTAATCCTTGAGGAGGGTAAGTATGAGGAGTTCTCTGCTGAGATTCAGAGGAGGCGTTGGGGTCGACTCAGCTGCCCTGATAGTTATTTCGACCTGGAGATTGTCAGGGAGTTCTATGCTAACGCCATTGGAGACCAAGGCGTTAACATTAGGATTGAGTCCTATGTGCGAGGGCAAGTAATCAGATTTGATTACAATGCAATCAATGCACTCCTTGGGCACCCCATAGAGGAGGACAGAGACCTGGTAGACTGCCAGTACCAGGACAGGATGGAGGTTGTTGGTGTCAATGACAATGATCCCCTCGACATAGAGACTGCTCAACTCCTCTGCTTACCAGGGCGTTCCTTTGAGAGGAACGCATACAGACATGCTGCTAGGATTTGCAGGAAGGATATGAGGAGCATCACTCAGATGTGGACAGTTCTGATACTGGCCAACATCCATCCCATTGGGCATGTTTCAGATGTAGTTATGCCCATGGCCCACCTCATTTATTCCATCCTCACCAGAGCGGTCATCGACGTCTCCCAGATCATCACAAAGAAGATAGGAGAGTATGTTACTGCTTTGGAGCGTCGGACACCCAACTCCAGGATCAGGCTTGGTTTCCCTTCTCTTATCACATCACTCTGTAGATCTAGGGGTGTTGAGGTGAACCCCACGGTTCGCACCTTACCGCCTATGAACAGAGCCTATATTGAAGACAACCGTATCACAACTGAGGAGTTGGGGGCTGAGGATGAGCAACAGCAGCAGCAGCAGCCACCACCACCACCAGCAGACATGGATGCTCCAGCATGGGCTCAGGACCTTAGAATCCAACATGCTCAAATGATGGCTCAGATGTCCGCACTACACCGAGCTGCTTTATATTTTCAGAGCAGTCACTATCAGATTGGTGTGGACCCCACTCTCCCCGCTTTCTTTCAGGATTATTTGCATTGGCCTGGGGACAGGCCTACTTTCCCAGGGGGATGGAGCAGCCGGAGCTGAGGATGGAGCAGCTCATATGGATCAAGACCACGAGGACTGATTTTTTCTTTCCTATTTGGTGCTTTTCCTTCTTTTTCTTTTCCTTTTTCTTTTTATTTTTCTTATTTTATTATCTTTTCTTTTGATTTATACTGTATCTAAATCCACTGATATTATATTGTATGCAGTACTTATCTCGTTATTTTGTGTTTTTCTATTAACTTTTTAATTTTTTAGGACCTTAGGATTAGGAATCAAGGTAACTTTTCCCATATTCTCTGTAAATAAGTAGTTTAACTAACCAATCTAGGAAAGATGATAGAGTCTTGTGATTAATTCCATAATCATGTAGGATTAGGGTACTTCTCAAGAGAACCTATCATGGTAGTTAATTTAATCCATTAAGTGCTTTATCAAGGAAATTTTAGCCATAACCGATGAGATGAAAGCCTAAACACTTATATTGCGAGCTTTTCACCGCTGCTTGTCAACTGTTATTGCTTGAGTTTCTGAATTTTGTCTTGCTAGTAGAAGGTATGGATGTGATAAAGACATATTTTGTGATTCTAATATTTTGCTCAGTGCCAAACAGCCAACCCTGATTAAATGTTTTCATTTATTGATTGCCCATTCGAGCTTGAATATTTCCTTTGATGCACCCCAACAATGATTAATGATCATACCATGTCCCTTAACACTTGGGATAGAGAGCAAGGTGCACTACAGCAAAATGGGACAAGTGGTTGGTCACAAGAGACTCAAGAGAAGGCACAAGAAATCACAACAGAAGGATCCTCCCCCACAAAAATATTTCTATGTTATGTTTCTGTATTAAAAAAAATTGCACAAAAGTGTGGAATTGAATAAGTTGAGGGGATAATTTCTTCAAACAATGAGGCCAAGCTGAAAATGGGTGACCATTCAAGAATGACCAGGTGAATTGAGAAATGTCCCAAGCACAATCACAAGATGCTCTTTATTCAAAGTTTTTCTTAAATATCCAGAAAAACCATGATTTCTTGATAGCCCTGCCTCATTACAACCTAATAAAGACCTTTTGATCCATATTAACTGCTTGCAGGTTCAGATCTTGGAAACGACTATCAATTCTAGTTGTTCAACAGTGGTGAAAATGATTGAGGGAAACACTTACCCGTGAGAATGAGAGATTTCCTTGGTTTATCACTTACTGCTTTAATTGCTATTATTGAGAAAGTTTAATTGATTTTTGTATTTCTATTCTGATTGATTTATGGTAACATCCCTTGATCCTTAGTTTTTCTTATGGTTGGAAAGTGACTTCTACTTAGGAAAAGGTTTGAGGAATAGTTCCTTGAATTTGTTTTTAGTTATTAGGACTACACTGGGAATAGAATTGATTCATGATTGCAAAGAGGTCTCTTGCTTGAGGACAAGCAAGAAGTTAAGTTAGGGGGATTTTGATAAGTGAAAATTAGTTGATAAATTAGAGCACTTTTTATTTCACTTATCAAGGAAAAAATGATAATTTTGCCCCAATTTAATCCCTTTTTATTTAATATTAGATAAAATGTATTTATTGATCATAGATTTGAATTTGATGCTATTTTGATAGAAATATTGCTGATTTTTGCAGGATATTGCAAAGATTTAATCTGGAGGATAGATAGCATCAAATGAGGAAGATGTCTGCAAGATTTGAGATTGATTGAAGATATTTAATGAAGATTTAAAGAATATTTGAAGCCATTAATGAGGAGATCATTGCCAATCAATCAAGGATTCTGCAGACAAGTTTCCCAAATAAATCAAGGATTGCTTAATAAATGCAAGGATATCATCATATAAAGGAAAACAAGGAAGGACAATTATGCGAAAACCAGTCTCGGGGAGAGATCAAGATTTAAAAGAGAAAGTTGGAGCAGCAGGACGCTAGCTGCGCTTCACCTGCGCTATAGCGCAGGGTGAAACGCAGACTCTCTAGAAGTTGCGCTTACAAGGGCGCAGGATACGCTGATTTCGTCCTTGTTGCCGTTTTTAGATGGATCTCTTCCCAATTTGCGTTGTCTTTCCTTAGTCTATCAATAGGAACCTCTTGCACCAGTTTCAGAGGTCGTAAATCATTGTAATCTAGTCTATAGTTCAGTGATTATGTACCAGAGCTAAGTTTAGAGTAGGAGAGGAGGAGCGCTTCGTAAGGATTGAAGATGGTGACAGCATCTTCGGTGGTTTGTATGGTTACCTCGTGTAGTTAACTCTCCACTAGGATTGGATGTAATCGATTCTATCCCTGAGTGTATGTAAATTTTATATTATTATTTATGAGTTCCCTATCTATAATATTGGTAATCTTATTTTGTACTTAATTCCTAATTCCCACGCTTGCGTCTGGAGTTATAGGTTAGTCTTAACTTAGTTAGTTTTGATTAGGAGCGAGAGTGGGGGAGCGGATTCTGAAGAAACTCACTCTCTGATTGGATAAGAGGACTCGATATCAGAAAACCGACACATGAGCGTTACTAATGAGCGATGGGTAGTGTGAGTACTCTAGCGAAGGGCGTTCACAGGATTAGGCCTGTGTATCGATAGCAAGGGGTAGTTGATTGTAATTCCAGGATTCGAACATATGCGTGTCCTAATGAGTAAGGGTAGTGACCGTACTTAAGCGAAGGTGCGTCTACAGCGTTGGCCTCGTTTATCAACTAAGTTCCTTTACAAACTGACTAAAAAAGAGCAAAATTAGCCGAGGGTAAATCTGTCGCTTGGGAGAGCCTGCATGGATTGTCTTTGAGTGTGTGAGATCGCTGGTAACTCAGGGTCTTAGCAATAATGTTTGTTTACAGTATTATAGAGTAAACCTAAAATAATAGATAGTCTTTACATGCACAAGGGGAGAGATGAGATGAAGTCCAATCTTAATTCAAGTAAAGTGTCTCTAACTCTTCCTTTCTAATTCCAACTATACTCTCTAAACCGTGCTTTCTCTTGATAAATAGATCACAATCTACATAAATTAATTGTTCCCTGTGGATACGATGCTCTTTCTTACTATTATACTGCTGGAGTTTTGGTTCGCTTGCCAGAAATCCATCAAGTATTTTTGGCGCCGTTGCCGGGGAACGATTTTCAATTTGTGTAGACCTTGGCGGTCTAATTATCAAGTTTTTCTTTTTTATTATTATTATCTTAGGAATTAATTATTTATTTTTCTTTTTTTAGGATTAGTATTTATATTAATTTTATTATCATAATTAAAAAAAATTTCTTCAACTCTTACCCTTTTTCAAGTTTCTTGTTTATGCTTCTGAGAGGTCAGGCATCTCCTAATCAACTTCAGTTCGACCCAGAAATCGAAAGGACGTCGCAAAGGAACAGAGGTAGAAACTCAAGGAGGAGAAGAAGGAGATTAATTTTTGAAGAAACCAAAAACATGGCAGAAGAGGAACCTACTCCAAGAAGGAGGACATTAGGAGACTACATCTCCCATCAAGGACCACGTCACTTCTCCAGCATTCTATTACCACCCAATGCAAGAACTTTGGAGTTGAAGACTGCACATCTTAATCTCACCAGCGCCCATCAATTCGCTGGATTGGATCATGAAAATCCAAATTCTCATCTTTCTAACTTTTATGAATTGATTGGTACTATGGGTTTTGATGAAGGTAGTTTGGAATCTGTTTACTTACGCTTGTTTCCTTTCTCTTTGATAGGTAAAGCTAAGGAATGGCTCAATCACACCCAAATCAAAGTCTGACCAGTTGGGGTGTGGTTGAGGAGATGTTCTTGTCAAGATTCTTCCCACCAGGGAAGCATATTGAAGCCAAAGCAGATATTTCCACCTTCAGACAAGGGGATAATGAACCACTTTGTGAGGCTTGGGAAAGATTCAAATCCTTGTTACGCAAGTGTCCCAACCATGGCTTTGAAGACATAGCCCAGCTTAATATGTTTTGCAAGGGACTGCGTTCAGATTCCAAATCATTCATAGACGCTGCAGCAGGAGGAACAATCTTATCCGAAGATGTTGATCAAGCACTTCAAATCATAAACAACTTCGCTCAGAATGATCAACAAGCTCGAAGTGGAAGACAGCTGGTACAATTGCAAAAAGGGATGCTCGAACTCAATCAAAGTGATGCTCTATTAGCAGAGAATAAGCTCATCAAACGTCAAATAGAAGCACTCACCGAGACATTGAAGGCACTCCCTGAACAACTCAAAGCTGTCTACTCACAACCCATCCAAGCCCAACCCTTGATTTGCGATTTCTGTGGAGAAGACCATCAGAATGGTCAATGTGCTGTCCAAGAAATACAGCAAGAGCAAGTCAACTACATGGGTAACCAGGGGAGGCAAGGGAATTTCTCCAACAACACCAACAACCAATACTCTCAAGGTTGGAGAAATAACCAAACCAACTCTGGTTGGAATCAGAATGGAGGAAGGCAACCACCCTACCAACAGCAGCCCTCAACATATGATAGACTGAATTCTATGGAGGGAAAGATTGATGAATTAGTGCAAGGATTTAGTGGATTCAAGAAAACCACTGAGGCATCAATCAAATCTCTAGAGAATCAAGTGGGTCAATTAGCAACTGAGATGGCAGAGCACAGGCAGCAACACTTCTCAGCTGTGACCCAAACAAATCCAAAGGAACAATGCAACTTGATTGCTACTGATGGCAACAAGTCAGAGGAGGAGGAACCTGATGAGGAAGATGAGATCATCTTTGAAGAACAACAGCCTCAAGAGGAAGTTGTTCATCAAGATGAAGAAGAAGCAGCCCAACAAGAGGAACCTCATGAAGATAAGGTCTTGGTAACAAGTAAGTCACTTGACCCAGGTAGGTTTACTATACCCATTTCTATTGGTAATCTACCCTTTATTCATGCTTTATTGGACCTTGGAGCGAGCATCAATTTGATGCCGCTATCGTATTTTAACAAGTTGAGTAATGTGAAGGTCAAGCCTGCTAATGTGAGATTGCTTCTTGCAAATAAATTTGCTCAAAGCCTATATGGAATAATAGAGGACATTGAAATAAGAGTGGACAAATTTGCATATGTGGTAGATTTCTACATTGCAGAGACAGAAGGGGAGGATACTGAAGTCCCCCTCATTTTAGGAAGACCATTCATGAAGGCTGCTAAAATGATAATTGATGTTGATAGAGGGAAATATGCATTTAGCTCAAAGGATGAAACCATTGTGTTTCATATTGATAGGGGTATACCCAAATTAGATCAAACTGATACTATTTCCAAAAACTCTCTAAAACTGCCAGGCTCCGGATTTCTGAGGAAGCCTAGAATGAGGGTAAAGCACCCTGAAACAACTTGGGAGTTCAAGCTCAAAAGGAAAAAAGATCAACATTTGATACTGAGGAGGAAAGTGACAATGAAGGAAGAGTCACAGATTGGCATGGAGGATGGGAACTCAAAGGAAGAACTGGTATGGAGTCCAACATCATCCTCCACTTGAGGCCACCATAAAAGAGGTTGCATAACCAGGCGTCGAGCTAAAGACGTTAAACAAGCGCTTCCTGGGAGGCAACCCAGTGTTTGTGAGTTTTTATTTTCCTTTTTTATTTTATTTTTGTTTTAGGAATTACCTGGGTAATTAGGAAATTGCTAAATTGGGGATATAAATTTAAAAAGAATGCATGAAATCAGGTAGGAGTAGCAGAAGCAGAGAGCATACTGCACATCTGCGCTTCAGCCTGCGCTATAGCGCAGGATGAAGCGCAGAATTTACAGGAACTAATTGGCTCTCTGGATTCTGCGCTTCACCCTGCGCTATAGCGCAGTGGTGGAGCGCAGCGGCACGCTTCATATTCTGAAGTGGTGCGCGCTACACCCTGTGCTGTAGCGCAGGTGAAGCGCAGGGGACGTTTATAAATTTCAAAATTTTGAAACGAGGGAGTTCATTCGAACTTCCCTTTGTTTCCTTTCCCCTCGTTTTCTCTGATACTCTCAGCCCTTTCTTTGCCTGTTTCTCACTCATATCGCCCCCTTTTCAGTTTCCGACTTCACAACAGGTATGTTTTTATAGTTTTATTCCTTTCTAACCGATTGGAATTTTGATTTTTTATTTTATTTGAGTATAGCCTTAGGATAGTTATATTAGTTGTTTTAGGACCCTTTAGGAAAGAAATAATTGTTTATAAATGTTTAAAAATAGTTTGCATGTGGTTAGGATCCTTTGTGAGATATTCCTGTTTGCTTTGGTGGTAGTTTTCAAAGTGCTCAATAATTTCTGCAAATTGTTTTTGTTTGTGCATGTATGATTGATTACTCTGATATATTTTTGCATGCCCTTACAAAAATAATTATGCCCTATTGCATGTTACTGATGACATGATTTTTGAGCATGAGTTCAATTCTCACTTTTGCCAGATTAGGACTGTTTAGGACTTGCTTTAATTGATCACTTTAGCATGTCTTAATTAATTAATTGGCATTTATTAGGTAAGAATTAAAATCAAAATTTTTAGGCACAATTGTTTGATTAATTGCTCTGATTTTTGAAATTAAACTGGCCATTTATTTCATAATTATGAGTAGTTAAATATTATGATGCATAAATAATTTTGATTTATCTCTCTTTTGCAGATGGCTCGCACAAAGAATGTTAATGCTCCTAGCTCGTCTAGGAAAAGCACAGGGGGTGCCAAGAGGAAGGCCCCCCAGAGGGGACCTGAGTTCGACCCTCTCCACTTCAAGGACCTCCAGTCCTTCGAAGCCTACACTGATATTGTGACCTGCAAATTTATTAAGGAGAGACCAGTAATCCTTGAGGAGGGTAAGTATGAGGAGTTCTCTGCGGAGATTCAGAGGAGGCGTTGGGGTCGCCTCAGCTACCCTGATAGTTATTTCGACCCGGAGATCGTCAGGGAGTTCTATGCTAACGCCATTGGAGACCAAGGCGTTAACATTAGGATGGAGTCCTATGTGCGAGGGCAGGTAATCAGATTTGATTGCGATGCAATCAATGCACTCCTTGGGCACCCCATAGAGGAGGACAGAGACCTGGTAGACTGCCAGTACCAGGACAGGATGGAGGCCATTGGTGTCAACGTCAATGATCCCCTCGACATAGAGACTGCTCAACTCCTCTGCTTACCAGGGCGTTCCTTTGAGAGGAACGCATACAGACATGCTGCTAGGATTTACAGGAAGGATATGAGGAGCATCACTCAGATGTGGACTGTTCTGATACTGCCCAACATCCATCCCACTGGGCATGTTTCAGATGTAGTTATGCCTATGGCCCACCTCATTTATTCCATCCTCACCAGAGTTGTCATCGTCGTCTCCTAGATCATCACAAAGAAGATAGGAGAGTATGTTACTGCTTTGGAGCGTCGGACACCCAACTCCAGGATCAGGCTTGGCTTCCCTTGTCTTATCACATCACTCTGTAGATCTAGGGGTGTTGAGGTGAACCCCACGGTTCGCATCTTATCGCCTATGAATAGAGCCTATATTGAAGACAACTGTATCACAGCTGAGGAGTTGGGGGCTGAGGATGAGCAGCAGCAGCAGCCACCACCACCACCAGCAGACATGGATGCTCCAGCATGGGCTCAGGACCTTAGGACCCAACATGCTCACATGATGGCTCAGATGTCAACACTACACCGAGCTGCTTTACATTTTCAGAGCAGTCACTATCAGACTGGTGTGGACCCCACTCTCCCCGCTTTCTTTCAGGATTATTTGCAGTGGCCTGGGGACAGGCCTACTTTCCCAGGGGGGATGGAGCAGCCGGAGCTGAGGATGGAGCAGCTCATATGGATCAGGACCACGAGGACTGATTTTTTCTTTCCTACTTGGTGCTTTTCCTTCTTTTTCTTTTCCTTTTTCTTTTTATTTTTCTTATTTTATTTTATTTTCTTTTGATTTGTACTGTATCTAAATCCACTGATATTATATTGTATACAGTACTTATCTCATTATTTTGTGTTTTTCTATTAACTTTTTAGTTTTTTAGGACCTTAGGATTAGGAATCAAGGTAACTTTTCCCATATTCTCTGTAAATAAGTAGTTTAACTAACCAATCTAGGAAAGATGATAGAGTCTTGTGATTAATTCCAAAATCAACTAGGATTAGGGTACTTCTCAAGAGAACCTATCATGGTAGTTAATTAAACCCATTAAGTGCTTTATCAAGGAAATTTTAGCCATAACCGGTGAGATGAGAGCCTAAACACTTATATTGAGAGCTTTTCACCTCTGCTTGTCAACTGTTATTGCTTGAGTTTCTGAATTTTGTCTTGCTAGTAGAAGGTATGGATGTGATAAAGGCATATTTTGTGATTCTAATATTTTGCTCAGTGCCAAACAGCCAACCCTGATTAAATGTTTCCATTTATTGATTGCCCATTTGAGCTTGAATATTTCCTTTGATGCACCCCAGCAATGATTAATGATCAAACCATGTCCCTTAACACTTGGGATAGAGAGCAAGGTGCACTACAGCAAAATGGGACAAGAGGTTGGTCACAAGAGACTCAAGAGAAGGCACAAGAAATCACAACAGAAGGATCCTCCCCCACAAAAATATTTCTATGTTATGTTTTTGAATTCAAAAAAAATTGCACAAAAGTGTGGAATTGAATAAGTTGCGGGGAGAATTTCTTCAAACAATGAGGCCAAGCTGAAAATGGGTGACCATTCAAGAATGACCAGGTGAATTGAGAAATGTCCCAAGCACAATCACAAGATGCTCTCTATTCAAAGTTTTTCTTGAATATCCAGAAAAACCATGATTTCTTGATAGCCCTGCCTCATTACAACCTAATAAAGACCTTTTGATCCATATTAACTGCTTGCAGGTTCAGATCTTGGAAACGACTATCAATTTTAGTTGTTCAATAGTGGTGAAAATGATTGAGGGAAACACTTACCCGTGAGAATGAGAGATTTCCTTGGTTTATCACTTACTGCTTTAATTGCTATTATTGAGAAAGTTTAATTGATTTTTGTATTTCTATTCTGATTGATTTATGGTAACATCCCTTGATCCTTAGTTTTTCTTATGGTTGGAAAGTGACTTCTACTTAGGAAAGAGTTTGAGGAATAGTTCCTTGAATTTGTTTTTAGTTATTAGGAATACACTGGGAATAGAATTGATTCATGATTGCAAAGAGGTCTCTTGCTTGAGGACAAGCAAGAAGTTAAGTTGGGGGGATTTTAATAAGTGAAAATTAGTTGATAAATTAGAGCACTTTTTATTTCACTTATCAAGGATAAAATGATAGTTTTGCCCCAATTTAATCCCTTTTTATTTAATATTAGATAAATTGTATTTATTAATCCTAGATTTGAATTTGATGCTATTTTGATAGAAATATTGTTGATTTTTGGAGGTTATTGCAAAGATTTAATCTGGAGTATAGATAGCATCAAATGAGGAAGATATCTGCAAGATTTGATATTGATTAAAGATATTTAATGAAGATTTAAAGAATATTTGAAGCCATTAATGAGGAGATCATTGCCAATCAATCAAGGATTCTGCAGACAAGCTTCCCAAATAAATCAAGGATTGCTTAATAAATGCAAGGATATCATCATATAAAGGAAAACAAGGAAGGACAATTATGCGAAAACCAGTCTCGGGGAGAGATCAAGATTTGAAAGAGAAAGTTGGAGCAGCAGGACGCTAGCTACGCTTCACCTGCGCTATAGCGCAGGGTGAAGCGCAGACTCTCTGTAAGTTGCGCTCACTTTTGCGCTATAGCGCAGCCTGGAGCGCAGGATACGCTGATTTCGTCCTTGTTGCCGTTTTTAGATGGATCTCTTCCCAATTTGCGTTGTCTTTCCTTAGTCTATAAATAGGAACCTCTTGCACCAGTTTCAGAGGTCGTCAATCATTGTAATCTAGTCTATAGTTCAGTGATTATGTACCAGAGCTAAGTTTAGAGTAGGAGAGGAGGAGCGTTTCGCAAGGATTGAAGATGGTGACAGCATCTTCGGTGGTTTGTATGGCTACCTCGTGTAGTTAACTCTCCAGTAGGATTGGATGTAATCGATTCTATCCCTGAGTGTATGTAAATTTTATATTATTATTTATGAGCTCCCTATCTATAATATTGGTAATCTTATTCTGTACTTAATTCCTAATTCCCACGCTTGCGTCTGGAGTTATAGGTTAGTCTTAACTTAGTTAGTTTTGACTAGGAGCGAGAGTGGGTGAGCGGATTCTGAAGAAACTCACTCTCTGATTGGATAAGAGGACTCAATATCAGAAAATCGACACATGAGCGTTACTAATGAGCGATGGGTAGTGTGAGTACTCTAGCGAAGGGTGTTCACGGGATTAGGCCTGTGTATCGATAGCAAGGGGTAGTTTATTGTAATTCCAGGATTCGAACATAGGCATGTCCTAATGAGTAAGGGTAGTGACAGTACTTGAGCGAAGGTGCGTCTACAGCGTTGGCCTCGTTTATCAACTAAGTTCCTTTACAAACTGACTAAAAAAGAGCAAAATTAGCCGAGGGTAAATCTGTCGCTTGGGAGAGCCCGCATGGATTATCTTTGAGTGTGTTAGATCGCTGGTAACTCGGGGTCTTAGCAATAAAGTTTATCTACAGTATTATAGAATAAACCTAAAATAATAGATAGTTTTTACATGCACAAGGGGAGAGATGAGATGAAGTTGAATCCTAATCCAAGTAAAGTGTCTCTAACTCTTACTTTCTAATTCCAATTTATATTTACTTTCTATTTACAATTCCGCAACTATACTCTCTAAACCGTGCTTTCTCTTGATAAATAGATCACAACCTACATAAATTAACCGTTCCCTGTGGATACGATACTCTTTCTTACTATTATACTGCTAGAGTTTTGGTTCGCTTGCCAGAAATCCATCACCCATTATGTTATAATTCTAATTAAATTAAATTAGAATTATTATCCTTTCCTAGTGGTATGTTGTATGCGTGTGACCCAATAGGATTTTAATATTTGGTTATAATATCAAAATAAAACCCTTTTATATTTAATATCATAAATAGTGAGCGGTATCTAGCAACACATCACTATCCAAATATTGAGATTATCAATAACTTTGATAAATCCTATTTTATTATAATAATTTATATTGTATGTCCCTTTGTCCAAATATCTAATTGAACACAAGGGCATGGATTGTGTCAACCTTGTATAGTTCAATTTATATATTTTCTTGATCCCCAAGTAGACTGTACAGAAAATAAACATCTCATGTTTATCTTCCTGAGCATGGACATGCATTTTGCAGTCTCACTTTATCAAGAGGCCTATAGATATAACTCCTGTTACATAGGAAGGACAAATCCCATCTAGGGCACTCACATTCCACCACATAATTTATTATATGTCTGTTTGTGGTGAAAAATTCAGATTCGAAAAGAATGAATTTTAACACTTTGATTCTACGAGCAATCTAGGGATTAGAATCAAATCCTCTTACGGGACTCTTTTAAAAAAGTATATTTATGGTGTTTAGATTTTCAAAAGTTAAATTTTCTGGAAAATTTGGTTGATTGGTACAGAATTTCACCAAATCAATTGTTATGGTTTTCTAAAATCCAGAAATGATAAGTTTTCCAAAGATTGATTGAGAATTCTATCAAACTTATCTTTCAAACAAGAATAAAATTTACTTGATCCAGAATTTTATCAAGTTTCAAGATATTTGTAATTTTTTAAAGAAGTCAATGAAAGTCTTAAATAAATGTAAAGCAAAGAAGTATTACAGAAAATAATTTTGCAGAATGTAAACAAAGAAAAGAAAACGAATTGTAAGAACAATATGCATTAAGATAAAAATGGATGGGTTCATCACATACTTGATTCTCTTAGTAACCTGTTTGTCGCAGTGTGATCGGACGTATAAGGTGTTTCAGAGAGTATGAGTATGAGTGATTTGCCAACCTTTATTACATTGTGGGTTCTACTATTTATAGATTCCTAATCCTAACGGCTAACTAATGCATGTTTGACACATCAGCAAACCTATGTGTTGGCAGCGTAGATGCTTGCCACGTTTTCTGCTATCCAGAAAACGGTTTACAATCTTTGAAATCAACCACTAACTTAATGACACCTGTCTTTGTCTTATATAATTTCCATTAACTGTTGTCTTGGTGTCTTCTGTCTTCTCGAAATCTTATCTTCTAATTTCTCGAAGTCTTGTCTTCTGATTTTCTCGAAATCTTCTATCTGATTTCTCGAAATCATTTCTCTGATCTTGATACTATATCTTCAAATTTCTCGAATTCAAAGAAATTGCTTCGAGATTTGACTTTACTTTTCTTTACGCCATGTAGCATATCTTAATTGGTCATTCCAAAGATTGTGAAGACCACCGGCCACCGTCCTTTCAATTTGCATGTGACTTTTCTCATTGGACGTTAGCAATGGCACATTTATTGGCTTTTACTCTTTTTACTCCTATAAATAGGAGTGCCTTTACACAATCCTTTCATAATTCATCATTCTTTTCTAAATTTTTTAATGAATCTCTTCAAAGATTATGAAGAAGTTAATCCCTTTGGCTATTGCATACAATCTAATCTGGAATTATTTCAATTTCGATGAGATTGACGAAATAGCCAAAGCTATTAGCTTTTCTAACCTTTCTTTTCAAAAAGTTTTCTTTTGGGTTGTACGCAATAGCCAAATATAGATTCATTTACATAATAAATGAATCTATTTATTAGTCCCCAAACTGGCCTTGATTTCTTCCCCAAGTCGAAGGTGGTTCAACAGATTGAAGAAAGAATTCTTCTTTATGTTGGCTCTATTAAAGCTTGTGGGGGAGGATGAGGATAAAGAGGCATGTTAGGCATGAGTCAAGTACTCATCCTAGTTTAGGATAGTTTCCTTTCTAATGTTTTAGGGACTTAGGATAGTTTTCTTTCTAAATGTATCTCCATTGTATTTGAACCACATGTAATTCGAATTTGGATTATGAATGAAAGAATTACCCTTTACCTCTTATATATTTTTTCTTGAATATTCGAGTTCACAATTACCTTCTTTCTCAAATTTCTAAAGTCTTTGTATTAACTTTACCTCAAATTTTCTCTAAGTCATTAGACTTATTACCAAAATTCGAAATAAGGTAATGTTAATCTTCTTCTGCAAATTCGAAATGATATCATATTGTTATCACTTGAGGGATTCGAAATAATTGAAAATCAAATCCCAACAATGTCCAAATACCAACTTTATGATCACCCTGTTACAGGCAACGTTTGATGATATTCAAAACACATAATTCCTTATGTAGGAATCGTAGTGATTTCAGGTCAAAGGACTTTATATAACATTTATCAATTTAAGAAATGTTCATGACACTTATGTAACAACCCAGGCAACGTTCTTAAGGTGGGTCTGTCCAGTACACCATTACTCTTAATGTGTACCTATGTGAGCACATGATATCTCATATCCATGATCTGTGAGATGCGATCATCAATGAACTCACATTCTAGTCTAAATGCATCTTTGTCCTAAGATGATATTTGACTAGGGACTATTTTAAGAGTAGTTCTTCTTAAGATCTCACGATCAAGTCATCTACTTGATTTCTTATGAAGTTTAAGCTTACTATTCTAAGGACAATAATTATATTCTAAAAGAATAAGTTTTCCTTTATAAAATAACATGATACAAGTGATGGATATTCATAAATATATAAGTCTCTAGTGCATATTCCTAACACTTGTTACAGGCAACGTTTGATGATATTTAAAACACATAATTCCTTATGTAGGAATCGTAGTGATTTCAGGTCAAAGGACTTCATATAACATTTATCAATTTAAGAAACGTTCATGACACTTATGTAATAATCCATGCAACGTTCTTAACGCGGGTCTATCCAGTACACTATTACTCTTAATATGTACATATGTGAGCACATGATATCTCATATTCATGATCCATGAGATATGATCATCAATGAACTCACATACTAGTCTAAATGCATCTTTGTCCTACGATGATACTTGACTAGGGACTATTTTAAGAATAGTTCTTCATAAGATCTCACGATCAAGTCATCTACTTGATTTCTTATGAAGTTTGAGCTTACTATTCTAAGGACATTTATTATATTCTAAAAGAATGAATTGCTTTTATAAAATAACATGATACAAGTGATGGATGTTAAAAAACATACAAGTCTCTAGTGCATATACCTAACAAAAAACACCCCATTAGTGGAGATAGGTGAGTATTAATTAGTAGAGAGAGTATGACATAATGAGTAGTTAAATAGAAAGAGATAGCTAATGGGTCTCAATAAATTCAAGGGTAGTGTAGGAAATATGATACACATTCATGAAAAATTTATTGTAATCAAGTAAATTAACTAACTTCCTTAATTTATGTGAAGTAGTTAAAAGGTTCTTATAAATAGGACCGGGGGGAGTATTTATTTTTTCTAGAATTATTGCTTGAGGACACACAATGTTTAAGTGTGAAAATTTTGCATAAACCTCCTTAGTATCGATTTATCATAGAAATTTTGGAGTTTTTGTTATCACTTTTTAATTTTGATCTAACTTCATTTATTTTTTATTGTGGCCGAGATCGAGGGGGTGGTCCGAGGTACTTGGACGAGGTGCTCCTGGTGGCTGGAAGTGGCTGAGACGCTCAGAGACGACTGTATTAACGGTGGCGCGCGGCGGTGGTTACTACAGAAGGCACTCTGACGCTCAAGTCAGTGAGGGTATAGGGTGATTATGAGTAAGGGTTGATTCAGTTACCTTGTATTAGTGGGGAGACTTCCCCTTAGATAGGTGATCTCTGCTGGTGTAGGAGGTGACATAGGATCATTAGCTGGAAAGGTAGCCATGATTACGCTGTAATCATTCTGCTATGGTCGTAAATCATGGTTGCTTGTGTCAGTGTTAATGCTGCCCAGAGCAGGGGGCATGGGGCGCATTAAATGCGATGAGACTTGGTAGGTAGCCTAAGTCTGGCTACCTAGGGTTGACAGGTCCGAGGTCAGGGTCGTAGTTCCTGAGGACCTCGTCTGTAGCTGTTATTGAGCGTATCTCGAATAGATCTCTATTGATCTCGTCTGAGTAATGTAGGAACATCTCGGATGCATCTTTAGTGACTTGTTAGGAGTGGGTGGTACAACGCACATCGGATATACCTCCCCTGACCTCGTATGGAGTGAGTCACCTCTGACTGGTCCGGATCAATTTTGTTATATAAATGGAGAACTAAAGGCTTTTAAGTGTTTTATACAATATGTTTATATTTTGGACTGTTATAAGAATAAAGGAAACTAATTTTAGAAGATTTAACAACGCATCACTTAAGAAGTTGCTTTTGGACCATGAAATCGTAGAAGGATAGTCAACATCGTTGAGTCTGAGGACTTTCAAAGTCTCAAATCCCATAATTTTGATGATTTTTAAAGAAAATTTAATAATAAAAGTTGTATTATTTAATTTGGTTTGAAGTTGTGTGTTGTAGATATAACAACTTTTTACAGCTTTGTTTGCGGTGAAAATTTTTAGAAATAAGTACGAAAACTTTAACTTTTGTAAGTGACTACGAAAAATTTAACTTTTCGTAATTAACTTAGAAAACCTCACTTGAAAATTTTCAGAAATAACTATGAAAACTTTAACTTTCCATAAGTGACTACAAAAACTTTAACTTTTTGTAAATGACTACGAAAACTTTAACATAGAAAACTTCACTTTGATTCTAATGTTCAATCTGAGACTAGAATCGAAATCATCTTAAGGGACTCTTTCATAAATAGGTTTAATTCAAGTTATTGTATGATTTTGAATTTAACCCAGAAAAGTGTTGTATTCTATATAATCATTCAAATTATAACTTCTCTTATAAAGAAAGTTTTCAGAAGAAGTAGATGAATGAAAGTATTACAGATAATTACAAGAATTAAAGAAAAACTAAAGAACTAAAACATAAAGGAAAAATTAGAATCCGGAAAAGTAAAATGAAAAAAAATTATAAATAATAACAAAATGAAAGGAAATCAAAGAACTAAAACTTTAAAGAAAGAAACAAAATTCAGAAAAAGAGTTAAATAAAGAAAAAGAACTTCAATAAAAGAAAGGATAAATGAACTTAAAAAGACCTAAAACTTATAAAAAGAATCAAAATTCAGAAAAAAAAAAGATAAAGAAAAAGAACTTCAATGAAAGAAAGGATAAATGAGCTTCAAAGGAATGACATGAATTGAAAATTGGTGAATTACATATTGTTCTCTCAAAGTCACCAGTAGTCATAAAATGATGTATGCGTTTGGTTTATGAAAGTTTTAGAAATGAAAATCCAACCACTGTTCAAACAACAATGAACCTATTTATTGAGTTGGAAAGTCTAACGGCTAAATTGTTACAACTTGACATGTACAATGAAAAACTAACTTTACAACGGGAATAAAAACATGTGTCTTAAACTAAGCCTAAAAGAACTAACTTCTCGTAACTGCTTCAACGGCTATCTTCTGCATCTTAAAATCATCTTCGAAATAGGTCCTTCAATCTTGTAAAAATCTTATAAGTTACTTTCATCATGAAACAACTCATTCTAACAAGAGCATTTCGAATTTTCTCAAACAATCAAAATGTCATATGTTTTCGAAGTAACTACGAAATCTCTCTTAAACTTCAGCCAAAATTCGAAAGATTCAACCAATCCTACTAATTTATTTCGTGATAATCTCCAAATCTTCACTCTAAGAAAGCCTTTCGAAACTTTGCTCATGAGAACTCTTCGAAATTCTGTCAAGAAAGCTTTAAGAAATCTTTTACGAAAAGTTTGTCGAAACCTTTTTCCGAAAGCTTTTCGAAACCCATTGTCAAAGAGCTTTACGAAACCTTTCTCGGAAAGCTTTTCGAAACCTTTCACAAAAATCTTGTAGAAAACTTTTTTCTGAAAGCTTGTCGAAATCTTTTTCAGAAAGTTTTTCGAAACTCATTGTTAGAGAGCTTTACGAAACCTTTTTCCTCGAAAACTTGTAGAAAACTTTTTTTCAGAAAGTTTATCGAAACCTTTCTTGGAAAGATTTTTGAAACCTTTTGCGAAAAGCTTTCGAAATACTCTTTTAAGAAGGTTTCTCAATTTTTCCAACAAAGAAATTGTTTTCGAGCTTTTGATTGACAAGACCAACGTTACCAACACTTAGTTAAATTCATGTTGTCTTCAACCAAAATCAAAATATGCTTATTTTTCAAATTATCAGGAATACAATCGAAACATTTTTATAAAAAGAAAAAATTGACCAATTTTACAATTTTACCACCAATAAGCCTCGTCTAAATGGCACAAGGAAAAGTCAAGTCTAAGCATCAATTTGAAGTCTTAACACTCAACAACGTTTGAATATGCTCATTTTTCAAGACTCAAGCCTTTGTGTCTGAAGTGGGTTTGAAGTACAAAAGACAAAGGTTTCTGAAGCACAATCCGAAGCTCAAAGATTTTGATAAAAAAATCAATTTCAAGAGGACAACCTTGGACGAAGATGTTGTATTAAGTCGAAGTGGGTCTTTCAACTCAAAAGGAAAGATAAAAAGAAACTTTATGAAAAAGCAGAAGCATTGTTGGTTTAAAGAAGAAAAGGCAGAAAGCAAAGGACAACAACTCAGTAGAAAAGCACTGCACCACTATCAAAAAACAACTACGTGAGCCAAATATCATACCAATAACGACATGTAATAAATATAAGACAACACTTAAAGTCTATGTCACAATGTCAGCATTTTTTGGATCTCTATACATAGGAGACTGAATAATTATGATAAGAGAAGAACTCTTAAGTAAAAGCATTGCAAAATTTTCATTTGTTTATTCTTTCATCCTTCTAAGTCTTTGTACACTTTTATTTCAAACTTATTGTTTAAACTAAAACTTGTAGTTACTCTTTGCTTTGTATAGATTTAAAATCATTCAAAGTGTGCAAACACCATAGTGTAACCTAAAAACATGTTCTACTCATTTGTGAGTTTTTTAGCCTAAGAATGCTTGTTGTTTTAAAGAATATATGTGTTGGAGCCTAATAAGGCTTGTAGAAAGAATATTTGTTGTAAGGTCTAAGAAGAACGATGAAGAATACTTGTACTCTAAAAAAGTATAGTGAAACATCTTAATAGTATGGGGGAGTGGACGTAGAACTTGTTAGTAAGTGTGAACCAGTATGAGTGTGATCTTTTTAAACTTTATATTTATTACTTTAACTTTTTTGTTTGCATCTAATAAGGATTAAGTGTGTTTTTTTAAAACTATTTGTGAAAAACCCTTTGGAAGTTGCATCTGAAACTTCAGACGCAAGTATAAACAAAGTTCTGAGGATAGTTTGAGTTAGTCTTCAAAGTCTTCTTTTGAACGTGTTGTATAAAATAGGTTTTAAAAGAATACAATTTAATCCCCTTCTTGTGTTCTACATTTCTACTTGTGTATTTCAATTAGAATCATAGCTCAGTCTTGAGAGTTGAGCACTTGATTTTTAGAAGTAGATCCATTCACAACACTCATGGAATAAGTTGGCTCCAATGGAAACTACATACCAAAAGGTGCCTTAGTAATGGGACCACCAACATTCAAGAGGGAGGACTACCACCATTGGAAAGATAAAAGTGAAACTTTTACTGAATCAAGTCATGTTGACTTTGATAAGTCTAAGGCCTTCTTGAACTCAAGTTTTAATTACAACAAAACTTTCATAATCAAAATCTAAGTGTTCTGAATATGGTATTACTAATGAATTCTTGAAAATGATTGATAAAGCACAAAAACAACTTGAACCATTCAAAAGAAGAACTCTTGATAAATTAGACTATCCATCAAAATCTAAAGATCATTTTCAAGTAACTAAAGTTCAATTCCATAAGCATGAATAATCATTGAGTTCATCATATTCAAGTCCAGAAGCACAATGAATTTTTTGAAGAATTGCATTTCAAGATTTAAACATGTCAAAATCTTTCAGACAAAGTATATTTCACACGAACATGAGAGTTTTAACCTTCAAAAGCAAGATTTGTTGTGCAAAATCAATTTTGTCAACCCTCTAAAATCATGATTCAAGTTTCAAGTCATAAAGTTCATCCAGTGCAAGTACAACGCTGCATGAAATAATTTGAAGATTTCTGCTACTAGTATAAGCTTATGCAAATGAAGCAAATATAGAAGACTGGAAGCTTTAGAAGTATGATTAAAGCTTCAGAAGCAGAAAACAAAAAATTTTGCACACTTCCAGAAGCATTGGTCTACTCCAGAAACAAGAGAATATCACAAATTATTTCGCAAAACTTATCCTTGATTAATATCAAGTTGTTGGATGTTCAATACATGTTTCAGAAGAATAATTTGGTGAAAGGACAGAAGCATACCATTAATTCAAATTTAGTCAAAGATGCATTAATTATGAAAAAGAAAAGTCATTATAAAAGTGACATTTCATTAGAAGTGATTACATAGTTTCAAATAGCTACAATGACTCCTTGACTACTTGGCAACTATATAATCTCATGGTCATGAAAAACTATACAAGGAATAAACCTAACAAGCTCAAGTTGCAAAATTCATGCTTTTATATTCATCTTTCACCTTCTGAAGAGTTCTTCCTTATGTTGACCATTTCAGAAGCCATTCTTATTTTGTTTTATTGTATTTGAACTGTGTTTTAAAGCTCTAAATTATATTGATTATCTGCTCCTTGAGTGGAGAGAGAGATTCAACCACCAAAACATATTCCTATTGAAGAAAGGTTGTTATTTTTCAAGCTAACTAGGAGAGTTAGTGTTATTCAGAAGTCTGAAGAGACTTGTAAGAAAGAATACTTGCTTGAGGAACTTGAAGAGGCTTTGGAAAAGAATACCGGTGTAATTCTGTGGAGCATGTGGGAAAAGAATACCTTATAATCAAAATTAATTGTCAATGAAAAATCCTTCTAAGGTAGATACTGGACATAACACAAGAAAAGTGGTGGATAAACCAGTATAAAAATTAATGTGCAGTATCTCTTGCATTTACTCTCTTTACATTTCTGCGCTTTAGCTAAATTGTTTACTCATAATTGACTTAAGAATTTGTTTTTGAACAAAAACTAGATTTTACAAAAATCAACTAGTAATATGTTTTATTTGTTGGTTTTGGAAGGTCAAACGCAGCGGAAGAACAAAACTTTTAAAATTTAAATATATCCAATACCCTCCAAGTTAGTTTGCCTTCATGGCGCTATTTTCGAATTGTAGAGTAGGTTCCTTTCCCTTTTCTTATTTGGGTTTATCTATTGGTGCAAACCCAAAGAGATTGAGGACTTGGGATCCTGTCATTTTGAAGGTGAAGAAACGGTTATCTGGGTTGAAGTGCAAGACATTGTCCTTTGGTGGTAGAATTGTTCTTTTGAAATCAGTTCTTCATTCAATCTCGATCTATTTTCTTTCATTTTTCAAAGCTCCAAAAGGTATAATTGCTCAACTTGAAGCTTTATTTAAAAACTTTCTTTGGGAAAGGGGTGATGAGCATAGGAAAATACCTTAGGTAGCTTGGGATGATGTATGTAGGAAAAAAAGCAGAGGGTCTGGGGTTTATAGACTTAAGTTCCTTTAATGTGGCTCTACTAGGGAAGTGGAGGGGGATAGTCTATGGAATCAGGTGGTGACATTTTTATATGGTAAGTCTTGTGTGAGAAGGAGAAGTGAGAGGGTGGTTGGGTCTAGATGGTGGGTAGATTTATGGTCAATTCAATATGGTGAAAATATTGCTAACGAGTGGTTTTCTAGTCGATGTGTTAAGGTAGTGGGGGATAGGAAGAATACATCCTTTTGGAAGGATTGTTGGTGCGGTCCATCTACTTTATGTGATCGTTTTACTAGGCTATTTTCAGTTACAGTTGCTAAGGATGTGATCGTTTGCTAATATGGTATTGTTGTTAGATGGGGTTATTCATTGGAAATAGGGGTGGAGAAGGAATTTGTTTTAATGGCAGTTGCAACAATTGTCGGAGTTAATGTTGGAACTGAATGAGGTTCAAATTCATACTTCAAAAGATGGTCCTTGGAATTGGAGGGGAGATGGTGGAGGTCAATATTCAGTTAAATTAACTTATAAATGCATTGTTAATGAGAGTACTTTTATAGACTTCACATTGTATAAATAGATTTGGTGCAAATTTATACCTACTAAGGTTTCAGGCTTTGCGCGAAAGGCTTTGTTAGATAGAATACCATCCAAGCAGAATTTGGTTAAAAGAAGAATCCTTCAAGACAATGATTCAAGTTGTACTTGGTGTGGGCATGGTTAGAAATCTACATCCCATATCCTTTTTGAATGTTACTTTGCATTCTAAACATGGCCCCTTTGTTTGGAACGGTTTGGTTTCACTTCAGTGCGACATAATTGTTGTAATGCTCGTTTTCATCAACTATTGGGACCTTCCTATTTGCGCTTCTATGATACGTGTGAGGTGGTCTGCAATTTGGTTGTCCATAATATGGAGTTTATGGCTATCTAGAAATGTTGCAATATTCTCAATTCAGATTTATGTTCCCAAAGACTTATTGGAATTAATTAAATTGCGAAGTTGGAAGTGGCTAGGTGCAAAAGATCAAAATTTCTTCTATCCATTTTTTCTTGGTCAATGTAACCTGATGCTTGCTTTAATTTTAGAAGTTGATTTTACTAGTTCGGTTGGTCAATGCAACGTGTCTCTATTTGTTTCTATTTTATGGTAATTGCTTTGTTGAACCATTTCCTTGCTTGCCAAATATTGCTTTGTTGTGTTATGTGTTGGTATAACAAGAGGTGTGTACAGGTTGAAGCATCATTTAGCTCAAATTAACAAGAATGTTAGATCTAGCATTGTAGTTCCTGAATATATGAAGAAACAAATGTGGGATATTGTTCATGGCTTGCAGCAGAATTTGATAAAGAAATCATGAGGCATCACAGTTGAGGAGTGTGAAGAAGTTGGAGAAAAAAAGAAAAAGCCAAGAAGTTAAGAGCTCAAAAATTATTTTAAAAAAATGGGGAGTTTGTTCTCAAGCCACCAGAAATAATATGTTTAAAAAGAATTTGAGAGAGGATGCATGTCGAGCAATTGCAAATTTTTTCTAAAACAATGGTATGCCATTTAATGTAGTGAGGAGTGAAGAATTTATTGTGATGTGTGAGTCAATTTGAAGGCATGGACAAGGATTTAAACCCCCATCCTACGATGAAATTAAAATGAAATACTTGAAGGAGGAGGTTAATGCAACAAAGCAGTTGTTGGAAGAACATAAGGCGAAATGGAAGAAATCAAGGCGCACTATAATGACTAACGGATGGACAGATAAAAGGAGGAGAACAATACTGAAATTTTTGGTGAATAGTCCTAAGGGAACAATTTTTTTAAGTCTATTTATGCTTCAAAAATATCCAAGACAGTTGACAAAGTCTTTATGGACGACATAGTTGAAGAGGTTAGTGAAGAAAATGTGGTGCAAATTGTGACAAACAATGCAGCAAATTACAAAGTTGTCGGCGAGATGTCGATGGAGAAAAGAAAAAACCTACTGCAAAAGGTGTTTTAGATGGTTGATTCGTATGAAAAGCTAGACATGGGATATATTTATGAGGCATTGGATCAAGCTAGAAAGGAAATTCAAAGTGTTTCCAATGGTGTGCAAACAAGGTAACTACTAACTATTAAGAACTATTAATTAAAATTTAGTTTAAATTGAATGCTTTGTTTGAAAACTAACTTAATTCATTCTATTATTTAGTTATTTGCCTCTATGGAATATCATTGATCAAAGATGTGATCAACAACTCCATATGCCTTTGCATGTTGTAGGCTACTTTCTTAACCCCCAATTATATTATGGTTCTGGATTTAAAGTCGGTGGAGAGGTTAGAAGAAGATTATATGAGTGTATGACAAGGATGGCGACTGATCCTCTTGAGCATGCTAAGATTGATGTTCAACTTGATGATCAACTGAGCTAGGTTGACACTTGATTAGAAGACTCTAACACTATGGTGGGAGTCCTATGGAGATGAACATCCGGAGCTTCAAACATTTGCCATTCGAGTCTTAAGTTTGACATGTAGCTCCTCCGGGTGTGAGCGTAATTGGAGTGGATTTGAGATGGTAAGATTTCTCTTAATGCGTCCTCTTTTTAAAAATACAAATACCAACGACTTACTTATTTTGACGGTATTTGTATTTGTTTAGGTTCATGCAAAAAGAAGAAATCATTTGAAGCAACAAACAATGAATGATGTTGTTTTTGTGATGGCTAATTCAAAAATGGCTAAAAAGAAGCAAGTTAGGAATAAAAAATCACTTGAGATCAATCTTGAAGACATTTCATCTGATGATGAGTGGATTATGGAAAAAGAAGATGAAAAAATTGAAGGTTTAGGAGTAGAGGATGAGGAATTGGTTCAAGACCAAGTTGGAGAGGATGAAGAAAAGGTTCATACCCCTATAGATGAAGATGATTTGGTGGACATTGCTAACTTTCCTGCTGAACCCGATATTGCTAATGCAGTTAGAGATGAAGAAATGCTCGAAGATTATGATAATTTTAACTTTCAAGACTTGTTTGATAAGTAGATTAGATATTTAGAAGTTGTTTAAGTTTTATGTTATTGTCTTGAAACTTGGTTTACATGTTATGTATGATGCATTTTTAATTTAAGTTTAGTGAAGTGTTTATTAGGATTTAAAGGGTTTATTTTCTTATTTATGTTATTTTGTATGCATATATATATATATATGAATTTATATGCATACGACACACACACATATGTGAATTAAGTATTTTTGTAGGATCTTACGATTCGTGTTACGATCCCATGATTTACGATATTGGGACCCTTTTCTGATCTTGAGTAAGGTCTCAATCTTAACTACCTTGGGCATCATTATGACATGGGATTGGTTTTGGAATACGAATTTTGCTACTAGAGGTGTTGTATTTTCATCAAGTATTTGGTGTTGAAATTATTGCATTGGTTCTCATTTAGCATAAGATCTGAAATTATTTTGTTGAAGTTTCTTTTGGATGGTTTTCTTGCACTTACTAGTTCTCAATGTCTATCACTTGGTGCATAGTGACCATGACTTGGTGGCTTCGGTGAATTTTTCTGTGAGTTTCAAATGGTCAATGGTCTATCACTTGGTGCCACATATTTAAAGATTTTGGTGATCTATTTCTTTGTAAGCCCTTCTGGTGCAATTTATGGTGAATGGTGCAAACTTTCTACTCTGAATTATTTCCAAGTCCTGCAGATGTCTATTATAGATAAATACTTTTTTTGTTGGTATTGGTGTTGTCTGAAATGGTGTACATGCCTTATCTGGATTGGTTTATTTGGAATTTTGTTTGGCTTACGTACTAATTCTTGATTTTGTAATGGTTTGGTTTTATTTGGTCTTTTTTTTTGTCAAGATTATAATCCATTAAGCCCTGAGGACAACCAAACGACATCTACAACCGCAAATGAAGAGAGCGATATTACAATGATAAACAAATAAACTCTACAATCCAAAGCATGCTCGCTCATAAATCTATTCAACCAAAACACAGAGATAACTAAAAAAATAGCTCCTAAGTTAGTCATCCATGTCACTGGAGTTGCTTACCGGGTGAGTAGTTTTCCTTCGCTTCTTTTTTGTTTTTTTCCTCTGTTAGTTGAGATGGCTCTGCCATAGCTAACAGAAAAATCAATTGATGTCTCATGTGCAAACTAAGCCTCCAAAATAAAAATCCAGAACAAAGAGTGGTGGTAGAAGATAAGGCATAAATGAAGGAGAGGGAGAAAGAGATGAGAAAAGGTGAGGCTTGAAGGTGGAAGAAGACGGAGGATGAGGAGAGGTGTTGGTGGAGATGGAAAGAGGAGGGAAAAATAGCAATAAAAAACTCTTACCATAGAAAAAGGAAACCCATCTAAAATGGGAGGCAATCCATCCAAAATGGGAGAAAAAATCCCATAAGGGGAGGAGCCCCCCATCCCTTATGGGGGAGGGGGAGAAGGCGCTGCTACGTTAGGATTTTATTTGGTCTTGGGCTAGAGATTTGTAACATTATTTTATGATGGGCTTGTATTTTGGTTTATTTGGGTGGCTTTCTTGTGCCTTGTAATTTGCATTGTCCCTTGAATTGGGTGATGTACTATGTAATGGATTGGAATATCCCTTGTACTCCCTCCAATTCAATTGTTTTGCTTATAAAAAAATTAATTATGATTAATATATTGAAATATAGCTCTAATTAACTTCTTTTAAGTAAACATTAGAAGTGAAAATGATACAGCCGTATAAAATAAAAATAGAGTAGCATGCTAAACATAGCCTAATAAAATAAATTACACATGCTAAGCCACCATAATTTGTCAAAAAGCATGGGCAACAAAAACAACTACCAACTTAGCCTTCTTGCATTCACACTAGATATACCTCCTATAAATATGTACTAAGTTATTGTGTTTTAATCATCAAATTCAATTGAGTGTTTTAATACAAAGTAAAAGTTTCGGCTTCTGAGCTAGAAAATATTTAAATGAAAAAATTTATGTAGGGCAGTGGATGATTATAGTTCATTTGGTATCCAGTTAGTAACAGTGCAAAATCAAATTTATAGAGTTGATTTTAAATCACTTTCATCCAATGTGCTTCGTAAAACGTGTATCACTTATTTTCAACCATTTATTCTAGAATCAATTCTAACGAATTATAAACCAATCATAATTTAATATTTAAATAAGAAGATTAGTACTAATTGAGTTCTAAGTTTATTAGTGACTTCTGGTGATATATTTTGTTATTAACTTTAAGTTTAATTTAGTTAAAGTGATAGTTTAAGCAAGTTGTTTATCCTAAAATATTTTATTTATATAAAATTTAAAAGTCAACTATATACATTTTTTTAACCAAAAAAAACTATATACATTTTAATAATGAAACGAGACCACAAAAAACTTTAATAGTTGTTTAATGTGTTATAATCAAGTGACAATTAATTGTTTAATATGAGGTTATCACAATAGAAGTTGAGTTAATATGCTATAATCAATCAAGTGACAATCAATATTATTACGATGAAGTAAAAGGAATTACTTCATTCTATTTAAATATCGATGTTCGGATAACTAATGACAATCCAAAAAGCAAATTACTTATGTATCATACTTTATTAGTACTACAGCTTGTTAAATTTGTCTTGCTTGCAAGACATGGATCATGTTGAGAGGCAAATATTAATTATTAAGTTTATTTAGGTGCAACTAACATCAATAATTTGAAAAAACAAAATAATGTTATGGGTTGTATTTTGTTGTTTAATTAGCATTAAGGTTCTGTACTGCTATATTTTGTAATAATTTCAAATTATAAAATATTAGACTCGGTTATATATATGAACAAAAAAACATAATAGCACATATCCACAAAATAGGGCGAGAATCTGACGGCAAAACGCGAGGGAGAGGAAGTGTAACCCACTAACACAAAGAGTGCAGAGCCAAAGCTACCAAACCAAAACCATTAAAAGGTAAAGTGGCAAACCAAGAAAGAGAGAGGGAGGAAAAAAGATCGTGCAAATATGGATAGGTGTTTCTTTGATTAATTTATCATCACGTCCCATCATCCAACGCTCCATTTAATCCCATTCCTCCAACTTTATTCACTCATTTCTCTCTCCAATTTTACATAAAATAAAATAAAATAAATAAACGGTTATATTAAACAATTTATACAATATTCAATGCATTGATAATATAAAATATTATATTTTTAATTTATTATAAAGTAATATCACACACAAAATCGTTATAAAAAAATTCTACTATAGAATTCCTTGGATAGCATTATAATATAAATAAAAAATGATGTAAAAAAATAAATTTATTTATTTAATTAATTATAGTGGAGGGGGCGACGCTGTTGGTGCGTACACGTGTCCTGGCAACGTCACCGTCTTGGCTTTCAAGAACAGCATAGAAGCAACACGAAGCACCCTCTTGTTCTTTCTCTCTCTCTTTAGTTTTACTCTTCAGTGTTTCACAAGTAGATAGAGAAACTAGAGCGAGAAAAAAAGCCCAGGGTTTCGGGTTCCTTCTTCAACCAACCAATTGCTATCTCCTCCTTCTTCTTCCATTGCAAAAAAGTTCGCTTTTTTTCATTTGGGGTGTGATCCTTTGAGTGGGAGTGATGTACGTGGCTTCCATGCGCAAGTCCTTCAAGGACTCCTTGAAAGTCCTTGAAGCTGATATCCAGCATGCCAATACCCTGTTAGTTCTCTTTCCCTCACTTTTGTTTTTTCTTCTTTAGTGATCCTTCCTTTCACAATTATTATTATTATTATTCCTTTTATGAATGTAATGGTGATCACTGTTTCCACAACCCTTCTTTCCTTTTTTGGGAAAAAATTCAATTTTTTTCCTTTTAGGGGAGGGGTGGTTTGTGATTGCTGAGTGAGATTTTTCTGGGTATAATGATTTTCTGGGGTTTAGCACATGGATTTTCTTTTCATGTTTTGCTTTTCCTTCTGGTCCCTGCTTGCTTATCCTTGAATTTTCCTTCATAAATTAGGTGCATTTAATTTACTCACAAATCATGTTTAAAGTGATTTTCAATGTTGATTAACCACTGATTATTCCTCATGTTTTCAGTTTAACACTATCTCCCTCTCTAGTTTGGGGAAGTGCGTGTTGAAATTGTCAACTTGTTTACAGGGCTTGAATTGATGATTTTGATGTCAAATTGTTGCTTCTTAGTCTCTGAATGATATTGCCTTTTCTATCATTTCCTGCTACAGTGATAGGCTACTTACATTTGTTTTTGTCACACTATCTCTCGTTTGAACCAAACAGACCCTTAGTGAAATATGTCTTTACTCTTTAGAGAAGCACGTCACAGTCCAAAGTTCTGAATGGCGTCCTCTATAATATTGCAATGATACTATTTTGGAGGGTTTGTGTTGTGCCCCTTTTTTCCTCCTTTCTAGCCATTCTGAATTATATCAAAATATAGTAGTATAGTTATTGTATCATCATGCAATTTGGATGTGTAGGGCCTCAGATTTTCCGAGGGAGTATGATGGTGCCTGCCTTCAGATGAGAATGTCATACAGTCCAGCTGCACACTTGTTTCTGTTTTTGGTGCAATGGACAGATTGTCATCTTGCTGGAGCCCTTGGACTGTTAAGAATCCTAATTTATAAGGTAAGGTGTTTTGATTTTTTGGAATGTGGATATTGAAATGAGGGACTTGGACAAGGTGAAGAATTTGCCTTATTCTGTAGGTGTATGTGGATGGGACAACCACCATGTCTACACATGAAAGAAAAGCAAGTATTAGAGAATTCTATGGTATATCTTCCTTTGTGTCTTCATCTAATATAAGTTAGTTTGCACTTTAGTGTTGGTTGGTTGCTGAGATGTTAAATTTCTGCTTTGAGCAGCTGTCATTTATCCCTCTTTATTGCAACTTCAAAAAGGTGTCACTGATACTGAGGATAGAAAGCAAAAGGCTGTATGCATGGAGAGGTATCGTAGAAGAGATGATGACGAGTATAGGCAATGTTCTGACATAGAAATTGAAAGAGAAGATGAATGTGGAATATGCATGGAGATGAATAGTAAGATTGTGTTGCCCAACTGCAATCATGCCATGTGCCTGAAATGTTACCGAGAATGGTACTTCCCCCACCACACCTCTCTCTTTATCTCTGTGTGTGTGTGAGAGAGAGACACGCCCTATTCTTTTTCGATAATGACTTACAGATATCAAGAAGCCAGAGGATGTGGGGTTGTTTGTTTTGTTTGTACTACATGTTTGATTCTCTGTTTTTCTCTAACAATCAACTCTATGTCTATGGTTGTTTTTCATTAGATTTTGCTGATCTCATGCATTATAGACATGGTCACTACTCACTACTAAATGACTACAATGCTTCAATAATAGTAAAACGTTATCCATTGAGCCTGCTTGTGTTTTCTTAGGTTTTGAGTGTGTTCAATTTGTTTGGACTTGGGATCATAGTTGTTAATAACCTTGCAATTTAAAATGTCTTTTGCCATGGGCAGAGGCTGTAAGTAGTGGAAATTACAAGTCTCCCTATAAGTGAACTGGTTTTAAAATCCTGTGCTTGCTTCAGGTGTGATTTCACCATAGGTACCATGGGTATAAAGTCATGGGCTGTCAGTTGTCACTTTTCGTTATTACTGCTTGAATGTGAATATTCAATAGAATAAAGCAAAATTGGTTTCGAACTGATTTAGCAAGCTGTAGTAGTTGCTTAAAGTACATATCTTGTTCACTCTTGAATGTCTCTTGGGCCTTGGCTGATCAGCACCTGAGTTGTTATATATTCTGATCGTATCACTGAGTCTTATTTGACATGTTGGAGTTGGTTAGGCTTAAAAAATTTATTATATTTTCCTTTATCTGGATCTGATGTGCTTTCATTCCTTGCATATCCAGATGTTCTGAGTGACACAGTCTAATTATGATCATTGCTCTTCTTCCCTTTTATGAAGTCTGTTGTTCTTGTATGAGTCTTCTTAACTTATAGAAATGAAATAGGTTTTAATTGGTGCAATACTACTTCAATTTTGTAGTGACTGGAAAGAAAATTTGTATTGATGCTTATTTGTGCAATTTTTATTGGTTTATTTGTGTTGAATGTTTTAATTGGATGTGGATGAGAATGAGAATGGAAGTGTCCTTTGAAGTCAGACTGTTGTCTTTTGGTTTATTAGATTGAATAATTGGTTTGAGGGTTTGATTATACACTGTCTAATTAGGATGACTGTGTGGCACTTTAATTTTCTATTGGTGGAAGAAAAAGACTCGTGGTCTTGGCACCCCATTCATGATTATTCATTATTTCACTTGAGTGATACATTCTGATGGGATGGAAGATTTGTCATTTCCAGGTTCTTGATGAACCAAAAGTCTGTCTCGTGTGACTTTTATCTAATCTGTCAATCAGCTTATAGGCCGATGGCTTATAGTGGTATTTACCAGGGACCCACCAATATAGGACCATCAACAGGATTTGAACTCGAGATCTTTAGGTTGGTGCTATTCATTCCTACCAGTTGAGACAACCGTTTTGGTGTCTGATTGCTAGTTTGACTTAGGATAATCATATATATCTGTTGTAGTTTTGGTGTACATTTTGGATGTGGAAGGAGGGGGGTTATCCCACACTATGAAAGGGAGTGTTGCCACAACTGTTGGATTTGTTTCCATGTGACCTAGAGTCAGAGGTTTGAGATGTGGACCAAGTAAGGTCCGCTTGGGAATGTAGAACCCTTTGGATAGCAAAGGAAGAATCAGAATCCGGGGGGTTTCATTATTGGATTGGCTTGCATACTTAACCTATTGCAAAACCCAAGGCAGGAGCTTTATAGCTCTAGGTTGCCCTTGATCATGTCTTAGCTGATGTCTCGTATCATACATGTTGGCATTGGCATTGGCATGTGTTCCGAGTGTGTTTTGTTGAAGGTTGAAGTGATTTGATATGTTTTGCAGGCGAACAATATCACAGTCATGTCCATTTTGCCGTGACAGTCTGAAGAGAGTGAACTCAGGTGATCTCTGGGTATTTACTGATAGGAGGGATGTGGTAGATATGGCAACAGTGACAAGGGAGAATCTTAGAAGGCTTTTCATATACATAGATAAGTTGCCTTTGATTGTTCCAGACTCCCTTTTTGACCCCTATGACTCTCACCTAAGGTAAGTAAGTGATTGCTGCAACAGACAGATTTTAATGTATGCTGTTGTCTTGGATGGATGTTCCCTTTCAATTCAAGTTAGTCACATAATAGTCCGAAACTGATTCGGCAAATTTAGTTTATATTATTATATATATAGAGTTGCAGTGCTTGCTTCCCACTTCTACCAGAAGTATCCAACCCTGTGTTATTGTGGGTTGGTGGTGAAGTTGAGATGGTAAATTGTATGTAACTAGCTAGCTCAGCTCATTTGTATATCCCTGTACAGATCGAATTACTTAACAAGAGATTTGCACATTCTGCTCCTGTCGATTTGTATCTCTTGATATATTATCAATGTTGTTTTTCTAAATTCTATTTTGTCAATTACTATTAAAAGTTATCATTGTTAGTATCTATAACTAATGTTGTATTGATATAGATTATAGAATGCCTTTCCATTTTCTTTGCAAGTGTTTTTCCTTCATTTATGAGATCAAGTTTATCTATTATTGATATGCAATAGATTGAAGTTGGGCTTGATTATTTGGACTATTATTTGGACTTGTTTGTATGCCCGACTGAAATATTGTTGCAATTAACTTTGAATTTCTTTTTTTTTGGAAGGGAGAATTTTAAATTTATAAGGGCGGGTATATTATATAAGGGCGGGTATAGTACCCGTACCCGCACCCGCACCCATTAAAAAGTGCGGGTAATTACCCATACCCGCACCCATACCCATTTGGTGGGTAATTACCCTATCTATTATGGGCAATTTTTGCGGGTACCCACTGGGTTTTGGTCCAATTGCCATCCCTACCTACGGCTACAACTGTGAGATGAAAAACAGTATGGGGAGAAATTGTATCTATACATCTAAGATGTACAATAAATTATATAATATTTATATTTGGACTCGTGTAATGCATAGATGAATAAATAATTTTATAAATATTTTAAATTAGAAATTACAATATTAAGTATATCAATGTGAAATTGATTATTTTAAATCATATACAAAATGTCAAATTTGGTGAGTCGATCAGATCTCCAACTCCCCCTTATTATAATTTATAAAGGAAATTAAATGTCAAATATTTTGAATTTTAATTATTAATAGTGAATGGATAGGTTATTCTTTAATTATTAAGAGTGAATGGATAGGTTTTAAGAATAAGAAGGTGGAAGATTGAAAGACTAGAATAGTGATAAGTGCGATAAAATCTTGAGGTGATAAAAGTAATATACAGGCGATAATGCTACTCATATATTTAGTTTCAAGTTATTTTAAGAGTAACATTTAGTAAGTTACTCCACTTAATATTTTTTTATAGAAAAGAAATTTCACAAATTTACTCCACTTAATATTTTTTTATAGAAAAGAAATTTCACAAATTTAATTGTTGAATAGTGTAATATTAACATGATGATAATGTATATCAAAATTTTAGATAAATTTGAAATTTACAAATATGTAATTTTATCGCTAATATTTACTTATACTCTTTTGGTAGCTTACTTATACTTCTTTTTGTTATATGGAGGCTAAACCGGCAGGCTATTTATACTTTGAAAAATATATTATACATGAAATTAAGTATCAAATTGTTTCTAAATTTTATGAAATTTTATAGACTTGATTTAAATAACAAGTTTCAATTCAATAATTAGATTGGTGAAAATTAATTAACATTCATAAATCATAATAAGTTATTTGATAGAATAATTTTATTAAGAGTTAATCCTAGATTAACTTAATCTCCACCCCCATACGCACAAAATCAAAAGCCTTCTCCATGTTTCCCAACCCTGTCCATTTCATCACTATCCTTTTGATCACCACAACCTCTTCTTCGCTTGTGATTTTATGAACCTTCAATTATTTTGCAGAACAAACAAGAGCTAATTTGAAACTCATCCTCAAGAAATAGAATTCACATATTCTAACACAAATTCTAATTACAAGCAAATTCCAAATCAAATATAAATAACACAACAAAAATTAGTGTGTGTTATTTCTAGCGTTGAAACCGGTCAAACTCAAGTTTGAATTCCCAACACAACTATTTCTAGCATTGAAAATATGAGTTTATCATGTTTCAACGCTAAACTAATCACAACTATTTCTAGCATTGAAAATGTGAGTTTATCATGTTTCAACGCTAAACTAATCAGACCATTAATACATTTTTTTTTTTTGGTGAAATATCAAAATCTCAAAGCACCTCTACCTACCTACGCTGCCAAACAGAAAATTTGATAGGCACTGCTTTTTCCAAACGCTGCCATTGACATGACACTGACCACTTAAATTGATACCATGTCGATCATCCTTGATGTTATATTCAATTACTTGGAGTTTAGGACACTCAGGCCCAGCAAGAATTTCCATAAACAACGAATCAACGTTTCCAAGACAAAGCTCTAACTTAACTAAATTCTCAAAGCGTGGAAGCTTAGCAAAGGGTTCCCAATATAATCCCTTCCCTAACTTGGAAAAATCACAAAACGACAGAAACTCAACGTTACGTAATCCTCTAATAACGTGCAACACAAAACGGTGTGACAACACATAATGGTGTGCGACGCTGCGTTTCATCTCAAGCACCGTCGCGTAAACCTTGGCTTTCACAATCTTTTCCAAATGATCCTCCAAATAGTCTTGGACAAAATCACAATCACGATCACTCTGTATAACAAGCTCAAAACTCGGTCGTTTTTCGACGAGTGAGACATCGCGAGAGTTTCGCACAATCTTCAATTCGTTGGACCAATCAAACCCTAGCCTCTGCTTCAGGTAAAACACTTCGAGAGATGGAGATCCAAAGAAAAGCCCCTTGAAACAGGGGTTACATTTTTCCAAATCGAGATGCAAATTCTTGAGAGAGGGAAGATGAACAGAGGAAGGAACAGAGAGAGAAAACAAACCCTTAAGCTTCAAGGTTACGATTGTGGTGGAGGTGAACAAGGTGGAAGGTAGGGAGAGGTCGTGATAATGGCATTGGCAGAGGGAGATATTGAATTGTTCGATTTTTCGTGCAGAAACGTAGAGTTGGACATCAAGTGAGTTACAACAATGGCTTTTGAATTTGAGACGAAGCCTTTTGATGCTTTGTGTTCTGCGTAGAGTCATGAATTTATTGACCCTATCTTCGGAGTTCTTGGTTGGTGGTGTGGTGACTACAAAGTCAAGAGATGGAACGAGAGTCCATAGAGATCTCCACCTTGAAGATAACAAGCTTGTGGCTATGGCTTCGTTGCTTGGAAGGAATGAAAGTATGTGAATCAGAAGATCGTCAGGTAACGAGCTAATTCTATCCTTTCCATCACGTTTCTTCTTCATTGCTCTTTTCATTCAGTGTAGAATAATATAAACTGTTTTGGTGTGAGAAGTGGGAAACAAGGAGATATATATAAAAAGAAGGGTAATAAATTGAGTATTTATAAGCTTAAAAAGAGATTTCTATAGGATTGTATACGGATATAAAAGATTAAAAAAGATAAGTATTTATTATATCATAGATGTTTACATTATTATCTTCTGTTTTAAGGGTGGATGATGTTATGAAAAGTGAAAATAAAAAATCTAAATAAATTGAATTTAAACGTTAAATAAGTTGAAATTCTATTTAAAATATAATCCTAATAAATTTTAGAGGTACTTAATCTAGATCTTGTTCAAGATAAGATCATTAACTGTAACAAAAAAATCTTAAATAAGATAATAAAAGAATTATTTTAATTTAAATATTCTGACCTATATCACACTAATAGTTTGATGTAATACAATAAAATTAAAATAAACAAAATATTTTATTGATTGTGTCTATATTTTTTTGGACGACAAATAATTATATCCTCCTATCTAATAAGAAAAAGACTAATCTCATGAAATAGTATCAAGCATTAAAGGAAGGTGCCGTAACTGAATTCTTAACTTTGAACCAACATACTATCGGTTGATTGTGATTAGAATAATTCAAAATCTTCCTACTAAATAAGTATTAAATATTTTTTCTGTTTTTGAGATATTAAATACATTTATTTTTTATTTAATATTTATTTTATAGTATAATATTGGTTCAAGTGATACATGTTTGATTCTCCTTAAGCAAGATCTCAGGTTCGAGTCTTGTGAATGGAAAAAAATCTCGGGGACAACTAGAAATTCTTGTGATTATATTAACAACACAATTGGCATTTCAATTATTGGTGGCAGTCATTAATTTGATGCTTGGCTTTCAACCTATCATATGCTCTAAACATTTTAGCTTGCAAAGATATCATTATAAATTGTGTGATCTACCCTTTAATTATTTTAACTTCTTCCTTTAATTTTATTTGAATCAATCCAAAATTTAGGTTTTTCTTGTCAAAATAATTATTATATTATATATTATTTAGGATATTATTATATTTTATATGTATATTTGGGTATTTAAAATAGGATAATTTTTTAGTGGTAAAATAGGATAACTACTTCACTATCTTTTTTAATATATTGTAATATTTCCTTATTTTTAAGGATATTATCTATTCGGAATATTTAAATTAGGATTATTAATTTATTATGTTATTTAAATCATTAGTATCATTCCTTATTTTTAGGGATATTACCTTTCGAGATATATATATTTAAATTATGACACTTATTTAGGGGATCATCTCTCCATACTTTTGTTTTACTGATCTTATCTTTGGTAAACAATTTAATTTCAATCTGAGAAAATTTTAATTGTTTTTGTACAATGGTTGAAAACTTGAAGTCTTGAACTACTCCCAGTTGTAAATACGCTAGGGAAAGCAACGAATTTTAGGGTGTTATTATTTAGTATTTATCATTTATAATCATACTATTAATTACTACATGTAAAAATCCCAACCTGGGTTGCTGTAGTGTAGAGGTTCTCACGTTAGTTTTACACACTAAAGGTCCCCAGTTCGAACCTGGGCAGCAACATTAGTCATTTTGAATTTAGGTTTTACTTTAACATAAATACAAGCTCACTCTTAAGTAGAGTCGATTAGCGATAAAAATGTAGGGTTTGAATACTATTTTTTTGTTAACTACAGATTTCCCCTATTAATAAGGTCAATCTTTTTTCGGTTTAACCACAGGTATCCTTCACTGGAGGCAATCCTGTTCGAGTTGGGAACATCCACATCATGGTAGGGCTAACTCTCCCGATGGGGATTTTTTTTCCATTCACAAGACTCGAACCTGAGACTAGGGGTGTTTCGTGTTCGCGGTTCGATTTGAATCGGTTTTGAGGAAAAAATATTCGATCCGATCATTGCGGTTTTATTATTTTATCATCCGACCGGCTTTGATATTTTTTCAAATCCGATCCAATTTAACTTGGATTGGATTGAATTGGTTTTCAGTTTTTTAAAGAAACAATATTAGATAAAAGTGATAAAATTATGAAATAATAGTAAACATTTTTTATTAATTGGAACTTACATTTATTAAAACAAATATAAAAATATATGAAAAGAAGTACATGAGATATTAAAACTAATTTAAAACTAGTTTTAAATTGATATATTTATAGAAATGTTAACATAATATTATATAATAAAATCATAAAATATATATTTGTATAAATATTTTTATAAATATATATATATATGTGTATACGAGTATAAATATATGATTATTTCATAAGTAATAATATGTGTATATATAAGTTCGGTTTGGATTGGATTGATTTTCAACATAGGATCTGAAAACCAATCCAATTCAATAAAAAATCGATTTTTGCGATTTTCGATTTTTTGGATTTCGGTTTGATTCGATTTTTGGTTTTTTTTTGTTTGGTTTATGCGATTTGCATTAGATTGGATTGGATCTGAACACCCCTATCCGAGACCTTACTTAAGGGGAACATGTACCACTTGAACCAAACCATGTTGGTTAAGGTCAATCTAATGAGCCACACCTCTTTGGTTTCAAGCACTTATTTTAAATATCATTACTTTGATGCTTGGATTTTCAACCTATCATATGCTCTAAAAATTTTAGGTTGCAAAGATATCATTATAAATTATGTGATATATCTACCCTCTAATTATTTTAACTTCTTCCTTTTATTTTATTTTAATCAATCCAAAATTTACTTTCATGTCAAAATAATTATTATATTATAATATTTAAGATATTATTATGTTTTATATGTATATTTGGGTATTTAAAATAGGATAATTTTGTAGTCGTAAAATAGGATAACTATTTCATTATCTTATTTAATATATATATTCTTTCCTTACTTTTTAGGATATTATCTATTTTGAATTAATTTAAGGATATTGTTGTCTTTAAAAAGGATTATTAATTTATTATGATATTTAAAACAATATTATCGTTCCTTATTTTTAGGGATATTACCTTCCGAGATATTTAAATTATGACAATTATTTATGTTATTTAGGCGGGGGCGTAGCCAGGAATATTTCATTGGGGTCGGAATAAAATACTCTATTCAATCTTTTTTACAAGGTTTTTTTGATGATTTTATTTAGTCATTTTTCTAAGACTTTTTACAAATTTTTAGATGCATTTATCATTTTTTTTCATCTTTACTCCTTATAATTATTGAAAATTTATAATTTTTAGGTTAGTTAATGTGAGGAGTGTAATAGCGTTTGACTTACAAAAAGGGCATTGAAAAGAAAAAGACTTACAATAAGGGTAAATTTAGAAGTTGTGTGATTTTTAAAAAAAAACTAAAATATTAAAACATCTTTTTTTATTTTTATTATCTAATCCTAAAAGTAAAATTCAAATCAAATCAAAGAAAATTCATTTTTATTCTTATAAGATTTTTTTATCATGCAGTTCTAAAAATCACATTAAAATAAAAACACAATCTTCTTTAATTTTGAATGAAACCTTATGATCTCTAAATAAGGAAAAATAATTAATATTAAAGAATATATAAAATAGGAAATAAGAAAAAATTAAAAATTTAAAAAAATTATAAAATAAGTAGTGAAAGAAGTATAAAGAGGTAATACTACAAAATTTATAATATTTTGGGAGGATCAGATTAATAATTAATAAAATATTGGCTTAAATATGTTTTGGTCCCTCTAAAATACACGTGTTTTCATTTTCGTCCCCCCTTTTTTTTTGTCATTTAGTCCCCCTAAAATATTTTCTTTTCAAATTAGTCCTCCCCGTTAGAATAGTTAATAGAGTGCTGATGTGGAAATTAACAGGGGGACTACAAAGAAATAGAGGAAATGTTAGAGGGACTAAAATGAAAACATGTGTATTTTAGAGGGACTAAAGTGAAAACACGTGTATTTTAGAGGGACTACTACTCTAACAACGATGACTAATTTGAAAAGGAAAAATTTTAGGAGGACTAAATGATAAAAAAAAAATTTAGGGGGACGAAAATGAAAATACGTATATTTTAAAGGAACCAAAAACATATTTAAACCCACTCCCAATTGTAATACACCAGGGAAAGCAACGAAATTTAGGGTATTATTATTTATTATTCATTATTTATATTATTTACTTTTACACGTAAAGATCAGTATCGAGGTTGCTGTGGTGTAGTGGTTATCACGTTAGTCTTACACACTAAAGGCCCCCAGTTCGATCCTGGGCAGCAACATCAGTATCTTTTATTTTAGGTTTTGCTTGAACATAATTACAAGCTCACTCTTCAGTACTCTGTAGTCTATCTGGCTTTCATTTTCCCACTCTCCTTTTCTTTTTCCTTGTTGCTATAGCATAAATTTTTGGTACTCCTATAATTTCTAAGCTCCTCTTAATAATTACCTCAATTTGTGATAAATATTTTTTACTTTAATTGAAAAATAAAATAGAAAATTTAATAATGTGTGTCAAAATTATAGTGGAAATAGAATCTACTACAGGAGGACTTAAAAAAAATTCGCAGAATAAGCAAATTTTTGGTAGTACATACTCCCTTTTTAGTAACTATCATTTTTCATTTAAATATATATTAAAGAATATTTATTTCAAATTTTAATTATTTATAATAATCAATTATTCCAACTATATTATTTAACTGGTAATATTTCATATAATTTTAAAATTATCATGGTAACAGTTTTACCATGAAATTTCTCTGCTTTGCTATATTATTTAACAGTAAATTTTCAAAAAATCACTATTTTATATGTGAATCATTGTTTTGAGTAAATTTATCTGAAAAGTGACCTTTAATTTGTTTTGCATTTGTCCGTGTTCAGCACAGTTTGACAGGTTTTGACTGAAAGTCTAAAACCCAGAATTTCTTTGGATATATCAAATATCTCACAAGACTGCATTAATGTGTCAGAAATCTCCACCAAAAGATGACATATTAATCCAAAATTTCAAAGTATTCCATTGTTAAACATGAGATTATTGCTTAAAATGATGCAATCGGAAGTTTTGAACATAAGCTGCATCCAGAAATGTTACGTATTTAAATTTAAATTCAAAATCCTACACTAACTACAAACTTTAAACCTTGTGGTTTGGGTTCAGTCTGTTACTGATTTCCACTATGTTAATGGAAATATTAACATGTGGAGTTTGAGGAGAGTGACAGACAGGGACCCAAGAACGGTGCCTCTTTTATTTTATCATTTTCTAGTTCGAGGAAAAATACAGAATAGACATCACTGAAGAGTGATTGATTGGCAAGAAACTCTCGAGGGGCATGCAAATGGCATTAACTGATCATCTTTTAAGAATCAAGTGATGTTATTTACATGGATTTAGCTACAAATTCTATGGATACCCTCACATGGTTAAGGCCCTTCCTTCAAGAATTATATTACGAATTACGATCTAACACATACTTGTGCAACACGTTAAGATAATTGTTGGAAAGTCCCACATTGACTAGTGATAAGGCCATTTAATAGTATATAAGTCTTGGGCAGTCCTCACCCTACAAGCTAGCTTTTGGGGTTGAGTTAGGCCCAGGTCCAGAATCTAGTATGGTATCAGAGCCTATCCTAGATGATCCGTTGTTATTGGGCTGCCACCCGCATAGTTGTCCACGCTCCAGCCAAATTGTGATATATAAGCCTTGGGCAATCCTCACCCTATAAGCTAGCTTTTGGGGTTGAGTTAGGCCCAGGTCCAAAATCTAATAATAATTAAAGATTTCATCAAAACACTCGACTCAAACTTAACAAATCGAAGTTTCCATTCCCTATTCAAGGTATTTCTTATTTCAGTATAACAAAGGTCAAACCCCTGCGTCAAACTTTTGGCTATGATTGCTTTGGATCTTTTCATCATATCTGTGCTACAAACTGATGCATAGCAGTTGAATTGAACTTTTATGTGTCCCAAAAAAAAATTGGACCACTTCACTTATCACTTGCATACTGGTTCCAGACCCATGAGTCCCCCAATTCAAAATACAGTAGCAGTAATAAGAAAGCTTTCATATTCATCGCACGATCAAAAGTACATAAATAAATAAAAAAGAATAAATAGTGAAACATATGTGCTCAAGCATAAGAGTAAAGAATATATTTACAAAACAAAATGCAATTTTTCCAAAGCACACATCATTCTCAGCATTGGGAAAAAGTTAAAAATAAAATAATTTTGCCGGCTATACCATGCTTGGAAGAGTAGGAACACATCAAAATCTGAATTAGGGATGAACTATTATGAAGAACTCTTTAATATTACCCATGGAAAAGGGAAAAAAGCCACTAACATGAGAGAAGAGCAAGTTGGATGAAATTTGTGGAATTAAATCCATGAGCTAATCGTACCCACAAAAGAACAATCCGAACTAAAAGTTGTCATCTGAAGCATGCAATAAGTGAATCATGACAAAGGCGCCAATACTCTTTGTAGGGCAGGGACATCCATGGCATTGGTGAAGGAAGAGTTCCTCGTATAGATGGCATTCTGACCAATGAGGAAGTCAAAAGCATTAAATAATAACAAACAATCAGAGAAACAGGAAGGAGCATCAAATCATAAGAGCAACTTAGCACCAGCTACCAGGGATATCTCACCTTTGCCCGATGAGGATTCCATAAGCTACTCTAGAAAAGGATGATCCAGAAACTCTCGAAAATAAACCTCTGTAGTGAGGCAAGATAACTTTTCCTGAAATATAAATCAATTAAAGTCCATAATGTTTGTCCATGCAAAATACAGCAGTGACATAATGTTTTCAGTCAAATGTTCAAATTTGATTTTTCAATAAATGTCTGATAATGTCTGTGTCTATGATATGTTGCTTTTACCTAATTACCTTGATATGCAACCTGGCAGAGAGGAACTTACCACAAAAAACTAAAGAAAGATGATCACTGCCTGAATTACTACGATACACATCATAATAGACAATAGATAATTTATAAAAATACTATATATCCAAAGTCTTCAAGTAAAAACCCCCCAGACATTAATTGAGCAAGTCTACAGATTTTGATAAAACATACCTACACATTTCCCACATGATGTCACACATCAAAATTTCATTATTAATCAACATAGAGGCAAATCTTGACAACCAAAAAGAAGAAACCAAATAGAAGCATCAATCTGATGCCACAGGTAATAGTTTCAGGACTCACCTATGCTCAAATAGTTGCTGTGGAGAACTGAGACCAGAATACTAGATTTTTCTCTATTGAAATCCTTTAGATGCAATGACTCCTTGGATGAGGTCATTTCATCAGCAAAATCGGCACTTGGAGAAACAGAATGATCACTCTGACAACCAAAGATTTCAAGCCATATTCCAGAAGGGAATCTTCCTCGTCTCACCAACCAAAGAAATATCTTGATATATGGTGTAACATGAATTACCGAAATAGTAACTTCAATCAGTACACAGATGAATTTAATGGTTGTGTCAATGATACTAAAGAATATATAGAAAACGGAAGTAGTTGGTAACAGAAGTAAAAGTGGTGTAAATAAAAGAGATCCAACAATATGTTGCTTCACAGTGTAGTCAAAGCTATCCAACCTCTGCCGAAGAGGATTCCACTTCCGACCCCTGCCAAAGTGGTCAACAAATTTATGAAATAAGTGATAAAGAAGAGTAAGTATGTATGTGAAATATTTGTGTATCCATAACAATTATTCTTCCAAAGGATACTGAATCACAAATACAAAAGTGCAGCAAATGTGTAGCCTTTCAGAAAATACAAGGGAGACTCGTAATCTCTACTTCTATCATAAATTATCTTCAATTTTTCAAATGCTTCAACTTCTTAACAGCTAGCTGTAATTGCCTTTTGCTCCCTAACCTCACTGCCATTGTTTTCAGAGATATATATTATAGCTAATGTATAAAGATTATATACATATAAAAGTATAGTTCTCCATAGGAAAAATGAGAAATTTGACACATGAGATCACCTCATTAGCATCTATATGGTGAGTAAATGTCTCTCCATCTTGTAATTGTTTGAGGAACTTGTGTCATGCAGACAAGGACCTCTTATGTTTACAACTTAATAAATTTTCATAAACCAATTAATTATGAAGTTCCATATTTAGAATAAAGAACAAATTATGATGTTCAATTCTCATTCACCTCACTACCTTACTTTTAGCCAATCATCTTAAAAAGAACAAGTATTGCTACCTGAAAAGCCGCCATAAGGCTGCTAATGCCTGTATCTGTGATGAATATACAAGTGAAATCAACCAATGAAGAGTTGAAACATGCAAGGTTGCCAACGCAATCATGTCTATGAACAAAGCAGCAGGTACAGTGAATCCACAAAGAATTCCTAATATAGAAAGCCCTCGAATAATATAATTGAAGATGAAATCCACAAAGATCCAAATTGTTGACCATATTTGGATTGCATTCAAAGAAACCATGCCAAGTACTCCTGCTAGCTCAGCATTCAATTTGAAGCCTGCAGGGTTTCCCATTAACCAAACACACCCAGAGCGCAAAAATGTGGCAAACCCATGGATAGAGTTCAAAAGTGACAAACAAATGGATTCCGCATTATATAACAATGACCAGCCAACCAAGTTCCCAAGGAGAATATCAATAACCAAAGCTGACCACATAGAATGCCTATGCATTGCAGCTTTCTCTGCATATTCAACACATGATTGTGACCTTGCACACAAAAGAATGATGTTAAACATGGAGAAAACAAAAATCAATTTCAAAAGTTACAGATGGTTAAAACTTAAAAGTAGTGAATAATTGATTCAACAAAGAAAAACTAAACATTTAATTTAGAAGGTAAATTTGAGTTACATTTATCAGAAAGTGTCACAATGAGTAATGGCCAACGTAAGCTTAAAGAAGACAATGAAGAGATAAACACAAAATGTCGCCTATAACATTTTCAACTTCAACCAAGGAAAAAATGTTTCAGACTAAATAATATGGTTCATTGAAAACTAGGGCATTCCTGGTCAAGTTTGGTAATTTGTTCTAAGGCTCAACTCTACAAACTAAACCCTTCTTCACAACTCAAGAATTTCAAAAACTAGACCAAACAATGAGTTCTAAAGGAATAGTTAATTGGTGTTTCAGGTCATAATAATATCTTGTCAATTCTTAATACACTCACAAGCACTATCCAATAGTAAGAACAATTTAAAACAACAATAAACATAAAAGTAATAGCCCAATGTAAATAAGCAACATAATGCCAACAACTCCTATATAATGTTTGTAATATAAATAACATCTTGTATGTGTAACATATTAATGTGGAACGTATTAGGGAACAAATTTTCAATACTCCAGGAGCACCCACTCCTCAGTACTCCCCCTTCATTATTTGACAGTTTTTTTTCTTTTTTTAATTTTTTTTTAAATTAAAATTGGGGATGCATAACTAATCATGCCAGGTGTTTGATTTTAAATGGAAGGAGTACCTACTCCTGGAGTATTGTAGATTTTTCGCGTATTAGGGGGGAGCAAAGAAGAACACGGGAAGGAATAGACCTGGAAGAAGAAAACAGAATAATGATGCTCAAGTCAATAACAAATTCAAGCCAATAAATCTACGAGTACATAACAATCCTGAAGTAGGCAAACCCAACTTGATAAACAACTTACCAAGTAATCCTAAATAACTAAAAGCCAAAATCACCCAATTTTATGAAATACCTCACAACCCCAGCGAGGTTAAATTAATCTGTAAATCCTTATTGTTTCATAAGTTTCAATTGAATTCCTATAATTTAAAAACTTTTAATCAGGTCTCTATAGTTTTAAAATTTTATAACTAAATCCTAGAGGTTAACACCATTAGACTGTCGTTGAGCATTATTGTATTAGTATTACTAACCTAACATTTATCATTCTTTCTATCCCTAACTTTTTCTTCCTTTTTTATTAATTAGTAAAAGAGAATTATCAAGAAATATTAATATCAATATTCTATATTTTGTTATTCCACTCCCATACCCCATGACATTTGTATATACAATATAAATATATGATTGAGTTCTTATGGTTCGATATAACCTCCCAAATTTTTTTGTGTAAACTGTAAACTGAATCACAGTTGGATTTGGTTTAACCAGTTTAGGTGGGTTCAATTTCTTGAACACCTCTATCAAAAGGACAACTTCATAACAAAATAAATTATATGGATCACTTCATCACATATTACAGCCAGACCAGATATCTTTAAAGTATAAAACCTGCCACATATCAGACAAGTCATAAATTTTATCTATAATTTCTAATTACCTGAGGTCGTTCTCCTGAAGAAAGATTGGCCAATATAGTATCTGATAACAACGGATTTGGATATTTATCCATGCAGTCTTACTGAATACATTTGCTGATATCACATACATCCATGATTCTGATTCATAATTAAAATGCATTTGGAAAAACTGAAGAACAATATATAACACAGTGGAGAGCGAAGCCATAAACTTGGAAAACAGATTCCCTATGATAACCAAAAACCTGAAAAGTCACAATGCAAATCATCAAAGCTTGAAGATGAAGAGAGCAAGAGATGGTGCATTAGAAGTTTGAATGTGTACATCGGAAATATGGAGAGAAGGCTCAAGGATCTTCTTGGGGCTACATGTCTCTCAAAAATTCTTTTAGCAGCAGCTGTGCAATTAATTGCAAGAATAATTGTATCCTGGGGTGAAATTTTGAAAAGACATATTAGCGACAAGGACAAAAAACTGCATAAACAAATATGAATAAGTAAATTTCATTACCAATTCAATGAATTGCTGCTTTTTATGAAGCTCATCAACCCACTTAGGATTCTTAATAGAAGCTTTCATTTGCTCATTTGAACTCGAATGACACAATGAGAAGTGATGAGCACCATAAGAGGGTGTTTCGTAAATTATTACCTAGAATCGTTTAAAATATCATTTACATCTGTTTAAGGGAGAGATAGAAGTCTTGACAAATGAAAACTACTTGCAGAAAGGCAATAAGAAAAAGAAAAAATTATGACTTACATACGTGGACATCATATTCTGACATAGTTAGACAATTCCAATGAATGTGGTGCAATTTTGGAATCCCTTGTATACCTGCAACATTCTGTTCAGGAGAATCAAACATCAGTAGGACCCAATTACATTTTCCAAGAAAAGATTGGCTATTTTTCCTCAATGATCCATCTGATTGGAGGCAACTGCAACTCCTACAGTTATTCTTTCCGTTTACATTTGTACTTCCCTCTGCCCAAGCATTGCCACAATCAGAGAACTTTGTTTTATCATCTTCTGTTTCAGCCATCAAACTATTACTAGTAGGGTCAGTGATACACAGACCAAGTACAGAGAACATGGACTTATCATGAAGAATTGTGGGCATGCTCCCATGTGTCTCATGAATGATCCCCTGATAGAGAGTAGAAGTTCATGACATTAGTAATTCTCATCACACTAGACCATTCCAGAAACCACCTAAGACAAATTGTATCAAAGAATCATTAGGTGTGTGTTTGGATGGAGAATTTAGAATTCCCAAAATTGTGATAGGGAATGTTGAGTAATTTGTAAATATGAGAGGAATTGTAAATGATAATCTAAGAAGTTAAACATAACAGAGAAATGTTGAAATTCTCTCTCAATATGTGTCATTTGATTTGTCCTAAAAATCCCTCCTAATTGTCATTTGAAATTCTTTCTTTTACTATTCTAAAACAAGAAATCTAGTAATTCCAAATTACTCTATCCAAACACAAGGTAGAGGATTTAACAGTGGGATTTTTCCCACCACTATCACCACATCATAGAACCAGTATCTTCAAGACTAGCACAAACAAAATGGTTATATACCATTTCATGTGTGAATTGGTGCCCATCCAAACCAATTTTTTCTCCCTACGTTTTTAACCACAAATTTGTAAATATGTCAGCACAAATCTTATACGTTTAAACCTAATATTTAGGTAAAAGTCAATCAAGATATGATTACTTTACTGTATATTCTAAGAGGGAAAAGTTAATTTCTATTTAAACAAGACCACTGCACAAGATCTTTACTACAATATAAAATTCATTAATTTCATTAATATCTAAAAAAGGAAACCCAAAATTTCCATAGCCATTAATAATTGTAATTAACAGACAACCAATCACTTCATTGCTGCTATTGTCATTTCATTTGCTTAAATCTAAACTGCATGTAAGGGATTGTGAGCTCAAATGCAATTTTATACCTCAATGCCAGGACTAGAACTAGAAAGCAAGCCTTCGCTACAAGTAAAGGCTACAATAATGTCAAGGGATGACGGTGAGCAGGTGACAAACCACCCCAGTAAAATACTAGAAGATGATTCTTGATTTGATAAGAGCTGCTTTGGCCACCAAAGCCTACATTGTCTTCTCATCTTCATCTTATGATCTTCACGTAAACTAAGTTACTAATCATTAAGTCCCTGCAATGGACAGGACAAAGCATGTGTTTACTCTGTTAAAAGTACTCAGATTAAAAATAGATACAACTTAAAAAATAATTTATATAATAAATTTAAAAAATTGATTTAGATTTAGATTTTAAATAAAACAACAGAATTCCAATCATGAATCATCCTAGGCAGAGCCACAAGTTGTTAACAGATAGATTTAAAAAAATATAATTTGTCCATAATTTCATAGAATCTCTGAACTATTATGTACTTACTTAGTACTGCTCTCCATAACTTCCTTCTAAAACGGTAAAACCATCGTCAACTTAGTTTGCAGGATGTGATAATTATAAATTTATGATTGAACTCAAAAATCTATCTTAATTATTTTTAAATTATCAATGTTATAATAGGAAAGAATTTGGCACGAAAAGCACAAATGGATTATGTATTTAGTTTTACTTCTTTTAAGAACAAGATCACCACATTATCCCATGGTTGAAGTAAAGTTGTCAGTTTTTGTGAAACAAATTCTTTGTGCATTTTATCATTTTCCTTTTTAAATTAGGTAGTATTATTTTCTTTTAACCATTAGGCCCATTTTTAAAATCGAAAACACATTAGCAAACAATTATCAAAGTTTTCAATACCATAGAACAGTTTATTTACACAGATAACCTTTTATGTGTTAACTTTCACTGCATATAACTAGAGATTAGACTCTCCTAAAGTCAAGTGTCCACTTTAAAGGGTAAAGTGAAATTATTAGAAAATGAATAGTGGAGATTGCAATAAAATATATGCACATGAATAAGATATCATGAAGTTAAAATCTCAATAGAATAATGTTGCAATCAATAGTCTTAACTCCATGCTATCTTCTAAAGTGCACACTCACCTTAAAACAGACAGGGCATTTTTAAAAAAATTTATATTGTCTTAGTCTTCTTCACTCTCACTCTCTGCCTCGCGGTGTCTGCTCCTAGCAAATTCTTACTACCAGTGGTGCTGGCCATCGTTTCGCTGTCACCGACGCGATCTACCTCGATGGCAGTGTGTCATAGCAGCTCAGGTCTCTCTTTCTCTCTGTGTGCAGTTGCAATATAAAGATCGTGCTAATTTAAATCACCTTATCTCTGCTTTTTTGGCATTGCTTTCAAATTCTAGCATCGATGACCGCAAGGCATCTCCCCCAGCCTTGCTAGTAGCGACAACCATTTGAAACCTCCGAATCCTACCTAGGGCTACCGCAGATCCTTTGTTGAGTGTTGTTAACTCACTCAGCATCAATAGTTTCCCCTTGCAGTGTTTAGTTAATTAAAAATAATTAAAAATTGATAAGCTTAGGATTTATTGTACTCTTTTTTTATGGGAACGGACCCTCTCGTGTGAAAAAATACATGAGGAAATCATGTAAAATAATCCCATATCTCCATTTCTTTTAAAAAAGGAATCAATGACTGGAATGAAACTCATAAAAGTTGGGTCGTTTTAGCATCCTGAAAACTTTCCCCTCTTTTCCTACTTCATCTTCTCTCTTCTTGAACGAGGATTAAGAAGCACTCCCCTGTTCGCCATAACATTTTTTTTTTTTTTGAGAAAATTCTAACACTAATTCTATGTAAATGTAAATAAGACCAATAAAATTATATGTGAACAAGACCAAATTGCATAAAGCATAAAAATACACAAATCATAACATAACATAAAACTGGATTGAACATAACATAACAGAGCAGAGCAGCAAACAAAGAAAAAACAACCTCATTTTAGTGTGCGCAACAAAGAGAGCAGCAAAAGAAGGAAGGAACTAACAGGGCAGCAATTAGACAGGGCACCAACAGAAGAACCACTAACCAGAGGAGAAGGCAGTAGGCAGAAGGGCGGAGAAACAGATGCAGAACGCAGACTCGCACAGGATGCGCACACAGATGCAGGGAAGACGCGCGCACAAAAGAGGAAGTCGCAGGACGCCGCAGAGCTGTGAGACAGGCGGTGGGATGGCGCAGCGCGGGGAGGGGCGGCAGTGTGGCGGCCCACGCACGGTGGGTCGTTTTTTGATACTTGGTAGTTGGTTCAGAACTGCGCAATAGAAAGAAATAGGGTATTTCATCAGATTGAAGGGGACTAGGGGAGGACAAGTAATTCAAACGGAATTAGGGGAAAAAATAAAAATGTGAATTTTTTTTAATATATATATTTTTTTTACTATACTGCCAAATTGGTCCCTGAGAGATTCGCGGTCGGGCAGTTTAGTCCCTGAGAAAGTTAAAATCTCATATTAGTCCCTGAGATAGTGCTCCATCGGGCAAATTAGTCCAAAACGTTAACCCAGTAATACGTGTCAGGTTAAATGCCAGGTTGACAACCAGGTGGACCCCTTTCAGTCGAAACGACGTCGACGTCGTTTTCATCTAAGACCAGAACATAACGGTGAGCTTCTTCTTCTTCTCTATGTTCCTGTGTGGTCGCCATTGTCCTCCATGTCTTCTTCTTCCTTTTCTCTGTTCTTCTTCGTCCGGAAATGAGGAAGAAGAAGATGCAGCAGTTTAAGTGTCCGTGATGGCCGCGAGCTTCGGCGCGGAGATGCTGCTTAGTGGTGTGGCTGCAGGCTCCACGCGCGGTGTGGAACAGAGCGGCGACCCTGGTGGCTATGTGATGGTGAACGGTGGTAGGAGGAAGCTGCGCAACGAGAACACTGTGACGGAGACAACGGAGACAAGAACGATTCACTGCGAAGAAGACAATCGATTGGAGGGGAAATACGTGCGGTGGTGGTGATGGCTGTTGTGCGCAGCGAGAGAGACCAAAAAGGGGAACCTGTGCGGGAGAGCTTTCTTCCTTTCTTCCTCCTTTTTTTTATTGTTACTGATTTTATTTTCTCTAGCATTAAGGAAGAGACTGTTGCTATTTGGCTGGGCAAATGCTATTTCTAACAAGGTAAAATATGGAGATTGAGGAAGAGCAAGGTTATGGGTGAGCTCTGTTTTTATGGTTTGTTCTTTTCTTTAATTTTCATGTTGGGCTCAATTCTTGACTTACTTAACAGAAAGTTAATTGGGATAGAGCTTTGAACTGAGATGTGTAGATTTCTACAATATAATTACACAATGGAGCATACAAATCAATTACACATTCAGGTTTAAGCAATGAACACAGTCATACTACCATCAAGAAATTGAACTATAAGGCAAAAACAAAGTTTAAATTTCGCTTACTTGATTGATTGAATATTCTTTGACTGATTGTGATGTATTTTCTGGACTTGTGCAATTTCCATTCTTTCCATTTTTTCCCTGATCATTCAACTATTCTTAACCATTTTCCTGCTTCTTTATCATGTCTTCTGCTCTCTATGATTTTATCTCTGCTTTGAGACCTCTATTTCGGTATCCTCTTTGCTTCTCTAAATTTCTTCCTCTATTTTAGAACTCAAAATTTTAGCTCCCTCTGTTTTCCTCCTTTGTGTAGCTACGAGATAACTCCCTCTTCTTTTTTGGGTGGGTATGATTAGCGGGAAGAACAAGATGCAGCCGATTAGAAGGAAGAAGAAGACATGGACGACAATGGCGACCACAAAAGAACAGAGAGAAGAAGAAGAAGCTCAGATATGACCGTTATGTTCTGGTCTCAAAAACCCTCTTAATGGAGATGAAAACGACGTCGTTTCGACTGAAAGGGGTCCACCTGGTTGCCAACCTGGCATTTAACGTGACACGTATTACTGGGTTAACGTTTTGGACTAATTTGCCCGACGGAGCATTGTCTCAGGGACTAATATGGGATTTTAACTCTCTTAGGGACTAAACTGCCCGACCGCGAATCTCTCAGGGACCAATTTGCCAGTATAGTCATATTTTTTTGGTTTAACCACATGTATCCTCCACGGGAGACAATCCAGTTCGAGCCGAGAACATCCACATCATGGTGGGGCTAGCTCTCCGAGCAGAGATTTTTTCCATCCACAAGACTCGAACCTGTTCGATCCGGGAACATCCACATCATGGTGGGGCTAGCTCTCCCAGCGGGGATTTAATCCACAAGACTCGAACCCGAGACCTTGCTTAAGGGGAATCAAGCATGTATCACTTGTCCAAGCCCATCTTGTTCACCAATCTGGAACTAACAACATTAGTGCAGCTACCACCATCAATAATCACCAAGCAAATCTTACCATTGATTGAACATCGAGTGTGGAAGATGTTCTCCCTTTGGTTTTCCTCCTTGCCCACGGTTTGGCTTCCTAGAAATCGCCTAATCATGTAGACTTCTCCCACATCAGCATGTGTATCATCATCACTGAGCTCCTCCCTTTCATCCTCTGATTCGCTTGTGTATTCACCATTGTCCTTAAGAAGAATGGTCTTCTTAGTTGGACACTCATAGGCATACAAGTCACATCCCTTCCTTGGCACCTGAAACAAGTCACATCCCTTCCTTTCTTTGCAACCTGTTCAACATTTTTATTAGTGGATTTACTCTGAGGACTGGGCGCTGCATGGCTTGAGGATTCAGCCACCTCCTTTTTAATTTTGTCCTTCCAATTTACAGGCAAATTAGTAGAAATCCTCCTAGCAGCCCCTTTTCTTTTTAACTGTTGCTCCACCTGAAGAGCCTTATGCAATAGGTCCTCCATCTCCACATACTCCTGTAACTCAATAATGTCTCTAATGTCACTGCTCAAACCATTAAGAAAACATACCATAGTGATTTCAGGGTCCTCTTCTATGTTGGCTTGAATTTGCAGCATCTCCATCTCCTTATAGTACTCTTCCACTCCTTTACTGCCTTGGGTCAGTTTCTGTAATTTCAGGTTCAAGTCACGTTGGAAACTAGAGGGAATATACCATTTCCTCATAATCCTCTTCATTTCAGCCCAACTTTCCACCATTGGTTCTTCATTTCTGACTCTTTCCTTCTGTAACTTATTCCACCAAACAAGTGCATAGTCAGAAAATTCAGTAGCAGCAAGCTTTACTTTTTGCACTTCTGTATAAGTGTTACACGCAAAAAGGTGTTCAATTTTGAGTTCCCACTCCAGGTAAGCTTCTGGGTCACTCCTCCCTTTGAAGGATGGAATAGTAAACTTGACACCTTGTATTCTTTCTTCATTTCTTGGTGGTCTTTCTTCTTCATCAGGTGGTGGTTTGACCTCCAACTCATCCAACCTAGCATGCATCTCATCATACTGTCTTTTCATTGCCAACTCTATTTGCTGATAAAGAGCATCAATTTGTGCTTGAAGATCACTATTTTCAACTTTCCTTTCTGCCATGACAAATAACAAGAAGCAAACGTAACAGAGAAAAAATAATGTTAACTGTTTAGAAACCTCACCACACTCGTGTTTGCACACAAAATTTGGCTTTCTATAACGTGACTCTCTTGCCTTTTTCCACTCTATTTCTCTTGAGTTTCTTACCACACCAATGAGGAGAAAAATCAAATGATTCACCACCTGCGTGTAGTCAGAAAAAATAAAACAAGAAAAGCTAAGAAGAAAAATAGTATTTGTTAGGAAAAGAATTCAGAAAATTTCTAATAACCAGAGCTCTGATGACCAAATGATATCAACCTTGAGGTTCTATTTTGCATGGACCTTAGAAAATTATGAATAAAAGTCACCTTTCTTTTCAAACAACTTTTCTACTATTTTCAATATTTTTTTTCTTTTCTTTTGTCACGTTCTTTTCTTTTTTTCTTTCTTTTTCTTTGATTTTCTAATACCCAAATAAAATAAGAATGATGAAATAAGATAGACGAATAACAAATAGGTACCTTGCCAAAATAATATTCACCCTTTTGGAAAACTTGAAGAAAAATTCACATATAAATCAAGTATAACGTATAGGAAAAAATGTTTTGATCAAAAATAAGAAAACGTAGAGGAAGAAGAAGACATAAATGTTGGACGTCACACTTTCAAGACTTGAAAGATAAGTCCTTGAAGATACACACACAAAGGTAAGAACCTTTGATAATCTTCACTCTTGACTAGCAAAAAACTTAGAGAAACACTCTCAAAGTAAGAATAATTTTTCTGCATAAACAATCTAACCTTTCTTGCATGCATGAAGCATGAATTTATAGGAGTTTACAAGGTAAGTTAGGGCTATGCAACCAGCTGCATTACACGCCCAAAATCATCCCCAAAATGCCCCTTACGCACTTCCCATGCAACCCTAAACACATTACTAGGAATTAAATAAATTAAGCTAAAAAAACTCAACCTAACTAGGCTTATTTGGCCGCATTTTCTAACCAGATTTTTAGGCACATGTGGCTGCATTATTCTTTGAAATGTAACCATCAAACATGGAGTAAAATGGCTCATGAATTAGCCAATAAGTGGCCGCATGTAACAGCCCAAATTCATCAAGTTTTCATTCAGTTTGTAACCTCCCAATTCATGATGATGGCCGCCACCTTGAAAGCTCTTCATTCCTCCATTTACTTCCTTGTTGGCACCACTTTGAAGACTCTTTATTTAGCCATGTGCACACATGTTGGCCGCCTCCTATGGTGACTCATTAGGTTCCCATGTTGCTTCAAAAAGTGGCTAGGTTCATGCGCACCTATCAAACCATTCCCAACGGCTAGTAGACAAGACATTTAATCCTTGTTTGTAACCACCAGAAACATTATTTCCTTGTCTTTGTAACTCCCTAATTTTATTGAAAGCAAATTAAACTAATAATTCAGCAAAATAAGAGAAAGTGGCCGCCCACAATTGCCACATGTGGCCGCTCACTATGCCACACCATTTGCCTTGAAGGTGCTTCAACTGGTAGTTGCATTAAATGCAACTGTCTCTTCATCAATGACTCCATCCTCTTCAACCTGAGTGCAATTAATGAACTGGAGACTTTCATTAATGCTTTGCATACTTTGAGATTGGACTTCTTTGATGACAAGTTGTAGTGCCTCCTTAGCCTTCCTAGCCTGCGCCATTGTCATGGGTCCACCTATCCCATTGACTGCTTGACTGATGTCCACATAAAAAATACACGAAACATAGAATAGAACCCATATGTCTTGTTCTGTTCCGTTCTGAAGTGTTTACCAAACGCTACCTAAGACAAACTAGAAATCTCAAATCGTTCTCTCACCTGGCTCTGTCTCCGTCTCCGTCTGCCTTTGCTCAGTCACCAGCGACGTCGCGCCGCTCGTTTTCCGGTGACACCATTCTGGGTTCTCTCTCCGTTCACATTGCCGCACTCTCGCACAGAGCCAACCCACATTATCGTTCTGTTACGCACCCTCGACCACTCTGTTCTGCTTCTGGCTTTCTGGTCCTTCACCAACGCTTGTCGACGCTGCTCCTCCCTCACCATCGTTCGACGGCGCTGCTCATCTCTCACCATTGTTTGGCGATCATCCCTCCCTTCTCCGTAAATTGGCGGCTTCTCTGTCACTACCAATTCCTAAGGTTAGAGACGCATTGTTATATTTGGCAGTTTTGAATCTAAATTTCAAATTTTCAATTGACAATTAGATGTCTTTATTCGTGGTTATTTGTTGATTATAATCATTGATTGAAGCTCAGGCTATAGGGTTATTAGTAATTACATAATTCATACATAGTATACACAAAAGAGGAATATAAAAGATTACTTTTCTGTGTGATCTGGCAATCATGGACTCCTCTGAAATTTGCTTCTAGTTGCAATTGCATCTCTCAACTAGGACCTATACAGGTGTGTGATAAGTAAATTGTAGTTTTTCTTTATAAATTGTTTATTAGTCCTTGATGTAGTTTTTATGTGATTGTAGCTTTGATTGTCATCTTTGAGCTTATTTAGCAGTACTAAAACCATGGTTGTTTATTTATGTTTTGGACTTATACCTTGTGTTAAAAACTTGCAGCAAACCCTGATTTTATTTGCTTAATTAGGTATTTTTGTGATAGTAATATTTTCAATTTTGGGGTCTTAACAAGTGAAATAATAGCCTGTGTTATGAATTTTTTTATATAGGCCGGTTCAACCAGTGACTCACTGATTTGACTAGTGACACATTAACCCAGTGACCTGATCGAGTCGTTCTCCCGTCCTAGTTTAATAACATTATTTTGGAGGGGCCTATGTTAGTTTTTGTTTCAACCCACCTAAAGTACCCACATTGTAGTTCCCTCCTACTCTCCTAGGCATAGGGCATGTATAAAACCTTCTACCTGAGTTTCTCTTTCTCTTAGAAGTTAGACAAATCACATTCTTCCCGTAATAAAATAGTCCCTATTCATCTTCTTCGTCGAAGCTCTTCTTCCATTTTCCCCCTTCACATATACTCACTCCACTGGAATGTATCCCTCCACTATTTGACCCTTACTCATTGCGTGGAAGTCTCCACCCCCCATCATTTGCATTTTGCCCTTCCATTCACCTTGCTTTGCTTCTTTTATTTTGTAGAAATGATTGTCAAGATGTTACAGGTACCTTATATTTAAATTTGGGGAAGAAGGCTTGAGGGACCAAATTGAAGGGTTTTGTTTTGAGAAGCTTTTTACTTAACAAACTTGCTACGTAGGACTACAAAAAGGAGTCCGGTTGTGAGAAAAAGTGCCAAGTAAACACTTACACCTTGTTTGGTGAAAGAGAAATTAGGGAGGAGGGAAGAGAAATAGGGGAGGAGAAATGATTTATTAGTTTGGTAGAGTAGAAATTGGGATAGATGGAAACTGTCAGAACATGGGACTCACTGTTAAAAATTTCTTCGCTGAGTTACGGAGAAATAGCTAAGAAAACACTGTGCGCCTAGGGAGAGAGAGAATGCACCAAGAGCGTGCTTGAAAACATTTTATTTTTAAACAACTTTATATCGTAATCGTAAGAGGAGGAAATACATAACATAAGATATCTTTGTTAAGAAATTCATCCAATATGAAATTTATTATTTTGAAATTTTACAAACTAACAATCTAAATTAAGATAAAGCTATGAATTAATATTCAAACCAATTTAAAATAAATTGAATTGGATTAATTTTTAATTTTTTAAAAAGATAATAAAAGTGATAAAATTATAAAATAAAAATAAATATTTTTTATTGGAAATTCTATTTATTAATATAACTTTATTGATTTTACATAAATTACCTGCATATTATAAATAAAGTTAAATATTGTTTAATATTTTTTTATTAATACTTAATTAGTGACATTTTGCTCTTTATATATTATAATTTAATTTTTCTTCTTTCTATTTCTCTTTTACAAAATAAAAATATCATTTCTCTCCAACCTATTTAATCCATATTTCTCTCCTACCAAACAACTCAATTTCTTCACCATTTCTCTCCCTCCATTTCTCTCTTTCCTATTTTTCTTTACTTTTATTTTTTTTCCATTCTACCAAACATACCTTTAAAGGATGAGGCTAAACGTTGTAGATATTTTAATTAAGGGTTAAATATGTTTTTAGTCCCTAATGTTTTGCTCATTTTTTGTTTAAGTCCCTAATGTTTCAAATTTTTGGTCTAAGTCCTTAATGTTTTAAAAATCTTTATTATGAGTCCCCCGTCAAGTCCGTCCATATCATTGTTGACTCCGTTTATTTACTTGTAGATGTGGCACTCTATATAATCGGACCTGGGATCATTACGTTATAAACGGAGTCAACAATGACATAGACGGACTTGGCGGTAGGGACTCATAACAAAGGTTTTCAAAACATTAAGAACTTAGACCAAAAGTTTGAAACATTGTGAACTTAAACAAAAAAATGAGCAAAAGATTAGGGACTAAAAAACATATTTAACCCTTTAATTAATTTCATTGGGTACAAAGTAGGATAGAGAAGACAATTTCATTGAGGAATTTGAGGGTTTATTCTTCCAAAATTCAAAACCCCAAATCGCTATGAATCTATGAATGCTAACCTAATAACCCTAACACTTCCCCCTCTCATCGAATTTGTGAATTTTATCAATCGCATCGTAATCATTTGAATCCATTGTAACCCAATTCTTGCTGGTTGTCCGATTCAGTGATTCCCTCATCAACCGCATAACGATTCTCCATTCTCGCTTCTTTGTTCACACTTTGATTCTCGTTTCTCCGTTCATGTGGTTTTGCAGCCTCTCTCTGAATCACTCAATGGTATTCGCTGGGTGTTTTGTCTGAGCTTATGAGTAGCATAGTCCCAATAGTAGCTTCTCTCATCTTTGGAGTGCATAGCAGTGAGCACTGAGTTCTGTCAATTTGATTGCGGCTTTTTTAAGAAGAGAAGATCATTACTCGAGTCGAGAATATAGGAAAGAGGTAACTATTGGGTTCTATCTATGCATTACGTTGGTGCCATTTTGTGAATTTTTCTGACTTACAAGCATTTATGAATGCGACTTTCTGAACTAATTTTAAATTTTGTGCTGGTTTTGATTGCTAAGTGAATTTATTTTTATGTTTATTCTTTCATTTGATGTGACAATGGTAAGATTGTTTGAAGTATGAAACAACAATTGCCTGCACTGTGATTGTTTCTAGAATATGTAGGCTTTCAACTGTTGTGCTCCTTTGACCAGCACTTTGCCTTATCACTCATTCACTCTAGTGTTTTTTTGGGGAGTATATAGATTGATAATGTGGTACCTTGGTTTGCACTGCTTCCAAGAAAATAATGCTTGCTGTTGTATAACTTCATTGATATATAGATTCCAAATTTGAAGTTATCCCCATGATGTTTGATCAATACACAGCAAGTCTTGAAGTTGCTCAGCCCCTTTGTGCTTTTTAACTGCTTGTGAACTAGATGAAAATTTCTTCTGCACTTTACTTAATAAGGACCCTAAATAAGTTTTCTATGGGATTTGGGTGTGACCTAACAAAGCCTAAAGAGCAATGACTATGAGGATCCATGCTTGGGCGGCGTTTAAGTTGTTTCTAAAATGATAATTTGGGGATTGAATTTAATCATGGTTTATGGTTATTTTCCTCACTTGTTGCTTTCATTCATGTATTTTAATCTTGCCATGTGTTTCTATAATGTTCCTTTGTTGCTGTTCTGTGTATATTGTTGCTGTTCATGGCACTCTTGCCTATATATATAGGTTGATCTGCAGCTAGAAGACTTAGCTAGAATATGATGTGTGCAGGTTAATTATTAAACTTCTTTTTACTTCATTTATCATAATAATTTTTTTTTTAATTTCTTCACTTTTTTCTTCGTGGGGAAGACTTTACTTGATTCACTGGTACATACAACAAACTGTCAAAAAATGATATGCCACTGGAAAAATTGTGAAGACTTGTACTTGATTCACTGGTATGCCTCTAATTATTTTCACATGTTTAAGTTTATTTTTTAGGTTTGTTTTGATTTATTTTATTTTTGGATGTCAAATAATTTGATGTTTCTTTTGTTCGGATCACTGTGTTCATTATCTGAATGAGTCAGACAGATGAATTTCTTGATGAAATTTTCTTTTGTATTGATGTGGTGAGCTTGGAACTAGGATTTACTAAAAGGTTTCTGTTTCTGAGAGACTCTTTTTTTCTGAATTCACTGCTGCTTGACTGTTTGTGAGTGTAGAGTCTGAATATATTTATTTCTGAAAGAGATAAAACCAGAGGTGAAAAATGGAGTTCCTGTCCTGTTCAGACACTGCACTGAATTTAAATCGCCCCCACTTTCTTCTGCCTAGGAGAACCATATCTCCATTCAATTCTCAATTATACGTTAGTTTATTACTATTTTTACTCCATTCTGCAAATTTAGAGTCTTGTTTACTTCTCTATTGGGTGTGTCTATTATAACCTTTCCATGTCAGATTTTCCTGACCCATTTGCTACCATGATTTCACTTTCACTTCTATGATATGATCCTACTCAATTTTGTCTTCGGTTTCTGTGACATGTCCTGCTGAATCTCTTGCTCGATTTATATGTTCATGCAGTGGGCCATTCCAACAATTATCTGATTAATTAATAGGTATTGTCATTGACAACTTTGAATCCAATTTTTCCTCTCTGTGATCTTTAATTCTGATGTCACCCATTCTCCATGTGCTTTTGAGTCCTATAGTTAAACTTTCACAGCTTCATTACCTTTCCAATGAGAATGAAGCAAGTGGATCAAGGAAATCTTGAGTTCAAGTACAAAATTTCAAGCTAAAGGGGTATAATCCATGATGTGCAAAATGATGACAGTATATCCTTTACCAGACCATAAACAAAAAATTAAAAAAATCCAATTAATGGGTTGTTGCTGTTCCTATGTCTCTCTCCGTACAAAATTGCAGTAGTTGTTCTTCTGCTAAAGGGGTACTTGAGGGAGTGTTTTGTGCTTGTATGATGCAAAAAATAAAAATTGTCATGTATTTGGGTGAGAATGTATTATGGTTTCTATTTTCTTTGGTTCTTTGGCTTGTTTAATTAAAATACATGTAAAGTGTGATTTAATTTATTGATGTGGCTGGGTAAAATCTGTTTGTGTGCATTTCATATATTGTTCTCTTAATATTTGTGATTGTTAGAATATTAGAATAATATATTTAATATTAATATATTATAATATCTGTTAAGATTAGGTTTTATCCTAGAATATCTCATAGGATTAGTTTCCATATTTCTAGATAATTATTATGATTTGTTTCCTAATTACGAGTCTATATTGGTCAGTATAAATAAGCGTCAGTGTCTAGTCCTTTGTATTAATCAATTATCAACTATCAAGTATATTTAGTAATTATTCTTCTCCTCTCTTCTTTCTTTTTATCCAAAACCCTATAACTTCAACAGTGATAAAAGTATTAATACAACTTTTCATAGTTTAATTTGTTTACACTTTACAGTTTGGTATGCAAACTAAAAGGATTTATATTTCTTGTTCTTGTGGAGAAATTTTTAACTGGATTAAGGATAGGTTTGGTGGGATGGTCTCTGCTATTGTGGGGAATGAAGGGACAAGTGTCTTGAATCAAAGAAAACATCTTTCCCCACCATGTTAGAGACTTGAGGGAGTGGGAAGGCTTTTGCATTTGCTTTAGGCAACACTACTCATAAGTTTCCCACTCTTCTTCTCCATAGCTATCAGATCCATCCATTTCTCTGGGTTCCTCTCTCGACCTCTGTTAGGTATATGCTTTTCACTTTACTATGGAGTATTGTCTATGTGTGTGTATTAGGTACATGTGTAATTATGGTTTTAAATTCAAAGTATGAACTTGATAAATTGTGTTAGCTTGTGCCATTATTTTTTGAAATTCGGAGTGTGAAATTTACAAGCTATGATATATACGAGTTCAACCAGAGACTCAATGGTTTGACCAATGACCTAGTACTGAGTCGATGATCAGTTTTATAATATTGGTCCCAAAATGCACTCAAAGCGCATTTAATTTTATTTAAATATCAGCATTTTGTATATTTACTATTGATTTATTTAATTCGAAGTATGAAGTCTAAATCCAGTAAGACATTTTTTACCTTCTGTGTTTGTCGCTGCTTTTCATTAATTTAAAAGTATACAAAGTGAGCTTGGAGTGGATGCTCTACAATAATGAAAAAGATGTACTGTTGATGGGTTTTCATAAAGTTACACATTTTTTCTTTCAGCTTGATTGTTTAAGCCCTCCAGAACGACCCCATTAATCACTCTGGTTCAAGGGGGGAAACTGAAGAAAAGGTGCTGGTATCAGAATCACAATGCCAGAGGTGAGAATCATTGCGAAGAATTTCATGGACATGGTGGCTTCCATGCCCGCCATGAAGCTTGATAAGCTCTACGAAAATGGATTCATCTGTGAAGCTATTCTCAGGTAATTGTTTTATCTTATTTCTCAGTGGCATGGAGTTATAGTATTAGTAATTATATTGGATTTGAAGTTTCCAATTTATTTTCTTTTTCAGAAAACAATTGTGGATATTTTGCTAGGTTATTGAAAAAATAATGCATCTTTATTTGCCTTAATACCAGACTTTTACCAATGATTCATCTTCCATATTGTGTTTAGTTTTCATAGAATTTGTTTTTTTTGGAATGCAAAAGATCAGCGACTTTATGTTGCCATTGTTGTAGAATTGTTTTGGTTTTTTTTTCCCCTGCATGTTTAGAGTTAAGTGGGATAAGTATTTGTTCATGAGTTTCTTGAGTTCTACATTGTGGCTTTAACACATAAATATCTTAAAATATCAGGTCTCTTCCGCCTCTTGCAAAGAAATACGTCTTACAGCTGCTGCATATTGATGGCCCAGTGTCAGCTAAATTATTAGAGGAGTGGGTGCTTCCAGATGGATTTTCTAAACACAAAGTTGCCATTGATAGATTGGTTCAATTAAGAGTTTTCGTTGAAGCTTCTGACAGGTACATGATTACTCTCCCTTGAAATTTTATTTTCTTATATGTTCTATGAAGATGAAAAGTAGATATTTATGCTTCTTAATGGTTCAAACTAATTCATTTAATTTCAAATGGCAATTGGGCAAATGCTAGCCCTGAATATGGAATATAGAGATCTTTTTGTGACATGTCATAGTTCAACAGAAAATATTTGTCTATATGATTTTGTGCTGAATCTCTTGCACAGATCCATGCAAATTGTTTTGTCTTTCCCTTTGGTTCTTTTTGAACACTTATTTGTGTAAAGTTATGAATCATGTCATAGCATAAGGCCATTAATACCAATTGCATAGTTCTGTTCTTTCATGTTTTCAATTTATGAGGAACTGATATCAACATGTGTTTCATTTCTCTGGATTATATGTATTATTCTCTAGCTCTTTATGTGTGTCAAGCTTTAATGCTATTATCAGTTTGGAGCCTTACCTTATCCCTTTTATTTTAGTAATTTTTTCTCCTCCTGGTAGGAAGAATGAAAAGACTTACAAGGTTAATCCAACATTTCAGAGAAGTCTCCAGAAACTTTTAGTGCATGGGTGAGTGTATATTGTTTTATGTTCTTTTTCTGTTCATGGTAATAGTTATCTCATCTTGTTCCCTTGTTGTATGAGGATATACAATTCTTTGTTATTCGAGTCATGGATAAAACCCTTTCACTTTATTCATTTTGAGTTAACTAACCTAAATAGATTGTCAATGGTGCTATGGTGGGTGGTCTCTCCATAAAATTACATGACCAGAATGGCGTTCAATAGTCACTCTTCCATTCTGAATTTATTAAAAAAGCAAGTACTCTAATGAAGTTATTAAAATGTAGAATGTTGTCATCCTACAAATTCAATATTTGCTTTAATATGACAGTGGAACTTTGCCGAGGGAATCAATGCCTTCTAATATTACCGTGAGGCTCCCGACCTTAGAGGATCTTGAGGCTTATGCTCTAGAACAATGGGAGGTGCAGTGTTTTATCTTTTGATTCCAGTTTCTGTATTATCTATACATCTATTTAAGAATGTTATTCTTAATACTGTTTGTTACATATGTTACTTTAATTATTTGATATAATTAATCTGCAGTGGCTTGTTTAAATTTTGACTAAAATGAAGCCTAAACTCTCCCACGACTGTTTTGTGATGAACTAGTGTTTCTTGTTGCAACTTATAAGTCCAAGTCATGGTGAGAAGTCCTTAAATTTAAGTTCTTCTTTGATGAAAGTTTTCCAGCGGCGCCTCCTGAGTCAAAGGTTTTGTTTACTTCGCAGTATTACTTATCATTTGTAATAGTTGTTTGCACATATATGTGGGTCTTGCAAACTGTATCCCATATTTGATGTCATTTTTATGTATCAATACAGAGACAAAGAAGCTCCAAAATTAACCGAAAGTGGTTTCCAGTTTCTGGTATGCACCAATTGATTTATAAGCCAGTTGAACTTAATGTAATGCATTCTCCTAAAATTAGATTTTTTCCTTATGAATTACAGCTGATGGATACAAATGCACAGCTCTGGTACATCATCAGAGAATATATCTCCAATTCTGAGGTAGCTCTAACTGTTTATTTATTTATTTATTTTTTATGTTTTTGCTTTTTGTTTTCTGCATGCTCTTGATCATCCACTTTTTGTGCAGGAGAGAGGTGTTGATGCAGCTGAGTTGATCTCTTTCATGCTGGAGCTTAGTTTTCATGTCATTGGGGAAGTAAGACATTCTTGAAACTATTATGTTATTTCTATGTCACTTCCTTAAGTGTTGGTCTGATCAGACTTTTGTTGAGTCATTCCTTTTTCTCCAGAGTTGTCTTACTAAAATTGTTAAGAACTTCCTATACATGTAACTGCAATTTAATGCAACTTGACACTTGATTTTTCAATGCATTAGGCATACAATGTAAACACATTGACCGATTTTCAGAGGAACATAATTAAGGACCTAGCAGACCTTGGACTGGTCAAACTTCAACAGGTTATAATATTTCTGTGCTTATTTTGTAGATAATGTGATGAAGTTCACGATGATTTCAATTCTGTATATGGCTGTATTTGTCTCCCTTTTTTCATTCATTTTTTGTGACAACTTTATAGGGCAGGAAAGAAAGTTGGTTTATACCTACGAAATTGGCAACCAATCTTTCAGTGAGTTTGGCTGATTCATCATCTAGAAAACAGGTCTCTTCTTCGTTTCAGAATGGATTTATTTTGATAGAAAATTTAAAACATGGCCTTGTTTCAGTGTGTGGTTTCTGTTAGGGAAACTCCCTAACAGACATGCTGAGGGGTGGACTTGGTGGCTCTATAGTGAGTTTTGTTCGTTTCAGCTGCACTTTTCCTGTGTGCCTTGTCACATGGCCTTATATAAGTATTTGTTATTAGTATTAATTTATTTTATTTCAGTCAATATGGCGAAGTAATTTTGCTTGCATATTTTGGATATTTATGTTGGACAGGTTACGGAGTGTTGGTTGCTTAATCTCAAACATTCCAACTCACAGAAAACTCATGTTTATTAGAGTTTTCAAGTTTTATTTGATTACACTTAGGACATTTGTTGAATCTTGTTTGTGAATCTTTTGTTGAACATATCATCTCTTACTACCTCAAGCTGATGACCTCCTAATATGTCAGTTGATCTTTGGTTTTCTTAGGGTGTGTTTAGGAATTTGGAGAGAAGGGGAAGGGTCAGAGGGGAAGGGAGGAGGAGGAAGGAGGGTGAAGGATTTGTTAGTTATAAAAGGAGATCAAACACGGGGAAGGGAAGGGTTTCCTTGAAATCTTCCCCTTCCCTCTCTTCCTCTTCATTTTCCAATTCACAAATATACCCTTAATGAATTTATTCTTCCCTGTCATAGATTGTAACAATAAACATGGGTTTTTCCTTTTTATTTTTAAAATTTTTCCTGTAAAGATTTGTGAATATTAAATTATTAATGAATGTAATATGTCATTCTATTTAATTGTTTTCAGGGATTTGTGGTTGTTGAAACAAATTTTAGAGTTTATGCTTACTCATCTTCGAAATTACATTGTGAGATTTTGCGGCTATTCTCAAGGTATGCCACCAAATACTTTGAAGAATGTTATATTCTTCAATTTTCATCAAATAAAAAGCCTTTTTAGTCTTTCCTTCCTTTCCCCTGCCCTTTGTGTTTCAGAACTTCTTTGTGTATATTAGAAGTTGTTCTTCCTGGAAGATGTTTTTGAAGTCTCCTTAATTTATCTGATTCCATTTCTAAACGTATATGAAACCGTTAATTCAGCTTTGAAACTTCTTTAGCTATCTATTTCACCAAAATATAGTTGCTTAATCTCAATACCAGGTGTTTTTGTTTATTCATGCCTAAATATCTAATAGTAAATAATTGTTATGTAACCAGGGTAGAGTATCAACTTCCAAATCTCATTGTTGGAGCTATTACAAAGGAAAGCTTGTATAATGCTTTTGAAAATGGCATTACAGCAGAACAGGTAAGTATTAGAAATTTTATTGTAAATATCTGCTTGTAAATTATGGTACTTATTTACTGTGGATAGATGGTATATTTCTTGATATGCAGTCAGTCATTTTGGTCTCAACATTGTTTCCACAATTTCAGTTTTGTTAAGTAAGCCTTTACATAAGTAGTTCTGCCGAAGGAATATAGTAAACTAGTCAATTTTATACATGATAATGTGGTGGCCGACTTCAACCCTTTCTGCCTACCGACCTTTCATTTGAATGACCTAAATTGATGGGTAGATAGATCATATATGCACTTTTAGTTATTGTTTTTTTACTATTGTATACTTCTAGAGCCATGATATGCTTGTACTGTCTATAAAGCTTTTGACATTCTTTTATTATATTTTTAGGTTAGATTCTCTCTCTCTCTCTCTCTCTGTTTTTCTTTTTCGGATACTAGTAATCTATACTTACTTTCTTTTGTACAGAAAACTCAAGCAAACAAACCTAGAATTTCCATATGAACTTGCTTTGATCTATGTTAAACATTATGAGACCAAAAAAATCTAAGCTAAACATTAAGGAAATGCTGTGTTTGAGTTGACTTGTAGGAAGTTTACTTCAGACAATCTCTTATATTGCAGATAGTCAGTTTCATTCAGCAGAATGCTCATCCTCGCGTTGCAGAAAGGATACCATCTGTGCCTGAAAATGTCACAGATCAGGTTTTTGATCTTAATAATATTGTGTGTGTGCAGTGTTTATTTTCATTTTCTGATGTGTAGCCTGGTAATGGTGACAGATTAGGCTGTGGGAGTCAGATTTAAACAGAGTTGAGATGACAGAAGCGTATTATTATGACGAGTTCCCATCCAGGGTAAGCAATTTGAATAGCTTGTTTGGAAATTCGCTGGGAAGCCTTCCAAACTTACGTTTACTCGAAAGCAACTAGTTGCTTTGGGTTGAATGTATGCTTGGGGTTCCTCTAGCGGATTCCCAAACACACTATTATAATCTTTGAGTGGATGTATGTCTTATGCCTGTCTAATTCCGTGTGTCATTTGTGGGCAGGATGTATTTGAAGGTGCATGTGACTGTGCCAGGGAATGGAATGGTTTGTTATGGGAAGATCCAAAGAAGATGCATATGGTGGTCAAGACTGAGGTACATACGTATGTACGAGATTATTTACGCCGCCAAAAGTAGTAAGAAAGGCAAGACCATCTGATGCACCCTGCTCCTGCAAACCTGGAAAGAAATGCATTTTTTTGGCAACCACATGTCTTATTTCCCCCCCTTTGATGCTGTAAAACTTTTATATTTGCTACAGAATGAAAATAAAATTATAATTGTGTTCAAAGTATTACCACCGAGCACATGGGTCAGTTGGTAAGGGACTGTTCCAGCTTAACCAGTGGTCTCGAGTTTGAGCCATATATTTTTTGCAGGCTTCTACGGGCTGGCTCAGTTGGGCTAGCCCATTTTGCCGGCTTTACTCAAAGGAAGAGTTTTGTCGCCCATAGTGGTCCTACCCGGCTCAAACAGAATTCCCTCCCATGGAAAATACATGTGATCTTGCAAAAAACAAAAAGTATTATTTATTTATTTATTTATGCGTAATTTTTCAAATGGTTTAATTAAATAAATATATACATATCATAAAAGAAACTATATATGCCCTAATTCTTTTTTATAATGCTAATACATGGAATAATGAAAATGAACTGATATTTTTTTTTTTTGATACAGGGATATATCGGTTGATTGTTTATGCCTAAGGAAATATTGTTAATGTTTCATTCCAATGTAAAAGAAATAGGTTCGGGTGCATTATGTCCATTGCTTACAACCTCATCCAAGAGCCATTTTTGTAGGTTAGGAGAAGGGGTAGAGCTGGTATGCATGTGACAAGTTAAACTAAAGTCCAAAATTCTTGATATATATCAAACTGACCTTGTAACCGCACCCAGATACACAAGCATGGAAACATTCCTTATGATACAGGAAGGGAATAATCATCATTAATTTGCAAAGAAATCCATACCATAATTAATCTTAAGCTATTGAAAAGCCAATTAGTTCTGCCATGGCAAAGCCATAACTTGAGTACTTGACAAAATATATTCATTTTATGTTTCTTCAATAGCGATGACTAACATGCTCTTATGAAATATGAAGGAGTAAACGCTTAATTTAGTCTCTGAAAGATTTGAGGTCGGTCACATTAGTCCCTGAAATAAGGAAATTATATTTTCGTCTCTGAAAGATGAAAAATTCATTCAATTTAGTCCTTTTCAGGAATTAAATTGACATTTAAAAAAATGTTTCAAGAACTAAAGTGAACGACTTTTTTATCTTTGAGGGACTAAATTGAATAATTTTTCTTTTTTTAGGGACGAAAAAGGTAACTTCATTCTTTCAAGGACTAATATGATCGACACCAAATCTTTCAGGAATCGAAATGAGGGTTTACTCAAATATGAAGTAAATAATATTGCGTCGTCCGATTTCTTCAATGCTAGTGGTTTAGCTATTAAACAAAGTGGTGCCAAATTCCCATAGTTATCCAACCTGACAAAGCTAGCAATTATTGTATTAAACTAGATTTATTACATAAAAACAAAATTTAACATAATTTACCAAGGATAGGAGAATAAAAAATCCTCAGTGACTAATATGATAGTTTTGATACAGAAGTTATAAAGCCTAGATTTTGAGTAAAAGATTTTATCTCGATAGCATTCATACACACTCCAATAAAAAACTATTTTTGATTTCTTAATTAGTATCCTAGGAACACTCATTAGCTTTTTCCTAATAATAATAATAATAATAATAATAATAATAATAAAAATAAAGCTTCAAAGTGGTCTAATAATAATAATAAAAATAAAAAATAATAAAAAAACTGCAAAGTGGTCTCACAATCCTCAAAGATCTCTAATTGCACATTTTTTTTAGAATACTCGCCCACCAATAAATATAGCAGGAATTGTGAGTGCTAAATAAATGTAAACAAGGATATAATATGATATGATATGACATGATATGATAGAATAGACGAGTTAGATAGAAACAAGATAGGATAAGAGCATGATAAGCTCTTATCATGTCCCATGTTTGATGCACACTAGGATAAGAATGCGGATAACATTATTTTATCTTATCATACCTTTGAAATGAACAGATGATAATAGGATATGATATAAAAAATATTGATATGACAAAATTACCTTTATTATAAAATTGAATTGAATTTAATTTTTTTGACTTTTCAATAAACATACATGAATAAAAATTATTTATTTATGAAAAAAATGTAAATTTAATAAAAAATAAAAATATTAAAAATATTATAAAATATCATAAAGGGGGAGAAAGGAGAGGGGGAGTGAGGAGAGAAGAGGGAGAGGAGAGAGATAAAGGGATGAGAGAGAGAAGGAGAGAGGAATGAGAAAGAGAAGAGAGAGGGAGGGAGTGGAGAGGGAGGGGAAAGGGAGATAGAGGGGGAGACAGGGCAAATGAGGAAGAAAAAATTATATCCTATCATATCACTCTCTAACCCAGCTCCGCCTTAGGATAAGAATTACATTAGGAGGAAAGGATAAGATAAGCCACATGATAGAGTTATCATATCCTATTGGTGCAACAAGTACATGATAAGTGATATGATATGATAAATTTATCATATCTTGTCTCTTATCCTATTCACCAAACAGGCCCTTAAAGAGTAAACACAACACCAACACACACCATAATAAGCTTACAAAGAGATCATCAATCATAATTGGTATAAGAACCTTTAAATGAGCGTGAAATATATTGTTTCCTGAGTTAACCTCCATACCTAAAGAAACTTGACCACGTATAATATAATTCAAAAATATTAAAAAAATAATTTGAATGATTCCAAATATACTCTATCAACTACAACAAAAATCTTATTTTGCGGCGGTTTTTTGTTTAAACCAGCGCCGGTTTAAACAGCCGTAGAAATTATTTGCAGCGGTTCTTTAACTGTCACAATATCGTGCGTCAGAGAATTACTTCACGGCGGTTTTATAAACAACCAACCGCATAAACATAATATATATAGCGGCGGTTTCAAATGGCAGCAAGTATATAAATTTAAGAGGTTAATAAATGTTATGACCGTTGTTTTGAACCACCGTAATATTTGTTTCTGTTTAAAAAAATAAATTTTAGATATTTGCTTCTTTACTCGCAAAAAAAAGTTATGTTTTTTAAAAATATTCGCGAAGCGCAATTAATTACAATTCGTACAAATATATATATATATATATAACATAACAAATTCCAACCAAATAAATAACACATAATTTGATAATTAGATATTCAAAAAATATATTATATTAAATAATAATAATTCCACACACATATATATATATTTTGGTAAGCAAAGAGAAGTAATAATTAAATTAAAAGGAGTACAAGGGTACTCCAACCCATATACAAGGCAAAAGAACAATAAAGAAATAATAGGGAACAATTATGACATACCCCCACCAAAAGCCAAACCAAGAGGCCAAATCAAAACAGACCACCTAAAATTACACCTAAGCCAAACCAAATTAAAGTTGACGGCTAGACAAAGTGTAAAAAACAAAACCACTGCCAACTAGCTATTCCTATTGCTGCAGAATTAAAATAAAACCAATGAAGATAATAGAAAACCAATCTGATAGTCCATGAAAAACTCCGATGCAAACAAACCAAATACCACCAAAAAGCCACCTCCAAATAGATATACCAAGGCTCACACAGAGAACGAAACAACATCTCTACAAGATCGCATCAGAAAAGAACATTAATAGGATCAATTCAGAAGTTTAGACACCCAGCAGGGTTAGCTGTCCAAGAAGAGAAAGGATACAGAAAGTAGGATCCTTAACACTAAGCCATTTCCAACTTCTCAGTTTAATAAGTTCTAATAAATCAGTTGGGCAATAAATACTGTCTGAGAAAATTGTACCATTTCTTGCTAACCAAATAGTCCAAATTACAGCTAGTCAAACAGCAGTCCACTTCAAACGAATTTTGGAAGAGCAATTAGGGAATCCCAAAAATTGTGAGAAGTGCATATGACAAGTATTATGCTGCACAGAAACAAATCCAAACCAGTCTAGACAAAGATTCCAAGTTTGAATTGCAAAGTAACATTAAAAAAAATATGAGACGTTGATTCCACATCCAAACCACACCATGCACAACAAGAATCGGAAACCAGAGCAACCTTTCTTTTAACCAAATTCTGCTTCGATGGGATTCTATCTAGCATAACCTTCCACGCAAAACCAGACACCTTTGATGGAACAAATTTACACCAAAGGAAGCTATGCAAAGGAAAATCTGCATAAATACCATCATTAACAATAGCTTTATAGGCTGATCCCACTGAAAATTGCCCGCCATTATCACCTCTCCAAAGCCAAGAATCTTCTCTCGAATCATGGAGGTGAACATCGTTTAAAATTTCCAAGAGCAATGATAATTGTTGCATTTCCCATTGAAAAAGATCTCTCCTCCAGCACCAATTCCACTGAACTCCTCCCTCTAACTGTATAGCGAGATCAACAATAGTGGCATCTTTATTAACTGTAACTGAAAACAACCTTCTAAACCGATCACATAAAGCAAAAGATCCACACCATCGGTCCTTCCAAAATAAAGTATGTTTCCCATCCCCAATCAACTTAGCACATCTACTAGAGAACCACATGCTTGCAATATGGTCACCATGTTCAATTGACCACAAATCAGACCACCACCTAGACACACTCCTCCGCTCACTACTCCCCCTCACAGAAGAATCACCATAAAGAGATAAGACTACCCTATGCCATAAACTTCCCCTCTCAACTAATAACCTCCATCGCCACTTTCCTAACAAAGCTAGATTGAAAGAATACAAGTCTCTAATGCCCAAACCCCCGTGTATTTTTCCCTACAAACAACATCCCAAGCCACCCAAGGTATTTCCTATGCTCATCATCCCCCCCCCCCACAGAAAATTAAGAAATAAAGATTGAAGTTTAGAGATTATACCTTTAGGAGCCTTGAAGAAAGAAAGATAAAAGATCGGAATTGAACTTAGGACAGATTTCAGCAGATCAATTCTACCACTAAAGGACAATGTCTTGCACTTCCATCTTGACAACCTTTTTTGCACCTTCTGAACTACCAGATCCCAAGTCTTCAATCTCCCTGGATTCGCCCCAATGGGAATCCCCAAATAGATAAAGGGAAAAGACCCAACTTTAAAATTCAGGAATAGGGCCATAAGTTCCAGCCACCTTTCCTCAACATTAACACCAATTAATTTACTCTTATAAAAATTTACTTTCAAGCCCGCCACCAACTCAAACAGTTGTAACACAGATTTAATAGCCCAAACATTTTGCAAAGATTCCTCACCCATGAAGATAGTATCATCAGCATACTAAAGATGTGAGACTAGAACTTGATTCATGCCGACAAAGTACCCCTTAAACAACTGTAAATGCACTGCTTTACACATCAATGAATTAAGCCCCTCAGCAGCAAGTAAAAATAAAAAAGGTGCCAGTGGGTCTCCTTGTCTCAAACCTCTACCAACCGGAAACTCAGTAGAAGGACTACCATTTAACAGAACTGAAACTCTAGCAGTACTCAAACACTCAGCTATCCAACGTCTCCATTTTAGGGGGAATCCCATCCTCTCCATCCAAATTGCAGGAACTCCCAGTTGACAGAGTCATAAGCTTTTTCAAAGTCCACCTTAACAAACAAGCATGACTTTTTCAGCCTTTTAGCCTCCTCAAGAACTTCATTTGCAATTACAACACTATCATAGATACATATGTCCTTGACAAAAGCAGATTGGCATTCAGCAATGACCTTACCAATCACCTTACGCAACCTGTTTGCCAAAAGTTTAGCCACTACTTTATACATACAACCTATAAGGGAAATAGGTCTATATTCCTCCACTTTTTGAGGACAGTCAGTCTTAGGCACAAGGACAATGAAGGAGTTGTTAGATCCTTTGACAAATTTACCATTAGAATGGAATTCATTGACAAACGCCAAAAAATCATTTTTCAATATGTCCCAAAAATCCTTGATAAAATTGAAATTAAAGCCATCCGGACCTGTGCTTTTGGAACCTTCACACTCCCAAATTGCAGACTTCAGTTCTTCCTTCGAAAAAGGCAAAATCAGAGATGAGCCTTCCTCTTGTGACAAAGATTTAAAATCCAGACCTTGTAGATTTGGCCTCTCCCACTGCGAATCTTGAAAGTGATCTGCAAAATAACATTTGACTGCTTCCTTAACAGCACAAGGATCAGAGTGTCTTTCACCATTCACCTTCAAACTTCTAATGTCATATTTTAGTCTCCTTTTATTGATAAAGCCATCGAAAAATTTTGAATTCGCATCCCCTTCTTTCAACCAAGAAATCCTTGACTTCTAAAATAGTAATTGCTCCTTTAGAGACATATAAAAACTCATATTTGCCTTCCACTCATTTCTTTTCTGCAATTCTTCATGCTGTAAAACCATCAGCTCACTTTTCAGATCAAAGATATTAACATTTTCTTTGGCCTCACTTATTTTATGATCCAAATCGCCAAAGACATCCTTATTCCACCTACGCAATCTGATTTTCATTTCCTTAAATTTTTCTTTTAAAACAAACGCAACTTTACCTTCAACTTTTATATTTTCCCATTGAGATTTCACAAAATCAGCATACCGAACATCATTCCTCCAACAGTCCAGAACCTTAAAAGGCTTTGGACCCCAATTTACATTCTCATCTTTTAACAAAATAGCACAATGGTCTGAAACCCCTCTCTTTAGCCCCCACTGTGAAGTATGAGGCCATTGAACTAACCAAAAAGGAGAAACTAGAAATCAATCGAGTCTGCTCATGCAAGACCCATCAAATTTATACCACGTAAATTTTCTTCCAATTAATGGTAGATCAACCAGATCAGCCTCCTGAATAAATCCCCCAAAGCTAATGATATCTTCATCCCTCCAGAAACTAGAAGCTCCTCTCCTCTCACTCATAGACTTAATTGCATTAAAATCTCCTCCTAGGCACCAAAAATCACCACCCCTATTTGTTTTGACTTCTAACAACCGGGACCACAAGTGTTTTTTACGGCTGACATCACATGGGTCATACACATTCACAAAGCAACATGGTATTCTTTCTATACCACACAGACCATGTATACCAATGAAGCTTGTGTCAGAGAACACTTCAATTAATGTGAAAGTGGACTTCCTCCAAAAAGAAAGAAGCCCTCCTGACATACCTTCTGAAGGTTGATACACCCACCCATAATCTACGCTGCCCACCAAACTTGCACAGAAAAGACCATCAATAATTTCTTTTTTAGTCTCTTGAATGAACAAAAAATCAACATTTTCAGACATAATCAGTTTCCTTATCTCCATTTTCTTCAACCTGCCCCTATACCTCTTATGTTAATTGATGCTACTATCATAACAAATAAACAACTCCTAATTCTGACAACCAATAGCTCATAGCCCTCCTTCAACTCTACCGATTGCCACCCTATCTCTGATTTCCAGGGCATTTAATTTTTCCGTCGTCACCTTATCACCACCTGAACCACTCACCCCCAGTTGTTTACCAATGTCCCAAACTTTCCCTGCTACAATACTAGAAGGCAAATCAACCAACAAGCTAGCATTTTCTAAATTCAAGTCAGAACCACTTACAATCTTTGTAGTACGCTTCCTGGGTCTCCCTCTCTTTCTTTTTGCCCGGCCATTGCCTATGTCTTTGATCCACGGACACATCCCGAGCATATCTTCTAACCCCTCAGCTGGAAAAATGGGTACATCGCAAAGCTGACCCCCCTCAAAAACTGATTGGAGTTCCACATTATTAGCTCCTCCAATGAAAGATTGATGGGCTGACGAAGGCAAAAAGACCACCATCTGATTATCATCTTGATTTAAAAGATCCTCATTCACATCAATACTCTCCACACCTTGACTTCTCTTGGGGGGACTATTTGGAATTTGGGTATTCTCCATACTCCATGCATTGACGTCGGAAGCTCCTTGACGAGTACACGTGTCCTGAATCAAATCACACCTCTGCTGTTGTTGTTCCGCGAGTATTGGGCCATCCTTCTCACATGGATCATGGGATAATTGCTTCGCATCATAATCATTGTCTCCAATAGGCCCAACCCACTTCAACACCTGGCTATTTACAATAGACTCGCGCCCTATATTAGTAGAAGACACATTTCCATGTTGCCCCCCTTTTAACGCGTGGATGATTGAAAAAAAGGACACATTTCCAAAGCCCAAGTCAGTTAGCTCCGCGAAATTACGCCCAGCGTCCAGCTCTTTTTTTGTCGAACCCAGCGTCCAGCTCAACATCATGGGAAAGGGTATCATCCAATTGGGCCACTTCAACATCAATTGGGCCTAATTCTTTTGGACAAGCTGCAGCCGCACCAAATCCCTTTGAACAGCGTGAGTCTTCCAACAAATTACAATCTCCCCTAAACCAAATCAATCTGCTGATCTTGCGCTATTGTACCAGAATTATTCCGGAGATCATTGGAATCTTCAATTCCATTTTGAAATTTAAACAACTCTCGTTCCTGTTGCATCCCACCAACGATTATATCCCATCCATTTTCTCCAAAAAACTCATCATCTGAAGATACTTGAGAAGTAGATTCCGACTGGGAATGAACAATTTTCCTCTCGGCTAGGACTCTCCAAGGTTCAGAGAACAAGTCTTCAATAACATTGATTGAATAAACAAAATTATTAATCTTCACTTTCAACAACCTGTTAATAATCTCCAAAGAAGTGGTATGATTTAACATCTGGGCTACATCCAATCTGCTCCTATTCTTTGTATTAGTGTCAATACACACATATCCGCCGAAATGAATTGAAATTGTCTTGAAAAAATATCTCTAACCAAGCATGTGCCGGAACACCTTGACACCTGACCCAAACATACCTCCCTCTTGGGACGTCTGCCGGAGTCCATGGTCGAACGGAAACAAACCAATTTAAAAACATATCCAATTCTTTTATCAACGAATCTAAATCTTCTTCTTCATGAGGTTGTAAAAGGACCAGATCTCCCCCCATAGGAATAACTTTAACAGACCAAATTCCACCAGCTATAATTTTATCTTGTAGCATGAAAACTTCATCAGGTTGGTGCACTTGACCAACAAAGCAATTATTCAGCCATTCCATATCCTTATCCGAAACTTGAAACTCTAGCCCATTCCACCTGGGATCATCTTCAATTTTCTGAGACACTTTTGGTTTCCATATCCGCTTCACCGTCCCTTAACAACTTCCACATAAGACCGACCCGCCGTTACCCCATTATTATGATCATCACATTGCTCCAACTCCCCTTTTGTCTTTGCTCTTGTATCCACAACCACGGTGTTTTTATTCCTGGAAAATTTTGAAATGATAATCTGTAGTTTATAATCACCAATCCAAATATGTCGCAAGAGTTCCTCTAAATGGCAGGATCATCATTATATTTGAATCTAACAAATCCAAATCTTTGCCCTCTCCTGTCGCGCTTCTTAGGGATGTATACATCCTGTACACTGCCACCCCATAAAGAAAAGACTTTCCAGAGATCCTCCACACCAAAAGCATCTGGAAAATTAGAAAAGAAATACGTTTTGCACCCATCAAACCTTCTACCACTCTGCACTCCTCGCCGATCCCACCCATTCTTGTGTGACTCATTGTCCTTTGGTAGTCTTGAATCCTTCCGTAGAGTGTCCAACCCCGATCTCAAAGCTTTCCCCCTTCTTGATCTCACTAAAGTCCACTCATCCTCTCTCTCGCACTCATCCACTCACCCTCTCTCCATATATATGTACATCTCTTTATACTCACATCTCATGTTTTTTATATAAAACTTACGTATACTCCCAAATAATGATTACAATCATTACAAAATAAAAAGTCATTTATTGATCCTAAAATAAACTACTTTCCAAAAAATATACACGATAGAATCTGAATGGAATGTATCAATCAATATGAATTATTCCCCTGCAGTAAAACTTTAAAGCTCCAATGAATTAACATGCCACCCTTTAATTGAATTATCTTGCCATTCTTCCATTGCCTATTAATTAATATCCCTGCACAATGAATGAAACAATTAATTAATATCTAATCATATTAGTTTTTAAATTCAAAAGCAGGAAAGTAAAATTAGAAAACTCAGTTAAATGAAATTTAATTAAAATTCAATAACATAACCTACAACTCTTTAATTTTACTGTAACAAATTTATGATGGGCATCATAGTTACAAAATAATATCACACATGGCTAAAAAATAGAGAGAAAAATTGGAACTCACACGCAATATTTTACATGGAAAACCCTCCATTGATAAGGGAAAAAACATGGGCAATGTTATAAAAATTTTCACTAAGTGGAAGATGGTTATAACCTCTCTCTCTAAATACAAGAAGAGAACAATTACACTCTTTCTAGAAATAGGAGAAACAACTCTCTAAAATTAGGAAAAACACTCACTCGACACTTATGGAATCCTTCACTTTGTAGTGAAGGTGGTGTGTTTAACAATGGATGATAAAAAAATGATGCAGGAAGTCGCTATTTATAAGTGAGGAACCTCTCCACATGGTCCATGATATACATGATGACTCTGGAGAACGATGTAGGAGGTTGATTGTAACGTCCAAATTTCTAAATCCGAGAATAATGCTCGTTGTAAGCAAATTCCCGAATTCCTGAAATTATTTCGCGCCATTATCAATATCGTTGCAAACATAATTCATATAGCGCTTAAGCATTCCAATGTTACTTAAACTTTATATGAAAACATACTTAAGATATTGCAACACATATGCCATCAATGGCTCAATACAACATCCAATATACATAGCCAACCATGATTGGGATACCACCATACATGTGCTCTCACAAGATAGAAAGGGCCCAAAGGCTGCACATGTGCAATCATATCCCACAAATGGATTACTAACAGATGTCATATACATGTCCCAAAATAAGGAGCTAGATACATCAAGTCTGCATAAAATCAAATAGCAAAACAATAATAAGCATCTCCAAGGTCACTGACCGGTCCAAGTAGGAACCTGTGCATCTAAAAAACAACCACAGAATGTGTGGTGAGACTAGTGTCTCGGTGAGTATGACCATGCAACAAGCAGTGTGGGGGAGAGCAGGCACATGCTATGCAACAGAAATCCACAATCAAATCATAACATAAATGGCTCATCTCAATATAAACATGATATGCATAACCTACATTACCCGACAAACGAGGCCTTTTCACTAATTCTAGGGCTAGACCTGAGTTTAGACCACAAAAAACGTATTCCTTGGGGACTATTACCCGCCATTATTCTAGGGGTCAAAACCTAAGTTTTATCTGGGAACCGAAGTCCATAATTCTGGGGATCGAAGTTCAATTATTCTGGGGACCGAAATCCAATCTTTCTTAAGCATTAATCTGGGTCGAAGCCAAAATATATTTTTATCTAGGAGCCTAAACTCAACCACTGGGGCTGGAGCCAAAATACTTTTTTATTTGGGAGCCTAAGCTCAACCACTGGGGCCGAAGCCAAAAATACATTTTTATCTGGGAGTTGAAGCTCAACCACTGGGGCCGAAGCCAAAATACATTTTCTGATTATCTAGGGCCAAAGGCCGAATGCGTTATGCATGCATATCATAGAAATAGAATTGTTCATGGGCACATAACTTATTTCTAAAACTATGAGTAAAACCCTAAGCAAAAAAACCCTAGGGAATTCCTCAACAATATCCAACCTAACATATAATAAATCATAAGAGAGGGGGAAGTCATCACAATAATCACACATAGCCCAAAAGAAAGGGGAAGGAGAGGATTAGGGTTCATGGAAGGGACTTCACACAAAATGGAGTGGAGTGTGTGAGCTATACTCACCTAAAGGTAGCTCAAAGAGGAAGGGAAAGTGAGGTGTGAGGGGTGTGAATGAGCAAGCCTCCTTCTCCTTCTCCTTCTCTAAGCTTAGACGAGCTTCTCTCTCTAGACCCTCTCTCTAAAATTGGTGGGGAAGGTGAAAAATGAGGAAAGAAACCCTAGAACTTTGTTTTAAAAGTTGGCCTCTCATATTTTCGCTCAAGCAAAATTATTTCGCTTGAGAAAAATTAAAATAGTGGCATTCTGCCTGATTTTCGCTTGAGCGAGAGGATTCTCGCTCAAGCAAAAATGACAACATTTCAAACCCCTAATTTTGCTGATATTTTCGCTCAAGCGAGAAATTTCTTGTTGAGACAAGCTCACCTCCAAGAAGTTTTTAATATGACAAACTGACTAAGTTTAAATATATATATGAGATGCATCTTGTGTTACTAACTGTGTGCTTAAGTGTGGCAGAGACTTTCTGTATCTAATTACTGCAGGAATACATGAAGCCAGAAAGGATCTTTATACCACTAAGATAAGCTAAGTCATGAGTAACAAGGACACAAGATCAGAAGCCATTAAGAGTCATTAAGAGCTTTTACAGCAGCTGTATGTTTCAAGGATTAGACAAGAGCTCAAGAAAAGTTAAGTTACACATACAACATGTGTGTTTGAATCAAAACAGAAAATATACAACTAAGCTAATCACTAAGTCTATGGAGAAAACACTCCAACAAGATTCAGATATAAGCACAACTTGAGATGCAAGCCTATGTTCAGAAGCTACTATCAGAAGAGATCATAGTTCAAGCAAGCATAAGCGTGAAGCCAAAGGAGACTCAAGCTCAGCTTGAGATGCAAGCCATGAACAGATGCAAGTTCAGCTTGAGACGCTGTCTCATGGACAGACGTGGAAGGACGAGATCTCATCAAAGATGCAAGAAAATCATAAGAGACTCTGGATAAAAGCAAGACTGCATGCTCAATGATAGAAGACAACAAGTGAGGTCAGCATAAAGTCAAACAAGTACACAAGGACACTGACACAGTGGCCCTAGCCTGAGAAAGCTGCTGTACACCTACGTGGAAAGCCTGTCTCGTTGCTGTGCTCTCCAACAGTTAGAAACGACCATATAACGACTAGTTCTCTAACTGAAGATACAAAAGATGAAGTAAATGGTTGGATCACAAGAAGGGGGGTTGAATTGTGATTCCTTTTTAAAATTCTGCAAGTTATCTTCTAATAAAATTCTGCTCAAGGTAAGTTCTTGGCTTTTATCAGAAGATGGATTCCCAAAAGGTTAATTTTAAGTATAATGCTTATTATGCTGAAAATAGGATTCCTTTGATGGAATCAATTAAGTTAACACTTACTTAGGTATTAGGTAGCTTTTAAAATCTTTTTATAATCATGCCATAACTAAGAGAGTAAGGAAAAGAAGAGAACACAAAGGATTTATACTGGTTCACCTTTTCCAACCAAAGGCTACATCCAGTCCCTACCTCAAGTAGGATTTTCTCACTAACCAAACTCAATTACAACCTTGGGTACACACTACCACTAGTATTCTTTTCCCACAGCCTCTTCAGGCTTCTTTCAGAAACACCAAACACTTAGAAACAAGTTCTGTCTTCTTACAGTACTTTCTGCAGAAGCACAGAATCTGAAATCTGCAGAACTTGCTTCTGCAGATCCCAATCTCTCACAGGCTCACACTTGAGCCTTTACAACCTCTCAAATACTTCACCTGATCAGTCACAAGAGATTTTACAGCCAACCAATCTCTCTGACTCAGTAGAAGCACAAAGCTACAAAGGTAAAGTACACAAATCTCACAAAGCTCACTAGATTACAATCAGAACAGCAGCATCAGCTTCTAGTGAGCAAAACTCCCCCTCAACAATGTATATTAAACAATGAGAGAAAAACTGAGGAGAGAGAAAAAATGTTCCAGAAGCTGGCAATGTAAGACCAGATATTGTTTTATGCTTCTGGAGAGAGAGGTGTGTCTCAATGTGAAAAGAGCACCTCCTTTTATAGGTGAGGAGCCTTGTAGCCATTGGAATGCAGTCAAAATGACCCAGCTGTGATGCTTTGACAAGTCCCTTTCAGGTACAGCTGTAAAAGCTGACTGGTATAGCTGTCTTGTTGACTGGTCTTCATGCTTCTACAGAACTTGCTTCTGCAGACAGCAAAACTGGCTCATTTCTTCACCAATGCTTCTGTGAATTTTCTGAGGATGATTTCTGGATTATTTCAAGTGTATTTCAACTTGTGTAACTCAGCTAAATCATCAGAAGAATCATTTTATTTTTCTGCCTTAATTTGCTGCTTCTGCAGAATTCATATGTGTATGTTGCTTCTGCAGAATTCTGTTAATGTGTTGTTTCTGCAGAATTCTGCTTCTGATGAACTGCAGATGTTTCTCATGCTTCTGTGAACTATTTGAGGTTCCACAGTTGATATGTCTTGAGCATAAAGTGCTATTATTGCTTTGTTCTTGAAATTTTCTCTTAAAGTGAATCTCCCTTCTAATATGTCTTCATTTGATGTTCTTTGGAAGCTTCTTCATGCTTCTAGAAGATATGAGAAGTGCTTAACAGCTTCTGATTACTTTGAATGAGTTATCTTGAATTTACTCATTTTAATTTCAAGTTGTCCTTCACAGATTTGTCATTCCTTTTTAGTTTGCTGCTTCTGCTAGTTATTGGAATGAAATTTCTCATGTATTTCATGCTTCTTATGTTTCTCATATTTCTCCTTCTTCAAGATTAGACCTATTGCTTCTGGATACATACTCAAATGAAAATGATTAGTCTTCTTTGAAATCAGAATTATACTAAGTGCCATTTGATTTGGTTGTCATGATTAAAACCACTTTGAGGGGATATTTGAACCTTACAATCTCCCCCTTTTTGATGATGACAACTTATTCAAATTTGCTTAGATAATTCTGATTTTTGATACCAAACTCCCCCTGAATGTTGGCATTTATTATAGTTGCAAATTGTATGAAAGAGTTGTAATTTGGATCAATTAATTTGCAACAGAAGCATGTATAATCAACAAGCATATGAATATGCAGCAACTAATATCAATATGCATCAAAAAACATCTTTTGTCATTCATAATTCATGATTAAGCAGAAGTACATCAAAATGATATTGATCACAGTCAGATCAAAAAAATCAGCCAAGTATCAGCCCTGATCCCTAAAATTTATCAAAAAAATCAGCCAAGTATCAGCCCTGATCCCTAAAATTTAGCCTTAACTTCCTAGTACTACTTCTCCCCCTTTGTCATCAATCAAAACAACCTAAGGGAATGTATGGAGAGAAGCAGGATCATCATTAATCACTTGGATGGAGAGGAGTGATCAGATGATGAAGAGGTAGAAGGCTGAAGCAGATTCTGTGGGGGCTGAAACTGTGTGAAAGGCATGGGAGGTACTTGAGGTGCAAGGACAGGAAGAACAAAGTTGTTGATCCAAAATTGATGTTGAGTGAACCTCTCAATCATCTCATTTACAGTATTTTGTAAGGTGTTGACATTTGAAAAAAGCTTCTTCATGTCAGACTTCACCTTCTGTATATTTCTTTCCACAGATTTTGAAGGAGAAGCACTGGATGATGGGTTTGTAGCAGCAGGGGCATCTTGCTGAGGATCAGCCCTTTCTTTGGTGGCTGCTTCTGGTGGCTTCTCACTGCTCAGCTGCTGGATAAAGGTGTTCATGGAAGACAGATGGGAGGAAATAGCTGGAATATTGTCTAGGATAGGTGCAGCAGTAGGTAAGTCAGAATCTAAAATAGGAGAAGCAAGGAACTGGTTTACCATGTCAGTTCCAAATGTACCCAAGGAAGGAGCAGAAGCAGTTGCTGTTTTCTGTGCTTCTTCTTCTGCTTGTTTCTCAACTTCTGGTGCTTCTTCATCTGGAAGAGTTTTCATTGGGGAAGGAGAATGTTCTGGAGAAGCAATCTGAGATGAATGAGGGGAGTATGGGGAGCCTTGAGCAAGATGGGTCAGTGTGTCAACTGCCATACCTTCTGCAGAAGCACTGATAGTTTCTTGAGGATCTTCTTCTAATGGTGCTTCTGTTGAAGTAGACTTGGGTTGTGAAGCAGCTTCTTCATCCATGATAGGGTCCAATGATAGTGATGTGGAAGATGAGGATTTAGCAGATATTTCTGGAGTAGGAGAAGGAGAAGATATTTTTGGATTCTTGGTTGAGGGTTCTTCAGAGGCTTCAGAAGTACTGACAGAGATACCTTTCCTCTTTCTGGAGAAGGTATGGAATTTTTTCTTCTTTGTCCTAGGTGCAGTGCTTTCCTCTTCCTCACTTGGGCTTGAATAATCACTGGATGGCTCAGGCTTCTTGATCAACATCCTTTGAACATTTATCTTCCCAAAGAAGCCGTAGTTTCTACTGGAGGCTTCATCTTCTAGGGAGATATTGTTCTGTCTGAAGATTCTGGTGAGTAGCATCCCATAGGGAAGGCTTGCATATGCCCTTTGGGGGTTTGCGGATGAGATCATGCTTCTAAGGATGGGGTAGGGTAAGGAAAATGATTTACCAGAGAGAATATGGTAAATAACCATTAAGTCATGGTCTGTGACCTTTTCTAGAGTTCCAGCTCTTGGTAAGATGGAGTAGCAGCACAGCTTGTGAAACAGTCTACAGATTGGTATTAGTTTGCTTGATTGAGGCTGAGAGGAGGAGTTTAAGAAGATTTTTTTCTTGACTTCTTCCTTAGTTATGTCAGCAGCAGAAAACCAGTCATCATATAGATGAGGATGATCATCTTCACATCCAATTGCTTCTGCAATGGTCTCAGCTGTGATCACCATTGTTGCTCCTTTGATTTCTACAACCAAGGAATTGCCATCACTTTTATACTGACTTGCAGAAGCATAAAATGCTTTCACCAGTCTCTCATAGATTGGCTCCCTCATGAGAAGATAATCACCCCAATCTTGTTTTTGGACAAAGTGTCCAATGTCCCATCCACACTTTCTGATTTCTTTGATTAGAAATATTTTCCCAGGAATGACAGCCTTCCATTCCCATTTTTCATTGAAGATTTTCAGCAGTTTCTCATCTTCAAAGAGATCATGATTGGAGTCAAGTGATGCTTCTGAAGAGTTTCTTTCCTCCATAGCTTGATTTGAGCATACTTCCTTTCCTTTGTCAGCTTTGGGGCTTTCATTTTTGAGAGGAGAAGCAGCTGTGTGAGATGGAGGAGTAGCTGAATGAGGGTCTATTTCTATAGGTTTATTGGGGTCATTTCCTATGGTTTTGAAGCTAGCCTTGTTCCTATCTGACCTTCTAACATAGACTACAGAGAGAGCTGGTTCTTTAGAGATGGTTTTCACAGAAGGCTTTGGTGTAGTAGGAAGCTTTGTGGGTGAAGGCTTAGGTTGTGGTTCTGGTTGAGGTTCAGTGGCTTCTGGTTCAGTTTGGGATATGATATGAGGTTTAGAGTCTTGATGTTCTGTTTGGGATTGAGGTTCAGCAGAAACAGAGACTTGCTCTGTGGATTGACTGAGTGCAGGGGGATTCAGTTGTTTCTGGATCTTCATAGGGCACAATCTCATTTCCCATTATGATGAAGTCTTCAGATTCTGAAGAGGAGTGGTCTTTCTTTTCCATTGCAACTTGCTTAATTCTCATGAGGGCGAGGAGCTTAGAAACAGAGGAAGAAGAATGTGACAGAGTTGAGGAGAGTTTATCGTGGAGGAGAATGAGGATGTCTTTCTCAGCTAAGAGGTATTTTAAAAGGGAAGCTAACTAGCCGTTGTTTCTTTTGAGAGGAAGAGAGAGAGAGAGATGTGTGCGCAGCTTTTTAGGGGTTGGTTAATGACCAACGGTCATTTGCTTTAAATTTCCCTAATTATGCAACAACTACTTTGTACTCTTTCAGCTAGAGACAAAAGTTAGCTTTCCATATTCCTTTTGTAGCTCTTGAAAAAGGCTATGGATGTAGTTTGACTTTGCATAGAAGGGATAAACAATGTTGTGCCCAGACAAGGACATTTCCCAGCATATGTGATGTGACTATCCACTCTTTAGTTAGTCAACAATCACTGTTTCACGTTTTTCTAGCTAAGTGGTTTAACATAGGCATTTTTGCCTTAGATCCTTGAAGATTGATGATATCAGAAGCTGAGAATTTATCTCTTGCAGAAGCATCTTTTCATGCAGATTCTGCAGAAGGAGGGATGTTTCTGTAAACCTCTCTTAGCTTTGCTTCTGCAGAAGGAGAAGTTATAGTTTCACTTTCCAGAAGCAGTATATGCAACTGTGATCCTTACAGTTTAGTGCTTCTGCAGCTAATGGATCTTCTAGATGTTCTTTTGTTAATCAACAAACACAGACATTAATCATCAAGGTTCTTCATATTAATTTTATTTCTAAGAAATACAAATCTATCTTCCACAAGAGGTTTTGTGAATATATCAGCAAATTGAAGCTTAATTTCAATGAATTTCAATTCAATGTCATGCTTCTGGACATGATCTCTAATGAAGTGATGTTTAATGTCAATGTGCTTAGATCTAGAATGCTGGATTGGATTTTTAGACAAGTTAATTGCACTAGTATTATCACAAAATATAGGGATATTGGTGTACCTTAAGCAATAGTCCTCCATTTGATGTTTAATCCACAACATTTGAGAACAGCAACTTGCTGCTGATATATATTCTGCTTCTGTAGTGGACAAGGCTATTGTGGGCTGCTTCTTGCAAGACCAAGAGATCAATGATTTTCCAAGAAATTGGCAGCTTCCACTAGTACTTTTTCTGTCCAATTTGTCTCCAGCATAATCAGCATCACAATAACCTGTGAGCTCAAAATCTGTGCCTTTCTTGTACCATAATCCAAGACTTGTAGTTCCAGCAAGATATCTAAGAATTCTTTTCACAGCTGCAACATGTGATTCTCTGGGACAGGATTGAAATCTTGCACATAGACTTACAGAGTAAAGAATGTCAGGTCTACAGGCAGTTAAGTATAGCAAGGATCCTATCATTCCTCTGTATTCCTTTTCAGAAACATGTTTACCATTTTCATCTAGGTTTAAGACAGCAGAGGGATGCATAGGTGTCCCCATGGATTTTGAACTTTCCATTTTATATTTCTTTAATAGATCTTTAGTGTATTTTTCTTGATTTATGAAGATACCATGCTTCTCTTGTCTGATTTGAAGTCCTAGGAAGAACTTCAATTCACCTATGAGACTCATTTCAAATTCACCTTTCATAAGATCAGAAAACTCTTCACACATTTTTAAATTAGTGGATCCAAATATAATATCATCAACATAGATTTGAACTATGAGAAGATCCTTCTTGAATGTTTTTCTGAAAAGAGTGGTGTCAATTTGACCTCTTGAAAATTGATTTTGCAAAAGAAAAGTGCTTAGCCTTTCATACCAAGCTCTAGGGGCTTGTTTCAAACCATATAAAGCTTTGGTTAGTTTGAAAACATGGTTAGGATACTTTTTGCTTTCAAAACCAGGAGGTTGATGTACATAGACCTCCTCATTTATGAAACCATTTAGAAAAGCACTCTTCACATCCATTTGATAAAGATTAAAGTTTTTGAAAGCAGCAATAGCAAGAAGAATTCTAATAGCTTCTAATCTAGCTACTGGAGCAAAAGTTTCATCAAAATCAATACCTTCTTGTTGATTATAGCCTTGAGCTACTAACCTTGCTTTGTTTCTAATAACCTTACCTTCTTCATTCATTTTGTTTCTGAATACCCATTTAGTGCCAATTATGGTGTGATTATTTGGCAGGGGCACAAGTGTCCAGACTCTGTTTTTCTCAAACTGGTCTAGTTCTTCTTTCATGGCTTCAACCCATGATTCTTCATCAAGTGCTTCTTGTACATTTTTTGGCTCAACTTGAGAGAGAAATGCAGTGTCATTTGTTCCTGTTAATTGTCTTCTGGTTCTTACTCCTTCCTCAACATTTCCAATCACCTGGTTATGAGGATGATAAGTCACAGATTTCCAGCTTCTGGGCAGATTCTGCTTCTGTCTGTCAGAATCTTCTCCAGAAGCACCTATTGCTTCTGTAGGATCCGCAGCTTCTGCAGATTCTGCATCCTTTTCTGTAGAACTGTGGTTTTCAGAAGGTATACTCTTTGACTGACTTTCATCATCAGAATCTTGCTTGTCACATGCTTGAGAAGGAGAGTTAGCATCATTGAAAATAATATGCATGCTTTCTTCTATTGTTTGATTCTTGAGATTATAGATTCTATATGCTTTGGAAGTAATGGAATATCCAAGAAATATTCCCTTTTCAGATTTAGCATCAAATTTCTCAAGGTTGTCTTTATTGTTTAATATGTAACATTCACTTCCAAATATGTGAAAATAAGCAATGTTAGGTTTTCTTCCCTTCCATAGTTCATATGGAGTTTTATTAAGGATGTTTCTGATAGAAACTCTGTTAAGTATATAGCATGCAGTGGAGACAGCTTCTCCCCAAAAGTATTTTTGAATGCCACTATCACTTAACATGGTTCTTGCCATTTCTTGGAGGGTTCTATTCTTCCTTTCTACAACTCCATTTTGTTGAGGAGTTCTAGGACAAGAGAAGTTATGGGAAATTCCATTTTCATCAAAATAGTTTTTGAAAAAGTAGTTTTCAAATTCCCCTCCATGGTCACTCCTTACAGAAGCTACCTTTTGATTTCTTTCATTTTGAACTTTCTTTAGAAAGATCTTGAAAGATTCAAAAGTTTCATCCTTAGTTGCTAGGAACAAAACCCATGTGAATCTAGAGTAATCATCTACTATTACAAGCCCATATTTCTTTCCTCCCAAGCTAGGTGTTTTGGTAGGACCAAAAAGATCAATATGTAATAACTCTAGAGTTCTTTTGGTGGTTATTATATTCTTAGGGTGAAAGCTAGATTTGATGTGTTTTCCTTTTACACATGCTTCACATATTTTGTCTTTGTCAAATCTTAGTTTTGGTAGTCCTCTAACAAGTTCTAGTTTGGATAACTTAGAGATAGACTTCATGTTTAAGTGACCTACTTTTCTATGCCAAATCCATTGTCATTTTCAAAAGAAGCAAAACAGGTTTGATTTGGGAGTTCTTCTAGACTTATGCTATATAGATTTTTGCTTCTAATGCCTGAAAACAATATCCTTTTAGTAGATGATTCTCTAATCTCACAGAATGTAGGTTGAAACATAACTTCATAGCCACTATCACATAACTGACTTATGCTAAGAAGATTATGTTTTAACCCTTTCACATAGTATACATTATTAATTTGGGTAGAACCTTGCATACCTATCTTTCCAATACCTTTGATTTGAGCTTTGTTGTTGTCTCCAAATGTTACTGTTCCACCTTCTATCATGTGGAGTTGAGTGAATTTGCTCTTGTTTCCAGTCATGTGTCTGGAGCAGCCACTATCCAAGAACCATAGCTCTTTCTTCTTGGATCCTTTTGCTTGTCCCTACATCAGAAAACAATAATGATTTAGGTACCCAAATTTTCTTGGGTCCTTGGATGTTAGATACCTTTCTTCTGGTACTCCTATTTCTTTTGTAACAGTTTTGATCATAGTGCCCAAATCTGTTACACCAAGAGCAATGAGGAGGTTTCCTTTTGGCTGGGACAAAACTGTTTTATGTGTTTTTGTGTTTTTGTCTAAAGTGAATTCTAATCCTCTTTTATCAGTAGTTTCCCTACTGCTTCCTATCAATTGATTTAGGTTATGAGTGTTGTTAGCAAACTTGCATAAATCATTCTGAAGTTCATCAATCTTCTTCTGCAGAAGCATATTTTCCTTCTGTAGTTCTGCAGTTTTCTCTGCTTCTGCAGAGTTGCTTCTTACATTCTTGATTTGTTCAGATAACTTAGAATGAGATTGTTGAAGACAATAATTGGTTTTAATTAACCTGTTATTATCTTCTCTAAGCTTGTCATTTTCTTCTTTTGATTTTACTAATTGTTCTTTAAGAGAACCACATTTTTGTGCAAGTGTGTGTGAGTCAGATAACAGATTTTCAAAAGCATCTTCAAGTTCTTTATATGCAGAAGGAGTATAGGTAATTACCTCATCTTCTTCAGCTTCTCCAGCCATGAAGCATAGATGTGCAGTTTCTACTTTATCTTCTTCTTCTGTAGAGCTTTCAGAATCACCCCATGTAGCCATCATAGCCTTCTTCTTCTGGAATGGCCTTGATTCTTTCAGCTGTGGACATTCTGCCTTTATATGTTCTGGTTTGTTGCATTCATAACAGATGATATGACCTTTACTGTTTTCTCCTTTAGATCCTTCCTTCTTGAAATTGAAGAATTTCTTGGTTTTGCCTTTTCTTCTAATTAGCCTTTGTATTCTTTTAGATATGAAGGCTAGTTCATCATCATTTTCAGAAGATGATGATTCTGTTTCTGAAGGTTTATCTTCTGCAGAAACACTTCTTCTGGATGTATTTGCTTTTAGAGCTATTGATTTGTCCTTCCTTGGCAATTCATCCATGAGCTCCTGTTCATGAACTTTTAGAGAGCCAAGAAGCTCATCTAGCTTGAGTACTGCTAGATCCTTTGCTTCCTGAATTGCTGTGACTTTTGGTCTCCATATTCTTGGGAGACTCCTTAGTATTTTTCTTACTTGTTCTTGGTTAGAATAGCTTTTTCCAAGAGATTTTAAATCATTTATAATGATAGTAAACCTACTGAACATTTCATCTATAGATTCATGTTCAATCATATTAAACATTTCATATTGATGAATTAGAATATTGATTTTAGATTCTTTTACTTGGTCTGTTCCGTCATGAGCAATTCTTAAGGTATCCCATATTTCTTTTGCTGTATTGCAGCCATCAACCTTATCATACTCACTTCTACTTAATGCACAAAGAAGAAAAAATTTAGCTTTGGAGTTTAGAAGATACATTTGTTTGTCATCTTGTGTCCATTCTTCTCTAGGTTTTGGCTTTGGTGCTTCTTCAACCACTTCGAAGTCACCTTCTGTGAGAGGACCCAGAACTCTGGTTCTTCTTGCAGTAGTGGCAGTTGTCGAACCTGCACAAAATTATAATTATAATTATCCGATCTGCAAACTACTTGTAGTAGAATGGTATAAACCGGTTCGAACCCTGAAGATCCACTCAAATTAATCCTTCTTTGGGGGGTTTTGATTGATTGGAATAAACTGAAGAAAATAAAAGATCAAGTTAAAAGCAAAGGTTGAATCAATTCAAGACAATATCAATTCAAGGAATTCAGAGGCTATTTTCATGGTAAATCATTGGTTATTAATAACATGCATTCAAGAGATCAAATCTATCAACTTAGAATCATGTCGAATCCCTACAATGATCCCGGATTCACTACTGAAATAATTTCCAGAATTCAAATGATTAAGATTAACAAGATCAAATAACCATGAAATCTTATGTTAGATCCAAATCAATTTTGTAAACGGAATGCAATTGAAGTAAATAATTAAATGAAAACCTTCAATTTAATTGCTCACTCTATGCTTTTCATTCATTGTATGATGATTAACCAATCAAGAGTACAACATACTTCAATAACAAATTTCATAACCAAAACATGTTAACCAATCAAGCTTTGACAAAACAAATATGGAATTGAAGCAAGTGGAGTAGAAAAGCAAGGTAGATGTAATTCAATCAACATGTAAATGAAGATCAAACCTCAAAACCAAGATGAAAATAAGCTTGACTCCTTGAATTGAATAAAAACTTAGCCTTCCATGAAGACTTTACAAAAAAGATGAACAAAAGTAAATGAAACTCTTAGTAATTTCTACTACAACTTGGGATGCCCTTCTCCTTAGCAAGCCCTCCTATTTATAGGAGGGGAAAAGATGCCATTCCAAACATGATCATTCAGCCATGACTAAGCATGTTTTGTCCACAAATGAACTTATTGATCAATTACCTAATGCATTTGTCCATTACTTTGAATTATTCACCTACTCTAGCTATCATTCATCTACTTGTCTCCCACTTTCACCGAGCATATCATCCCCAATCTGGCAGAATCCAAGAGAGTTGTCTTCATATGAAATCAAGCTCTGGATATTAGCTTTCAAATGCCGCTGGTTTGAGACCAAAAGGAGTTTTCTAGCCCAAGTTATGGCCCAATCATTGAGTGTTGGCCAGGTTTTCATATGATGCTGACTATTCCGTCTTCCAAGCCCATTTTGACTCATTAGCCATCCGATTCAGATTTTGGGTTCTTCATCAAAGTTGTAGGGCTTCTTTTATCTTTCCTACACTATAAAGAACATAATTTTTAGATGTCTAGAACTCACGTTATGCTTGAAATACGAAAACAGTTTAATGCTGAAAAATGTAATTGAGCCCAATATGAACCTGAATTGGCATAATATGCTTATGACTTGTTAATTAAGCATAAAAAATGCATTAAAAGGTTAAATTTGAGGGATGATTAAAGTGTATAATTTGTATTTATCAAATTCCCCCCACACTTACCTTTTGCACGTCCCGGGCAAAATTGGAAACAAACATAAATTATTGACTCAAAAAGGAGCTTTCCAATGAAATTAGTGAAATGTAAAGAAAACATGAGCTAGAGGTGATTACAAGGCATCAGAACATTCATGAATTCTTATCTTTATGCATCCGAAAATAGAAAGGCAACTTCAATTGAAAATAGTGGATTCAAATTGATAGAACCTCGCAGGAATTACTCTCAATCTCTCAAGTGTTTATAAGGTATGTGTTTCTCTCAAATTCGACCCATGAAAATTGTACTATCATAAGCTTGCTTATCTTCTACTTATTCACTGCAAATTACACATACATCCACAAATCAAGAGGTCTTTATTAGGGTACTAATGGAGTGAAAATGATGGAGAGGTACAAACAAATATGACAAGTTAAACCAAAGAGAGTAAAAGAGGTTTGGAGAATGAATCCAAGTAACAAGTGTGATAGATACATATGAAATCAAACATTGAAGTTTAAGTACATCATTCAATCATTTGGATTCTTCATTCTTTTGCATATCTTCTTTTTTTTTCTTTTCTTTTCTTTTCTTTTCTTTTCTTTTCTTTCTTTTTTTTCTAGTTTTTTTTTACATAACAAAGAAGCACTAAGTATGTAGCAACCCACATAATTAACATTCGCCCACACTTGTTCAAGAATCCATTCTTATGATAAATCCAATACTCTTCTATTCTATAAGGTTAGGTAAAAGTTTGGTTTTATACTTAAGTATGGAACAAGAGACAACAAATAAGGCTAAAAAGGGTGATTCAAAGGAAAATAATGTAAGGTTGGCTATTTAACTAGGTAATTTATTCAGGTGAAAGAAAAACTTGCCTCCATCATTTTGTTCATAGCACGTGCAAGAGTAGTTTCAAAAAGAATCAAAGCAAGTTCTGAAGTAACAAATTCCATGGGTGAAAATCACACAAGAAAGAAAGTTCAATATGTCAACAAGGCTCAATTCCTCACAGCTAATAACTATCAAAATTGATCCATTCAATTCAAATCTCTGTTGCCAAACCAATTAATTTCAAGATGTTATGAATCAATTCAATCATGTTATAAAAATCTTAAAATCACCTCTTTTTCTATGTTTTGTTTTACACTTGTTAACTTTATTGGAAAGCTTAAAACAAAAACACAATTTCTTTTTTTTTTTTAAACTAACGGGATGCGTATCAAGAGTTAAACATAACTCCTTACTCTGCCATCCTATTAATTTTTTTGAAAATAAAAACGGACCATCTTTTCCCTCCCCCCAACCTAATCAAGACATTGTCCCTAATGTCTTAATAGATTGGTTTTTTTTTAAAAAAAAAATTGATATTTAAATGAAAAAAAACTATACGAGCACAACTTTAAGAGGAAGGAAAGTTACAACCGGAGAGTGGTATCAGGATCTTCCTTCCTTCCATCATCTTTGTTATTCTTGTCCACCCGCTTTTCTGATGCATGAGGTCCAAGTGAAAGGTTCTGCATTTGTTCAAGAAGTTCGTTAGCATTTGAAGAGCATGTCATGATTCTTTGCAGTCCTTGAGGTATGAATCCTTGATGCATAGCCTGTTCTAGAAAACTTAACAAACCATTATAAAAACCATTAACATTTAAGAACCCTAATGGCTTTTGGTGGAAGTTAGAATTGGCCCAAGACACAACGGTGAAGATGTCTTCTAAGGTTCCGAGACCACCAGGTAATGCAATGAATGCATCAGATTTGTATAGCATTTGTGCCATACGTTCCTGCATTGTTGAAACCCTCAGTACGGTACCTAGGATAAGGTTTGTGGTTTTCTGGTTATTACCATCCATTAGAGCAACACCCAAAACTTGGCTCCCTCTTGTGATTGCAGTTCCTGCTGTACAACCCTTCAGGCCTTGTATTCCCCCTCCATACACAACATTGATCTTTCTAGCAGCCAATGCTTTACCAAGATCATAAGCTGCATGCCGAAATGCTTCATCCTTTCCGAGATTAGTTCCACCAAAGACACAGATACTGTGGAATCTGCGTGTAGATGGTCGTGCAGTTTCTTTAAAGGAAGACATTTTGTTGTACCAATCATTGTGAGAGTGAGAATTTATAAAGATGAAATAACCGGTACAAAGATCAAATTGTCAGATTTTTTTTTCTTTTTTTTTGATTAAGTGTTAGTCGGTGAAAAGACAAGTAAGGATAAACAAAGATACACATGAATTATAAAGTCAAAAATAATCAGCTGAAAAGAAAACTCAAAACAAATTAAAGACAGGCGTGAATTATAAAGTCAAAAAGATACAACTGAAAAAAAATGTGCATGCATATGAACAGTAGTTGTGATTTTGGCTCACATCTTCCTCTGGTTTTTCGTCCAGTAACGGCTTGAACGCCTTCTATGAGTCGGGGATTTGCTTCCCATCCAATTTTCTTATAAACTGGCAAACAGGGTCTTTTAGAGTCAGATTCCCAGACTATATTGTTCCTTCTCCTTTCGGAATAATTCAGCTAAATCAAGAAGAACCATTTGAACCTGTCCACTAGGATGCGTCTCAAGAGCCTGGCTAATGTTATCCAAAGACTCCTTACTCAGTCTATCCTTAATGAATTTAATTTTGTCTTCTCGATTTATAGAAGTCATTCCGACATTCTTACATCTCGAGTTACAATTCCATCTTGCACACTTATAACAAACTTGCATTCTTTTTGCTCTTCTTTTTTTAGAAAAAAGAACTCCTACCCATTCCTGACAAATGTCTAGCAAATGAATCTTGAAATTCACCTGCTAAGCGTACCTTGGCCTCGATGATCCAACGTACATCCTCAGGAAGGCCTAAGCGCATCAGTACTCTTAGCCTTTCAAGTCTACATCTGTAAATTTCCTGAGATCGTCTTGAGGGAGAGTAGGGAACCGAACTCTGAGCTTGGCGAGGGTTTCCTCCATTCTTTGTCTCTAACAAATTTGTTTAGTGCAAGGGTGGATTGTTCTGTATATATAATGGTTAAGGAGAACAAATCGAAGCATTGCACAACAAACACAATAACAATAAAATAAAAATAATGAAAACTTGAGAAAACTCTCCCAACATAATCAACAAAATGAAAAACACATATCATTAACAATAATAACTCAAGAAAAAAATAGAAAAAAAATGGGAAGAGAAATTTCTACTTCAAGTCAAGCCAAGTAGGTGGCATTGTGCAGGTGCACCTCTTCCACTGTATGCTCTTGAAAACCCTCATAGAAGGGCTTAAGCCGATGTCCATTTACTTTGAAGACCTTTTTGGTTGTCTCATCTGTGATCTCTACTGCACCATAAGGAAAAACATTAGTAACAAAAATGGACCTAACATCTAGAACGTAACTTACCAGGCATCAGCTTAAGACGAGAATTATATAAGAGCACTTTTTGTCCAACAATGAACTCTTTTCTTGTTATCATCTTGTCAGGAATGCTTTGGTTTTTTCCTTGTAAATTCTGGAATTCTCTTATGCTTCTGACCGAATTTCTTCAAGTTCTTGCAATTGAAGCTTTCTATGCACTCCAGCTTTATCCAAGTTCAAATTGCATTGCTTAACAGCCCAATAAGCTTTGTGCTCAATCTCTACCGGTAGATTGACATGTTTTGCCAAAGACTATCCGGTAAGGGGACATCCCTATAGGAGTTTTATAAGCTGTTCTGTAAGCCCATAAAGCATCATCAAGCCTTTTGCTCCAGTCTTTCCTATTCGGTTGGACTGTTTTTTCCAGAATTTGTTTGAGTTCCCTGTTGGATACTTCAGCTTGACCATTTGTTTAAGGATGATATGGTGTAGACATCTTGTGCATCACCCCATATTTCTTCAACAAGGATGCCATGTTCCTATTGCAGAAATGAGATCCTTGATCACTGATGATTGCCCTTGGAATTCCAAAACCTACTAAAAATGTTAGACCTTCACAATATGAGAGTCATTAGTGCGGGTGGCTCTTTCTCTACCCATTTAGAAACATAATCCCACAGCCAGTAATATATAAGTGAAACCAAAAGAGTTAGGGAAAGGTCCCATGAAGTCAATGCCCCAGACATCAAACACCTCACAGAACAACAGTGGTTGTTGAGGCATCTCATTTCTTCGTGATATGTTGCCCATTCTTTGGCATTGTTCACAATTCTTACAATACCTGTAAGCATCACGAAACAAGGTAGGCCAATACAAACCAGAGTCCAAAACCTTTCTAGGAGTACGTTGAGGTCCAAAGTGCCCACCACATGCAAATGTATGGCAAAAATCTAGAATGGAATTAAACTCATGATCTGGAACACAACGCCTAATGACTTGATCGCTTGCAAAATTTCCACAAGTAGGGATCTTCCCACACATAATATTTAGAATCACTTTTAAGTTTATCTATTTGTGCCCTAGATGCATGTGCAGGCAAAACAGATGCAACCAAGTAATTAACTAAATCAGCAAACCAGGGGGTGGTGTGACGCAACTCCAAAAGTTGTTCATCAGGAAAAGAATCATGAATGGGGAGGGAGTCATGTTCTCTCTCAATTCTGCTTAAATGATCAGCTACCATGTTTTCTGCACCGCTCTTGTCCCTAATCTCTAAATCAAACTCTTGAAGTAGCAACATCCATCTAATCAACCTTGGTTTTGCATCTGGCTTCTTCAATAGGAACTTTAATGCTGCATGGTCAGTAAAAACAACCACCTTAGAATTAAGCAAATATGATCTAAATTTATCAAGTGCAAAAACAATAGCTAACAATTCTTTCTCAGTGGTAGTATAATTAGCTTGTGCAGCATCTAAAGTTCTAGAAGCATAATATATGACATGAGGAAATTTTTCCAACTCTTTGTGCAAGGACAAGCTCCCACAGCATAATTGGATGCATCACACATGATCTCAAAAGGGAGTGTCCAATCTGGTGGCTTGATAATTGGAGTTGTGGTCAATGATTTCTTGAGTTGATCAAAAACCCTCCTTACACCTGTCATCAAAGTTAAAATCAACATCTTTCTGTAGCAAGTTAGAAAGTGGAAGGGCTATCTTGCTGAAGTCTTTGATGAATCGTCTGTAGAAACCCGCATGACCAAGAAATGATCTAATCTCGCGAATGCAAGATGGGTAAGGTAAACTAGAAATTACATCAATCTTGGCAGGATCCACTTCTATACCTTTCTTTGAAATTACATGTCCTAACACTATGCCCTGGTCAACCATAAAGTGACATTTTTCAAAATTAAGAACAAGGTTAGTTTCAATGCATCTATGTAAAACCTTATCTAAACTATCTAAACAGGTTTCAAACGAAGAACCATACACAGTGAAATACGTCCATGAACACCTCCATGCACGTTTCAAGGAAGTTAGCAAAGATACTGACCATGCACCGCTGGAAGGTACCAGGGGCATTGCATAGGTCGAATGGCATCCTCCTATAGGCAAAAGTTCCAAAGGGTGGCAGGTGAATGTGGTCTTTTCTGGTCCTCTGGTGCAATGTGAATCTGGAAATAACCTGAAAAGCCATCAAGAAACAATAATGAGATTTCCCAGCCTAAACGCTCAAGCATTTGATCAATAAAAGGCAAAGGGAAATGATCTTTTCTAGTTGCTTGGTTAAGTTTCCTATAATCAATACAAACTCTCCAACTGTTTTGCACTCTGGTAGGAATAAGCTCATTCTTGTCATTCTTCACTACTGTGAGACCAGTCTTTTTTGGGACCACTTGGACCGGACTTACCCAGTGACTGTCAGATATAGGATAAATGATGCCGGCTTGTAAAAGCTTGGTCACCTCCTTCTTCACAACATCCAAGATTAGAGGGTTCAGACGTCTTTGTGGCTGCCTTATTGGTTTGGCTCCATCTTCAAGTAAGATCCTATGCATGCACATAGAAGGGCTAATACCAGGAATGTCAGCTAAGGTCCATCCAATTGCCCTTTTATGCTTCCTTAAGACTTGCAACAACATTTCTTCTTGTTCAGCCTGAAGACTTGTTGAAATAATCACAGGCAACTTTTCATTCTCCTCTAAATAAGCATACTTCAAATGCTTTGGGAGTTGTTTGAGCTCCAATGTAGGTGGTTGCTCAATTGAGGGAAGTGTCCTGGTGGATGGAATTGCATCTGCAACATGTAACTCAACAACATCCAATTCAATCAATTCATTACCTTCTAGCTCTGTTGAATCAACAAGTACACCATCATCAGAATGTATACTACCTGCATCATGAAAATCCTCCTGCCAAGTAAGTATCAATCTCAACACAAACATGACATAATAGAGAATCTACACAATTGTTACAGGTGTAAACATCATGTAAATCAGCAAAAGAAGGGAAATCTTCATTAAACAGCTCAGAATAGGTATCATCAACTAGATATCTAGTAACTCAATATGAAAAATTGAGTGCTCTTCCATGGGATGCTTCATAGCATCAAATATATTAAATCTGACAATATCGTCTCCAAACTCCATGGAAAGAGTTCCTGCATGGACATCAATCTTGTTCTAGCTGTCTTAAGGAATGGTCTTCCTAGAATATCGGGGCCTTATTGGATTTAGACTCTCCCTCCATATCCAAAATGTAGAAATCTGCAGGGAAAATCAAATCATTAACTTTAACAAGGACATCCTCAATAAGTCCAGAAGGATATGCATTACTCCTATTAGCTAGTTGGATGACAACACCTGTACTCTGCAAAGGTCCAATGGCAAGAGAGTTAAGATAGACATAGGCATAACATTAATTGAAGCACCTAAATCTAACAAAAGCATTTTCAAATTTACAATTGCCAATTATGCAAGGGATAGTAAACGTCCCTGGATCTTTGCACTTTGTGGGCATTTGTTGAATGATGGCTGAAACGTTTTGCCCCATACTAATCTTTTCATCTCCCTTCAGCCTTCTTTTGTGTGTGCACAAGTCTTTGAGAAACTTAGCATATCTTGGAATCTGCTTGATTGCCTCCAGAAGTGGAATATTGACTTCCACTTTCCTAAAGGTTTCCAAGATCTCTTTCTCCATCTCGTCTACCTTCCTGGATTTTGCAGCTCTTTGAGGAAATGGTAGTGGTACATTCTGCTGGCATACTTTCTCAGAATTTCGAAAAGATGCATCATCATCTGATGACTTTGCTCCTTCTGCATGATCCAATGGTTGTACTTTTGTATCATCTGGTGCATTGTTTGAATGAAGTCTTGGTTTTTTAGCAACTTTTTGTATGTTTGCCTCATCCATCACCCTTCCAGATCGAAGGGAAATTGCATTGACATTGGGGTTCACCACTGGTTGAGCAGGCAGCTTATCGGAACCTTTAGATTGCATCTCATTTAGTGAAGAGGCAAGTTGTCCAATTTGAATCTCTAAATTCTGAATGGTAGACTCCGTCCTTTGTTGGAATTGCAGGTTTGTTGCTGCCATTTGCTTCACAAGATCTTCTAGTGAAGGTTCAGAGTTAGGTTGTGGAGGCTGTTGAGCTACACCATTTTGTTTGATACATTTGATGTCTCACAGGTTGCTGGTAAGATGGTCTACTAGTACCTGCATTGTGCTGAAACTGTTGTTGGGGTTGTGGTCTTGTATTGTTACCCCATCTCAAATTTGGATGATCTCTCCATCCAGGATTATATGTATTTGAGTAAGGATCATAACGTTGTTGTTGTTGTGATCTCCCATGGAAAGCTCCAGTTACAGCAACAGATTCACCTGCTTGAATGTTAGGGCAAGCATCAGTTGGATGAGATGAGCAGTTACAGATACCACATACCTTTTCCGGTGCTTGCAAAAGTAGTTGTGTTTGAGAAGGTTGTTGCTGAGCTACTGCCACTTGTCTCACTAAGGATGTTAGCTCATCAAGTCTATTCTGCAGCCTTTGTTGTTCTACCTGTGACACTTGAATTTCGTTCACTGCCCGAGTTGGCGTGATCCTGGTCCCAAATTGTTGGGTGTTGGAAGCCATGGTAGAGATAAGGCTTCTTGCTTCATGGATGCTTTTGTTCATTAATGCACCACCACTTGCTGCATCGATCATGGTTCTTTCCATAGGCAATAATCCTTCATAAAAGTATTGGATTAAAAGTTGATCACTTATTTGGTGGTGTGACAGCTGGCACACAACTTTAAAAATCTCTCCCAGTACTCGTACAGAGTCTCTCCAGTCATTTGCCTAATTCCGGAAATTTCCTTTCTGATAGCACCAGATCTTGAAGCAGGGAAGTATTTTCTCCAAGAATATCTTCTTCATGTCATTCCAACATGTTACAGAACCTGCAGGAAGATAAAACAACCAATCTTTAGCGACATCTGTAAGTGAGAAAGGAAAAGCTCTTAATTTGATGTGTTCTTCAGCAACTCCTTGAGGTTTCATGGAGGAGCAAAACCACTTCAAACTCTTTTAGATGTTTGTGTGGATTTCTCTCCTGCAAGACCATGAAATTTAGGAAGCAAGTGAATTAAACCAGATTTAAGTTCAAAATCAACATCCAAGTTTGGATATTGAATGCACAAAGGTTGGTATGTAACATCAGGAGCGGCCAACTCCCTCAAAGTTCTATCCTGCACATTGTTAGCCATTTGTTCAAATTGATTGATATCAACAGGTTGTTTAACTTGAGCAAACAATTTTCTCTTAGATCTGTGTAAAGTTCTTTCAATTTCTGGATCAATTTCAATTAATTTTGAAGTAGAAGATCTAGTCATAAACTAGCAACACACAAGAAGAAAAATAAAAGAGAGACAAGAAATCACAAAAAAAAAAATTAAATAAAAGGATACTATCAAGTGGATCCCCGGCAACGGCGCCAAAATTTTGGCAGTTGTCGAACCTGCACAAAATTATAATTATAATTATCCGATCTGCAAACTACTTGTAGTAGAATGGTATAAACCGGGTCGAACCCTGAAGATCCACTCAAATTAATCCTTCTTTGGGGGGTTTTGATTGATTGGAATAAACTGAAGAAAATAAAAGATCAAGTTAAAAGCAAAGGTTGAATCAATTCAAGACAATATCAATTCAAGGAATTCAGAGGCTATTTTCATGGTAAATCATTGGTTATTAATAACATGCATTCAAGAGATCAAATCTATCAACTTAGAATCATGTCGAATCCCTACAATGATCCCGGATTCACTACTGAATAATTTCCAGAATTCAATTGATTAAGATTAACAAGATCAAATAACCATGAAATCTTATGTTAGATCCAAATCAATTTTGTAAACGGAACCCAATTGAAGTAAATAATTAAATGAAAACCTTCAATTTAATTGCTCACCTCTATGCTTTTCATTCATTGTATGATGATTAACCAATCAAGAGTACAACATACTTCAATAACAAATTTCATAACCAAAACATGTTAACCAATCAAGCTTTGACAAAAGAAATATGGAATTGAAGCAAGTGGAGTAGAAAAGCAAGGTAGATGTAATTCAATCAACATGTAAATGAAGATCAAACCTCAAAACCAAGATGAAAATAAGCTTGACTCCTTGAATTGAATAAAAACTTAGCCTTCCATGAAGACTTTACAAAAAAGATGAACAAAAGTAAATGAAACTCTTAGTAATTTCTACTACAACTTGGGATGCCCTTCTCCTTAGCAAGCCCTCCTATTTATAGGAGGGGAAAAGATGCCATTCCAAACATGATCACTCAGCCATGACTAAGCATGTTTTGTCCACAAATGAACTTATTGATCAATTACCTAATGCATTTGTCCATTACTTTGAATTATTCACCTACTCTAGCTATCATTCATCTACTTGTCTCCCACTTTCACTGAGCATATCATCCCTAATCTGGCAGAATCCAAGAGAGTTGTCTTCATATGAAATCAAGCTCTGGATATTAGCTTTCAAATGCCGCTGGTTTGAGCCCAAAGGAGTTTTCTAGCCCAAGTTATGGCCCAATCATTGAGTGTTGGCCAGGTTTTCATATGATGCTGACTATTCCGTCTTCCAAGCCCATTTTGACTCATTAGCCATCCGATTCAGATTTTGGGTTCTTCATCAAAGTTGTAGGCTTTCTTTTATCTTTCCTACACTATAAAGAACATAATTTTTAGATGTCTAGAACTCACGTTATGCTTGAAATACGAAAACAGTTTAATGCTGAAAAATGTAATTGAGCCCAATATGAACCTGAATTGGCATAATATGCTTATGACTTATTAATTAAGCATAAAAAATGCATTAAAAGGTTAAATTTGAGGGATGATTAAAGTGTATAATTTGTATTTATCAAAGTAGGAATGTAATTTCCAGTTTCTATGATATCCCATAAATCAATATCTTGGGATTCCAAAAACAGTTTCATTCTGTCCTTCCAGTAGTAATAGTCTTTTCCATTAAATGCTGATGGTCTGTTTGTTGATGATCCTTCTGGAATAAACATTGCAGCTCCATAGTTTGCCATTCCCTTGATCTTTTTCCTCTTTCACTGTTAAGTGAGTTCAACCCAAGAGGCAAGCTCTGGTACCAATTGAAGTAAATGGTTGGATCACAAGAAGGGGGGTTGAATTGTGATTCCTTTTTAAAATTCTGCAAGTTATCTTCTAATAAAATTCTGCTCAAGGTAAGTTCTTGGCTTTTATCAGAAGATGGATTCCCAAAAGGTTAATTTTAAGGATAATGCTTATTATGCTGAAAATAGGATTCCTTTGATGGAATCAATTAAGTTAACACTTACTTAGGTATTAGGTAGCTTTTAAAATCTTTTTATGATCATGCAATAACTAAGAGAGTAAGGAAAAGAAGAGAACACAAAGGATTTATACTGGTTCACCTTTTCCAACCAAAGGCTACATCCAGTCCCTACCTCAAGTAGGATTTTCTCACTAACCAAACTCAATTACAGCCTTGGGTACACACTACCACTAGTATTCTTTTCCCACAGCCTCTTCAGGCTTCTTTCAGAAACACCAAACACTTAGAAACAAGTTCTGTCTTCTTACAGTACTTTCTGCAGAAGCACAAAATCTGAAATTTGCAGAACTTGCTTCTGCAGATCCCAATCTCTCACAGGCTCACACTTGAGCCTTTACAACCTCTCAAATACTTCACCTGATCAGTCACAAGAGATTTTACAGCCAACCAATCTCTCTGACTCAGTAGAAGCACAAAGCTACAAAGGTAAAGTACACAAATCTCACAAATCTCACTAGATTACAATCAGAACAGCAGCAGCAGCTTCTAGTGAGCAAAACTCCCCCTCAACAATGTATATTAAACAATGAGAGAAAACTGAGGACAGAGAAAAAAATGTTCCAGAAGCTGGCAATGTAAGACCAAATATTGTTTTATGCTTCTGGAGAGAGAGGTGTGTCTCAATGTGAAGAGAGCACCTCCTTTTATAGGTGAGGAGCCTTGTAGCCGTTGGAATGCAGTCAAAATGACCCAGCTGTGATGCTTTGACAAGTCCCTTTCAGGTACAGCTGTAAAAGCTGACTGGTATAGCTGTCTTGTTGACTGGTCTTCATGCTTCTGCAGAACTTGCTTCTGCAGACAGCAAAACTGGCTCATTTCTTCACCAATGCTTCTGTGAATTTTCTGAGGACGATTTCTGGATTATTTCAAGTGTATTTCAACTTGTGTAACTCAGCTAAATCATCAGAAGAATCATTTTATTTTTTTGCCTTAATTTGCTGCTTCTGCAGAATTCATATGTGTATGTTGCTTCTGCAGAATTCTGTTAATGTGCTGTTTCTGCAGAATTCTGCTTCTGATGAACTGCAGATGTTTCTCATGCTTCTGTGAACTATTTGAGGTTCCACAGTTGATATGTCTTGAGCATAAAGTGCTATTATTGCTTTGTTCTTGAAATTTTCTCTGAAAGTGAATCTCCCTTCTAATATGTCTTCATTTGATGTTCTTTGGAAGCTTCTTCATGCTTCTAGAAGATATGAGAAGTGCTTAACAACTTCTGATTACTTTGAATGAGTTATCTTGAATTTACTCATTTTAATTTCAAGTTGTCCTTCACAGATTTGTCATTCCTTTTTAGTTTGCTGCTTCTGCTAGTTATTGGAATGAAATTTCTCATGTATTTCATGCTTCTTATGTTTCTCATATTTCTCCTTCTTCAAGATTAGACCTGTTGCTTCTGGATACATACTCAAATGAAAATGATTAGTCTTCTTTGAAATCAGAATTATACTAAGTTCCATTTGATTTGGTTGTCATGATTAAAACCACTTTGAGGGGATATTTGAACCTTACAAAAGAGACAAGATCAAACCGTTAGAAGTGAGAGAGACTACCTGCATTACTGTACAATCATCAAGAATCTTATCACATCTCAACTAACATCTCAAGTGCACATCTCAGCTGTCTATTGAACAGTCTCATCTCATCTTGAGATCATCTGTCTCTACTCATCTCTCTTCTGTGCATCACTCTTACATTGTATTTTAAGTAGAGAGATTACCTAGCTTACCTATCTCTATATCCATACTGTGTATGTTGTAAGCTAGACTTATCATAACCTTTCACTGTAATCTGTCTCATCTAAGATAGGAGGGTTCCTAGTCTTAGAGTGAGGTGTTGCGTCCTGAAGAGGCTTGTAAGAATACTTGCGGCTTAGCTAAGATAGGAGTGCCTAGGCTTAATGTGAGTGAGACGTCCTGAAGAGGCTGTAAGAATACTTGTATTGACGGGTTTGTCAATAGTGGAAAATCTCACGTGTTGTGAGGACTGGACATAGCCCAAGGAGTGGGTGAACCAGGATAAGATCTCTGCCCCATGTCTCTTACCTTGTCTTTACTTAACTTATCTTGAATTAACTTAAACAACAAAGCAACAATAGTAATAAACTGAACCAACCTTCAAGATAAGATTCTGAACTATTATTGACATAAGTATCATCACTAACATTGTATCCTGTCTTAACAGAGACTCCAAGTCAACAGACTTGAGAGGACATCTCAACAATCAATTTTAGTGTGGAAAATTGCAGGAACAGATTTGACAAGTCTCTATTCAACCCCCCCTTCTAGAGACCTCCAGCCAACTTCATTTCTCACTTGAGTGAGAATGAGCCTGTCTGAAGGTGAAAATGAGACTAGAATACCATCGTATAACAAATCAAACTGACGCCCCGGATCTTAGCTTTTTAATGCAGTTTGAATCACCTAAATCGGACACCTAAAACTCTAAATATCATCGAATTAGTGCACTAATTCACCAATGTCATTAGACTTAAAAACCAACATTAAGCAACAACTTCGATTGAAGCCTAACGGGGTACATTCACGTGAACACTGACATGAATCATCAATTCACTTCAATAAGGCTAAGTTTAAAGGTTCTAAGTGTCCATTAAAATATGCTCCTCATAGTTTTTTCATCTATTTCCTTGTTCCTTTCTATAAAATCACCATTCTAGCCCAGTTCCTTGAGTCTAAGTCTCTCATCTTCCTTCCCGTCAATTCGTTTAGGCTTAATTCCTTCGTCTCAATCTAATTCCATAGTTCCAATGCCTCTACTTCCTTCCTCACCTCTTTACCGTGCTAGCCTTTTCACCGCCGGGTTTGACTACTCCTAAGTTAAATCTACAGTTATGTTTAGCTTAATACTTGGTCTTTTCTTTCTCAATTCCCTTAAAACTCACAACTCTTACCAATCCCCTAACTCCTGTCTTAATTTACCCTCAAACCCCAAAATCCTCATTTTACTTCTAACTCTCTTCTTTCAGGGGGGACCCATTTAAGATCTGTATATAGTGAAAAAATGGGGTGTTAGGATGCAAATGACCTTACAAGTACCGACCCGCAAAATAGGAGAAGTTTTTAGTTTAGCGTGAAAAAGTTGACCTCATTCTTGTTTCTCTATCCTATGTTTCCAGGTGACGCTATCCCATTATGCGCATTACACACAACTTCTTTCAAGTCTAAGAGAACTCACCCCAAACTGGTAAATAATTTTTTTTTCACATTATTTGAGTATGGAGAATGCTAACGGGTGAATCGAAAATAGAAACTCTTTATTAGAACATGCTGCATTTAATGTTATAGAAGTAATTAATGCCGTAATTTCTTGTAAAGACTTTGGAATCCTTAACCAATACACTTAGGGCACTCATTAGGAAGACCCTTTGAGTAATTACACTGTTGTGGTAAAAAGCCTCAATAAAATGCAAGTTACATACATCTTGTGTGAGGATATGAAACGACACCGTTCAGCTCCTATCCGTTGGGGATGGCTAATAAACCGAGCTCCCCAGCAACCCAACCCAATCCATAACGTAACTTGAGGTAGACTCATCAACTCGGCAGCGACTCACCGATGCAACTAAGTATCAACCTGTTGATTCCCGCGAAGAAACCCCCAAAATTTTTGTTCAGACCCAGTTGTTGCTTCAACCCCAACTCGGTCGAGTCGAACTCGCTCCAAGCTGAGACACTCAAGACCCTGGAATGGAGCTCCATATGCAAGCAGCTCTCGGCATTCACCTCCACCTCCATGGGCTATTCCGCCGCCAACAACGCCCAATTGCACTTCGGCCGAACTCCACAGGAGAGCCAGAAGCTTCTCGATCAAACCTCCGCCGCCAGATTAATCACTCAGCCACTCGATTTTACCGGAATCCACGACTTGACGGAGATTCTCACCGTCGCCGTTTCCGGTCAGTTGCTAACGATCCCTGAGCTTTGCACCGTTCGCCGCACGCTCACAGCCGCCAGGGAATTGTTCGACAATTTGAAACACTTGGCTTCTGCTTCTAATCATCCACAAAGGTATATTTATACATATGAAACTATGAAAACATTTTGCTTCTTGTTTGTTCTCTTTGCTTTTTCTGTTAGCTTTTGTCACATTGTTTGCTTTGAACTGTTAGAAACATTGAACCAGACGCAAAATGTATTGACTATTGAGTTTGAGTGTAAATTTGATGCACCTACGGTGTCAAGTGTTTTATACTATATTACTATCCAATTGCTTGAGTTAGCTCTACACTTTCCTAGTTATGGTTGTAATGGTTAATCTCTTTAATGATTTAGCAATTCTTGATTCGATGATAGTGTATAGAAGTTTTGCATCAAAATTAAATCCAATAAGGTGAGACTTGAGAGTGTAAGAGGAGCTAAACTTGACCCTTCAATCTTATATGAATGGCCAAAATTAGATTTAGATAAAATCAATCTTGACCATTCATCTGAGATTGACCAATCAAAATTAACTCCTATCACGTTCTCACTTGATGTGTTCCTCTATGCGTGTGAATCATTACCTGGACTGGCATTTTAGAAGGTTTATATGATTCTTATGCTCTCAAAAAATAGATTTTCCCAGCATTTGAGGGATTTTTATAGTCTGATTCTGTTTACAAGCAGCTTCTTTTATGCCTAGGTGTTGTATTTTTCTTGACAAAGTTTGGAGCATAGATCATATGGTAATGGATTCTCATGTCCCAATAAGGCCTTAAAAGAAAGTTTATCTCAAAGGTAATGACATACAGAATGTGATACTCTAACTGCACTTGTTCATTTGGGCATATTTGCTTCCTTCCAGAAATCTCAATACAATGATCAGAATCAATAACTTTATCAATGCAATTGTTTCCAATCAGGTACTTACCCCTACTTGAAATACTGCAAAATTGTAATTTCCAAGTGGGCTTGGAGCGTAAAATAGAATTTTGCATAGATTGCAATCTTTCAGTAATTCTTGATAGAGCAAGTGAAGACCTGGAGATTATTAGATCAGAAAGAAAGAGGAACATAGAAATTTTGGATTCTTTATTGAAGGAAGTATCATCTCAAATTTTTCGGGCTGGGGGCATTGATAGACCATTAATAACTAAGCGTCGATCTAGATTGTGCGTGGCTATTAGGGCTTCCCATAGAAATTTGCTTCCAGATGGTGTAGTTCTGAATGTTAGCAGCTCAGGAGCAACGTACTTCATGGAACCCAAAGATGCAATAGATCTGAACAACATGGAAGTTAGGCTTTCAAACTCCGAGAAGGCTGAGGAAATAGCAATTTTGAGTATGCTTGCATCTGAAATAGCAAATTCAAAATCAGGGATAAATTATTTATTGGATAAAATTCTTGAGGTTGATCTTGCTTTTGCAAGAGGTGCCTATGCTCAATGGATGAATGGTGTATGTCCAATTTTCAGTTTAGATAATTTTGAAGGAAGTGGTTCTGTTGGAGAGGATGATAATTTTGTGCTTGCAGAGGAGGAGGATGATTTTACAGTAAATATTGATGGTATACGGCATCCATTACTCCTGAAGTCCTCTCTAGAAAACATTTCAGATAATCTTACACAAGGATCTGAAAATGCTGCTGAGTTAGGAAATGGAAATGGAGCAATGGCTTTTTAAATATACGTCACAAGGCATATCAGACTTCCCTGTGCCAGCTGACTTTAAAATTAGACATGGAACTAGAGTGGTGGTGATCTCAGGGCCTAATACTGGAGGGAAAACTGCTTCCATGAAAACATTGGGCCTGGCATCACTTATGTCAAAGGCTGGAATGCATTTGCCTGCCAAGAACAGTCCAAAACTTCCTTGGTTTGATCTTATCCTTGCAGATATTGGAGATCACCAGGTAATATCTGAACTATTTTATGGACAATAAAGGTCTTTTGTTGACATCATGTAATTGCTTCATTTGTTATCTGATCTTCTATTTTCTTCCAAATTGTAGTCCCTTGAACAAAATCTCTCAACTTTTAGTGGGCACATCTCACGTATTTGTAAGTTCTTGCAAGTGGCCTCAAAACAATCCCTTGTTCTCATTGATGAAATTGGCAGTGGAACTGATCCATCAGAAGGTGTAGCTCTTTCTGCCAGTATCTTACAATATCTGAAGGATCATGTTAACTTGGCTGTTGTTACCACTCATTATGCTGATCTAAGTAGTATGAAGGAAAAGGATACCCATTTTGACAATGCAGCAATGGAATTTTCACTCGAAACATTACAACCAACTTATAGGATCCTCTGGGGATGTACTGGTGATTCAAATGCATTAAGCATAGCACAATCTATTGGCTTTGATAGAAATATAATTGATCATGCACAAAAATGGGTAGAGAAGTTAAAACCAGAACAGCAGCAAGAGCGGAGAGGAATGCTCTATCAGTCATTACAGGAGGAAAGAAACCGATTAAAGGCTCAGGCCGAAAAGGCTGCATCTATTCATGCAGAAGTTATGAACGTATACTGTGAGGTACAAACTAGATGTTGAGCTAGAAAGAGATTTTTGTTTCTTAATTACAGTTTCTTTTCCTTGGTCAACATAGTATTTCAATCAATTTTGTTACTTCCATGAACCAACTATCCCAAAAGCTTAAGTTGTTGGGTGGAGGATACATGAATGAATATATTTCTAACACGTCCCCCTCACGCCCATTGGGTTTGAAGCGTGGACAATGCACAGGCCAACCTACCTTGTGCTGAAATTAAACTTTTTTTTTTATTGGAATAATGGGGCTAGCAAGGATCGAACTCTTGACCATTTGGTCATAGAGGCTATGATAATACTATGTCATGAACCAACTATCCAAAAATCTTAAGTTGTTGGGTGGAGGACACTTAAATGGATATATTTCTAACAGTTACTTTTCAAGTTCATCTGAAATTTGCATCCTTCATAAGTAAGGACTCAGCAAATTGACCAGAAAATCAAAAAGTGATCAGGATGTTGTATAGGTTTGTTGACTAACACAGCGTGTAGTGCCTTATAACTGTTAGTAGATATGACCAATCCTTGGGGATGGAAACATCTGTTCATTTCAATATTTTTAGGTGAGTTACTTCTAGAATATGGCTTTCTGGTTGACTATGTTTACAATCATAAAATAAGTACATTGGTTCTTCCGTCCAAAATGTTCACAATGCCTTTAGTGCTGGAAAAATTTGTTCAGCAAACTAATTCTTGAGCATTTGCCAGCAGATTTTGATTGAATACGATCATATTTGCAGTTGCTCATTTCCTTGCTTTTTCTACTCATCTCTCTTTTTTTCCTTTGTTTTTTGAAAAATATTGCAAAGATCCAAGGGGAGGCAGAAGACCTTGATAGACGTGAGATGGAACTCATGGCAAAGGAAAGTCAACAGGTCCAGCAAGAACTAGAGGATGCAAAATCTCAGATTGAAACCGTGATACAGAAATTTGAAAAGCAACTCAAAATTTCTGGTCGTGATAAACTCAATTCACTTATTAGAGAATCTGAATCTGCAATTGCCTCCATCGTAAAAGCTCATACTCCTGCTGATAGCTTTCCTATCAGTGAAGCTGATCATGCTTCATTTACTCCACAAATTGGAGAGCAAGTCCATGTAAAGGGATTGGGTGGGAAATTAGCCACAGTGGTAGAATCGCCTGGGGATGATGAGACAATCCTGGTACAGTATGGTAAAGTGAAAGTCCGTGTGAAGAAAAGTAGAATCAGAGCTATTCCATCCAGTGCAAGGAATGTTGTAAGTAGTTCTTCCACACATCAGGGGAGGCAGGTATGTATTAAGAAGTTTAGATCTTTTTGATGTCGCGTAAATATTCAATTGGTATAATTGACCTGTCAGGCAAGAAAACAAAATGATATAGTTTTACTTACATTAAGAGAGTGATTGGGCAAGCTTTAATTAAAAGAGACCTTTCTGAACATGAAGCAAGACCTGGTGTTGATCATGTTATGACCTTAGATCATTATATAATCTAGGCACATTTAAGTTTACCTCCATAAACTTGTCTTTGTCTCTTTTTTAAAACAGGCTTCTTAACCTGATTTGATTTATTCAAAACTCAAAAGTTCACACCTGTCCATCACTTGGATCTTGTACAAATTCTGCTGAATTAAATTTCAGACTCGGACATTATTTCTGATGGCTGTTTTTCATCACTTTGTCACTGCATAACTTGTCTGTACTGTAATACCTTGATAAGGATGATTGTTGTTACATTATCCAATGACTTCACTCTGTTAAAATATCAAGATTTGTTTTTGAAAGATGGGGGGAGGGGGATTGTTCAAATGATAATAATCAATGATCTAAATCAAATGCTGAGTTCTAATATTCTGATTATAGAGTCAGCCGAATGAAGAATTCAGGGGTAATTTAGAGATCAGCAGTAATGATGATCTTTCCTATGGACCAGTGGTGCGGACATCTAAGAATACTGTGGACCTGCGAGGTATGCGAGTGGAAGAAGCTTCTGTCCACCTTGAGATGGCAATTAATGCAAGTCGGCCATATTCAGTTCTCTTTGTTATACATGGGATGGGCACCGGTGCTATTAAGGAGCGTGCGCTTGAGATTTTGCAAAATCATTCACGTATTGCTAATTATGAACCAGAAAGCTTAATGAATTATGGCTGTACCGTTGCTTATGTCAAGTGAACCCTCACTGCCCGAGTGCAATAAGCTATGCCAGAACCCACTTTTGTTAGGAGTTTTCCTGCTCCATCCTTACCTGATCAATCAAATGACTAATTTGATATGTACATAAACACATTTGATATGATCAATTGAAAGTTTGTAAAATTTAGCAGTTTTAATTTATTGATTTTTACACTAAATCTGTAGTTTGCATTTTTTATGTCCTTTGTTTTGTTGATAGGTCTTATGAAGCATTCTTCACAGCTTGTCCTCTAACTAGAGGGTGTGTTTTCAATTGGTTTCTTCTATATGATGGCTAGAGAAATGGTGGCTCCCTGATACCCCATTAATAGAGTTTGGGGCCCAATGGGAAGTTTGGCTGATTGAAAGTCTATGAAGTGCTGCCATACGGTTATCCGAAGAAAGATTTGGTAAGCATGGTATTCGTAAACCTTAAAGACCCCAGAAAACTCATGTAGAAGTCTAAATCTTATTGGTCAAATTGTATAGTTTATGTTGGAATTCTAGGATATAGGTAGGGAGGGAGGAAAAGAGAGAAAGGACGCTCCTAAATTTTATAATTCCTACAATTTACTAACTTCCACACTGGAATTTAATGGCTTTGTCCCATGAAGAAGACAGTCCAATATACCCAGGTAGTGTCATAGTTTTTCTTATCATTGTCAATTTGGTGTTAACAACAGGTATCCCCCTACTACCAGAGGCAATCCTGTTCGGGGCTTAGTCACAGTTAAGCTCTTCATCCCTCCCGAAGAGTGTGTTTAGTGGGGATCGAACCCGGGAGCTCTTCCGTCATTTATTATGTATATGTTGTGAAAGAGCAGGCTTTAAAATGGCTTTCATAATATAGTAAAAGTTTAAACATGGTAGTTAGCATTGTTTAAAAAACCGGACCGGACCGGCCGGTTCGACCAAGAACCAGCTTGGTGACTGGTCCGTTCAACCCAGAAAATCAGAGGATCTCAGATAAAAAATCGGTAAAAAGTTGGTGTCAGAAAAACCGGTTGAACCGGTCATTTAAAAAGAAAATCAATTTTTTTTTAAATTTTTTATTTAATCTAAAATCTTTTTAAGATAAATAAAGACATATATTTAAGGATTACACACAGATATCTATTATTTTACTAATTATTATAATTTTTTTATCTTATAAATCTTATAATAAGTGATTTACAACTTTATATATATTAATTTTTTATAATTTTGTGTTATTTTATTAATTAAAATGTTATATAATATTTAAAAAAATATTTAATTAAAATCGGTTCGACCAGGGTTGATCCATTGAACCGTGAATCAATGTCTATACGGTTCAGGTTCGGTTTTTAAAACATTGGTATTAAGTTATAGGATTTGTTTGGGAGGGGGTGTTTGCATGTGAGTGGTCTACCTTAAAATGTAGAGCTGTCAAATTGGGCTACTCGGCCCGGCCCGATGCGGGTAGCGGGCTTTATCAGGGTGTGTTAAAAAGCTCGAAAGTTGTTCGAGTTTCTAAAATAGGTGGCCGAACCATAAATTTTTTGTGGGCTCTCGGTTTTTTTACGGGTTTTGCCGGCTATACGGGTTTTTTTTTGCGGGTAACGGATTTTATCGGGTTGGGCTAAAAAGTCTGGGAGTTATTTGGGCTTCTAAAATAGTTACATTTTTGCGGGTCGACCTAGTCGGACTAGCCCATTTTTCCGGCTCTATTAAAAAGCATGTTACTTACCTTTTTAAATAACAATAAATTCCTTTATATTAAATATGAGTCCTAATTATTTATCAAATTAATATATTTTTCTTCTTTAATTAATTGTTAATTTAATTAATCAAAGAAACCTTTTCCTTCACCAACAAGGGTTGATTCAAGTGGTACTGATACATGCTTGATTCTTCTTAATCAACAAAAAAAGAAACCTTTTCCTTTTCTTATTGTCTTTGATAAATATGAAATTTTTTCAAGTCACACATATCAATATCATAATAACATACTGCCGTAAAAGAATAATAACATACTTGTAAACCACTACTAAGATAATTTTCTCTCAATTGAATCAAACTATAAAATTAAAATTTTTAATTGCTTATATTTTCTTATCAATAAAGTTAATTTTCTTCCCATTTTTTAGTGTACATGTTGCAAGGGTTGCTTGCTTGATATTTAAAATGAGAGAATAACATTTTTCATTTAAAATATGAGTTGCAGGCTTGCAGCAGTTACATTAAAATGATTTCTCATGTCATCACACAATATTTTAATATTTTTCACGCTTTTTTATTGGGTTGTCTCTCCAGAAGTCCTTCAACGGTGTGAGATGACGGACTTGCTAACTTGAGAGTAGTCAACACAAAAACTTGCAAGCGGAGCCGTCGTTTCCAGTGGCTGTTGTTGCCGTTTCATTCGCTTCAACCTTCCTATAAATGGACCCCTAATCAAATTATAAATAACAATCAAAATCAAAACCACTCATTTGCTCAAACACCCACTTCCTTAATTAATTGTCCTTCAATAATATTTATTATTTTCTTTCATCCATTCAATTTTTATTTTTTGCAGGGTGAACGAGGAAGAGCAACGACAGAAACAGAACAGAACCTTGACTTCGTGCGTGGGAAGTCAAGTTGCAACCGCTCAACACCCCATGCGGTTCACCACCCTCTACGGTTACGCCATGGACCGGTCCGGTTCACTCAGACCGGGCGTCAAGACCGTGGAGGAAACCGTGAAGAGCGTGGTTGGCCCAATCTACGACAAGTTCCACCTCGTTCCCGACGAGATCCTCCGATACACCGACGTCACGGTGGACCTCTCCGTCGACGGTGCTCCGGCGCCCGCACCTGCACCTGCACCTGCACCAGCCACTGCGTCAGCGTCGGAGATGGCGATGAGGCTTTACGCGACGTGCGAGCCGAAGGCGGAGTCGGCGTGGCGGAGGGTGAAGCAGCTTCCGGTGTTCCCTCGGGTGGCGAATGCGGTTGTTCCGAAGGCGGCGTATTGCACGGAGAAGTACAACGAGGCGGTTGTGGCTGCCAAGGAGAAGGGTTATAGGGTTTCTTCATACCTTCCTTTGGTGTCCACGGAAAGAATTGCTAAACTCTTTAGTGAAGAGAATATTGATTGATTGAAGCATGATCAATCTGTTCCTTGCTCTTCCTACCTTCTTTTATTTCATTTTTTTTATTATTGTCAATACTTGGTAATTTTCTGCTGTCTGGTTTCTTTTTTCCTTTTTATAAATATTCATAAATTTTTCCAGTTTGTAAGGATTTGGGGTATGGGATGTGTGCAAATCATTGTATTATCTTGATTAATCAGTTAGAATTTTTTGCGTGAGAATTCGTGGGTTCAAATGATTTGTTTGTTTTTTGTTTTTCTCTTCCTCCTCCCTCTGTGTTGTCATGTTGTGTTTGCAATTTTTTGTATGTGAAATGCTTTCATGTAAGGATTTGGAATTTCATGCATGATTGCAAAGGATTTGTATCATATCATTTGTGTGTTTTTCTTAAACATGAGGTTCACGTCAAATTTCAAATTCCCTGCAACTTAGTTACGTATGTTTAGAGATAAATGAAATTAGAAAAATGAGTTTTACATAATAATATGTCCACCGAAAAATGGTCTTGCCAGAATTGTAGAGAATCCATTTAAAATTGAATATTTGTTTTAAATAAGGTCTCATATTTGAGTTTTGATAAAATTATTCACACCATGATATAAATGTTCCCTACTCGAACAATATTGTTTTTCATAGAGAATATATTTAATTTAAACCAAAAAAGAAAAATTGAATGACACCATAATTTGTAAACGAATTGATTTCTTAAATTTTTTCTAGCATAAGTCATAAAATAATTAATGTGGACAAAGAAAATTAATTTTTAGAGAAATTGTATTTGTAGATGAAGAATGTACAAAGTGATATATAAATTATCAACGAATATTGGTTTAAGTGATACATACTTAGTTTAAGTGAATGTTCCCGACTCGAGCAAAATTGTCTCCCGTAGAAGATACATGTAGTTTAAAAAAAGTGATATATAAATTATTGTATATATTGATTAAATAAGTAATATATCTCCCGTATATTTATATGTATTTTCATAAAAACAGATTGAATTAAATGCTTTTGGGTTTTGTTTTAAAACCCATGAAACATAGTCATGAAGGAGCCTTTACCAATGTGGTAAAGAGTTTGATTATCCTAATTTTTTTTATCTTATCTCTTCCTTTCAATAAAATTTCTTCAAAATTCCACTCAAAATAAATAAATGGAATGATCCACATCCACCCAACTGTATAAAAATAATAGGTTTTATCTTATTTCATTAAACAAATCCATTAAACCCACAAGACCAACATTTTATTCATTAAACATTTTTAGAAATTCATTTGTCAACAAAAGAAGACATAATTAATAAGGACGAAATACGCTAATTTTTTTCTACTAAAAAAATTTTTTGGATAAATGATTTTGGGCCTCCAAGGACTGGGCCGGTCCAATAAAAAGAGTTTCCCGCCACGTGTCACGAGAATCACAAAAAGCATGCCATTTTATTTTGTTGTATCTATCTATCGATCTATCGTCGTCACTGAGAGAGGGTTAGGGTTTGTTTGCGTGATCATCGACAGTGAAGAAGCAGAGCAGAATAATGGGTGGGTCGATGCGAGATGTGAAGTCAAAGAAGGAGGTTGATGAGGTTGTGCGTGGTGGTTCACCCGTTGTGCTTCACTTCTGGGCTTCATGGTGTGAAGCTTCTAAGCACATGGACCAACTTTTCTCTCACTTGTCCACTGATTTTCCTCTTGCTCACTTCTTAAGGGTTAATTACCTTACCCTCTTACCTTTCTTTTTTTTTTTAAAAAAAATCTTTTTGGCATTTTGTTATATTTATCACAATTTGTAGGTTGAAGCTGAAGAACAACCCGAGATATCCGAGGCTTATTCGGTCTCTGCTGTTCCTTACTTTGTCTTCTGCAAGGTATGGTTCTCCTCTCCTCCTTTTTATTTCCCTAATTTCAATTCGAAAAAACATCTATTATTATTTATGGGATTATGTTGGTTATTTTATAATAAAGTAATGGTTTATGGATTGCTTCAACTAGTTGTTTGTATATTATTTATATTATCATGGTATCTAGTGTCTGCTGTCCCCGAGTTTAGTGTTTAGTTGGTGTGTTAATTTCTCTGAGAGAGTTTTGCCGCCTATAGTGATCCTGAGATCCTACACAATCCGGGAATTGCCTTATTTGGAAGATACCTATGGTTTCAAATAAAAAATTGAATGGCAGAATGACTTAATAAAATCAACTCTCAGTCATGGATAGCTTATGGTTCTGTGCTGTAAATTTTACTATTTCAATGTGTTAAGGCTCTCTTGTCTCCCTGACATCATTTTTGGTAAAATTGCAGGGCCTATTTTTCTAGTTTCATCATTTCTTGCTCATTCTGAGTTTAAATATTATACCACCGATGACAATGGTTCTGTTCTAGTGATCAATTAGGTTGAAAACAATAGAGTATAGTTTGTGCTAGTGTGTCTGGTTGATGCTTTGTTTTTTTGGTTGAGTTACATGGGTTTAGAGGGAGGGCTATTACTTTGAAACCTGCCTCCTCCATAATGATGAGTTAGCCCAGAGGCCTATTTCCTAATGGTATGTGCTTGATGTTAGCTGAACAATGAAGTCCATTCAGTGTCCAAAATAAATGGTATTTTCAAAAAAGGAAAATGTTTTTGCATGAAACGGAATATGGACATGGTGCTGATTTTAAGAGGAGTAAGTTCCATATTCTTTCTTGGTTACCTAGACTGAAACCCCTTAGGTAGTAACTTCAAAGTTTGAATACTTATAGTCAAAATATTTATAAAACAAAAAGGGAATGATGGGTCTATTATTCAATTGGTCTTTAGTCTTTAGTCTTTTCTTACTATTAAAGGGAAAGTATCTCATCTGCACAAAGGTTGCATCTTTTTGTTGTTGTGAAGTATGTGTTTCATTTTGATTCTGTACTTGGGTAATGTCCGCAATCATTTCTTTTAATAAAACTATTTATTCATGTTGAAAAGAGATAATCATGTATAATTTTTTGCTGCATTGGACTGAGGTAACTGAAATTGCATATAATTAAACTGAAATTTGATTTATAACTAATCAGAGTTATTTGTTGTATATCTAAGCTTTTGTAGGTTTATTATCAAAAGTCAGTTTTTTTTTTATAATCAAAATTTCACCATGTACACAAAAGTGTATCTTTGTTATATTGCATTATAATTTTCTATGATGATTTAGCCTGTCATTTGAGATTAAAAAGTCACCTTTTTACTTCTTTGCTTGATTATATTAGTTGATTAGAAGTCATTATCTGTCAGGATGGCAAGACCTTTGATACGTTGGAGGGAGCTGATCCGTCAAGTTTGGCCAATAAGGTTGCTAAAGTAGCAGGCTCACCTAACCCCGGTGAAGCTGCCGCTCCTGCCAGTCTTGGTATGGCTGCAGGATCTGCTGTTCTTGAAACAGTGAAAGAATTGGCGAAAGAAAATGATTCTTCAAAGGTAAAAAGTCAAGTTCAACCAGGGCTTAGTGGTCCTCTGAAAAAGCGATTGCAGCAGCTCATGGACTCTCATCCCGTCATGCTTTTCATGAAAGGAAGTCCTGAAGAACCAAAATGTGGATTTAGCAGAAAAGTTGTTGATGTTTTGAAGAAAGAGAAGGTCAAGTTTGGAAGTTTTGATATTCTGTCAGATTTAGAGGTTCGTGATGGCTTGAAGAAGTTTTCTAACTGGCCCACATATCCTCAGCTCTACTGCAAAGGAGAACTTCTTGGTGGGTGTGACATAGTAATTGCTATGCATGAAAGTGGGGAATTACAGCAGGTTTTCAAAGATCATGGGATTGATACCAATGATGAAGCAAAAGTAACAGAACCGGAAAATGCCAAGGGTGGCATCTCTAAATCTACTGATTTGAGTACAACCTTAAGCTCTCGACTGGAAAGCCTGATAAATTCAAGCCCAGTTATGCTGTTTATGAAGGGAAAACCAGATGAACCAAAGTGTGGTTTCAGTAGGAAGGTAGTTGAAATTCTCCAGCAAGAGAACGTAAACTTTGAGAGTTTCGACATTCTTACTGATGAAGAAGTCCGACAAGGACTTAAGGTTTATTCAAACTGGTCTAGTTATCCTCAACTATATATCAAGGGGGAGCTTATTGGGGGATCAGACATTGTGTTGGAGATGCAAAAAGTGGAGAACTTAAGAAGATTTTACACGAGAAAGGAATTCTTCCAAAAGAGACCATTCAAGATCGTCTGAAGAAATTAATTGCTTCTTCCCCTGTGATGCTCTTCATGAAGGGTACCCCAGATGCTCCAAGATGTGGTTTTAGTTCCAAAGTTGTAAATGCTCTTCGAGAGGAGGGTGTGAATTTTGGGTACTTTGATATATTGACTGATGATGAGGTGAGACAGGGATTGAAGGCATTCTCAAACTGGCCTACCTATCCTCAGCTGTATTACAAAAGTGAAATGATAGGTGGTTGTGATATTGTGATGGAGCTGCGAAATAATGGGGAGCTGAAGTCGACTTTATCTGAGTAGGATTATTATTATTCCTTCAAATAACTGAGGTTGTATCTTAGAAGCCATTTTGGCTGTGTACTGGAATTTGGAGCGAGTCTGATGACACTATACATGGCAATTTTTATCCTGGTGTCAACTGTCAAGAGGTTGTGTTTTTGGACATTATAATTTTCTGCATGGTTACTTTATAATATATATACTACCTGTGATTAGAGGCTACTTTATTCAATGTATGCATGCTTTTATCCCCATTTTGCATCTATCTGTTGTAGGCTATTCAATAGTGGCTATAGACTGTCAACCATGGGAGTGATTCTGAAATGCTAGTTTGCTGACCCAGTGTAAAATTTTAAATCTTTGGTGCAGCTTCATCAAATGGAATACTGAACGTAATTTGCAAACAGTATATGATAACTCAACTGTTATGTATTGCATGCAAACTATTAAAAATACCAGGTTTGTGCTGCCAAGCATGGCAATACAAGACATCAAAGTCCTTCAAGTTATTAAAGTACCTTTCTGTCGAAGAAAACCTGTGAACCTTGTCAATCAAATCCTTTCTGAAAGGTAACATGACACTGAAAATTCTTCTATAATACCTTATTTCCCAATCAAAATTGACTGATTTTCCAGTATCTACTATCTAACATGGGAGTGTGAAGGGAGCATATATAAGAAAACGTTGTAAAGAATACCCTAGTCTTAAGCCTTCCTGCTGCTATTGTACACAATTGGGTAAAGCTTCCGATTGAATTTTAGCAGCATTAACCGATGCTCCATATTAGCGAAATGTTACAGGTTCTGATCCTCGATGCTGCTTGGATTTTGAAAGTCATACACAAAGGAAAATTAACCAAGTTATTATCAATGTTCATCTTTTCACCCTTATATGTTAAATGTGTATACACTCTCCTAAAAGTAATTTAGTTTTTTATCTTTTTAAATCAAAGAATGACTCGTTATCCCTAATTTTTCATTTAAAATTCAATTTTAATTGTGTATATATATGTATATATATATATATATTTATATTTATATTTCACATTTTAAACACTTTTTTATATCTAAAATAATTATGCACACTTCATTTATAACTTTAAACATTTTTTCTTTAATTTATATTTTTAAATTATTACCTTCATTAAAAAAATTACTTGCACAATACACGTGATATTTACTAGTTTGTAAAAATTAAGAATCATAATTACTATCAATGAGGTTTTGTCATGTCTTATTATATAAGTGGGGTATTATTTATAGGTTAAATTACTCTCCAAGTTTTTATAAATTAATTATATTTTTAAATTGGTCCTTATAATTTCAAAATTTTAATGAGTTTATTGTTTTTAATTTTTTTAAATAGATTCCCATTGGTTGAGGCCATTCAAATTATGTCAATGAATATTTACCCTCTTTAAGATAGAATTGTGTTACTATTAATTAAAGGTGTCAAAAACTTAACTAAGAAATTCATAATCAATAATAAACACCTAAGTGAAGTCTTAGATGTGAGGTATTTATTTAAACTTTTTGGAGTATATGGGTTGTGTTAAAATATTTAAAGTATAATAAACACTTGAAAAGTTAATGAAACTATGACATTTAACCTTATTTATGATAATAAACATGTTCTTTCTTCTTGTTGAGAAACTGATAATTTCAATGCCTTTCTCAGATATGAGTATTCCAAGACAAACACCATATATTTTTTTTTATTTTTCCTTCTCTATTTTCATCTCATAATTGGATAATTGTCAACTAATTAACATTGTCTCCTAACTTTATTTTGGTGGTTGTCCATAAATTGAGAGAGACACTCCAACAACTTCATTTCCATTGCTTTGCATTCAGCTATCTGCATTTGAAGCTCCAATCTCTCCTTCTTTAGGTTCTTGTTCTCCTCCATAAGTAGTTGATGATTGTTTTCTTCCATTGAATTAGTCATTGCATTTTCCTCTGAAGAAGGCTTGAGATATGTAGGAAACACACTTGGCTCGCACTTTTTCCTCGTTATTTCAACTAGCATATGCCTGCAACCTCTCAAAAATTTCTCATGCTTGAATTCCCATCTTTTAGATGACGTTTTCTTAAATCCCTGTTTTAATGATTAGAAGAAATAGATCAGCAACTTTTTTAACAATAAAATAAAACACTTTTTTTCCCCTGATACAAGTAATATTATGATTATAAAAATTGCATATTTTTCAAGTATTTGGGTTTGTCATCAACCAACTATAACAACCTAAGCGGGGTAGTGGATGACACATGAATAAATATATTTTTAACATGCCTCCGCATGCAAGAGTCTATTGGGTTTGAAACGTAGACAATGGATGAGCCCACCAACCTTGTGCTGAAATCAAACTTTTTTTATTGAAATAATGGGACAACAAAGATCGAACACTAAAGCACTTGATCGCATAGATTCCATTGTTGAAGCGTAATTAATTACAAACGTCCAATTTGATTTTGCAAATGCCTTTTAAAAGAGGAATGCGGGGTTTATACATATAAAATTAATAATTTACATTATAGATCACCAAAGGACCAAGAAATATAGATGCTTAAATTCTGATGGTTGAGTTCTGGATGTTGAACTGACTAGTAAGAGATTCCATAAAGTACTACACATTGAAACAAAAATATTATTCCACCTTATGTTATTATATACATCAAACGGCTGCTATATGTACTTTACATTTAAAATAAAAAGTCAAAGATAAAATTTTGAAAATTCTGTCAGGGAATATATAGCAGGTTACCATTCACAATAAGCAAGGTTTATCTTAATTTTCAATTTTAGTGTGCTCCCTTTATAAAAATACAGCATGTATTGTACGACGATTTTGACTTAGGGTTAAATAACTGATTTGACCATATTTGCTATATGTGCTACTGACTTGACCAAATTCTTCATTATATGCACGTGGTTTGATTAATTTATTTAGTTATGGTACTTCTTTTTCCATAGATTTCCAAGTTTTGAAAGAAGTACAGAAGAAGCTAGAATATGACCAAATAAATAAATAAATAAATGAAGAAGATAAAATGAATTCAATTCCTTCTATAAATTGAAATTAGTTATTTATAAATAAGTTAAATGAGAGAGTTTTCAGAGAAGATGAGTGTAGAGATTAATTTCAACTTATAGAAGAATACGAATTCATTTTACCTTCTCCATTCATTGCATTTTCCTCTCCTAGAAGTTTTTCTAATAAAATGTATCCAAACTGCCCAAAAAAACAACAAAAAAAGAAAAGCATAAGGAAAATTTAAAAGCCTAATACTGTGTTTCATTAAGTTCTGGTTTTTAGTTTTTAAAAATTGTTTTACAAAACAATTTTTAAAAATTATCTTTTATAAATAAAATTGTTTATTTATCATATTTTCAACACAAAACAGAAAAATTATAAAACATTTTTTCAAAATATCTAAAAATAGAAGAAACATTTTTCAAAGTATCTAAAAGGAGTTTCAATTTCCTTTTTTAAATTTTCTGTCAAACAGATTTTTTAATATTTTTTTTTAGAAAAACTGTAAATAAATAGACCTTTAAGAGTTTGTTTGTTTTTCAATTGGAGTTAGCCCAAACATATGTTTGACCAACTGACTTTGGAAGATATCCAACACTATCAATCAATAATATCACATTAACTTTAACTAAACATTCTTTTTGAGGAAAAAAGAAATTAAGGAAACAATGACTGATCTTTCCTCTTTTCTCTGTTTCCCTTATATGCAGTTTGATTACATCTAATTATATATATGGTACTATATTACTAAACCAAGAAAGTTAGTTGATATAATTAACCTTCAAATGGAAGAAAGGAAATTCATTTGTTCTGAACTTTCTAATAAAGATAGAACAACCTTATAATATATAAATTTTGTTAGGTGTGGAGATGGAAAACCACTTACATATGTATTCAATTGGCGAATGAAGCTAGAGAAATTGTTGTGCTTGAAATATCTAGGCAAGGTGAGTTCTGAGAATTCAGCTGGAGACCACACAACAAAACCAGTTCCTTCTGCATTCCATGACACAATTTTGGTACCATCTTCAGCTGCACCATCCACCTCACCTTCTTCCAACAAATCATAGGTCTTTAACAGAAATGGTGCAGGGCACCTTGGCCTAGGGGACTGTCCTGAATGACCAGAAAAGTTCCCTAAACCAAGGTTGAGCTCCAACACATTTTCAGCCATGCTTGGTTTATATAGTTTACACACATAAATAGAAGAAGCCTAGATCTTCATTTAATTTGTGTGTTGCCAAAACAGGTTATATTCTACACACACTTCCTTATATAGAGAACTGCACCCACCACTTGGTAGCTAGGAAGCTACTAGTGCCGTGGAAGGTGGACTACTGTTTCCTTTTTGTCTTCTTAATGATTTCTTTTTTCTTTTGCTTTCTTGTGAGGAAAATAATATTATATTGAAGACACATTCTAGCAATGTATTAGTCAGGGTTAGGAAGTTTTATGACTTTGCCATGTGACAATGACACCTATAGCTCTTAATACTTTTTTTTCCCTTTAATTGAATCAAAGGGGCTGAGCCCAAATAGCAAAAAAGGTGCAAGGATACAAGCGTTGAGTACTTTTATTTATATCAATTGGCGCATAAAACAAAATATTGTTCAAAAGTTTGATGCATCTATACTTAAGCATGCTCACATGAACCGCAATACTTGAGCTAATGTGTTCTTTTTTACCACTAAAAGAATCTCATTAAATTAAATAGGTTTTTTTACCTGAGTAATATAAAAAAAATTATTATTTATCTAAAAAATATAGAAAAATGATTTAATTAATAGGGGTAATTTTTGCAACAGGAGAAGAGAGATGGCCACGAGGGATGTGAGAGGCTCTAAGTGGGTTAACGTCTTTTGGAAGCGTTAACCCACTTTGCGCATGTGTGAAATAAAAATTTTAAAGTGTGACTCTAAGTGGGTTAGAATACTTGAAAAAGAAAAAATGCATTGTTCTACCTCACTTAGATCGGACCGAGATTCTCTCCGGTTAAAATTAACTGGAGAGTGTTCAGTTTCGTCATCCAATGGCCCCAATTTTTTTCAGCGATTTTTTTAGTTTTTTAATGAAAAAATACACGGTGGAAATCTCGTCTAGTTTTCTCTGGACTGGAGAGGATCTCGGCGCCACTTAGATCCATGTGATAAAGACCAAATTCATCATGTGAACATGTACAACGCTAAAGGAAGTGGTGTCTTGAGCTCAAACCTAGTACCCTTTAAGCAAGGTACTATGATGCTTGTCTTCGTAACAACATTTTAAAAAAAATTGTATCCGCGCTCATACCCGCATGGGAAGCAACTTCAATGCTCATACCCATACCCGTTGGGCACTTATATTCTCATACTTGCGTCCATTACCCGCACTTTAATTTTAAAAAAATGTCAGCAAATCAATAAAAATATTGATTAAAAATTTGTAACTCAATTGAAAAATTACTAAAAAATTCATTCAAACATAATAATATGTCTAGAGCATAGTTATATAAGTAAATTAAAATACAGCACACTAAGTTTCTGAACTACAACACCAATGTTAAATAAAATTAATATATTAAATATTTTAATATAATGATATATTTGAGTTGTTATTTAGTAATAATTAATAATATATATGTGTGGGTATGAGACGGGTTGGGCATTGCAATGTCCATACCCAGGGGCGAGGCTTCATGGGGGTAAAAGGGGGCCATGAGTTTTATTCCTCTCCAGTCCTGGACACTTCCAGTAGGAGAGAGATAAAAACATACCCCATGTGGGCCCCACACACAGGTGCATTAACAACGAGACTTTTAGCAATGGCTTATCGGTCGCCGTTAATTATGAAATAGTGACAGTTTTTCCTTAAAAACCGATTTTCTTGTAGTGAAAGATAATTACCCTTTGGAACCGCATTTGTCCCTTTTACATTATGTTTTTTATATATGTTTTTAAAGTTTGAAAAGCATTTAATGCGGTTCTGAATTTGAACCACGGTAAAAATGAAAGGGTGGATTTCTAACGCGGTTCCTTTACGGAACCACAAATTTTTTTTAGAGAAAGTGAAATCCATTTGTGTAAATTAAAATAAAAAAAACATATAGGTGAAATATAAAAATGTGAGATAATTTGTGAGATCCATTTGGTTAACTTTTTTACTATTGTATTATTGGAGAAAAAAATTGTTGAAGTTATAAAAAGTAAAAGGAGATAATGTGTTATATTATGAGACCCATTTAAAAAGTGAATATTTAGTAGTACCATTGAAAATGCTCTAATAAAATATTTTTTTTCATGTGTATAATAATATTTATAAAGTTTTTTAGATACAATGAGAACAATGAAACTTGAACATATAATGATACACACTACAATGTTAATAACTTAACTAATTGGGTGCATATAACATTTAATAACTGATAACTAACTAATTATATACTACTAGTATAGTTGCTTTTAAGTCTATATGATATGTATCCAGTACTATAAATAAATGTATATAGGCCCACAAATTAAAAATTTATAGTATAGATATGGAAAATCAGATCGGAAGAGCCGCGAAGTCTGACCTATCAAGGGGCTCACATACTTTCCGACGTTTGCATTTTCATTTCCCATCATGTAGTATTATTATTCCAATTCATGATGTAATCATTTTATGGTCTCTCCCATTTTTCAATTTGCTGGTAGCCAAAGAAAAAGGTTATTTTTCTATGTTTCTCATATAAAAGTGATTACTGATTGATTAGCTCACGTGTATATTATTATTAGCCGTATATAATTCCTAACGTTCCTTTCATTCGTGACTAATAAGTAATGGTTGAGACTATTGGATTGGAGCTGGAGCCTATATATTATGCAATCAACAGAGCGGTCAAAACAGACAAATCCCGGTACTTGGGTTGCCATGCGCTATTATCTTATCTGTTTAAAAAATTCCATTACACCAAATCAATTCCCGGTTAGACCGATTGAACTCGTTGGTTCAATCCGATTTTGATAACTATGGTGGAAATAAATCAGACCACTCATCGAAGACCTACCACCCGGTCTGCATCAGGTGTAGGTCAGACCAATTTATTAAAGAAATCAAGTCAATACGTTTTTTTATAAATCTATCAAGTGGGCTTGTTTAAGTAAATATAAACTATAGTAATATTTTTATATTGTTTTACTATGATAAAAACTTTTATTATAAAGTTTTATAATTATATATTTATTAGTTTATTTATATATCAATGTGTTGTCTTACATAAAAAACTTAAACCTAAAAGTATATTCAAATATATGCTTATGAAATATTCAAAATTCTTATTATAAAACAAGTTTTTAAATTCCATTAAAAAAATAAAATAAGCTTTTAAATAGATAGCGCTCAAACCTTAGATTCAAGATGTAGGCTGAACTCGAGCCTTAGAAAGCATGTCCAACCTATTTCCTCCCATAATTGGAAAATCTCATATGTAAGTTCAAGCAAATATAAAAAAAATTAATTTCATACATGGTTTCTTAAAATGTGTACAATGGATACCAATCTGAGAAACAAATAGATTATAAATGAGTTGACTTCTTTAAATTATTTTTTTGAGTAAATTACATTTCCTTTTATAAGAGAAGCTTAATTTATTTTATTTTTATTTTATTTAAAAAATTATATTTTCCTCCATTTGAAAGATGAAAATGTAGTATGCTTTAGTCTATTTTAATGTAAATAAATTTCTGTTGAATTTTTTCTTTATATGTAACGCTCAATATGATTTGCATATAATTTTAAATCCTCATTGAATACAAAATATTAAAAGATGGAATAAAGATTTTGTATGAAATTTTAAAGATGATAAAATAGGTATTTTAAATTTCATTTTATCTTTTAAAGTCCTTAAATTAATAATAAAATATTCAACATTAATTTTTCAGTAATATTAAAATTTGTGAAAAATGAAAAAAAAAATCTATAAAAGATTCATCTATAATTGTTCATTATTACTAATTTACTAAATGGTTCTTTATCAATTATCATTCACATTAAAATAGACTAAATTATTATTAATAATTTATTAAATGGTTCTTTATCAAAATTTTACGAAGTTTGGCACATATAATAATGATGATGAACAAACATAATTCAACGGTTGGATTACTAAAAAACATATTCGATTTGTAGTTATTAGCGGTGTAATACTTGGTGTAACTTACACCGGTGTAATTATAACCCTCCTCTATATATATATATTACTAAAAAATATATTCAATTTATAGTTATTAGCGGCGTAACACTTAGTGTAACTTACACCGATGTAATTTGAACCCTCATAATGTATATAAATAAATGTTAACTTCACTCGAGGAGGGTTATAATTACACCGATGTAAGTTACACCAAGTGTTACACCGTTGAATAATTTTTTAACGGATCATTGTATTAAATAATCCACCGTTGGATTGAAAGTTACTATCATATAGATCATACATATAAATTTTCACATTAATCCGAAATTATTTGATATGCTATTGAGATGTCTCAAGATTAACGTTATATATACATTTAAAATATCTGAAAAATCCAATCATTTGATTATCAAGTTATTAGTGTCAAAATTTTACGAAATTTGGCACATATAATCATGATTATGAACAAACATAATTCAACGGTTGGATTACTAAAAAACATATTCAATTTGTAGTTATTAGCGGTGTAATACTCGGTGTAACTTACACCGGTGTAATTATAACCCTCCTCACTTCACTCAGTTCACAAGAATTAAGATAACTTACGAATTATATAAACAGAATTTAGATAAGTTGATTGAGCTTTTAATAGATTGATTTAAGAATAAGAAAGTTTATCTCTCTCTTTTTTTTAATTGAGTCAGTTACCAATCTGCCATCTGTTAAACGCAATTAGGAACACTGTCTTCTTAAAGTCAAGAATTCTTTACTTTACGAGTGGTTTTGGGAAGCCAAAAAGATAATGGAATCCACTAAATTAGGTGGTAACCTTGATTTGACTACTCTAGAGGTTATGGGTTAGGTGTTTACCTATAGCATAAGGACAATTTGCATATCCTGAATAATGCTACCCAATGGACTCGAAGTATTATTTTTTTTTATGAATAGGACTCGAAGTATTAAAAAGTTTAGAGTAGTGTATACTCATTAACTCGATTTAAATTTATTAAAAAAGATTAAAATTTAATTCATAAAAACAAATATATATATATGGTTTTTCTAACATGTGCAACCCTTGCACAGATAAGAAAACAAAAGAGAAAATGTTTTATTAGAAATTGCAACTATGTAGTTAAAAAAATTGTAAAACTTTAAAAACAACTTATGATTTGGTAATTGAGTATAAGAATGTTCTTACATAAAACGATTTTTTATTTTAAATATAAAAATTTTTTAGACCGAAACAAAAATGCTTTCAATTTGGGGTATAGGGTTCTTAATTTAATTTCAAATAAAAAAAATATTTTACTAAATAAAAAATATATTTAATTATAATGAGTCAGCAATGATAGGACCTACAACTTAGGGTGAGGTAAACTCTCTATTAAACAACTTATTAAATTAACAGATCTTACTAACGGCATGGACCACAGTTAGGGAGTCTTAAAACTACAAGGACAAAAAACACGTGTTTTAAATTGCATGACAAAGACCAAACAAAACTATATGGACGAATACATATTTTTTCCAATTGATTTGGTTCAAATTCACTTAAATCGGAACACGCCTATTAATTTAGATTTTATTTGATTTCAAAAACAAATCAAACTAATTTGTAATACCCCCCAATCTTCTAGGGTTGCATACCTGAAGTTTTGTGGCAAAGAAATTAACGGTAATGAGAAGATTAGTCATTTTAATAATACTTAAGTAGAAGGGCTAAATATGTTTTTAGTCCCTGAAATATAGTCAAAATTTGGTTTTGGTACCTATAATTTAAAATTAGTGGTTTTAACCCATCAAAAATTGAAAATAACCAATTTAATCCTTATTGACAAAAAAATTACAGTTAATCCGTAGCAAAACTATGTAACAAGGATTAAATTAGTGTATTTTTAATTTTTGAAGGACCAAAACTACCGGTTTTAAATTATAGGGACTAAATAAAATTTTGACTATATTTCAGAGATTAAAAATATATTTAACCTAAGTAAAATAAATGAAATGGTGAAAGCACATCCTCTATAGTGTTGTAAAACAATGGTAGTTACCATTCTTTTCTGTGCTGTAAACAAAGACTGGAAGATGATGTGTTATTGAGTCATACCACGACCAAGATACATTGGTTTCTTATTCCGAAGAGTCTTATTTGGATGAGACATGTATATCAATATATGCTTACATATTCATACACACACATATTATATCCCTTAATCATAGTGGGCATGCCTTATTCTTTTGCACACAACTCCTCCCCCTTACTTCTGCTGCTTTTTACCGCTGCATATAGGCAAGAGACAAACAAAATAGTATGGAATGCGAAGGTTATATTAGAGGAATGTATAAGATTCATCCATGCACACACACACATAACAAGATTTAATATATAGCACTTACTTGTCAGCTTGGTTACCCTCCTTCTGATGATTACAGCTCTTAACTGCTGCCACAGTTCCAGTAATATATGGTACTGTTAATACTATTGCAAGTATTACCGGAAGCATGGTTGATGATATGATGCAACTTGAGATTATTATTGTTTGCAAGACGAAATTCGCTTTGCACAACGCTTGTTAGTTATTAGTGTTAGGGGCTCCTAAACTGGCGTCTATCATATTTATAAACCTTAATCTACGTTTGAAGCTAGAAAACACTATAGATCTAGTCGTTGTTATTCCTTAGCATGCACGAACATGTATTTGATTCGTTTAATATTCTCTAAGAATAGATGCCATCACTTGTAATTGTCGGAAAAAATTCTCTATAGGTAATATCTCAATTATAAGCTGGTATACATAGGATGAGTTAAATACACAATTTATATATTTTGAATGGGATTGTTTACAGCTATGTTTAGCTATTACAAAAAATGTAAATTTTGTAATTAGATATACAGATATACAAGAGTTAAAAACAGTTTTGTATATTGTTGATTTTCACATTTTTATATAAAAGCATGTAGCATGAGATATCTCAATATAAGATGTTTAGATAATGTTGAATCCCAAGACAAGTTATGCCAGTTAGAGTACAGCTCAATTAAGCCAAAGCCCTAAAAGATAAAACAGGAACTACAAACCCCTGCCTCTTTAAATTACTATCAGCACGAGCAAGCAACAGTGATTGAAAAAGCCTCCACAAAACTGAGCATAAGTATCATGCAATGTGGGATAAAATATACAAAAAATGAGATTCCAGCACAATAAGGATGCTACAATGCACTCTAGTGTGAAAGCACTTAATGTGACAAGAAATTATCCTGGAGGCAATCATAGAAATGAGATATATTGATCTTCTCTTTGCCAGAAAAGATAGCTTCTGCAGATCCGCCTTGTGCTCCTTGTGCTGCCATCTCAATCAACGTGTATAGCTTCTTAATAGGCATCTGAATAAAAATTGAGCACAAAATAGACGAGTTAGACTAAGTACCAATAACAATGTGCAACGAATTTTCTTTGCCAACCACTGGTTTCAAATAGAAAAAGTTATAAGAATCAAATTATTATTCAAACAATTTATAACTTCCTGCCAGTAAAAGCATAGTGTGCTAGAATATACCAAATTGGGCATTCTTCATCTTGAAAGAAATGGAAGAAAGTAAAAATAAACAAAACCTCATTCACATCAAGCGAAAAACATATACAGACAAAAAGATCAACAGCTATTTTACTAATATTTGGATACAGGGACATGTAAAAATTAACAAAAAAAGAAACTCTTGCTTTGTATAAAATTATTGGAGTTCCCTTGTTCTACAAGTCAGACAGAACTATTGCAAAGACAAATTAAACGAATGAAGCATCTAAAGGAGTGATTATACGTACATCATTCAAGGCCTCTGCTGCAGAATCAACATCTTCATCAGCAAAAACATTCAACTGTTTTAGGACCTGCAATTTTATAAATGAAAAAAGAAGTTTAACATTTATCTTGAACTAGTATTTATATATATAAGCTACAATTTACCATATAAACACAAGAAACAAATTAAATTGATCATTCACATTTTGACATCACAATTTCAACAAAGGAAACAACTGATGTTATCAAGAGAACAGAAAAGCACCAACAATAACAAAACATTCATAATGCATATGTCAATAGCATGTAATTAGCCTGTGAGCCATACCACGATGCCAAGGACAAATATGTTTACCTTCTTTGCATCATCTGTGTTCAAGGTAGGAACATGGTAAGTGACAGAGAAAGTATCACAAAATCCAACTGAGTCCAAGAAACCCAGTTCACTTGTCGTACCAATAACCATGAGCTTTTTCCCCTGAAAACATTGTTAGAAATGCACGTCATTAACAACAGCAAGACTTGGGCAGCATCAACAAAAAAATTATTTGTCACTACATTTCAACTTCTCATTTGGTGATATTGACCATGTGGAGATGAACTCTCAACAGTTAAACATATAGCTTGCATCAATTGGAGAAAAAAAATACAAACATTCAAATATCCAAATACCCAAGGTGTTGAAGATTGAAAACCTAGTTCTCCACTAACACACAATTTGAATTCAGTATTTGCTCCGGGAGGCAGGCAAGCAATTTGATGAGGAGATCGGCCCTCTTTATATTACATAAAGGTATAAAACATAATGATCAAAATTGGTATTTAACAATTTGGAAATCAGCTGATAGATTTTGGTTAGCCGACTGGCACAGTAAAGTAGTGAGACCAAATGGCAGTGGATCTTTCACCCACCCACCCACCTCTCCCTCCTCCTTCCACAAAGAGAAGCATTGGTTGCTGAGAACAAAATGGGATATAAAAGCAAGTTGAAATTTGAAACCATTGAATCAAATTGTATTCTTTTTAGTTTTGCTTTAAAACTTCTGACAGATATGCTTCAGAAAGGAACTGAAAGGTCAAGGACAAACAGAAACCTTTGGAGGAAGCCGTTTGAGCAGGACAAGTAGTGTCTGAGAAATCAAGGTTGAAAAACGAGGACCAATGGCCATATACTCCAATAACCTGGATAAATGTATAAAGAAATAATTAATATTATACATTAAGAGGAATTATGTGTAAGGATGATAAAAAAGAACAATCGCAAATCTTACCTCTCAATGTCATCAAGAATAATAACGCTCAATGGTGACTTGTATGCATCCTCAAAAACCTATTAGATATCATTAGACCTTAGAATTTACATGATACAACTAGTCAGCAAGGCAAATACAAAAACTACCGCTATATGAATGTAATTGTTGAAGTGCTAAAGATAATTGAAAGTCAAAACTCCCTTGTAAGGTCAGTAACTGGGCATTCAGAAAATATATACATTTAGTACTTAATAGATATAAAAGAGGGGCTCAAATATTAGTTATGACAAACCTTAATAATTTGTGCACATTTAGTGCTCTCATGTAGACCAAGAATAGATTCAGCTGAAACCTACCCAATTACAAAAGATAAAAATTACATGTAGCCATTACAAAGTCAAAAGCAATGTGTAGCCATTACAGTCCTCACCCTACAAGCTAGCTTTTGGGGTTGAGTTAGGCCCGGGTCCAAAATCTAAGACAATGCAGATTTCTGCAGAGTAATATTCAAGATAAGGAGAGAACTTACTATCTTGACATATGGGAAGTCACTCTCAATACCAACTGTAGCTGCAAGTGCGGTTTTACCACTACAAAAACAAGTAATTCAGAAACATTCTACCAAAAACAGTCAAATTAAGTAGAAAATTCACACATACCTGCCACTAGAACCTTCCAGAAGACAAGTAACAAGTGGGCTTCCTTTACTCACTTTAACTTGCTCCACAAGTAGCATTGCTCTTTGAGCAATGCGCTTATGTCGATCACCACAGTCCACCATGCCGTGGACTCTATAAATCAAATAACACAAAATATTATAACACAAAGCAAATATGCTGATTTCTACAGTACTTCCAGACAGACTTAGATTTCCAATTTGCCACATATATCATAAAACTAAATAACTACTTTTTTAAAACAAGTAAAACATTGAAAAAACTGTTAGTTCATTACACAAACTGTTAGCTTCTTTTTTAACTGCTTGTAACTGTTAGCTGTTCAAAGTATATAAGAGTTGTAATATCTTCTAATATAGTTAATTAGCTGTTGTAAGTGTAACAGTTGTCTCCAACTGTACAACAGATTCAATAATGTATGAACTCAACACTTAGTTGAATAGAATATGAAATGCAGAGTCTTCTCAGAAATTGCTCTCTGGTTTTTACTATTTCACTTTCTCAGTTTCCTAAACTTCCCTTTATTTTCTTGCTCTTGCACAGATTCTTTCATGGAACAGATATAATATTTATGATATTTTCAAGCTACTTTAAATGATTGAAGAAGTGTTTGAAGAGGTAAAAGATCATACCAAGAAATTGAAACAAAATAAAAATACTTTGTAAGTGAAGGTCATTTCATTAATCAGTAATCACATATGACCCAGAATGCAAGCTGATGTATAATCCTACAAAATGTGTGTATGTATTGTTCTTTAGCCCATCAAAGGGCACTTTAGTGAATTTTTTAAAAGCACTTGTGGAAATATAAATTAATTTCATATTAATAAAAGAAAAGAAGTGTTCATGTCCTAATGAATCAACATGTGTTTACTGGCCCTCCATTAAAAGTACAGAGGTGGTAGACCTAATATACCTAGTCTATCATCTTTTCATTCCATTTGTATAGTACATAATCAGCTAATTAAGTCTATAAGGGTAAATCAATAGTCTCTGATATGCCACGGCAGAACTACATAGACTCTTGGTAGGCATCTGCAATCTCACAGTAGAAAATTTTCTCCTTATTTAATTATATCTACCAGTAAAATTTATTTGTATGTTAGGTGTGGATATATTTACATCCCTAAATGAGTTGTTCTCTGTTAGTAAACCCCCAGTTAAGCATATCTGCATATGTATGCTAGAAAATATGCTAGAAAAAAGAAAGAATAACCAATTCTGTTGTTAGTCAGTTGTACAAACTGATTCTGTTATAGGCTGTTATTTGTAAACTGATTCTGTTATAGGCTGTTATTTGTAAATAAATAGTCAGGGGATTAGGAGAAGGCAGGAAAAATAGTTTGGGACTGGGTAGGAGAGATCAGGCTCTTGAATTCCTGATAATAGCCGTGTATTCTTTCTGATTTCAAGGAAATAAACTAGTAGTTGATTCCATTTCTTACAACTGGTATCAAAGCTCTCGACTCTGGGAGTTTCTTTTTTCATGGTGCAGACAAGAATGGAGGCCAGAATTGACAACATGGAGATCAGGTTCAACAACCTGGAAATCAGGTTCGACAACCTGGAGAAAGGTTTCGAGAATCTCTTAGAAATGATGCAGAATGTTAATCGAACCCTACAGCAAAAAGGGAATCCATCAGGAATTAGCGGCAACGACGCAGACAGAAACAGTGGGGAGGGAACCGAATCTAGAAGCGGAACAGTGGAGGATCGATGGAGGAGATTAGAGATTCCACTCTTCTCAGGAGATGATGCTTATGAGTGGGTGAATCGTGTGGAGAGATATTTCAATCTAAAGGGAGTTTTGGAGCAAGAAAGGTTACAAGCAGTGATGGTAGCAATGGAAGGGAGAGCTCTGACATGGTTTCAGTGGTGGGAATTTTGCACCGTGAATCAGACTTGGGAAGAATTTCGAACAGCAGTTATAAGGAGGTTTCAACCCTCGATGGCGCAGAACCCATACGAATTGTTGCTGAGTCTCAAGCAAACAACATCAGTGGAAGAGTACAGGGAGAGATTCGAGTTGTATGCGGGGCCATTAAAGGGAACTGAACCAGAATATCTGAAAGGAATTTTCTTGAATGGATTGAAAGAAGTAGTAAAAGCAGAATTGAAGTTACATCAGTTAGGTTCTTTACCTGATTTGATGGACTATGCACAGAGGATTGATGAGAAGAATAGGGCGCAGAGCAATGGAAATGCATGGAATGGTAGAGGAGGGAGCTTATCAAGAAGTTATCCGTCATCAAGAACAATAACATGGGAGGCTGGAACAAGATGTTATTCAAGCACAATTTCCTCAATTTCACCTTGAGGACAAGGTCAAACTTTTGGGGGGAGTATTGTTAGTAAACCCCCAGTTAAGCATATGTATGCTAGAAAAAAGAAAGAATAACCAATTCTGTTGTTAGTCAGTTGTACAAACTGATTCTGTTTTAGGCTGTTATTTGTAAACTGATTCTGTTATAGGCTGTTATTTGTAAATAAATAGTCAAGGGGAATTAGGAGAAGGCCGGACAAATAGTTTGGGACTGGGTAGGAGAGATCAGGCTCTCGAATTCCTGATAATAGCAGTGTATTCTTTCTGATTTCAAGGAAATAAACTAGTAGTTGATTCCATTTCTTACATTCTCCACCCCAGCCAATGTGATTAGAAAGAAGTAATATGGCTCTAGAGTTTATAGTCCATCCCTACCTTTTTTACCCTTTTCATTTTTCAAGAAACAACATCTAAAATAGATATTGCAGCCAAGACAGTTAGCAAAAAAAGATAGTAACATATTGCCGATTTTTTAAGGGAATCACTGCTCATTACGTGATGCAGCACAAGGTATTCAACTTTAAGAATAACCTAATTCCTGAAATTTCTTCTATAGATTACATTTTATGTAAATTTTCAGAATGATAATGGGAAAGAATAAATAAAATGAAATTGCTTAACCCGTTTCTGAAACTCTAAGCAGTAAGCAGTACCTGCATCTTTCAAGGTCGTCAGTGGAAGCTCCAAATGCAGGAATAACTTCTTGGAGTGCATTCAAAAAGTCATCCATCGTGACCTTAATATTCTCTTCCTCCACTGGCTTAGTAAGATCTTCTAGACTCAATTGTCTATTTAAAGCATATGAAACAGCACTTTTCACAACGCCTTCAAGTTCTGCACCACTGTAGTTTTTTGTTCGAGCAGCTGCACAAGACAGTAAGAGGTAAACCCGGAGTAAAACTCCCATGACCTTTATAGCGCAATCAACGTGATTCCAATAATTTTATTTTTTCTCTTTTTGGTAAAATGAAAAATAATCTTGACATCATCATTTCACATATTTGCAGATTGTTAATAAAGAATTACATGATCAAAATAACTGATTATGAATAATATCCTTTTCATTATTAATCATATCATCATGTTACTAACTAAACTCATTAACCAGAAGTAAGTGTTGGTTAATTATCAAATAGAATTGTCATTTTTTTTTCCAGTTTATGAAGCACAGAATAGTATTTTCACAAAGGACAAGACTGAATTTGTGCTAGCAAATATCTTTGCCTCTTGAGAAGATGTTTATCATACTCCTAAAACCGAATAGTTAGAAATTTACAATCATTCAATCATTTGTTTAATAATCACCCAAAATTTATAAAAACAATTCTTATCTGATAAATATTTATCATATAACTCATAACGATTTTAATAAAGGAAACAATATAATGAGCCTGTACATATTCAGTTTACACTTGAACAAAGAGTTTCTTTTCCTCACTACTTTATTTAAAATTTAAATAACATTTTACCAAACAATATTTGATATAAAGTAAAAACTAGTATAAAACCGAATTTTGGACAAACTAGTTGTACTTTCTATGAAGCGGACACTTTGAGAAAGTGATTGTCTGTGTTGGACACGTCATGTCATACACAACTAAGCCTTTGTTTGATTTGGTGTTTCACCAGTGTAAAACCATGGTTTCGTGAAATTGATTTTAAATCACTTTCGTCCAATGTGCTTCGTAAGACGTGCATCACTCATCTCAACCATTGATTTCTAAAATCAACTTTACTCAACTGTAAACCAAACAGACACTAAATATCTAAATAAGTAATTGGACACCCCAAATCTGTTGTGTCACAGATACATGTCCAAGTCTGAATCAGTGGTGTTTTAGGTGATTTGCAATCAATTCAAAGTTAAAATTTACACAGATTTATAAACTGCTTTCAATTAAAACAGCTCTGAACCATATTTTAATTTGCCAGACTCCACTTCAGGTTGCATGTGATGTGACAAAACTATCAAATAAAAAAGAGCTTACAATAGATCATGTATAATATCACTCAGTAAAGAAATATTCCGCCAATGCAATTCAGAGCCATAATCATCCAACTTTCTTATTACTTTCATCAAAAAAGTAAATTATAAACATATGTAATAAGACAAAACCAGGCATACATAACTAAACACATACCAAGCTCTTGAAGGTTGACATCAGGAGCTAGAAAAGAATTCTCTTTCATCTTGTTAGTATGAATTTGAAGAATTTGCAATCGACCATTTTCATCAGGAAGGCTTATCTCCACCTGGACTTCCAACCTCCCTGGTCTACAAGACATAAGTAAAGGATAAATGAGTAAAAGATATCCACCACATGCACACATAGGTACATAGATACTACAGAAACTAATTACAAGTGTCATAATTGAGCTTTAGATCTGAGCACATGCTTACTGAGTAGCATTGGCTATTACTGACTCATGTGATTACATATTATTAAACCTAATTTAAGAGATGATTCCCCTTATAATTAATATTGTACATAATACACACACAAGTGTAGACTGATTAGTCATAGTTATCCTCAAACTTTCTCTTAACTCTGCATGGTATCATAGGTTTAACAATCCTTTGCACCACTGTGCTTCATCAAGAGAATTCTACCTCAAGAGAGCTTCATCAAGCATGTCCTTTCTGTTAGTCATTCCAATAAGTAACACATTATTTAGTGACTCCACACCATCTATCTGCAAACCAAGCAAATAGGCTCTTACAATTACTGTTGACTACTACAGGAAACTTGTTACTTTTATAAAGGGGGAAAAAACATTTAACACCTCCACTGACCTTTGTAAGAAGCTGGTTCACAATGCTATCATGAACTCCGGTACCATCTCGAGTTGAACCTCTTGACTGCACAAGAACAGTTGTGTGATTATATATGGTGTCAGGCAATTCAATAATGATACAACTTCAAAGGCATTTTCAATCCAATACTTATGATTACTCAGAACTAGATAAAGCATTTTCAAGGCCCCAAATTGAAATATCATCATTCCCACTGGTCACACTTATGCACATTGCTCAGAGAAACCAAGATGACAAACAAATTTCCCACTAGTTTAAGTACATCAAAACATAATGTATAGAAAGAATGAATATTAACCCCAATAAAGAAAGTTTAAGCTACAGCTAAAATATCAAGATTCCACCAGTTAAGACTAACTCAATTGTTGCTTATTAACTGTAATCAACAGATTGACAATAGCCAAATAATAGATGATTGATATTGATCTAATGTTGAGAAACCCCATACCTTACAAATAGCATCAATTTCATCAAAGATTATAACATGCAACTCACTTTCATCCCCTAGAAAACAGTGAACAATAAAAGTGAGTTATCAGAATTTTCAATTTAAGGAACATGGAATGCATATTTATCCATCACCTCTGGTCCTCTGGTCTTGTTCAGCATCAGCAAAAAGGTCCCTCACATTCTTTTCAGTTTCACCAACAAATTTGCTCAAAACTTCAGGGCCATTGACAATCTAGTACAGGTCACAGAAAAGAAAAATTAAGATTTATCAACCACCGCAGAGGTAATTATCAAATATCAACCTATAGAAAGCAAAGAACCCATTTTGCATCCAATCTTAAAATCATTCAAGCATGTCAATTAGTTAAGGAATCTGAAGTAAACCAAAAAGTTGCAATGTCCAAAAATCATTTTAGTATAGAAGGCATAAACGCAGGGTGAGAATTGATAATATGCCTGGAGAAAGTTACACCCACCCAAATAAGACTCATGCAAGCCACATTTAAAGAAATAGACAACAGTGAACTATAAGTAATCTGTAATGGGATTCAATATTTGTCAAATCAAGCCTAGATTTATAATCAATAACAGCATTTGAAAATGATTTTATGCGATGACACATGAAAACAGTCATGATTTGTCAAATGTTGAGTAAAAAGAAGATAGTAGAAAATGTATAAAGTACAAAATAGTAAAAGCATTCAAGAAAAGCATATTCCAAGGCAATTACAAGCCGACTGTGAAAAATAATTTGGAGACTGAACAATATTAATTAAACAAGAGAAGTTACAAAGATCTTATCTTTATTAACTGCTGCTGATTGCATACATAATAATTTCACATAGATGTTATTACACGAGTCTAAGGAGTGATTACGAAACCTTTGGTTCCTTCCCATTCAAAATTTTTCCAATTTGACGAGCTATAAGGGTCTTTCCAGTACCAGGAGGCCCATAAAGCAACATGCCCTTCACATGCTGGATCCCTAATCTGAAACCTCAAAGCTTCCAAATAAGAACATGATACATTACAAAAACAGTGGATTAAATGGACCATAGTATCTGATCTATTACTTAGATGTCACATGGGGAGGGAAAACACGAGATGCAAAAGCTCTTCGAAATATATCTGCAAACTCTGCATTCAGACCACCAATACCCAGAGACTGAAGGTTAAATTCTTTCTGCTTAAAAATGTTGCTAGTGACAGCCTCACGCTGATTGACAATCTGCAAACCATAACATAAACCAGTAAATTTGTGCAAGGATAATTATAATCAATAGAGTAAAGTTAAGAAGTTTCCATAACATGTCATTATTTTGCTTAGCAAAGTATTGGCTATTACCTCACATGGAGTACATATAATAATGATCAATACTAAATTACTTGCCTTAGCTTTCAAAATGATATACAGGAGACATTACCCGAAAATACTTTTGTAAGAATATTCAAACATCAACGTTAGCCAAACATTCCCCAAATCAAACCAGTTAAATTAAGCATCAAAGGATAGTTATGCTACGTTCAGAATGTGTCATGAAAGAACTGAGCAACATAGTGTAGATGTCAAAAGAAAATTAGGAAACGCACCTTAATTCCACTATCACGTGATGTTTCGAAAACAATGTATGTGTCATTTGAAATCATCCCTCTTTCAATAGAATTTGACTTTTCTTGGCCCTCAACAGCAGCTTGACTGACTGTAAAGCTATAATTATTTCCATGATGCTCAAATAACACTTTCTGCCCTGTTGTCATTACCTGCATAAAATAAGATCCAAATAAAAAAAAGACACGTGGATATAGTACATCAAACAAAAGGAAAGGAATGTACATGATAAGAGAGGAAGGTTATAAACAAAATAACATGCCGGAGACATCCAAACAACAAGATAATGGACAATCTGATGAAATTAGAATCTCTTTTATCTTTCACCAACCATATGCAAAAAAATATATCATGATTGAAGTAAAAATACAATGCGAGAACATTCACCCCTCCCCTCTTCTTTGAAGGAACTAGAAAGGGTACAACCGTAGCAATAGAAAATTATTCTCCTAATAGAACATGTGAAAAAATAAACAAAATTGTAACTAAGAAGATCCATGCATTACTCACAAAGGAAAGACCATCAGGTATGATGAAGAAGGTGAAGTTTAAAATGGCCTTGAAAATCAAAATAAAAATAGTAATAGTTGGCTTGGCATAATCTTTTGGAACAACTACAAATTATTGATTAACAGAATTATACTACTATGTACTATATATAGTATCATCTAGCAACCATACGAGTACAACAATGTCTACATTCAAGTGCATTGATCAGAAACAGATGGCAAGCATTTTATTAATAAGAAAGTAACCAATTAATGACAACTGAAAAACCACCAATATTAGCTAGCTAAAGGGCGTAGCTTAACCTTGTGTAAGACCCCACCTGATTTAAAAATCTCTTCCGGATTTGCTTAGCCAGTAGAACCGCATCAATCTACAATATAGAGCAACACCAACAGTTTTAATCCTAAACCACAATCTACAATATAGAGCAACATCAACAGTTTTAATCCCAAACCACTCTAATCAGCAACAAATCGATGACAACACAAAATGAACTTTTTGAAATCCACGTACCTGTTCACTCCTGTTTCCAACCCTTTTAATGAAGTCCAATTCAAGGGTTAGCAGTGCCAGGTTGAAGTTCTCAGGCGGCACGAATCTTGAAAACAGGACAAATCAAATCATAAGAAAATGGATGATGGTCTATACTCAATATTACTAATACTAATCAGTAAAACACAAAATTAAATAACAAACTAACCGGCTCACAGGTATGGATTCACCAGTAGAAACTTTGGCCCACCGACGTTGAATGGAATTCAACGCAATATGGCCATTCTGTATGCTTGCATGACCTGTATCTCTCAGTTAAGGCCACAAAAAGAAATCATCGAATCATCAATTCAATTAATCTGTACGATTAATTTTCAGCATTGCCATAATTCATATCAAAATTTGAATCTATGCTGCTCAATCGCCGAACGTGATTTGTTTTATGACAAAAAAAATAAATAAATAATTGTGGAAATGTAATGAAATTAAGGATATGAGATAGAGAATATGAAGGAATCGGCGACTTGAGCGAGGTAGAAGTCGTTGTAACCGGGGACGGCGAATTTGGGAAGATCGGAAGGGGAACAGAAGGCGAGGTTGGTGAGAGCGAGTTCCTGTGAGGGCGTGTTGGTCACTTTCAACGATATCGCACCAGAGGAAGAAGAACCGAACAGACTCGCCATTTTCGCAACCAGATCTTGCTTTGTTGTTGCAGTTGCAGTTGCAGTTGCAGATCACAGAGGAACGGGAATGGTGCTGCCTGCGCGGGAGAGTGCTGCCATTCACGGGAAGCTACGTATTTATTTCTCTTTTCTCAGACACAGGATACCTAATACAACTTAGGAGTTAAGTATTGGAATTTTATTTCATTTTACTCCTAGAACAAAATCTTCTTTTTGCCAAAATAATAATCTATACTAGTCTATACTAGTATAATCTATACTAGTACCGGTATACAAAGGCGATGCCTCTTTTTTTTCCACATTTTGTTTTCAATTATATCTCTAATTTATTTTAAAATTATTTTAAAAATTCATAATTTAAATGATAAGGATGATATTTTAAATTTACTAATATATAAAAGCGATATCTCTTTTTTGTGTCCATATTTTGTTTCCAATTATACCCCTAATTTGTTTCAAAATTACTTTAAAAATTCACAATTTAAATGATAAGGATGATATTTTAAACTTAAATTAAGAAATAGGAATTAAAATTAGAATAGAAAAAAATAGAATCAATCAGGATTTGAGTTTGAATTGTAAAATAAGAATTAGTGTTAAAAAAGTTATCATTCAAAAAAACAGAATTCTAACTCCAAGGAGTTAGTCGAGTGGAGCAAGACAGGGTCCCGTATGTTCAACCTCCACTTGTCCCCTTGGGGTATGGTAAAATGTAAGTACCTCTATAAGTGCTCAAAGAGCCCGAAGTCTTTCCCTGCCTTGAACTGGGGCACCATCCCCTCACCCTAAATTTATGTCGCAAATAAAAAACAAAATTCAGTATATTATCCAAATTTAAAGAATGATTTGAATTTGAATTATTAATCTATACTTTTTAAAATTACTTTTAAAATTCACGACTTAAATTATAAGGATAATATTTTAAATTTAAATTAAGAAATAGGGATTAAAATTAAAATAGGAAAAATTAGAATCAACCAGGATTTGAATTTGAATTGTACAAAAAAGGATTAGTGTTAAAAAAAGTTATCATTAAAAAAAATAGAATTCCGGCCTTTGGCCCTTCAATAAACAAAAAAAGAATAGAATTCAGTATATTATCCAAATTTAAAGAAAAATTCAAATTTGAATTACTAATCTATATTTTTTAAAATTACTTTTCACGACTTAAATGATAAGGTTAATATTTTAAATTTAAATTAAGAAATAGGGATTAATATTAGAATAGGAAAAAATTATAATAAATCAGGATTTGAATTTGAATTGTAAAAATAATGATTAATGTTAAAAAATTATCATTAAAAAAACCAAAATTCAATATATCATCCAAATTTGAAGAAGGATTTGAATTTGAAATATTTAAAAATATAAAGAAATAAATTTTATGTTTTTTTCTAAAAAAATGCGGATAGACAGGCACAAACGTTTTTTCACTAGTAATAATAATATGTTGGCATAACCTGCTTTTCTTGCTTGGATTACATGCCCCAAGAAACTAGGAATATTTGGAGGTTTTTGTTTCAAATTGAATGCATGTGTATACTTTTCTTTCACAAAAAGAAAGATGGAGGAGGATCAAATGAAAATGTTGTTTTTGGAAAGAAAATTTTGTGCATTTTTTCAATAACCAAAATTACAATGATTTAATTTCATGTTTTAACATGAAGATAAATAAATGATAAATTTATAGAATGTTAAAGTGTTTTGTCCAATGTTGCAATAATTTATTTATTTTTTGTTTGGAAACACATTGAAAATTTTATATTAGATTTTACTGTATGAAAGATTTCAAACATAAATCTTGAACAATGACAAACTGAAGCCAAAATGTAACAAAAAAAGCTGAAGCTAAAATGTAACAAAAAAGAAACTGAAGCCAAAATCTTGAATTGCTATCAATCTTGGGCTATGGGCTGACCCATAATGACGGGTTTTTGCTTTTCAAACCCCTTTTTCTTTTCACACCCCTTATTTTTTATTTTTTAAAAATACCGTCTATTCTGAAAATTAATTCCCAAAAATTCAATTGTTGAAAATACTTCTAAAAGTTAAATGACAAAAATTACTTTCAAAATTTAATTTCTAGAACTACGTCTAAAATAATACACTTTCATAAAATAATTTACAAAAAATTTCAAAACAAAAAATAATTTTCAGAAGTGTAACATTTTATAAATCTAATTCCGTATTTAAAACCGAATAACTTAATAAAAAATAGAAAGAAAGAATAATGTTCGTGCAAAAATCTCCAATGGTGGTTTCCGACAAGACTGGTCGTAATTCCACGGCGAAGCGCGGTGGGTGTGTACCTGCAGAGACTCTGATGCTTAAGTCAGTAGCGATTCCGGCAAAGTTTCAGTACAACAAATGAAAGTGTACTTGTTACAACTATCGTTCATGTTTATATAGATCGATTTAGGCGGGAAAAGTCATTAGTCAGTCGTAACGGAATTGGTCGAGTAGCTTATGCGCTCGGGCGATCTGGTCATCACGCACTATAATGTAGTCGACATTTGTATCCCGAGTTAGAGTCTATTCTCGACGGGTGAGATGTAAGTCGGATAGACATATCATCTTGAGTTTGTGATTGAGCCTCTGCAGTAGGGACAAGGAGTCGGATGACTTCACATTAGACCTCAGCTACTCTAGTCAGAATCCAATCGCGTCCTAACCACGTCGAATTTTAGTCAGTAGTCAGACTAATTATCTCCAAAGTCGGTCCAAATTAATTAATATCAGGAATTAAATAGACTTTGATTAACAATAAGGGTGTCAACAAAAAATACTTTTAATAAAAAGGTGATATTAAAAAATTTACAAAATATTTGGGGGGCCAGATTAGTAGTTAATAAAATATTTTATGTAAGATATATATAATTAATAAAAAGATTGAAAATTTTTCGGGGGGCCGTGGCCCCTGCCAGTAGGGGTGGGAATAGGTCAGGTCGCTCGTCAATGGCCTACAACCCGGCATACATCAGGCCTAGGCTTGGTCAGACCAATTTATTAAATAGATCAAGTCAAAAGCCTATATAGCAAAACAGGCCAGGCCATCGAATAAGCCTTTTGAGCCTATTAGGCCAACCCATTTACCTAAATATAAATGAAATATTAATATTTTTATATATTATTATTATTATAAAGATTTTTATTATATTACCTTATAACTATATACTTATTAGTTTGTGTAAATATATATGTATGTTGTCTTCCATAAAACATTTGAGCTTATAAGCTTATTCAAATACATGCTTATGATATATTCAAGCACCTTACTATAAAATAGGCCTTTAAGCAGACTTTCAGGCCAAGTCAGGCTTTAAATAGGCCATGTATCATGTCATAAAATAAAACCTATATCAGGTAAACAGGTCAGGCTTAGGCCATGGATTTAAGGTGCAGGCCAGGCTCGGGCATTGGAAAGCCTAGCTCGGCTCGACCTATTTCCATCCCTGCCTGTCAGCCCCCCTTAGGTACACCCCTGGTGGAAAGGAAGAAGGGGGCGGTGGAGAGGGTCTGAGATGGGTATTTTGAGAAAAGAGGGTGAAAAAAAGGGCGTGTGAATAACAAATATGAGTGTTAAAGCAAGTTGCTTATTTAAGCAAGGTTTGGTAAAAAAAAAACTACTAGCTTGGTGAACTTATACATGTAATAGTACATTTATTTTATTTATAGGTTATTTCAAAGGAATAAATAATTTATAAAAAAACTCTTTCAAGAAATTATAAAAAATAATTATTTTTTCAAATAATTTATGTGTACGAATAAATGATTATCATCATATAGTTATATTATGAATGAATTACATTCTATTATTAGAAAATATCCAAATTATATTGTTCTTTTTCCTAATTATACAAATTACAATTTTTCCCTTTTAAGAGATATATATATCAAAATGTGATATAATTTAATCTTTTTAAATGTATCCCTCCCTCTCTGCAATGATGAACAATTATAAACAATCTTCCCAACGACATTTTTCTTCTCTCAACAACTCCAAGTGTCATATAGAATTAATTCCTAAATATATATTATCGAATTTGAGACTTTAGAAAATGAATTTTTCAACACTTTTACTAGATAGAAATAATTTAGATAGATTTACATAATTGTTCTTACAAAGCCTAAATTCTACTCGGATGGTACAACTAGGCTAAGTGAAGAAGCTAGTGTGTGTGTTTGATGCTGCCTATGCCCCTCCTTTTATAGGTGTTGGGGGTATCTTTTATATATGGCATGATTTGCTGATTGGGGGACAACATGCATTGATTCTGCTGTTAGGCTGCTTAATATCAGCTCTTTCCTTTTCTGTCTGATTTCCTCCCTTAGTCAAGCCAGGGGTCCTGCTAGGTGTGTCAGGTCTACCTCTCCGAGCTTCCCCTGGCCAAGCTTACCCTGGCCAAGCTTAGCAGGTACGTAACATAAGCCTCCCAAACTACGAAGTGTTTATACAGTGAAGTAGCTTAATTGTTTCTGTTGTGATACTTCTGGTTGGTATTGATCTGAGCTCATCCTGGCCGACTTGTTCAGAGAAAGTACGAGCTTAGCCAGTACGTAACATAAGCCTCCCAAGCTACGAAGTGTTTATACAGTGAAGTAGCTTAGTTGTTTCTGTTGTGACACTTCTGATTGGTATTGATCTGAGCTCATCCTGACCGACTTGTTCAGAGAAAGTATGCGCTTAGCTGGTACGTAACATGCCTTAAAGGGAATGGCGTTAAGAGTTGCTGCTTGGTACAGGCAGTAGTCTTCTGGTGTAATCTAAGAGTCATCTTTGGTAGCATCAGCTCCTTACTTTTTATTTTTTGTAGTGATAGGAAATTTGTATCATTTGAGTAATCTTGTGTGTGGTTGGCAGTCTTCTAGTGTAATGATTCTTGAATAAGCTTTGTTTTGCAATCCTCAAAGTGTAGTTTGTAACTCTGGCACCCTGTGTCCATATAGCTTAGTTTAAATAGAAACCAAAAAATGAAACCATGAGGTGTTTTCTCGGTATGTCAAAGCGCTTTTCCAACGGAATAACTCGATAAATCAATCAAGTTTTTAGACTCGTCTAGGTATAAGCTTAGTAACATAATCCAGAAATTGACCAAGTTTTTGGACTTGGATTCTTGAGATATGAGTTCGGCATCATGAGACCATGATTATAAAAATATTAACCAAGTATTAGGCTTGGACTTTTGACGTGTGAGCTCGGTGACCTAAGCCAAATAACTTAATGAAATTATTAACCAAGAATTAAACTTGGATTTTCAATGTGTGCGCTCGGTGACGTGTGGTCGTACTTCTGCAAAATGAAAATATTATCCAAGTATTAGACTTGGATTTCTGATGTGTGAGCTCGGTGACGTGAGGTCGTATTTCTATAAGATAAATGAAAATATTATCCAAGTATTAGACTTGGATTTCTGATGTGTGAGCTTGGTTGAGGTGTGTGCTCGCTACCCTGAGGTCATACTCATCAAGATAACTTAATCAAAATATTAATCAAGTTCTGGACTTGGCTTTTTAAGATGTGAGATCGGTTGAGGTGTAAGCTCGCTATCCTGAGGTCATACTCAGCAAAATAACTTAATCAAAATATTAACCAAGTTCTGGACTTGGCTTTTTGAGATGTTAGGTCGGTAGAGGTGTGTGCTCGCTACCCTGAGGTCATACTCAACAAAATAACTTAATCAAAATATTAACCAAGTTCTGGACTTGGCTTTCTGAGATGTGAGCTCGATTGAGGTGTGAGCTCGCTACCCTGAGGTCATACTCAGCAAAATAACTTAATCAAAATATTAACCAAGTTCTGGACTTGGCTTTTTGAGATGTGAGGTCGGTAGCGGTGTGTGCTCGCTACCCTGAGGTCATACTCAGCAAAATAACTTAATCAAAATATTAACCAAGTTCTGGACTTGGCTTTTTGAGATGTGAGGTCGGTAGCGGTGTGAGCTTGGTACCCTGAGGTCATACTCAGCAAAATAACTTAATCAAAATATTAACCAAGTTTCTGGACTTGGATTTTTGAGATGTTAGGTCGGTAGAGGTGTGTGCTCGCTACCCTGAGGTCATACTCAGCAAAATAACTTAATCAAAATATTAACCAAGTTCTGGACTTGGCTTTTTAAGATGTGAGATCGGTTGAGGTGTGATCTGTTGAGTCTCAAAAATATCATAAAGTGGTTTATGATGTTTTAAGACAAAAATATTTCCAAGTTTTAATGGTTAACAAATTTGACTTAAAATATTTATCATAAGACACACATATAATTCAATCTCTTATATATGATTTCGGCAAGAGCCATCAAGAGCCTATTTAAAGAAGACTAAGTGTTGAAACTGTCTGAAGAAGCAGAAGCTGTCTGAAGAAGTTCAACCTGTCTGAAGCATCAAGGCTATCTGAAGTCCCTTGATGACATGGCATCTCTTGTCTGAAGTTGTGGAGACCCATCGGTACCTGTTTGTTTCACGCACGTTCTCTGCTACAACAGCTGGCACCTTGTATTGCATTTCAAGCACGTTCTCTGCCACAATGCGTCCTCTGCTACGCAACAATTGCAGCAACAACAAAAAGCAGCTTTTTGGCAGGAGCAAAACCTTGCAACGTGTCAGAATATGTCAGAGAATATTCTGTACTGCAGCTGGCTGTCTCACAACGGTTAACAAGTATTTCACAAGCAATGATTTTCTTCAATGGTCCAATCATTTGGGTATAAATACCCCCATCTTTGAAGATTATTAAGAGAGAAAAGAATTGAAAAAGAACAAAAACTCTGCAAGTTTTTCGCTGCAACACTCTGATAGAATTTATCATCTTTGTACACACATATTGTATTATCCTGAGCATACCTCAGTAATCTTTGTACATCTGTAACTGTTTAAGTCTCAAAACTGATATAATTTGTGAGCTTAAGCATTTCTCTCATTTGTATTTGCTTTTGAGCCTGGAGAGGCTTGTCTGAAAACGAATACTTGGTTTTAGAGCCTGGAGAGGCTTGACTGTAAAAGAATACTTGGTTGTAGAGCCTGGAGAGGCTTGACTGTAAAAGAATACTTGGTTGTAGAGCCTGAAGAGGCTTGACTGAAAAAGAATACTTGTAATCTTGAGAGATTAAGAGAAAATCCAATTGCTAGTTGGCATTGGGACTGGACGTAGCTCACAAGTGGTAGTGAGTGAACCAGGATAAATTCTGTGGCTAAGTTTTCTTACCCTTATCTCTTGTAAATTCAGTTTAAACTAATCAAGGGGTCTGAGTAATTAATCTAAGATTTTAAAAGGCACAAAACATCTTTTAAAAACAATTTTTATAAGCCGTCTGAAAATTTCAGACAACCCTCCAAAAGCCTGTCTGAAATTCTGTTTTGAGAACCTGCTTGCGAAAAGCTTTCTAAAATATTTAGAAACACTATTCAACCCCCTTTCTAGTGTTTCCCTGTGTTCCTACAGTTGGTACCAGAGCTTGACTCAGGGTTGAAGCACCTAAAAAGTGTTTGAGGACTAAAAGATCCTTATGGAAGCTTCAAACAGCAACAGGCAATACATCACAGAAGGAGCCTCTATCACAAGACCCCCAGCTTTCAATGGTGAGGATTATCACTACTGGAGAGATAGAATGAAGTTGTTCATTGAAAGCACCAACATTGATGTTTGGGATGTGGTCACTGATGGAGACTATGTGCCCATGCAAAATGGTGTGCCTATACCTAAGAATGAATGGACTTTGGAGCAGAAGGCTAGAGTCCAGATGAATGCTAAAGCCAAACTCTATCTGATATGTTCCTTGAACAAATCAGAATATGAGAAGGTTCATGGATGCACCTCTGCCAAGGAGATCTGGGATACTCTTGCAGCAGCCCATGAAGGAACTGAGACTGTCAAGCAATCAAAAATAAGTATGCTCATACATCAGTATGAGATGTTCAAGATGGAAGAATCTGAAACCATTGACCAGATGTTTGGAAGGTTTCAGACCATAACAAATGGACTCAGTTCCTTAGGCAGAACTTATAATTCTGGAGACAACAACAGAAAAATTCTAAGGAGTTTGCCTAAGTCCTGGAGACCCAAAGTTACTGCCATTCAAGAGGCAAGAGATTTGAATTCTCTTAGAGTGGAAGAACTGTTGGGATCTCTCAAAGTCCATGAGCTTGAGCTTGGAGAAGACGACAACAAGAAGAAGTCTTTAGCCCTAAACTCCAAGGCCAAACAGTCTAGGCATGGCAACATCAAGGCTATGCAAGCTGAAGCAGCTTCAGAGACTGATGAAGACTCTGAAGATAGCTCAGAAGATGATGATGATCTTGCTCTTCTAAGCAGAAAGATCAAAAGAATGTTGCAGAACAGAGGAAAGTTCAGAAAGAACCAACCCTCATCATCCAGATCAGGAAAGACAGGTAAAGAGTCTAACACTGATAAAATCATTTGTTTTGAATGTAAACAACCAGGGCATATGAAGGCTGAATGCCCAAAACTGAAGAAAAACAACTTTAAGAAGAAAAAGTTTTTCAAGAAAAAGAAAGGTCTTATGGCTACTTGGGAAGATCTTGATGAGACAACCTCAGAAGAGGAGGAAGATACTTCAGAAGAGGCAAATTTGTGTCTCATGGCCAGTCTACCATCTTCAGACAGCTCTGAAGCTGAGGTATTCCCTCTTATCTTACAAGAGATGTATGATGATCTGGTGGAAAGTTCCAAGGAACTTTTCCAAGAGTATAAGAATCTATCCAAAGCTCACATAGAAATGTGTAATAAGTTTGAGGCTCTTGAGATAGAACATATTATGCTCAAGGAAAAGGCCCTTGAGATTGAAAACTGCAGTCTGCAAGCTGTGTCTGAAGAAAATGAAAAACTTCAGAAACAAGTTGCAGAACTGACAAAAGATCTAGCCAAATTTGTCAAAGGAATAAAAAATTTGAATATGATGCTTGGAAATCAAAGGCATTCTCTTAACAAAAGTGGACTAGGCTTTTGGGATTATAACATGTCTGAACCTCCTACTGTCTTAAATTTTTCTAAAGGCAAAAAGAAGGTTACTGGGTGTTCTCACTGTGGTAGGCCTGGACACAATGTGACTCTGTGCAAACACAAGAGAAAAGCAAGACCCAAAGCTAACAAACAGGACCCAAAAGAACATGGGTACCTAAAAACTTAATTTTTCCTATTGCAGATGTGTTTAACAGGACAAAGGAGACCCCACAAATGGTACCTGGACAGTGGGTGCTCGCGACACATGACAGGAGAAAGGTCTTTGTTCCAAAACCTTAGACCTAAAGAAGGAGAAGTGGTCACCTTTGGTGGAAACCAGCAAGGGAAGATCACTGGCATAGGGACTGTAGGTATAATTCCTTCATCCCTTATTAAGAATGTGCTTCTTGTGGAAGGACTTCAACATAATTTACTGAGCATAAGTTAATTATGTGACAGTGGTTATGTAGTATCCTTTACCAAGGAAGGATGCATAGTCAAAGACACCTCTGATCAAACCTTCTTTACTGCTAAGAGACACAACAATGTGTATAAAATTGATCTAGAGGATCTAGCAAGTCAAAATGTAAAATGCTTCATTTCTGTTGAAGATAAAAAACAGATTTGGCATCAAAGACTTGGGCATGCCAGCTTGAGATTAATCTCAAGATTAGCAAAACACAACCTTGTTAAAGGATTGCCCAAGCTTTCATACAAATCTGACATTTTATGTGATAGTTGTCTGAAAGGGAAACAAACAAGACACTCTTTCAAGAGTAAAGATGTTGTTTCAACTAGCAGACCACTAGAACTTTTACACATTAACTTGTTTGGTCCTATTAGAACAGAAAGTCTTAGTGGCAAGAAATATGGTTTGGTGATTGTTGATGACTATTCTAGATTCACATGGGTGATATTCCTTAGAAACAAGGATGAGACTTTTAAGAATTTCACAGTATTCTGTAAGAAGGTACAGAATGAAAAAGGATTCTGTATTTCTGTCATAAGAAGTGATCATGGTGGAGAGTTTGAGAATGCAAACTTCCAAATGTTCTGTGATGAGAATGAGATCTCACACAATTTCTCTGTGGCTAGAACACCTCAACAGAATGGAGTTGTTGAGAGAAAGAACAGAAGTTTGCAAGAGATGGCAAGAACCATGCTCAACTCAAGCAGTTTACCAAGAACCTTCTGGGCAAAAGCTGTTAGCACAGCTTGTTACCTTCAAAACAGAATATTGGTAAGACCAATTCTGAAAAAGACTCCATATGAATTGTGGAAAGGAAGAAAACCCAACATATCATATTTCCACACCTTTGGATGTGAGTGTTTTATACTCAACACCAAGGATGATCTTGGAAAGTTTGATGCAAAGTCAGACAATGGATTTTTCATTGGATATTATGAAACATCTAAAGCCTATAGAGTGTATAATTCTAGAACTTTAACTGTGGAGGAAACTATTCATGTAAAATTCAATGATAACAAAGAGACTGATAGAGAACTATCAGATCTAGAGGATGATTTTGCAGGAATGGAGCTGAATGATCATAGCAGTTTGAAGGATGAGCAACCGTCTGAAGTTCCTACTGTTACTGAACCTCTTCAGACAAATGTTGAGTCTCAGACAGATTTGATACCTCCTCAGAGACATGAATGGAGATACAAATCACATCATCCTAAAGAGCAAATAATTGGCAACACTTCAGAAGGAGTAAAGACAAGATCAAAATTCAAGAATCTGAATTCACTTGCTCTCCTGTATGAAATTGAGCCAAAGAACATTGATGAAGCTCTGCATGATGAAGAGTGGATCCTAGCCATGCAAGAATAGCCGAATCAGTTTGCTAGGAGTGATGTCTGGACCCTTGTTCCTAAACCCCATGGGAAAACAATTATTGGAACCAAATGGGTGTTCAGAAACAAGCTGTCTGAAGAAGGCAAGGTAGTCAGAAACAAGGCAAGATTAGTTGCTCAAGGATACAACCAGCAAAAAGGTATTGACTTCACTGAAACCTTTGCCCCAGTGGCCAGGTTAGAAGCAATTAGAATTCTTTTATCTTATGCTGTAAATAATGGCATCAAGTTATATCAAATGGATGTTAAAAGTGCCTTCCTCAATGGTCTCATTGAAGAAGAAGTTTTTGTTAGACAACCCCCTGGTTTTGAAGATGTAGCTTTTCCTGAACATGTTTTTAAACTTAAGAAAGCTCTCTATGGTCTAAAACAAGCTCCAAGAGCTTGGTATGACAGATTGAGTAGTTTTCTTATAACCAATGGTTTTGAAAGAGGAAAAGTAGACACAACCCTTTTTAGGAAACAGTCTAACAAAGATCTTATACTTGTCCAGATATATGTTGATGACATTATCTTTGGTTCAACTGATTCTTCACTATGCAAAGAGTTTTCTAAGTTAATGCAATCTGAGTTTGAAATGAGTTTAATGGGTGAACTAAAATTTTTCTTAGGACTTCAGGTTAAGCAAGATTCTGATTGTATATGGATCCATCAAGAAAAATATACAAAGGAAATGCTTAAGAAGTTCAACTTAAGTGATTGCAAACCCATGACAACTCCAATGCACCCTTCTGCATCTTTAAATAAAGATGAGAATGAAGAACCAGTAAATCAAACTTTGTATAGAGGAATGATTGGTTCATTATTGTATCTAACAGCAAGCAGGCCTGACATTATGTTTAGTGTATGCCTCTGTGCTAGATTCCAATCTGATCCAAGAATTACTCACTACAAAGCTGTAAAAAGAATTTTCAGATATCTTAAAGGTACTACTAATCTTGGTCTGTGCTATAAGAAAAGTAAGGATTGCAGGCTAGTAGGTTACTGTGATGCTGATTTTGCTGGAGACAGAGTTGAAAGAAAAAGCACCAGTAGTGGATGTCATTTCTTTGGAGAGAATATGATTAGCTGGTCAAGCAAAAGGCAGAGCACAATTGCATTATCAACAGCTGAAGCAGAATACATCTCAGCAGCCAGTTGTTCACAACTGCTATGGGTGAAGTATCAGCTTAAGGATTTTAATATTTCAGTATCTGTTATACCTGTGTTGTGTGATAATACTAGTGCTATTCATCTGTCTAAGAATCCCATTCAACATTCTAGGGCAAAGCATATAGAAATCAAACACCATTTCATTAGAGAATATGTTCAGAAAGGTGTTTTTGATATTCAGTTTATTGATACAGAGCATCAATGGGCTGCTATATTCACAAAATCTCTAACTGAAGATAGATTTAAGTTCATTAGAGATAATTTGAACATACATGCATTTTGATTGTATGAAAATTGATGTGTCTGAAATTCCAGCTTGTCTGAAACAAGTGACTTGTCTGAAATTTTGGGTCGTCTGAAATTAATATGGATGTCTGAAATCTATCACTTGTCTGAAACAAACAAATGACGTGGCAATAAGGGAGTTTAATTTCCTTTATTTTGTCTCTTCCACTTCGCACGTTACCCTATGTTTGCACAACCAGTACATGCCATAATTGTTTCAGAGGTCTATATATACAGAAGGCAGTGGGTCAGCTGTCTGAACCTACACAGACTTCACAGCCTACTTCTGAAATGGAAGGACAGGCTAAAGAGTTAGATGCAGCTGATGCTGTAGTTGCTGAGCCTTTGGCTGCCTGCCCATCTGATCCTGTACTCATTCAGGTGGCAGCCTTGGCTACTGCCTTGGAGCAGGAGGAGTTGGAAAAGAAAGCAAAACAAGAGAAGACTGACAGACCTCTTGCTATTGCTTCTCAGTTGGCCTATGCTGAAGATGATAGGCAAGCAACTCTGGCTGAAATAGCAAAGAAAAGGAAGAGGTCCAGTGCACCTCAGAGGAGAAGAACCAAGAGTAAGCTTCTTCAGACTGTCGCTGAGCCTAGGGTGACAAGAAGCATTGCTTCTCAGCTTGACGCAGAAAATGAAGCGGGGAAGTATCAAAATTTTGTCAAGGCCAATGAGTTCTTCAAAAGAAGAAGGGCAGAAAAACAAGCTGAAAGTGAGAAGGCAGAAAAGGAAACAGAGGCTAAAGAAGTTGAGGCACCAAAGCCTCCCTACAAAAGGATCAAAGTAAGGTTTGACAATATTACACCCTCACCTCCATCATCACCAGAAAAGCAATCACCACCTCAACCATTCCCTCAACCTTCACCTAAACCTATCTCACCAGAAAAACAACCATCACCACCTTTACAAACAGAAACCATAGCATCTGAATCATCCATCCCTTCTGATCCATCTGAACCAACACAACCCACACCATCAGAAATTCAACCTGTTGAACATTCTGAACCTACCTCATCTAAACCCTCTGAAAACCAACCATCTGTTCCCTCATCACCTCAAATAATCCAACCTTCTGAACCCTCTTCACCTCAACCTCAACCATCAACACCATCACCTATACCCTCACCATCATCATCACCACCTCATACACTTTCATCTCTTCAACTCTCACTCCAAGAAGAGGTACTTGTTGAAGAAGAGCAATCACTTGCTGAGGCTATGCAACTATCTCTTCTTCTCTCTGATCCTTGCTCTTTGCCCAAGTTTGGCAACTTGTCTGAAGAGTTACAGTACTTCAGAGCAGCACCTGCTATATCTCTACACCTTGGCCTCACCAGAAGAACTGTTGCTGAAGAGAGAGCCAAGTACAGTGCTAAATTAAGTGGCCTAGAGAAGACAAGGAAGGGTGTTGTCCCTCCTTCACATATATGGGAACCTATCAACCCATTTTCTGAAGAGTCATGGAGGCTGAGCAATGAAGAATGGTATCTTGTGAGACAGCTCAACACAGAGTCTGAACTGTTTCAGAGAGATCTGGAAAGGGGAGTTGGGATGATGGGCTATAGGCCCCCTAGAACTTGTTCCATCAGACCCTCAACCAAAATCTTGGTGAAGCCTGATAGAATTGTTCCTATGTATCCCTTGAAAGAAGGCAAGGATGAAAAGTACAAAGGAGCTAAAGTCTACTCAGTATCAGCACCCCTGTCTGAAGCCATGACTACATCAGAGTGGGATGATTTACCAGATTTTATCAACTCTCAAGGAGGAGGCCTGAATCACTTGTTTCAAGATTGGATGTGGGCTTCTTACTGGAAGATCAGAGAAGATGCTGGATCTTCTTCTGGATCATCTGGTCCTGATGCTGAATCTGAAGTGGGACTTGGCAAGACTACAAATGTCCAATACCATTATCTGAAGGATTACTTTCCCCCACCTGCTGACTCCTTCAATGAAGACTGGGTTTTGCTGAAATTCATTGGCACTTTCTTTTGGCCAGTTTTTCAACCCTCTGTGTATGGTTTGAGACCAGGCTTTGGAGTTCTAAGATTCGTTTGCCCTTACATTCAAATCATTCTATTTGAATCTGAGCAAGACTTGACTGAGGAGAACTTCAAGCTGAAGTCCAAGGTCAAGGATCTTGAGAAGAAGCTTGCAGCACAAGAGGAAAAGTCCAAGCATCTGTTTGCCACTCAAGAGCAGATTCTTCATGAACAACAGCTTATCAGATCTGGGCAACAAGAGCTAAAGTTATCAGTGGAAGCAGCCATAAACAAGGCCAAGGAAGAATTGATTTCTTTTCTGTCTGAAGCCTTGCTGAAGAAAAAGGATTAAACTGCTTTGCCATTGTCTGATGTTTGTTTTCAATTTCTTTTGGCAAGTGACTGATTGTCAGTTTTAGATATATATCCATGAAATACAATCAGTGTTTTATATCATATTTTGAGTGCATGCTCTTTGCTTTTTGATTATGTCTGATATATGTATTGCACTGTTACTGTTTTTGCTCTGATTTTCCCTTTTGATTGATGACAAAAGGGGGAGTATTAAAACTAACAAAATCTGGAGTGATTACAGGACTCAGGGGGAGTATACTCCACAAGCGCTAAGCTTTTTTAAGTAACATATACCTTGAACAGAATTTGTTAAGGGATATGTGTATCTCAGGGGGGGCTATTTTAATCTCTTAATCTTATTCAGATTTGTATATTTTAAGAAAATTTGTCATCATTAAAAAGGGGGAGAATGTTGAGTCTCAAAAATATCATAAAGTGGTTTATGATGTTTTAAGACAGAAATATTTCCAAGTTTTAATGGTTAACAAATTTGACTTAAAATATTTATCATAAGACACACATATAATTCAATCTCTTGTATATGATTTCAGCAAGAGCCATCAAGAGCCTATTTAAAGAAGACTAAGTGTTTTTAACTGTCTGAAGAAGCCGAAGCTGTCTGAAGAAGTTCAAACTGTCTGAAGCATCAAGGCTGTCTGAAGAAGTTCAACCTGTCTGAAGCATCAAGGCTGTCTGAAGTCTCTTGATGACATGGCATCTCTTGTCTGAAGTTGTGGAGACCCATCTGTACCTGTTTGTTTCACGCACGTTCTCTGCTACAACAGCTGGCACCTTGTATTGCATTTCAAGCACGTTCTCTACCACAACGCGTCCTCTGCTACGCAGCAATTGCAGCAACAACAAAAAGCAGCTTTTTGGCAGGAGCAAAACCTTGCAACGTGTCAGAATATGTCAGAGAATATTCTGTACTGCAGCTGGCTGTCTCACAACGGTTAACATGTATTTCACAAGCAATGATTTTCTTCAACGATCCAATCATTTGGGTATAAATACCCCCATCTTTGAAGATTATTAAGAGAGAAAAGAATTGAAAAAGAACAAAAACTCTGCAAGTTTTTCGCTGTAACACTCTGATAGAATTTATCATCTTTGTACACACATATTGTATTATCCTGAGCATACCTCAGTAATCTTTGTACATCTGTAACTGTTTAAGTCTCAAAACTGATATAGTTTGTGAGCTTAAGCATTTCTCTCATTTGTATTTGCTTTTGAGCCTGGAGAGGCTTGTCTGAAAAAGAATACTTGGTTTTAGAGCCTGGAGAGGCTTGACTGTAAAAGAATACTTGGTTGTAGAGCCTGGAGAGGCTTGACTGTAAAAGAATACTTGGTTGTAGAGCCTGAAGAGGCTTGACTGAAAAAGAATACTTGTAATCTTGAGAGATTAAGAGAAAATCCAATTGCTAGTTGGCATTGGGACTGGACGTAGCTCACAAGTGGTAGTGAGTGAACTAGGATAAATTCTATGGCTAAGTTTTCTTACCCTTATCTCTTGTAAATTCAGTTTAAACTAATCAAGGGGTCTGAGTAATTAATCTAATATTTTAAAAGGCACAAAACATCTTTTAAAAACAATTTTTACATGTCGTCTAAAAACTTCAGACAACCCTCCAAAAGCCTGTTTGAAATTCTGTTTTGAGAACCTGTTTGCGAAAAGCTTTCTAAAATATTTAGAAACACTATTCAACCCCCCTTCTAGTGTTTCCCTGTGTTCCTACATGATCTCGGTACCCTGAGGTCATACTCAGCAAAATAACTTAATCAAAATATTAACCAAGTTTTGGACTTGGCTTTTTGAGATGTGAGGTCGGTAGAGGTGTGAGCTCGCTATCCTGAGGTCATACTCAGCAAAATAACTTAATCAAAATATTAACCAAGTTCTGAACTTGGATTTTAAATTATTAGCCAAGTAGGCAGAGGTGACACTCGATGGTGTTAGCTTGGCGTAGCGAGGTGATACTTCCTTGTAATGACTTGGAGAGAATAATGGATCAGAAATAACAACCAAGTGTTGAACCAGGATTCTTGGTGTCAGCCAGGTAAGCCGAGGTGGCGCTCTCGTATAATAACTTGAAATAATAATCAAGTGCTGAACCTGGATTCTTGGTGTCAGCCAGGTAAGCTGAGGTGACACTCTCGTATAATAACTTGAAATAATAATCAAGTGCTGAACCTGGATTATTGGTGTCAGCTAGGTAAGCCGAGGTGACGTTCTCGTATAATAACTTGAAATAATAATCAAGTGTTGAGCCTGGATTCTTGGTGTCAGCCAGGTAAGCTGAGGTGACGCTCTCATATAATAACTTAAATAATAATCAAGTGCTGAACCTGGATTCTTGGTGTCAGCTAGGTAAGCCGAGGTGACGTTCTCGTATAATAACTTGAAATAATAATCAAGTGTTGAACCTGAATTCTTGGTGTCAGCCAGGTAAGCTGAGGTGACACTCTCGTATATTAAATTGAAATAATAATCAAGTGCTGAACCTGGATTCTTGGTGTCAGCTAGGTAAGCCGAGGTGCCTTTTCTTCAATAACTTAGAGAAATCATGAATAATAACCAAGTAAAAAATCTGGAAGCTTGAAGTAGAGGTGACACTCTATAGGTGTTAGCTCGGCGTAATGAAGAGCCTTTTCTTCAATAACTTAGAGAAATCATGAATAATAACCAAGTAAAAAACCTGGATGCTTGAAGTAGAGGTGACACTCTATAGGTGTCAGCTCGGCGTAATGAAGAGCCTTTTCTTCAATAACTTAGAGAAATTATGAATAATAACCAAGTAAAAAACCTGGATGCTTGAAGTAGAGGTGACACTCTATAGGTGTCAGCTTGGCGTAATGAAGAGCCTTTTCTTCAATAACTTAGAGAAATTATGAATAATAACCAAGTAAAAAACCCGGATGCTTGAAGTAGAGGTGACACTCTATAGGTGTCAACTCGGCGTAATGAGGAGCCTTTTCTCCAATAACTTGGAGAAATTATGAATAATAACCAAGTAAAAAACCTGGAAGCTTGAAGTAGAGGTGACACTCTATAGGTGTCAGCTCGGCGTAATGAGGAGCTGTTCCTTCTCAATAACAGAAAAATTATGATTTATTTTAACTCGTTACCCCAAGTATTGGACTTGGTTTTTAGAGTATAAACTCGTTACCCTGAGATACAACTCAGTTTTTAGAGCATGTATTTGGCGGAGCAACTCTTCCTTTGGAGAATTATTTTAATGCGTTACCCCAAGAATTGGACTTGGTTTTTAGAGTATAAGCTCGTTACCCTGAGATAAAACTCAGTTTTTAGAGCGTAATTTTGGAGATGCAGCTCTTCGTTTTGGAGAATAAATTTAACTCGTTACCCCAAGTTTTGGACTTGGTTTTTAGAGTATAATCTCGTTATCTTGAGATACAACTCAGTTTTTAGAGCATGTATTTGGCGGAGCAACTTTCCTTTGGAGAATTATTTTAACTCGTTACCCCAAGTATTGGACTTGGTTTTTAGAGTATGAGCTCGTTACCCTGAGATAAAACTAAGTTTTTAGAGCGTAATTTTGGAGATGCAGCTCTTTCTTTTGGAGAATAAATTTAACTCGTTAACTTAAGTTTTGGACTTGGTTTTTAGGGATTTGGAGAATCTTTGGAGAAGTAGGCGAAGTCAACCCGTTACCCCGAGATACAACTCGATTTTTAGGGATTTGGAGAATCTTTGGAGAGGTAGGCGAAGTCAACCCGTTACCCCGAGATACAACTCGATTTTTAGGGATTTGGAGAATCTTTGGAGAGGTGGGCGAAGTCAACCCGTTACCCCGAGATACAACTCGATTTTTAGGGATTTGGAGAATCTTGGGAGAAGTAGGCGAAGTCAACCTGTTACCCCGAGATACAACTCGGTTTTTAGGGACTTGGAGAATCTTTGGAGAGGTAGGCGAAGTCAACCCGTTACCCCGAGATACAACTCGGTTTTTAGGGATTTGGAGAATCTTTTGAAAGGTAGGTGAAGTCAACCCGTTACCCCGAGATACAACTCGATTTTTAGGGTATTGGATAACCTTTGTCAAACTTCGTGAATTCAACCCGTTACCCCGAGATATTACTCGGTTTTTAGGGTATTAGAGAACCTTTAGATTGAAATATATTTAACTTGAAGTAGGTCGGCCTGGTCCTTTGGACTGAAATGTATTTAAGTTGATGAAGTCGGTCGGCCAGATTCTTTGTACGTTTAACCGGAAGTAGGTCGGCCCGATACTTTGTACTGAAAATGAATGTTTAACCTAAAGTAGGTTGGCTGATCCTTTGGACTGAAATATATTTAATTATGTTAATGAAGTCGGTCGGCCTAATTGACTTGAAGTAGGCCGGCCTGATACTTTGTACTGAAAATGTATGTTTAACCTGAAGTAGGTCGGTTGATCCTTTGGACTGAAATGTATTTAAGTTGATAACGTCGGTCGGCCGGATACTTTGTACGTTTAATCTGAAATAGGTCTGCCCGGTACTTTGTACTGAAAATGTATGTTTAACGTGAAGTAGGTCTGCTGATCATTTGGACTGAAATGTATTTAAGTTGATAAAGTCGGTCGGCCTGATACTTTGTACGTTTAATCTGAAATAGGTCGGCCCGGTACTTTGTACTGAAAATGTATGTTTAACCTGAAGTAGGTCTGCTGATCCTTTGGACTGAAATGTATTTAAGTTGATAAAGTTGGTCGGCCTGATACTTTGGGCTGAAGTAGGTCGGTCTGATGAGGTCGGTCGAGTCCTTTGGACTTAAAATGTGTTTAACCTGAAGTAGGTCTGCCTGATCCTTTGGGCTAAAGTAGGTAGGTCTGATGATGTCGGTCAGTTCCTTTGGACTTAAAATGTGTTTAATCTGAAGTAGGTCTACCTGATCCTTTGGGCTGAAGTAGGTAGGTCTGATGAGGTCGGTCGGGTCCTTTGGACTTAAAATGTGTTCAATCTGAAGTAGGTCTACCTGATCCTTTGGGCTGAAGTAGGTCGGTCTGATGAGGTCGGTCGGGTCCTTTGGACTTAAAAGGTGTTTAATCTGAAGTAGGTCTGCCTGATCATTTAGACTGAAGTAGGTCGGTCTGATGAAGTCATTTGGGCTGAAGCAGGTCGGCCCAGTCATCTGGACTAAAGCAGGTCAGCCTGGTCATTTAGACTGGAGTAGGTCGGTCTGATGAAGTCATTTGGGCTAAAGCAGGTCGGCCTAGTCATCTGGACTAAAGCAGGTCAGCCTGGTCATTTAGACTGGAGTAGGTCGGTCTGATGAAGTCATTTGGGCTGAAGTAGGTCGACCTAGTCATTTGGACGGAAGCAGGTCGGCCTGGTCATTTGGACTGAAGCAGGTCGACCTGGTCTGCAAGGAATTAAATCTATATATTTCTTTTCCAAGATATAATTTGATGTTCAGAAACGTTGATATTGAGTAAGTAGATCAATAATAGTGTGAATATAATATTTTTCATGCTACTTTGCATCTTATTTCAAATAAAAACACTTGAAAGCACGCATTCCAATATACTGAGAATCCAGACTAATTATTGAGATAATGTTTAGTCATTTCATATTGAGATTCATGCTCCATAATATGATAATTAAGGAAATCATATGTGTATGACAATTAGAGAAATCATAGGAGATAACATCAATTAACTAATAATGATGATTGACATCACGTAGGAAAACATATATAGAAATATGAATCTGACTTTATTTGATTGAATTAATTTTATTACATAATTGACTGAAATAATTAATTTGATAGAGTATTTATTGCAAAAACTGTTGAGTAAAATACATATTAAATACATATTATCACTAGTGGTACGAATGATTGTAAGCAATTAAATACATATTGTTGTACGTCACTAAATATAAATCAACAATGTATATTTAGATAAAGGAATGAATAACAATAGCATGTATATATCAATGATTATGAAGAGTAACTAAGTTAAGGAAAAACTTTTCTAAGCACCACTCGCTCGATGGAGAGGTTCACCATTTTTCCCAAACAGAAATTCGTATTTCACTTGTGGCCAGCGAAAAAAGTTTTACCGCGACCCTTCTCTTCTAGCACTCTTTGGTGAACAAGTTGTTCGAGTTGGTGAACAAGCTCATGCAATGTTGGGTCTTCTCCATTGTTGTTGCTTGACCTCGTTCTAACCATTTTTGGAATACTTGTGGTTCTCTGGGAGAGTTTTACCAGAGCCCCACGGTGGGCGCCAAATGTTCTTACAAAGCCTAAATTCTACTCGGATGGAACAACTAGGCTAAGTGAAGAAGCTAGTTTGTGTGTTTGATGCTGCCTATGACCTCCTTTTATAAGTGTTGGGGATATCTTCTATATATGGCATCAACATGCATTGATTCTGCTGTTAGGCTGCTTAATATCAGCTCTTTCCTTTTCTGTCTGATTTCCTCCCTTAGTCAAGCAGGGGTCCTGCTAGGTGTGTCAGGTCTACCTCTCCGAGCTTCCCCTGGCCGAGCTTACCCTGGCCAAGCTTAGCAGGTACGTAACATAAGCCTCCCAAGCTACGAAGTGTTTATACAGTGAAGTAGCTTAATTGTTTCTGTTGTGATACTTCTGGTTGGTATTGATCTGAGCTCATCCTGACCGACTTGTTCAGAGAAAGTACGAGCTTAGCCAGTACGTAACAATAATCAATGACGAAAAAATTTAATGATACACAATTTATAAAATATATTAAATAGAAGTAATTTAAAATCAATTTTATATTATTAATTCTGAGAGTTCCCAACTGAGAATCAAACGAGTACTAAAGCATTTGAATCTATAAGAGAGACTTAAGATGCAAATCAAGAGGAGACAACTAAAATAAGTTCTATAGTTATTGTCATATGCATATTAGGATCTATTTGGAAAAATAATAGTTATTGTCAGTAATGTGTTTTAGTACAAGTGTCAGGTGTTAAATTAGGAAGTTACGTAACTATTAATATGTGTTTTAGTACCGGTATGAATTTGGCCAGTGTAAAAATGGCAGGATTTATTATTATTATTATTATTATTATTATTATTATTATTATTATTATTATTATTATTATTATTATTATTATTATTATATATCTCTCTAGAAGCCCTACACGTATGCTCAACAGCTCAAGTGACCACTAGCAATTCAGAGATTTAAGTATGTAATTTCACCAATCAATTTAATACAATTTATATGCATTGTTCTGATTTATGCTTTGAAACTCATTTTATAATTCTTTGCCTTCAACTTCATTTCTTCATATGCCTTCTTTGCATTCACGGTCATATTCATTTAAATTCAATTTGGCACTTAACAATTATCAACTTGAGAATCCATCAAGTCATCAAGAGGATTTTATTTGATCCCAAATTAAGCTTTAAATTATTTTCCAAATTGTTTGTTTTTTGGTAAATGAATTGAAACTCTCGGTGGGACAAAGTCAGAGATAGCTGGTCTATGCCAAAACTAACAAATTGAAATGCGTGTTGTTTCATAGTGGAAGGTAATTTTCATTGACAAAATAATAAGCAAAGAAGTCTTAGAAATTCTTCTAGAAAAAACATGAATAGTGAAAATAATAATGGCAATACTACTTATTGATAGAATGATGATCCTAAAAACAATATTAGTAATGTTTCTCCTAATTAGAATATGGATCAAGTGTCGATGGGAATGTTGCCAAAAAAATTCTTGTGATTAGCCAAATTTTACCAAATGCTTGGTTATGAAAATAAAAATTCTAAGTCTAATCATAAAATTCTTGTTTATGGCATTCCGCCTAGGTTTAATTTCTATTTTCTAGAATGTAACATAGACAATTTCAAATAATGTTTTAAAAATCAAACCGATAATTGATTCGGTGAAGACACTGTTTTCGTAGTACATTGGTAAAGTAAATATTGTAATCACAAGAATTCAAGACCTGTAATACTTTGAATAGTTTCATATATATTTTTTTTAACTTTTCCAAAAGTATGAAATACCTATACAACTACATAGAAGCAACCACAAATCATGACATGGAACAATACTCAACTCAATTGGTAAATATATAACATACATGACCTATAAAAATTTTGGCAGAGTTTCCTCTGTTTATTCAAGTTTTCCCAATTTATCAAACACCTGTAAAACTACATATCAGCAGCCAGAATTTATCATTCAAACATATCTAAAAAGTTTTGAATAGAATATGCTTAACAACATCCATTACCATGATTTTTACGTTCATAACACTTTTAGCTACTTATCTAAATTTACCTATAAAAATTTCGCCAAAGTTTCCTTTGTTTATTCAACATTTCACAATTTAACAAATACCTGTAAAACTCCATACAAGTAGCCAAAATTTATCATTCAAAGAGTTATAACCAGTTCAGAATAGAACATCAAAGTATACAAAATTTACAGAACTTATCATTAATACACAACTTTGTACAACATTTTCAGATTACAAGTACACGTGTTTACTTACCATCAACAAGTACAAAACAATCATATACAATTGGTTACTACATGTTTTTCCCATTCTTCTCTAACCTCATCAAGCTGCTCCACAATGTAAGTCGAGCATCGGTGTTGAGGAAAGTACTATAAAAGCCAAAATTTGATTTCAATAAAAGAAGTACTAAATGTGGAGAAAAATACTTAATTGTTATAACAATTCCAAATTACCTCTTTTGGTATTATGAGTGCATTTTGATTGATTATCTCCTTCATAAAACGCATAACAAAAAGTCCACAACCATTATTGTTTGTTTGCCTTGGACACTACAAAAATAATTTATAATCAAAATCACTTACGTGATAAGTTACGAAGGAACACAAGAGTTCACACAACATTACCTGTATGCGGCACCAAGTGGGATCAGGGATAATCCTACTCCTTGCTTGTGAAAAACCGCCTAGTTTTCGATATTCAGCAAAAGATCTAAATCAATATAACAAATTATGTGTATGAGAACTCTAAACAATGTAAGTGTGATAGTATAAAGTTAATTGACATAGAATACTTGCTTATTAATCATAGTCTTCATTGGGTCATAATGTTTAGGATCATTACGTAAGGAGTCCAAAAAGTAAACATTGCCAAAATCCCTTAAATTCATTGTTATAATTAGAACCCAATGTCGCCTACAACCATATTGAAAAATGTGTCAAACGTACATGTTTTTTAAAAAAATAATATTGAGAAATAAACATATACTTCACATACCTGTCATGATTGTAAGGAACTAGAAACAACTTATCTTGCCTGCGTTTGTTATACATCACATTACCCACAATTTCTTCTTGTTTCGTTCTTGCATTAAAAGTTGTTGTGAGTTGTGGAGATATGAAAACAAATCTATCCGTGCGGGAACTAGGAACTAATAGCTCCTTATACAAATAACTATACAGTAAAAAATTGGATAATGTTAACTAAATTTACAATGCTTATCATAAAATGAGAATGACATACTATGAAATATTTTGAATTCAAATTACCTGTAGTAGATGTCTATGACAATGCCATTTAACCAATCACGATACAACATGGAATGAAGACAATTTGCATCGATCCATGCATGTACTTCATCCGGAGTAGTAACAATACTCGCTTCTATCTTGCAACTAATGGTAGCACCAATTTCTTTCATATTTACCGAGTAGTACATATCTAGTAGTTGCAAGTTCGTGGTGGAAGGATTGGCGGGCCTTAAGGTGACAACCCGTGCAAGAGTTTCTCTAATGGGAGACTTATGTATTGGTGATTCATTTGAAAAATGAGTCTCCACAGTCGGTGCCGCTGCGGAAGTTTGAGGAGTCTAAAAATTCAACAAATTGAAGAATTAGTATTTGTAATTGAACTTATATAAATGCACTTTTTACACAAATAAAACTATAAACATACGAATGCATCCAATCCAATATAAGTACATGGCCAAGCCATGAAACACCCTAATGCATCTCCAACAATACTCAATTCCCCAAAACGATCTGGACATGGAAGCGCATTATGTGGTTCTATAGCAATTTGAACCATGACCTTCAATTGGTTGGAGGGAAGTGGGAAATTGTGTAAGATCTGGTCTGGGTAATTGTGTGCTTGCCCCTTACCAACCACTCGTAAGATAGGGTCTCCCAAATACATTGTACATTGAAATAAACCCTAAACCATTGAGATAAGTAAATGTATTTATGGATAAATAGTGTGTAAAAAACAAAACTCTTAAAATGTATATTATGAATAAAGAAACAAACAATTACCTCAGGCAAGACAAGTCTGAGAGAACTATTAGAATCTCTCATACTATAATCTCTGGTAACTTGTTTCAAGCTTTCTTGTAGTATCATCAAGTCTTCCTTTCATCTCTTTCCAACCAGTTTTCATTTCACTCATTTCCTCTAGTATAATTACATAAAGAACCAATAATTCTTACACAAAGTCAAACTGCAAATAAAAAAGGAAACAAGTTTTAGAATGAGTTTCCTACCTGAGAAGATACAGGCTTCAGAAGCAATGCTCTTCAGAAGATAAGACCAGTCAAACCAAGGAAAGAGAAAAGGTTTGCACATGACAGTGACAGTTACTGCACATCCAGCTGGTAGCTTGTCTTCCTCTCCAAGGCATTTCCAACGACTATATTCCATCTCCTTGCCTATAAATAGAAGCCTTCTCTTCCAAAATAATACACATAATAAAACCAACAGAAGAAGCACCAAAAGTCTCAGAAATTACAGTTATACCTTCTGCAGAACTTTCACTTTCTGTATATCCTTCTGTTTTGAGATAAAATAGTTAGGAAAGTGAGAAATAGTGTGTGTGTTGGCTCAAGTATTTTAGCTGTGCTCAATCTGGTGTAAACTTAGAGCCTTTATTTTTTGTATTTTCATCACACATCCTTCTGTAACTCTCAAGAATCTGAAAAGGGTTAGATCCTCTTGAGAGATAGTTAGGTTTAGTCTGCAAAAGTGAGGTGTGCCTTGCTATTTGCAGAAAAACTGTTGTAAGAGCCTGCAGAGCCTGCAGAATAATACTGGTTGAGCCTGCAGAGGCTACAGAAGAATATTGATTGAACCTGCAAAGCCTGTAGAAGAATACTGGGTTGAGCCTGAAGAGGCTGCAGAAGAATACTAGTGGTGAGGAGCACTCAAGAAGCTATTGTATCAAGGTTGATATATTGAAAATCCTACTGAGAGTAGGGACTGGACGCAGCCTCAAGGTTGAGAGGTGAACTAGTATAAAAACTGTGTGCACTCTTCTTCTTACCTTACTCTCTTTACTACTGCAGTTTATATTTCTATCTTAACTATCACATCATTTGCATAAAAGAGTTTTGAATCTACCTAACACCTAAGTAAGTGATACTTCAAGAAGGTTCCAATCAAAATGAACCATATTTTCTACATACTATAAATATAATTCAAATTGTGTTAATTAACCTCTGATTTCAAATCTTCTAATATTAGCCAAGTACTCAACTTGAGCAGAAGTAAATATTAGAAGGAAGTGCATAATTTTTAAAAGGACACAATCCAACCCCTTCTTGTGATTGCAATATTTACTTCATATTTCTCTAATGAAACCCGCGTTTAGAAGTTTCTTTGATTCTTCCAAAGCTGCATTGGGTGTATCATCAACTTATGGCATACAAAATCAAGATCAATTCATGGCATATCTACAGGAGTCCATGCAAATAAGTCTGAATTGGCTTTCAGGATCTCTGTGATTTGTTGCTCCTCCCGCAAAGAAAGGTTAGTACCCAAACGAGTGGTTTGACCGAGTTCCTTACCTATCTGTACCACTTTTAGTTCCTCGGTAGGCTGAGGTCTCCTGTATGAGAAATCTTCTCTGGTATCTAATTCTGTAGAGTGAATTCTGAGTTGATCTTTAGAATAAGTTTTCCTCTGAGTTTTCTTAAATTTCAAGCTGTTCGCGTAGCACTTTTTGGCTTCATCCTGTTCTGCTTTCTTAACACCTATTCTCTTTTCATCCACAGGAAACTTCATTGTCAAATGTGGAGTCAAGACGACTGTCCCTAAAGTATTTAAGGTTGGTCTCCCGATAATAATGTTATATGAAGTAACAACATTTACCAATAAGTCTTTTACGTTCACAGTTTTATGAACTCCGTTCCAGCCAAAAGTACGTTGTTCTTAAATTAACATAACCTCTTACCTCTACTTGCTCACCCGAGAAAACAAACTAAATTACCTTCAAAAGGATGTACCACATCAGTTGGAAGAGATAGGTCCTCATAACTTTTCTAGAACAATACACCCACTAAGCTTCCTTGGTCAATTAATACTCTCTTGACCGAGCAACCTTCTATATTTATTCGGACAACCATTGGGTCATCTTGGTTGACATCCTTCATACCTTCAAAGTCCTTGTCAGAAAAAGAAATTATAGGATAAGTTTTACTTGTGAATAAAGCTTTTTCTTGATTAACTGAGCATACGGCCTTGAGGTGTCTTTTCCTGGAGGAAGAAGATGATCCCCCCCAACGAATCCTCCCAAAATAGTATGTATTGAACTTGCCCGACGTCTTGGAGCACTTGGATCTGGATTTCGGTCAAGTGATTCATCTCGGTTTCTTCTCCTAGAATAATCCACTCTCGCTGTTTCCTTTTTTTCTCGTTGTTTTCCGTCATAGACACACCGACCCATATGTCCTAGACGGATTAACTGCTCGATCTTATTTTTCAGGGTCCACCAATCTTCTATATCATGACTGAACGTTCTGTGAAACTCGCACCTCTTAGTCTTATCAACACCTTCAGGAATATTTTTTGGTGGAGGAGGCAGCTCAATAATCCTGGAGTTGTAGACTTCACGTAGTATCTGACCCCCTTTTTGCGGTCAAGGGTGTAAATAAGTCAAATGCAGGTCCTGGTTAAGGTTTGTTTGGTTGCCCCATTTTCTTAATGTGTTCATTATAAAAAGGGAAAGTCGTTCGAGAAGGTTACAAGGATGCTGGAGCATCGTTCTGCGTTCGGTCCTTCTCTAAGGGCTTAGTCAACATTGCTTTTAATCGTTTCTTGGCCATTGCTGCTTCCTCAGCATCAATTTAACCTGAGGCTTTTCGTCTGAAATCAACTATATCTGTGGGCTTTGGCTTGGCCAACTTATCAGCGAATTTTCCTTCTCTTAGCCCATTAATGATCATTCTCAAGTGTATCTTCGGGTCGAGCTCTTTAACTTCCATGGCTTCTTTGTTGAATCTATTAATGTAATCCTTTAAAGGTTCATCATCCTCTTGTAGGATACGGAATAGGCTATCCTCTGTCTTTTTGAAAGGACAACTAGAGGAAAACTGATTTCAAAAGGCTATGCTGAATTCATCAAAACCTCAGATAGATCCGTGGGCTAAGGTTGAGTACCATTGAAGAGCGGGTCCCGTAAGAGTTCCTGGAAAAAATCTTACATAAAATAGGGTTAGTACCACCTGTTGTGAGCATAACAGTGTGGAACCTAGTAAGATGTGGATTAGGGTCTATGGTTCCATCATAAGTCGGTAAATCTGGAAATTTAAAATACCTTGGTAATGGAGTTGACATAATGAAATCAGAAAAGGGATGGAAATGTGTATCTGTTTATGGGATTTGACTCCCATTCGGCTCCTCCTACATCGCGAGTAGACGTGTTTCAAATGAATGGGAAGTGTCTTGTCTTTCTCCATCATTTCTAGCATTTTGCAAGTCTTCAAGGCGTTGTTGCATTGTTCGGTTTGATCTCGCCGATTTTCCTGCCAAAGTAGCTCAAGTTGTTGGACGAGTTCCTATAATGTTGGGACCTCATTATTGTTGTTGCTATTCCTCGTTCTTACCATTGTTATTATGGAACTTGTGGTTCTCTGGGAAAGTTTTACCGGAGCCCCACGGTGGGCGCCAAATGTTCTTACAAAGCCTAAATCCCATTCTATTACAACCAAAATAAGAATCTTGGGTCACAGAATAATGGCAAGGCTAATGCTAAGAAGATGTTTCTTGCTCTAGAATGCTTCATAGTGTCTCCTTTTATAGGTTCTGGGAGTTGATCTCATATTTATGACGTGATCTGCTTGATTGAGATTTGCCATGCATCAACTCCTCAATCTATATTATCTATTTTAGATACCTTCTTTATATGGCCCAGTTTGTCTCCCTCCTGCAATTACATTATTTGATGTGATTTGTCGTGATTAGAGTTCGAGCCATTGTAAATAAACCTCAAGATCTTGACTTTATCCGCCAGAGGTGTTTTAGGATAAACTGAGGTCTACTGGTACGATACATAAGCCTCCCAAGCTACGAGGTGTTTAAAGTGAAGTAGCTTTTCAATATGGAGATGACCTCGGTGCAATAGAAGGTGACACCGGTACATTACCGTTTTAAACCCTCATTACATATGAAATATTAAAAGATAAAATAAAGATTTTGTATGAAATTTTAAAGATGATCAAATAAATATTTAAAATTTCATTTTATCTTTTAAAGTCCTTAAATTAATAATAAAATGTTCAACATTAATTTTTCAGTAACATTAAAATTTGGGAAAAATGAAAAATTCTCTAAAAGATTCATCTATAACTGTTCACCATTACCAATTAACTAAATGGTTTTTTATCATTCACATTAAAATAGGCTAAAATATCAGTAATTTGACAATGAATTTGTAATTTTATATGGACAATGATCGATAACGAGTGCCCTAAGGACACTTATTAAGGTTTTAAAAATGAAAAGTTTTTATTGGACTATGGAGCATTTAATTCTATAAACACAATCAATGTCGTAATTTCCAATAGAAACATACTTTATGTGGCAACTTTGATTTGACTACTCTAGAGGTTATGGGTTAGGTGTTTACCTATAGCATAAGGACAATTTGCATATCTTGAATAATGTTACCCATTTAGGGATGGCAATTGAGCCCAAGCCCTATGGGTACTCGCAAAAATTACCCGCAATGGGCAGGGTAAAAACCCGCAAAGCGAGTATGGGTGCGGGTATGGGAAAAAGCCCGCATTTTTCACGGGGATGGGCGCGGGTACGGGCACTTTGATGCCCAGCCCGTCCCATACCCGCACTCATATATATGAGTATTTAATAAAAATACTATATATAATTATATATAGAGATATATTATTTTTATTAAAATATCTAATATATTTATACATATTTTTAAAAATTAATATGTATAATATCTAAGTTTATAAAATAGTGTGACGTGAAAGTATATTGTAATATTTAATAAAAAATTTGAACTTTAGATCATTTGTTGTGTTTTAGAACATTAGCATATTGTGTTTCGATATAATTAAATTGTTGTATCACTGATATTTAAAAATTATGTTTAGACGATCTTCGAGTAACTTTTTCAATTGAGATATAGTTTTCTTAAATTGATTTTTTTTTAGTAAGTTGTTAATTTTTTACTTAATAAAAGTGCGGGTAACGGGCGCGGGTACGGGCATATAGGTGTCCAGCAGGTATGGGGACGGGCACTAAAATTACTGCCCATGCGGGTACGGGCGCGGGGTACAGGCTTTTTTTGAAAATGCGGGTATGGGGACGGGCACTATGGTACCCTGCCTAGCGGGTACCCATTGCCATCCCTATACCCATTGGAGTCAAAGTACTAAAAAGTTTAGGGCAGTGTTAAGTCATTTACTCATTTTATTAAAAAAGATTAAAATTTATAATTTATAAAAACAAACATATATAATTATGTAGTTAAAAAAGAAAATTATAAAACTTTGAAAACAACTTATGATTTGGTAATTGAGTATAAGAATGTTCTTACATAAATTTGTAATTTGATAATTTTATGCGGTATAACAAGGCTTCCAATTTTCAGGGACTAAAAACACATTTAACCCAAAAAAATTTTAGACCGCAACGATAAGGCTTCCAATTTGGGGTATAGGGTTTTTAATTTAATTTCTAATAAAAAAAATTACTACCTCTGATCCTATTTATAATAATTTTTTTAGAGTTGTTCTTAGTACTTATTATAATTAAGAAAATTTTCAGATTGTTCCTTGCATTAATTATTTTCTGACAAAAACCCCATTAGTGGAGATAAATGAGCAATTTAATGAATAGAGAGAGAATGACACAATAAAGTAATAAATGGAGAGAGAAAGATAATGAGTTTCAATTAATTCAAGGGTAATTATGTAAAGATAATACATATTCATGATAAATTTATTGGGATAAAACTAAATTAACCAACTTTCTTAATCCTCGTGGAGTGATTAAAAAGTTCTTATAAGTAGGACTGAAGGTAGTATTTTATTAAATTAAAAATAGATTTAATTAAATGAGCCAGCAACTTAGGGTGAGGTAGACTCTCTATTATAAACAACTTAGGGTGAGGTAGACTCTCTATCAATAGATTTAATAGTATTTTATTAAATTAACGTTAGGACCTACAACTTAGGGTGAGGTAGACTCTCTATTATAAACAACTTATCAAGTTAACAGAACTCACTAATGACATGGACCACATTTAGAGGGTCTTAAAACCACAAGGACAAAAAAACACGTATTTTAAATTATAAGACAAAGACGAAAGTTGACCAAAACTATATTAAGGATTACATATTAATTTTTCCAATTGATTTGGTTCAAATTCACTTAAACGGAAACACACATATCAATTCAGATTTTATTTGATTTCAAACTTAAATAAAACTAATTTGTAATACCAGAAGTTTTGTGGCAAAGAAATTAACGGTAATGAGAAGATTAGTCATTTTAATGATACTTAAGTAAATGGGTTAAATATGTTTTTAATCCCTAAAATATACACTACAAGAAAAAGAGGATTTAGCTGCAAAAAAATTAGCGTAGGCCACGGGGCCTTGGCTAAATTTTTCTTTTAGTGTAGGCCAGCCTACGCTAAGGCATCAGCCTTCTTTTAAAAATACAAAATTTAAATAGCGTCGGTTGGCCTCCGCTAAATTTTTTTTATTTTTTTATATATTTCTTAGAGTAGGCCAACCTACGCTACTTGAAAAAAAATTAGCAGCATAAAATATAGCATGGGCTAGCCGACGCTACCTGAAACGTATATTATTTATTATTTTTATAAAATTATTTTTTATAGTTTATTTTTTATTTTAATTTTTAAAACTTTATTGCACTCTTCACCTTGTAGTATGTTAGAAATGGTTTCTGAATTATTTATCAGTTCCTAGCATTCTTGAAGTCCCAATTGAAAAATTGATTAATTTGATTAGTTCATTTGAATCTTTAGAAGTTTTTAGATGGTACTTGATAGCAATAAGGTTGTACCTCTTAATAGGGATGTATGTCATATTTTGAGAAAAAAAGGGCTATGATTTCAGGTAGAATCATGCATGGTACTAAAATCAGCTCAAGAGATGAGGCTGCAAATTGCTTGTAGAGAATTATGAGGCGAAGAGTTATGGTTTCAAGTGCAAGGCAGCCCATATCTGGCCCGCTGGCTGTTGGTGGGGTAAATGCTACCAGGTATCTTGCTAAGAAAGACAACAAAGCCTGGAACTCATGGGGATGACTTTTGCTGTATTGACAATCATATACATGAGGTTTTTTCCTGAGATGTTGACTTGGGGAAGTTACAGAAAGACAAGGTTTGTGACCATCTTCTGTTTTCATTTCCCCCTTTTTATTCCAATATCTTGAAGGGATGACCTTTTCCCTCAAAACCCTCCCCTCCCTTCACAGTCAAAGTGATTAGGTATCTGCAACAAAACAAGAGATTTAGGAACCGGGTTGGCTGGCACCTTTATCATTCTTCTCTTAATGGGAGATATTTGCCATCAAATATAGGCATGGCGTTTGATTTGTCAATACATTTTATACTTAAATTTAGCAGTATTTTTCGGATGATAGTGTATGAAGTTGATATTTTAATCACAAGAAGGGGGGTTGAATTATGATTACTTTAAAATTCTGCAAATAACTTCTAATACTTTTTCTGCTCAAGAGTTACTTGGCATAGTATTAGAAGGTAGACTTACAAAGAATGGATTATTAGTATTATATGCAATATGTAGAAGATAGGATTCCTTTTTGGAATCTTGATTGTTAACACTTACTTAGGTATTAAGTAGATTTAAAATGATTTTATTGTAAGGTCCAAGACCCTTTGAGCAAAGGTTTTAATGACAACAAACTTTCACAATAAGATTCTAAGTGTTCTGAATACTTTGGTACTAATGTTTGCACTTTAGAATGCTTGAAAGAATACAAGAAAAGTTACAGAAGGAAGGTGGAAAGATCAAAGACAACATTTAACATCATAACATGTGTCCAGAAGCATGTTACATAGAGCTTTCATGTCAAAAGTGATGAAAAAAGTTCAAGAAGTAGCTTCTTAGCTTCAAGAAGGTCATGGCGGTTCATCTAAGATCCCATGAACATTAAACTGAGTTGTATCATGCTTCAGAAGCAAAGTTGAAGCTTTGGAAGGATCATTCAAGACCACTAGAAGCATGAGAAGGAGCTTTTCATTTAATTGAACACCTTCTGAATGTGAAAGATCACTTAAGCAATTCAAGCATAGTCATTCCAAGTGTTGTTGATGCAAACAAAGTAATTGGAGAAGAGCAATATCACTAGAAACACAGTTTTGTCCTTAGAAGCAAAACTTCCAGTTTCTGCAGAAGGACAAATATGAAAAGCTTCCATAATTTGCTTAACAGAAGGTATAAATTAAAGGAATGACAAATCTGTCAAGGACAAATATGAAAAGCTTCCAGAAGCTGACAAACACACTTCACAGACTCCAGAAGCATGAGGAAGCAATTTAATAGTTCTCAATGAAATTATTTTAGAAGAGAGATTCACTTTTAAGGAAGAAACTCTCAGAAGACATCAAATGATTCATTCTCAGAAGATATCAAATTACAAAACATGGAACATGTCATAGAAGCATAAGGATCATCTACAGTTGACCAGAAGCAATCCTGCAGAAGGAATATGTAAAACTGAGTTCTGCAGAAGCACCAAATCTCTCTATGATCCTTAAATAGATTTCTTATTAAGTTGGCTAAGTAACACAAGTTGAAATACACTTGTAATTATCCAGAAATCATCCTCAGCATGTTCACAGAAGGAAGGGTGAAGAAATGAGCCAGTTTTGCTGTCTGCAGAAGCAAGTTCTGTAGAAGCAAGAAACCAGTCAAACAGCCAGTTGTACCTGTCAGCTTTTGCAGCTGTACTTGAAAGAGACTTATCACAACAACACAACTGGTTTCCAACGGCTAGTTTGACCACCATAACTCTATAAATACAGCCCCATTCAGCTGGGTAAAATCAAGGAGAACAAAGGGGAAGAAATCCAAAGAAGCATAATGTAGAAATCCCCTTCTAGAGTGAGGTTCTCCTTCAACCACTCCAATATGCAGAGCTGCTGCGCATAATTCCTAGAGAGTGTGTTTAGGTTCAGTTTTGTAATGATTAATCCACTCCATGAGTGTTTTGTGAGCCATATGTAAAAAACCCATCTCTTGTTGAAGAGTGTTTGTAATCTCCCAAGCTAACTAGAGAGAGTTAGTGTTGGTTTGAGAGGGTGTAGAGCCTGCAGAGGCTGAGCAAATAATACTGGTTTTAGAGCATGAAGAGGAAGCAAAATAATACTTGAAAAGAGCCTGAAGAGGCTGCACAAGAATACTAGTGGTGAGGTGCACCCAAGAAGTCATTGTATCAAGGTTGATTTAGTGGAAAATCCTACAGGTGTAGGTACTGGACGTAGCCCAAGGATTGTGAGGGTGAACCAGTATAAAAATCATGTGTGCAATATCTCTTACCCATACTCTCTTTAATTTTCTGCACAAACATCTATTGCTTGGTTAGTTATTGTTCATATTTTGCATATTTAGCAAGCTACAAACCATATTTTGATAAACTTGTTTTTTAAACTGATATTTTCACATAAAACACATCCATATCAGTTAAAATACTGATTTGGAAAGTTTCATTATATTATGAAACTGTTTGGTGCTCCAGAAGCACATTTCTTGAAAGATGTTCATTGTTCAACATTGGAACTTGAGGTTCAAACTACTAAATTTTGATAAACCTAGTTTTGAACTAATATTTTCACATAAATTACATCCATATCAGTTAAAATACTGATCTGGAAAGTTTCATTAAATTATCAAACTGTTAGGTGCTTCAGAAGCACAATTCTTGAAATCTGTCCATTGCTCAACATTGAACTTGGGGTCCAAACTACCAGATCTTTATAATCATGATTTTAATTCAATCTAACTTGATATTCTAATTGATTACTACTTAAATATCTGATCTGGAAAGTTTCATAAAGTTTCAAGTTCATTTGACCCTTCAGAAGATAGGTTTAAAGTGACAGATTCAATGTTTTGCTTCTGCATAACTGCAGAAACTTTATACTATGCTTCTGAACAATTTTTCTAACATAATATTATTAGTTATAGGTTAAATAACTATTCTGGAAAGTTTTATTAAAATACAAAATCATTTGACTCTTCAGAAGATTGGTTTAAAGTGACAGATTCATTGTTTTGCTTCTGCATAACTGCATAAACATTATATTATTCTTCTGAACCTTATTCTAAGTTGTAACTACATTAAATACATTATTTGGAAGAATAAATTTTGATGATATCGGTCCCTATTGTGAAGTCTATAAATCTGTTTAAGTAATTAAACATGATTATAAGACTTAACATCCGTTAGTTTTAATGATTAACAAATAAGATTATATAAAGAACAAATAAGATTATATAAAGAACCAATTAGATTATATAAACAGGTTCTACTGAGAAAGGTATTTGTTTGTTAATTATGTTTCAGGATAAAATACTCTTTAGAAGAAGAAGAAGATTTTGTGGACGGAATCAGAAGATCAGAATCAGAAGAACAAGAGTGCAGAATCTGAAGAAGATTATTCCTTAACAGAGTTGAAGCAACTGAAGAATAGAAGTGAAGACTTGAAGACTGATTGAAGAAGTACAGATTCAAATATACGTCTGTCTGAAGAACAACAATGAACTGAAGAAACGAAGAAGAAGAGATACAAGAAGAAGAAGATACAAAGAAGAACGAAGCTACAATTCTAAGGAAGAAGGCCGCTGAAGTTTCAACCAGTATGAAGAATTGAAGTTGTCTGAAGGACGCAACCCGTCTGAAGTATTGAAGCTATCTAAAGTAACGAAGCTGTCTGAAGTCATCAACCTGTCTTAAGTGTTGAAGACGTCTGAAGAGCCAAGCCCGTCTGAAGACTGGAACCCGTCTGAAGAGCCAAGCCCGTCTGAAGACTGGAACCTGTCTGAAGACTGGAACCCGTCTGAGGGTTGGAAGCTGTCTGAAGCTTTAGTAATGACGTGGAATCTTTGCTAAAACCTTGCGTGAAAACTTTTCTAAGTCTCTGCTGCTCGTACGTTTTGAAACACATTTGTGGCAACAAACACAAAGACCTTTCCCGGTGCATTTGAACTTCATACACCACTGAGGAAATCTCTGCAACGCACCATTCGCAGCAACAACAGTAGCAGCTTTACAGCAGCACCAACGTTGTACTATGTCAGAATTCTCAAGAAGCGTGTCTCACAACGGATTAAAAGAAGACTATTTGCTGTCTCTAAATGATAGCATTTCAACGAGACATTTCTTCATTTGTGCAAGCTGGAACAAAGCAGAAGAAAAGCTCAGGAGACTAAGCAGAAGCAACAAGGAAGATGTTTGAATAAAATATATTCAATTCAACATCTTTATCTAAATATCAAAAGAGGAATCTGCAAACAACGACTATTGATCAAGACATCTCATTCAAAGAAGTAATGGTGTCAGGAGCAAGTGAAAAAGGAGTATATGCATAATAAGCAAAAAGGGCAAATTCAACGGATACATACTCTCAAGAGAATCAGAGGAAATCCGAAATCAAGCAGATGCAAGTTGGATAAAGAAGATGCAAGCAGATGCAAGATAATGCAAGCTGGAGCAAGCAGATGCAAGCTGGATAAGACAGATGCAAGAAAGCAAAAGAATTCAAGAGAGAGAATACACATAATCATCACATCTCTCAAAACAGAGCTCATCAACAGAAGTGTCAGAACGGGAGTATTCTGAACACTCAATATGCTTAAGGAGAAGCAACCGTTTGAGAAGCTATTACACAACGCCTATATGAGCCACACCATCAAAAGCTCAACGGTATTATGAATCATCTTCAACGGCTATACTCAAGCAGAACATATAAATAGCCTCAAGATTGAATTTGAAGATGTTGGTCGGTCCAACCAGTTGTTGTTGAAAACACACAACCAAGTTGGTCGGTCCAACCAGCTGTAGCTGCAGCACACAATCAAATTGGTTGAGTAGAAGATCAATAAGGTTGTTGGAAACAACCATGCAGCTGCTGTACAACCAAGATAGATCAATCGGGATTGTTTTTCAAGAAGGTTCTTGAAATCAATCAGGATGAAAATCGTTAACTAGGCTGAGTGTCTTATAGTTAACAAGAGTTGACTCGAGCTAAAATACATCATGAAAATGTCAACAACGATTGATCAGAGAGTGAATTCTCAATCGGGCTACTGATCAGCTGGTCAGTTAGTTAGATTGTACAGTTGGTCTGTTGATCAAGTGAGTTGGTTGTCGGGAAGGCAATCATGCTGTACAAATGACTATCAAACCAGGTACGGTTTGAAGCTTGGATGATACCTTGGTATTCCAATGATACGAGTGAGAATGTAGCCCATGGAAACCAATGGTTGGAGAATAAGGCTGAAGCTTAATTTCATATCTTAGTTAGCCTACTCTTAGAGGATGTATTCCTCATAGAAAAGACAGGGATTGTACTTAATTCAAACACTTGTATCACTGTCTATCCTTGTATTTAGTTTGTAATGACTGTATCCTGAGTATGTACTCAGTAATCTCTATGTACAAGAAGAATCTGAGTTGAGAGGTTCTAGCGAACATCTAGCTTAGATTGAGTAGTAATACTCTACACTTAGTTAAGTGTCTGAGAGCCTGGAGAGGCTTGACTGTAAAAGAATACTCTTAGAGCTTGAAGAGGCTTGATAGAAAATATTGCAGCTGGTCTGTATGACTCAGTGTGACATATATGTGGTTGCGAGGGTCTGGAGGATTCGGAGTGACGTATATATGTGTTAAGGATCAGTGTGATCCTGAGCCTGAAGAGGCTTGACTGTAAAAGAATACTCAGTGGAACACATATGTGGCTGCAAGGGTCTGGGGGATTCGGAGTGGCACATATGTGTTGTTGTTATAAAAAGGCTAGTGGTGGTTTGCCACTAGGACTGGATGTAGCTCACAGGGTTTGTGGGTGAACCAGGATAAATTCTGTGTCTAAGTTTTCTTTCCCTTAATCTCTTTTACTTACATTTTTCATATTTACGTTGGGGATTGAAAAGTACTTTTCACAATAATCTTAACACAATGATTTCAATAAAACAAGCTTTTATACAAACATAACGTTAAAACGTCTCTAGTGTAGATTGAAGTATTATAGAAGAATATATTCAGAGGGATGTCTGAAATACCTGTCTGAAGTGAGCCCAACAGGAACTCAGTTCAGACACATGATGTAGATGGTCTCTGATCATCTAAAGTATTTCAGAAACAGTTCTGAAGGTACTCTTAGTAATATTCTTCAGAAGACACTAAGAGAAGTTTGTTTAAAATCAAAACAATCTTAAGTGTAAGAAAAAGTTTTTTAATCCAAATCTTTCATATATTCCGCATGTTCTTAAAATAACTATGATCTTAAGATTGGTTTTGTACAATGATCACTTAGCGTGATTGTTTATTTTAAAGATTTCCAAAATTTTCTTAAAATGTCTAAAACACTATTCAACCCCCCCTTCTAGTGTTGCCTGTGGTTCTAACAATTGGTATCAGAGCTCACCTTCGGGTTGAGCATCTAACAAATGCAGAAGGAGTAGATCCTAAGAAGATGGAAATCTCACCAGGCTGAAGCAACTCTGAAGAATGACAATGAGAATAGGAAAATCATTTTTCCAATACTCATTATTCATAAGGCTAAAGCACAGGACGCAACAGAAAAGAAAAGTGAATCTATCTCTAGATCACAAACTGGTAACACCTTTCCTATCTATACTTAAGTTATAATTTTAATATAGCTATTAATCTGTTGCATGATTTGTGAAAAATATGATTACATGATATAATTGTTTCATGCTTTCTAAATTGTGTTAAAATAAATTACTGCGTGCTATGTGTTTTACTATGTTTACTGTGTGAAATGTATGATTCATTTTATGTATGCTTTACTTATTTAAATGTATGTGTTGAAGAGTCACACATATTTAGTAAAGTAATAACTGAGTGTTTAAATTAAGTAAATGAAGAGTCGTGTATGTTAGTCATAACTGTTTTTGAAAATATGAAACGACACGATGTGAATCATTGAATCATTAACCGGTTTCTCTCAATGGACTCGATGCACATCTCTCCACAACTGCTTAGTGGATGAAACCGCTCTTTTCATAAAATGAAGCGACGCTTGATTGCCTATTTAAAGGATTGGAAGATCATCAGAAGAACCTCACAGTTTATTTCCTTCCAATTCATCGTAACCTATCTCAATAGCATCAAGATCAGCAATCTCTTGTGCTCAAAGTCTATGCAAGTATGATGAAAGAATTATTCCCAAAAGGGGAGTAAATTTAAGCGACTTTGACAAAGAAGGACTAAGAATCTCTGAGTACTTCAAGGATGCTGGATGGATTTCCTTTCTTGAAGAGGCATCGTTCCCCTGGCATGAGCAGAGTGTTCTAGATTTCTGGAACAACTCAGAAGTGTTTCTTGAAGAGACAAGTGGTATAAACACTTCAGTAATGGGAATGCCTATCAGAGTGGACTTCAAGGTTCTGAAGGAAATCATTAGGGTTGAAGCAACCGGAAAACAATTCTCTTTAGATTGGGAAATAAATGATAAAGAGAAAGAGATGCATGATCAAATGTTATTTGGTCGTAGAACTCTTGAAGCACCAGTTTGCTCAAACTTACTGGAAATTCCCAGAATTATGCTGACAATCATTAATTGTTGTATTCTACCCAAAAGGAAGGATACAAACATCATCTCTGATATGGAAAGATTCGTGCTGATACATCTCCTTCAAAGGAAAAGATTAAATCTTCCCAGAATCATCCTCTACCATATGATGAGAAGAAAATTAGAAGAAGTCAAAGTCTTTCCCCATACTACACTGATTATGAAAATCCTTCAATATAAAGGATTTCTTATTGAATGATTCTTTGACCAGAAGCCATCACCCTTGTTCACTATAAAGGAATATGAACATTCTAAGGGGATATCAGCAGAGGAAAATGAAGACCAAAGCCCTTTGTCGTCAACTCAAGGCAAAATAGAATCTTCTGACTATCTAAGTGTTCATGGAAATTTAAGAGAAATTTTCAGAAGATGTAATATAAGGAAGTTGAATGAACGCATCGGACGGCTGGAAGAAACACTCAGATTCTATCAACGTGAACTGCAGATACTGAGAACACAAAAGGAGAAAGTTAGTACCAATGAGAACAAACCTGTTGAAGATCAATGATACACTTGTGTTCTGAATTTTTTTTCTCTGTATCTATGTCTTTCTGTTTTGAGTCCATTTCACTTTCTATCTCTGTTTATATGTGTTTCTCTTAATATTAACATTCTATGTGTTCCATTTGTTTATATGTGTTTCCTCTTGTGCACATTTTAAGTCTATAACTCTATCCTTAATTGATTAACAAATTGTGATTCTAAAAGATAAATTTATTTAACCTAATAAGATAATTTTTTAAAATTTGATAAAATGTTATCTGTAATTTTAAAATACTTAATTTAAATAATTAGACAAATTACAATCAGGTGCTACTGAAAGGTACTTCTAGTTTGAATGTTTCAGGAAACAGGTTTTAAGAAGACCATCTAAGAAACATCATCTAAAAGGACATAGTGTGATAACATCTTCATTGTCTGAACCTATTCAGGAAGTTCAAAATGAACTCTCTGAAAGCGTGGGTTATTAATATTAAAGATGGTTAACACTCTATGCACCAAACCTAACTCAATCTCTGAGTGGATTATACTAACTTAGTAATATCTCTATTCATCTAACCCGTTCAGAAGACTCCTTATGGACTGTCTGAAATTGTGGGTCTGAAATGTTAAGGGATAGTTACTCAAGTCATTAGAATCCAACTCAATTGAAAAGAGATAGGTTAAGATGACTGTTCAAAGATTCTCTGGGAGCACAAAAGACAAAAAGCATACTGAAACGTGCAGACATCAAGCAACCTTAGATGAAGAAAAAGTCTTCAAGGAAAGAAGCAATGTCAGTTAACACCTCTTCATCCAGATAACAATAAACGGATTATGTGGTAACATCTCTTCTTTACTTAATCTAAACTTTCATGATCCTTTATTCAATGCATTGTCATCTGAAAAGACGTGTTGTTTTAATAAGGGAGTCTCTTGGAACAATAACGCCTAATATCTTTAAAGGCCGCGGCGCCTCACTTGTCTATCATTCAACGCACTCTTCCCAAGAACGCGCTGTCAGTGTCAAAATTAAATGCTCTTGTATATATTCTCAAACTTCTATTTACTCTCTTCATCTCAACCTCCAAATCTCTCTAGGAAACCTCCAAACGATTTCTCACTTCCATCTCTCAAAATGTCTTCCTCTATCCTTCAAACTCAAATTGTAGACTTTCAGAATCTCTCTAAGGTTGGTTATAATGTAACTGCCTTTTTCGAAGCCGCCGGATGGTTACCTTTCTTTGAAGCCATTGACTGTCAATGGCATGAAGAAAGTGTGTATCAATTCTGGAACACGCTTTGTCTGGAAAACTCAGGGGAAGAGACCTGCCTCAAAGCCCAAGTTATGAATCAAAAGGTGGTTGTAACTACCAATATCCTTGAAAAAGCTCTCGGAGTAAAAGCTGAAGGAAAATTCTTCTCCACAGCTTGGAAAGATCTGTTTGAGGAACAATTTAACCATCTAATCTTCAATAGGAGAGGAATGAAAGTTATTCCCAAAGTTCTCTTCAATATTCTGAAATATTGTGTGATCCCACGAATTAAGGATAACCATAACCTTGAAATGGAAAGGTTCTGTGTTATCAATCTTTTGCAAAAGAAGAAGATTAATCTTCCGTGGATCATTCTTTTCGATATGGCAAGAAGAAAACTGGAAGACTCTACTATCCTACCTCACAATACTGTGATCATGAAGATTCTTATGGTAAACAATGTGTTCATTAGCCACCTGTACGATCATAGACATCCTGGTCTTCTTAAGGTAAATCATCGGAACACAGAGGAAACCGATGACATTCCTGAGATTCAAAGACTAAGGATGGAGAATGCTCAACTGCGTCGCAAGATAAAGGAGTTAAGGAAGAATGTGCTCAAGATCTCTAATAATATCTAGTGTCTAACGAGCAATCTTATGAAAATTAGCTCCCTCTATCATCTTTAGAACTCATCTGATGACAACTTAAGTGTCTCTGTTTCTCTGGCTCCATGTGTTTTCTTCTGTGAATTTAGTTGTTCTCTTTTTTAGTTAAAAATCTTCTTTGTTTAATTTCATTTATGCTTCATAACTTCTTGATAATTGCTTAACAAAATCTTAACTATAACGAGAAACTCTTAAAAAAATTGTAGAAAACTAATCAACTTAGGGGGAGAAACCTCAGTAGTTCTTTAAGCATAAAAAATCTTAACAGGAGAAATATATCTGTCAAAACGATACATTATTTAACATTTGGTATAGGATTACATTAACCTATAATATAAACCTTTTTAATTAATGACAAAAGGGGGAGAAATATAAACTAACAAAATACTAAAAAGAGTGTAACAAAGAGAATAGGGAGATTATAGAAAATACTAAAAAGAGTGTAACAAAGAGAATAGGAAGATAATAGGAAGTAGAAATAAGTAGCAAAGAAATATAACATACAGTAAGAGAGAAGATAACAAACTAAGAGTTCTAATAATAAGTAAGAATAACAATAAGTCATAACAATAGGTATCTAAAATATTAACAAGAACATTTTAACAATAGGTATCTGAAATTTCTGAAGTATCATATAACAATAGGTATCTGAAGGGTTCTAATAACCATAGGTGTCTGAAATCTTAACAAGAAAAATAACAATAGGTATCTGAAATCTTTACAAGAAAAAGTTTAACAATCGGTTATCTAAAATATCTGAAATATTAACAATAAACTTGTAACAGTTGGTTAATAAAAGATTTAACAATTGGAATTGATTAATTTAAGACTTAATTGTTTCAGAAGATATCTAAAAGAATCAATGCCTGTCTCAGGGGGAGTAATATAGATAGGGGGAGTAATAAAATCTATTATCTTATTTTATTATCTCTCATTCCTTTTTATACCCATTTTGTCAGTAATATATAATTTATTTGTCATCATTAAAAAGGGGAGATTGTGAAGTCTATAAATCTGTTTAAGTAATTAAACATGATTATAAGACTTAACATCCGTTAGTTTTAATGATTAACAAATAAGATTATATAAAGAATAAATAAGATTATATAAAGAACCAATTAGATTATATAAACAGGTTCTACTGAGAAAGGTATTTGTTTGTTAATTATGTTTCAGGATAAAATACTCTTTAGAAGAAGAAGAAGATTTTGTGGATGGAATCAGAATCAGAAGATCAGAATCAGAAGAACAAGAGTGCAGAATCTGAAGAAGATTAATCCTTAACAGAGTTGAAGCAACTAAAGAATAGAAGTGAAGACTTGAAGACTGACTGAAGAAGTGAAGACTTGAAGACTGACTGAAGAAGTACAGATTCAAATATACGTCTGTCTGAAGAACAACAATGAACTGAAGAAACGAAGAAGAAGAGATACAAGAAGAAGAAGATACAAAGAAGAACGAAGCTACAATTCTAAGGAAGAAGGCCGCTGAAGTCTCAACCAGTATGAAGAATTGAAGTTGTCTGAAGGACGCAACCCGTCTGAAGTATTGAAGCTATCTAAAGTAACGAAGCTGTCTGAAGTCATCAACCTGTCTTAAGTGTTGAAGACGTCTGAAGAGCCAAGCCCGTCTGAAGACTGGAACCCGTCTGAAGAGCCAAGCCCGTCTGAAGACTGGAACCTGTCTGAAGACTGGAACCCGTCTGAGCGTTGGAAGCTGTCTGAAGCTTTAGTAATGACGTGGCATCTTTGCTGAAACCTTGCGTGAAGACTTTTCTAAGTCTCTGTTGCTCGTACGTTTTGAAACACATTTGTGGCAACAAACACAGAGACCTTTCCCGGTGCATTTGAACTTCATACACCACTGAGGAAATCTCTGCAACGCACCATTCGCAGCAACAACAGTAGCAGCTTTACAGCAGCACCAACGTTGTACTATGTCAGAACTCTCAAGAAGCGTGTCTCACAACGGATTAAAAGAAGACTATTTGCTGTCTCTAAACGATAGCAATTCAACGAGACATTTCTTCATTTGTGCAAGCTGGAACAAAGCAGAAGAAAAGCTCAGGAGACTAAGCAGAAGCAACAAGGAAGATGCTTGAATAAAATATATTCAATTCAACATCTTTATCTAAATATTAAAAGAGGAATCTGCAAACAACGACTATTGATCAAGACATCTCATTCAAAGAAGTAATGGTGTCAGGAGCAAGTGAAAAAGGAGTATATGCATAATAAGCAAAAAGGGCAAATTCAACGGATACATACTCTCAAGAGAATCAGAGGAAATCCGAAAGCAAGCAGATGCAAGTTGGATAAAGCAAATGCAAGATAATGCAAGCTGGAGCAAGCAGATGCAAGCTGGATAAGACAGATGCAAGAAAGCAAAAGAATTCAAGAGAGAGAATACACATAATCATCACATCTCTCAAAACAGAGCTCATCAACAGAAGTGTCAGAACGGGAGTATTCTGAACACTCAATATGCTTAAGGAGAAGCAACCGTTTGAGAAGCTATTACACAACGGCTATATGAGCCACATCATCAAAAGCTCAACGGTATTATGAATCATCTTCAACGGCTATACTCAAGCAGAACATATAAATAGCCTTAAGATTGAATTTGAAGATGTTGGTCGGTCCAACCAGTTGTTGTTGAAAACACACAACCAAGTTGGTCGGTCCAACCAATTGTAGTTGCAGCAAACAATCAAATTGGTTGAGTAGAAGATCAATCAGGTTGTTGGAAACAACCATGCAGCTACTGTACAACCAAGATAGATCAATCGAGATTGTTTTTCAAGAAGGTTCTTGAAATCAATCAGGATGAAAATCGTTAACTAGGCTGAGTGTCTTATAGTTAACAAGAGTTGACTCGAGCTAAAATACATCATGAAAATGTCAACAACGATTGATCAGAGAGTGAATTCTCAATCGGGCTACTGATCAGCTGGTCAGTTAGTTAGATTGTACAGTTGGTCTGTTGATCAAGTGAGTTGGTTGTCGGGAAGGCAATCATGCTGTACAAATGACTATCAAACCAGGTACGGTTTGAAGCTTGGATGATACCTTGGTATTCCAATGATACGGGTGAGAATGTAGCCCATGGAAACCAATGGTTGGAGAATAAGGCTGAAGCTTAATTTCATATCTTAGTTAGCCTACTCTCAGAGGATGTATTCCTCATAGAAAAGACAAGGATTGTACTTAATTCAAACACTTGTATCACTGTCTATCCTTGTATTTAGTTTGTAATGACTGTATCCTGAGTATGTACTCAGTAATCTCTATGTACAAGAAGAATCTGAGTTGAGAGGTTCTAGCGAACATCTAGCTTAGATTGAGCAGTAATACTCTACACTTAGTTAAGTGTCTGAGAGCCTGGAGAGGCTTGACTGTAAAAGAATACTCTTAGAGCTTGAAGAGGCTTGATAGAAAATACTACAGCTGGTCTGTGTGACTCAGTGTGACATATATGTGGTTGCGAGGGTCTGGGGGATTCGGAGTGGCACATATGTGTTGTTGTTATAAAAAGGCTAGTGGTGGTTTGCCACTAGGACTGGATGTAGCTCACAGGGTTTGTGGGTGAACCAGGATAAATTTTGTGTCTAAGTTTTCTTTCCCTTAATCTCTTTTACTTACAGTTTTCATATTTACGTTGGGGATTGAAAAGTACTTTTCATAATAATCTTAACACAACGATTTCAATAAAACAAGTTTTCATACAAACATAACGTTAAAACGTCTCTAGTGTAGTTTGAAGTATTATTGAAGAATATATTCAGAGGGATGTCTGAAATACCTGTCTGAAGTGAGCACAACAGGAACTCAGTTCAGACACATGATATAGATGGACTCTGATCATCTAAAGTATTTCAGAAACAGTTCTGAAGGTACTCTTAGTAATATTCTTCAGAAGACACTAAGAGAAGTTTGCTTAAAATCAAAACAATCGTAAGTAAGTGTAAGAGAAAGTTTTTAATCTAAATCTTTCATATATTCCGCATGTTCTTAAAATAACTCTGATCTTAAGATTGGTTTTGTACAATGATCACTTAGAGTGATTGTTTATTTTAAAAGATTTCCAAAATTGTTTTAAGATGTCTAAAACACTATTCAACCCCCTTCTAGTGTTGCCTGTGGTTCTAACACCTATGATTTTGCTTGCCTTTAAGAAGATAGTTTTAATCTACTTAGTTGGCATTATACACTAACCACTATCTTCTAGAAGGAACTTCTGATAGCCAAGACATTCCTTGAGCAGAGATCAATAAGTTGTTCATGTTGGCTTTAATTGTCAGCGTCACCCTTAGGATTCGATGGGCTTAACATCCCAACCCATGGCGCCTCTAACGGGCGCAGCCCCTTAAGCTAAATGCGGCTCTATCCCTTAAGGAAATAAAGTTGCGCCCTTGCTATCAACTATAGCTTTTGGCCTGATGGTAAGCGCTTGATCCATAAAGTGGTATCAGAGCAAGGTCATGGGTTCGAATCCCCCGACTGACACTGGGGGGGAGATTGTTGGCTTTAATTGTCAGCGTCACCCTTAGGATTCGATGGGCTTAACATCCCAACCCATGGCGCCTCTAACGGGCGCAGCCCCTTAATCTAAATGCGGCTCTATCCCTTAAGGAAATAAAGTTGCGCCCTTGCTATCAGCTATAGCTTTTGGCCTGATGGTAAGCGCTTGATCCATAAAGAAATGTTGAGTCTCAAAAATATCATAAGAGATTTTATGATGTTTTAAGACAACAATATTTCCAAGTTTTAATGATTAACAAATTTACAGTATTTATTTTCACAGATACTTTTAAATGTTTAATTATCTATCTGTGATTTCAGCAAGTCACAATACGCTTTATAAGTCTTTAAGAAGTGCTTCAAGTCATCTGAGGGAAACAGGCCTTCTGAAGTGGTCAACCTGTCTTAAGTGTTGAAGCTGTCTGAAGAGCCAAGCCCGTCTGAAGACTGGAACCCGTCTGAAGTTCGGAAGCCGTCTGAAGTTTTAGTAATGACGTGGCATCCTTGCTGAAACCTTGCGTGAAGACTTTTCTGAGTCTCTGCTGCTCGTACGTTTTGGAACACATTTATGGCAACAAACACAGAGGCCTTTCCTGGTGCATTTGAATTTCATACACCACTGAGGAAATTTCTGTAAACGCAACAACGCAGCAATTCCTGAAGCAGCCTTTTAGCAGATGCAACCTTGTACTGTGTCAGAAATGTCAAGATGCTCAGAAGTATGTCTCACAACGGATTGAATAGCATTTAATGCTATCTCTAAACGATGGTTTTTCAACGGATTAAAGTCTGGGTATAAATACCCCTCTTGAAGACCATCATTGCGTATGCAACAAGAACAGAGAAGAGCATATAGAAAAAGAGAATCATCGCTGCAATTTTCTTCAAGAAAATCACTCTGATAAAATTCTTTGTACACTTTATATTTTCATATCCTGAGTATACCTCAGTTTTTAAGCTGTACATCGTAATAGGTTTGAGCTTCAAACTTGTGTAGTTTAAAAGCTTAAACTCTTTTTAACCGTAATTGTTGTTGAGCCTGGAGAGGCTTGTCTGGAAAAGAATACTTGTGTTGTTTGAGCCTAGAGAGGCTTGTCTTGGTTGTAGAGCCTGAAGAGGCTTGATGGAAAAGAATACTTGTAATCTTTGTGAAAGATTAAGAGAAAATCCAAGTGCTTGTTGGCATTGGGACTGGAGGTAGCTCACAGTGGTAGTGAGTGAACCAGGATAAATCCTTGGCTAAGTTTTTCTATCCCTTATCTCTTGTCAATTCGTTTATATTAATATCAAGGGTGTTGAAAAGCTATTCTAAATATTTTAAAAGCAAAGAAACCTTTTAAAATATATTTTCAGGAACCATTCAAAAACTTCAGACAGCCCCGATAAACCTGTCTGAAACTGTTTATAACTTGTTGTTTTCAAAAAGCTTTCAAAAATATCAAGAAACACTATTCAACCCCCCCTTCTAGTGTTTCCCTGTGTTTCTTTAGTTTAAAGTACTTGCAGGTTGGACCAAAAGTTTTCAAGGGTCACAATTCAACACACCTTTTTGTGACTCTGTGATTTACTTCAATTGGTATCAGAGCTCAACCTCTATGGGTTGAGCACACTTAACCGTGTGAGAGGAAAAGATTCAGGAAGAAGTAATGGCCAACCAAGAAGCATACTCCAAAGTGTTGATGCAGAAAATTCAAGAAATGAACAACTTCAAGAAGGAGCCAATAATGCTAGAAATTGATGCAACTCTACATGTGGCTCAAATGTACCGTAAGGTATGTATTGCTAAACTTGAACATTGTCCTTCCTTTGATGAGATAGATTTTGCTTATGATGAATTGAATGATGCTTTGATAAACCCTGAAAATAAGAATATGGAATAGTTTAAAAAAGGAGGTCTTTTCTATTGAACTTCAAATTGAAACTTTGAAAGTTGAATATGATTTTCTTGAAGAAGATATGTTTGTAATTTGTGAAACCTCAACTAACTTCGAAAATAATTTTAATCTTGAAAATGAAGTTGAAAACTGATTTTCAACATTTGCCAAAACTGAAGAATCTACTTGCTCTAATTCCATGCTTTGTCAATAATGGGAACATTGCTATTTTACATGGAAAACTAAGTTTGTGGCAAACAGATTTCAGAACTCATCGCAATACCATGTCCATGTTTTTCAAAATGATCTTCAAATGATCAAGACATCGTTCATTGATTAAATAACTATTCTGGACTTCATAATATTATTAGTTATTGGTTAAATAACTATTCTGGAAAGTTTTATTAAAATACAAAATCATTTGACTCTTCAGAAGATTGGTTTAAAGTGACAGATTCATTGTTTTGCTTCTGCATAACTGCATAAACATTATATTATTCTTCTGAACCTTATTCTAAGTTGTAACTACATTAAATACATTATTTGGAAGAATAAATTTTGATGATATCGGTCCCCATAATTTTGCTTGCCTTTAAGAAGATAGTTTTAATCTACTTAGTTGGCATTATACACTAACCACTATCTTCTAGAAGGAACTTCTGATAGCCAAGGCATTCCTTGAGCAGAGATCAATAAGTTGTTCAAAGTACTTGCAGGTTGGACCAAAAGTTTTCAAGGGTCATAATTCAACCCCCCCTTCTTGTGACTCTGTGATTTACGTCATTTATGCACATGAAATTAAAGAGTTTAGGGAAGAGAAAAATACACACAGTCTTTTATACTGGTTAACCTCTTCCAACCTGAGGCTACGTCCAGTCCCTACACCAAGTAGGACTTCTTACTCAAATAACCAAGTTACAATCTTCTTGGGTACACAGTACCACTAGTATACCTTTTCACAGCCTCTTCAGGCTTGAACAACACTCAAATAACTCACTTTTCAAGCTTTTCTTACTGTAGCACCTTCTGCAGAAGAAACTACTTGACAACAAGCTGCAGAATACCTTCTGCAGAAGCTGGTATCACTTGAGCTCACACCTGAGCTACTAAACCTCTCAAATCAACTTCTCACAAACTGTCTCAAGAGGATACAACACCTCCTTGAGAGATTATAATAAGTGGAGAAGAATATAGAAGATTACAAGGCTAAAAAATGAAGGAGATTAAGCACAGCAGAATTAAAGAAATGAGCCTGCTCTCTCTTACACACTCTTAGGATCAGAAACTAAATTAATTTAAGAGAGAGAAATTGTTCCAGAAGATATGGACTGTATAGCAGATAGGTATAGCTTCTTCTGGAGAGAGGTGTGTCTCAAAATGTGGGAGAGCACCTCTTTTTATAGGGGAGGGAGCAACTAGCCGTTGGAGAGTTGCTTGTGCCTCCAGCTAAGTTTATTGAACTGTCTTTGTCAAGTTACAGCTATCCCTAGCTGTGTACAGCTGTCTTTAGTTGTCTGGTCGAATCTTCTGGAGCCTTTCTTCTGCAGAAATTCAACTTAGCTTTTTCTGCAGAATTTTCTTTTGTGATCATCCTCAACTACTTCAAGATCTTAATTCAGTTTATTTTGAATGTGTTTAGCTTGGCTGTAATCTCAGAACTTGAGAATAGTTGGGTTTACTGCATTATGCTTCTTCTGGAGGGAATCCTGACAGTATTCCTTTTCTGTTTTGTTATTCTGCTTCTTCTGCAAAATGTTTAACTTTGATTTCTTTCTTTCTGTTAAAGTGAATCTTCCTTCTAATACATCTCTGCATTTTATTAGCTTCTTCTGGATAACTTTCTTTCCTTCTTCTTGATGTATTAGGTTATATCTCAGTTTTCATAAGCTATGTCCTTCTTCTGGAGTTTCCCTGTTTCTTTTATGTCAAGCACTTGAATGAAATAATTAGTTCTTTCTTAAATTAGAATTATAGCAAGTGAATTTTGGTGAGTTGTCATTATTAAAACCACTTGGGAGGATTCTTGGACCTTACAATCTCCCCCTTTTTGATGATGACAACTTCTCAAAATTTAGCTTGTATGATTCTGATTTTAGTCATAAAAACAGAGAGGCTCCCCCTTAATTTTAGCTGTTATAAAATGAGATAATGCTCCCCCTCAATTTTTAACTTGTTTCTGCAATAATTCTAATTCTCATAACTTTAATTAGCATATAATGATCAAGAAGATGATTTGCATTCAGCAGCCAAAATATATCATTAGTACATGATCAAAGATGAAATTTAAGTACTGCAGAAGATACACAAACAGAAATTACTGAAGATACACAAGAAGAATTTACTACAGCCTAAATAACAGCCTAAATTTTACTACTTCTCCCCCTTTGTCATCAATCAAAAAACAAAAGAAGGACCAAGCTACTTAAGACAAGAGGAGAAGCAGAATCATCATCTCTCATTTGCAGAACGGAGAGGAATGGTCAGAAGATGATGAAGTTGAAGACTGCAAGATGTTCTGAGGTGGCTGAAAGGGAGTGAATGGCATCTGAGGAGCCTGAGGAGCAATGATAGGGAGCACAAAGTTGTTAAACCAAAAGTGATGTTGTGTAAATCTCTCTATCATCTCATTGACAGAATTTTGCAAGGTATTGACATTTGAGAAGAGCTTCTTGATGTCAGCTTTGATTTTCCTCACTTGTCTTTCAGTGGAGGAGGAAGAAGGAATCTCAGATGGTTCTGCAGACTCTTTTACAGCTTCATTAACCTTCTCAGAATTTGGAGGAGAAGGAATGTGTTTCTTTTCAGTGCTAAGCTGCTGGAGATAAGTCTCCATAGAAGAAAGAGTTGCAGAAATATTAGGTAGAGTATCCCTAATAGGTGCAGAAGGAGGAAGACCAGTGTCTAGAATAGGAGAAGCAAGAAATTGATTAACCATTTCTGTGCCAAGAGTTCCTACAGAAGGAACAGATTGTGCTTCACCTTTAGGTTCTTCATCTTCATCTGTCAGATGAAGTTCTTCAGTTTTAGCAGGAGATGAAGCATGATGGGTTTCTTCTGCAACATCCTCATCCATTGGCACATTGTGTGAGGGGGACTGGGCTTGAGGTGGACTGTGTCATGAGAAGAGCTATCAGGATAGCTTGTAGCAAGCATTACTAAGGTGTTAGCAGCCATTCCTTCTGCAGAATTAATCCCTGTGCCTTCCATGGTCATTTCTTCTGCAGAAGTATCCTTGGCCTCAGTCATAGAGACATTATCTCTTTCTTCAGAAGGAGCCTGTGGCTGGGATGCTGTGTCTTCTCCACCACCTACAGGAGAGATTGGCTCAACTTCTTCATGAGAAAAAGGGCTAGGAGGGGGTATTTCTGAATTTTCTTCAGAGGAAACAATTTTCTGGATTTTGCTAGTCTCTCCTTCTGTGATGATCCTTTTTCTTTTTCTGGAGAAGGTTTGAAGAATTTCCTTCTTCTTTAACTTGGTTCTTGATTCACTGGGAGGTTCACTTGGCACCTCATCCTCACTGTCACTTGAGAAGAATTGAGAGGGATCAATCTTCCCAATTTTCATTTTCCTTATATTGATCCTGTCAAACTGTGTGCAAGTATCAAGACTTTCTTCATCCTCAAGAGGGACTTGATGGTATCTAAAAATTCTTGTAAGGATCATACCATAAGGGAGGCTTGCATAGCTCCTTTGAGGATTAGCAGAGGAGATCATACTTCTTGACAGAAGGTAGGAAAGGGATAAGGGTGTACCAGTCAGAAGATGATACAGAACCAGAAGATCCTGGTCTATGACTCTCTCAAATGTTCCAGCTCTTGGGAGGATGGAATAGCAGCAGACTTTGTGAAATAGTCTGCATATGGGAATCAACTTGCTTGATTGGAAAGAGGAATCTGGTTGGCTAAGAATTTTCCTGATGACATCTTGCTTGGTTATGTCTGCAGCAGCATACCAGTTGTCATTATACAACTGATTATCACAGTGAGGGATGGCAAGGATTTCTTCTAGAATACTAGGGGTTAGTACTATTGTTGATCCTTTTAGCTCAACCACTAGAGAATCTCCATCACTTCTATAGTTGCTTCCTAAGGCATAAAAGGCTTTGATGAGCCTTGGATAGATCGGTTCTCTTATCAGAAGAAAGCTTCCCCAACCCTGCTTCTGGAGGAAGTGGCCAACATCCCATCCTTCCCTTCTGATTTCTCTCAGCAGAAATATTCTTCCAGGAATGATGCTTTTTCCTTCTGATGAGAACAAGGACGCATGGCCTTAATTGGAGGGGCAGTTTGAAGGATCATTTGCTGAATGGGTAGCCAACAATTTATCTTTAATTGGCTGAGTTATAATCATTTTTGGGGCTGTTACAATATGATTATAAAATGCAACCAGCTTGGTTTAAAAATTGTAGGCTGAATGCTTTTATTTCTTTGGCAGTTACACTTTAGCTAATTATTGTTTTTATGATGAATTTTATTAGGATTTTATTTTGTAACTTTTCTGAATGTAAAAGGTCATGTGCCTAGGCTGAATGTAAAAGGCTATATAAGCTGCACATAGGCATATGGAAGGCAAAATGATGATTTTGTAAGAAAAATTGAGTTGTGAGAAGTGATTTCTCTTTGGGTTCTTGTAATCCAGAATTTGAGATTTATCAAAGGATTTCCACCCCTTTGTGTGTTTAATCTCACGGCTTATCTTCCTCACGGGAGTGTGACGCCTACATCCAGCTATTTCATTTCTTTTTTTTTTCATCCATTCTCATGCCTAAGCTGCCTATCTCTTTGGTGAATTGCTTGTTGAATTTCATTTAAATTATGCACCTTTTTATTCATATATTCACGCATAATTACTGCAACGTCTGACTATTGCTTTCACGTTCAAGAAAACTGCACTTTCTGGACATCTTTTGAGCGTTGGGTTTTCTGCCCAAATTGCACTTAATTTTGAGCTCAAATTGCTCTTTGTTTTAATTAACAAAACTGCACCTCTTGAGCAAATTATTCACGCTGGGTTTAGTCATTAAATTGCTTTTATTTCTTTGTTCTAAATTCTGGAATAAATTCTGGTTTGCTTGTTCGCATAAATTCTCTAATTTATTTGTTTCAATTTTACCAAGGCAACAACTCTAAATTCCTAGGGTCCCTGTTCAAAATCCTAAACCACCCCCTTGGATTCATATCATTTGGTAATCAGAGCTCCAGTTCTAGGAATTGCAAGGCTGCACTCCGGGTATATTCTGTCCTTAATTTTTATCATCCTTAATATTACCTTATTGTCAATTTTCTTAGGCTGAACCATTGCAAAAGTTAAGCCTTTAAAAAATTGTGAATTCTGAAAAATAGATTAGAAATTTTGGGCTGAATGGTTCATGCTATTAGAAATTTTGGGCTGAATGGTTCATGCTATTAGAAATTTTTTAAGCTCATTCCTTAAGGTAATATTGTGATTGATTTAGGGAAGAATTACTGCACCTTTTTCTATTGAAATTCTGATTTGATTTGCATCTTTGTTGGCTGCAATTTGTGCACAAATTCATTCTGTTTGTTGCACCTATTTGCTCAAAAAAATCTGCACTCTTGGCTGCACCTTGTTGGTTCATTTTTGTGCACAATTCTGAGTTTTGTGGCTGCATTTGTGTGGTTATAATATTGCGCCCAGTTTTGAGTATTCTCTTGCACCAATTTGTTCCATTCTAAGTCAAATTTCCTTCCTTGTTTGTGTAAAAAAAAATAAAAAAATTCTGGTTGTTGTCCTAGTGTTTAATTCTTTCTTTTGTTCATCAATTGAGTCATTTTTGTTAGCTTTTCTTGTGTTTACTTGGCTGCACACAGATTGGTGAATTACTTTGTGTTTTCTCTTCTTGGTTTGATAAGAATTCAAGGAGAAATAGAGGGGAAAAAGGCAAGAGTGTTTCATTTTTATAAAAGCCTAAATTGTGTGCAAACACTTGAGTGGGTAAGGTTTCTCAAACAACAACTACTTGTTATCTTTTTACTTTTAATTTATTTGATTTACAATGGCAGATTCTCAAAAAAACATTTTCCATACAAAGTGTTTAGTGGAAGGTAAATTGGGTTTAGTTGCTATTGATGGAGGGAGTTGTAGTAACATTGTGAGCGCAAGAATGGTGGAGAAGTTAAATCTTTCTACTACTTCACATCCTAGACCCTACGAACTCCATTGGTTAAATGAAAAGGGGAAGTTAGAGGTGAATAGGCAAGCTAGGATCAAATTTTGTCTTGGAAGGTATGAGGATGAAATTGTTTGTAATGTGGCTCCCATAGAGACATGTCACTTACTTTTGGGGAGGCCGTGGCATTATGATACTAAGGATGTCCAAGATGGTGTAACCAACAAGATTTCATTCAAATACCATGATAAGAAAATTGTGTTGAAGCCTATGTTGCCAAGTCAAGTATGTGAGGATCAACAAACGCTGAAGTTGAAAATAGAAAGAGAAAGAAAAGAAAAAGAAGAAAAGATTGAAAAAGAAAGAAGAGAAAAAGAAGTAAAAGAAAAAGAAAGAGAAGAAAAGAGGAGAGAAGAAATAGAAAAAGAAAGAGAGAAAATGGGCAAAGAAATTTTAAATTCTAATGTTATTTCTTCTCTTGTTTGTGATACTATTTTACAGGGGCAAGAGGATGTAATTGTTAATGAAGCACACCACAAGCTGCCATGTTTGAGAAAGGAGTATGCTGATATCATTCCTAGAGCCCCATTGTACATTTAACCCACTTTTGGAAGCCAAACTCATGAGGATATTGAAGACAAACACATGGAGTCTTTTGATTTTGAGGTTGAATTGGAATTGTTTGACAAAGAAATTCTGCAGGTTTGTTTGACAAAAATAATTGCCCTTAATTGTGGTGTTTGGGTTTGGAAATCAAAAAGGAAGACTTCCTTGATTCATAAGGAAGGAACAACCAAATTTGAATTTTTACAAGTTGTGTTTGATCCTGGAGGTTGCGTTTGTTCGTTTCAATTTCAAGTGAATAAAATTAGTGGAAAATAAAGCCTTAGATTCGAGGACGAATCTTCTCGAAGAAGGAGGGAATGATGAGAACAAGGACGCATGGCCTTAATTGGAGGGGCAGTTTGAAGGATCATTTGCTGAATGGGTAGCCAACAATTTATCTTTAATTGGCTGAGTTATAATCATTTTTGGGGCTGTTACAATATGATTATAAAATGCAACCAGCTTGGTTTAAAAATTGTAGGCTGAATGCTTTTATTTCTTTGGCAGTTACACTTTAGCTAATTATTGTTTTTATGATGAATTTTATTAGGATTTTATTTTGTAACTTTTCTGAATGTAAAAGGTCATGTGCCTAGGCTGAATGTAAAAGGCTATATAAGCTGCACATAGGCATATGGAAGGCAAAATGATGATTTTGTAAGAAAAATTGAGTTTTGAGAAGTGATTTCTCTTTGGGTTCTTGTAATCCAGAATTTGAGATTTATCAAAGGATTTCCACCCCTTTGTGTGTTTAATCTCACGGCTTATCTTCCTCACGGGAGTGTGACGCCTACATCCAACTATTTCATTTCTTTCTTTTTTTTCATCCATTCTCACGCCTAAGCTGCCTATCTCTTTGGTGAATTGCTTGTTGAATTTCATTTAAATTATGCACCTTTTTATTCATATATTCACGCATAATTACTGCAGCGTCTGACTATTGCTTTCACGTTCAAGAAAACTGCACTTTCTGGACATCTTTTGAGCGTTGGGTTTTCTGCCCAAATTGCACTTAATTTTGAGCTCAAATTGCTCTTTGTTTTAATTAACAAAACTGCACCTCTTGAGAAAATTATTCACGCTGAGTTTAGTCATTAAATTGCTTTTGTTTCTTTGTTCTAAATTCTGGAATAAATTCTGGTTTGCTTGTGCGCATAAATTCTCTAATTTATTTGTTTCAATTTTACCAAGGCAGCAACTCTAAATTCCTAGGGCCCCTGTTCAAAATCCTAAACCACCCCCTTGGATTCATATCACCTTCCCACTTCTCATTAAACTTTTCCAGCATTCCTTCTTCAGGGTATAAATCCTTGTTGGCATCTTCTGTAGCTTCAGAAGGATCACTTTCTTCTGAGCTTTCTTCTTGTATGACATTGAAATCCTCTTCTTTGCTACTTGTAGCTTGAGAGCTTGGGTTTGGCTGAGAGGGAGGTGAGGGTGGAGGAGAGTCGATTCCAATAGGATCATCTGGGTCATTTCCAATAGTTGGAAGGTTAGCTTTGTTCCTTTCAGATCTTCTGACCCTTAGAATAGGAATATTGGAGTCACTGCTCTTTGATGAGGAGGATGGTTGTTTGGAATCAGTGCCCGCGGGTTTTGGTGGCAGTTCAGTGGACAGGGGCTGAACTTCAAGGGGTTCTTCAAAGGGAATGATTTCCCTGTGAGCTGTTTCAGAAGCTTCTTGAATGCTAGGGGAACTTTCAGCAACATTCTGAGAGGAGGGACCCTTCTTGATGGCAACAACTTTGATTCTCATTTTGTCTATGTGAAGAATGGGTGAGAGTTTAGAAAACAGAGCACGGATGTTCCTAGAGTTTTCTTTGAGAAGGTTTTGGAATTTTTGAGAGGAATGATAGAAGGTAAGTGAGTTTAACAGTTAAGCATTGTTCCTATATAGCTTCCACTAGCCGTTTGGGACAAAGAGGTTTGAAGAGAGAGAATGGGTGGAAGCAGGAGAGAGACGCGCGCAGTTTTTAAGGAATGACAGTTTTGCTTCCAACAGTCAGAATTTTAATTGCAGTTTTTGTGCAATTCTGAATTCATTTTATGATAAGAGACAAAGGCTTACTTTTTACATTCTTTTTGTATCAAGTAAGCTGGCTCATGATGCTCCCCCCAAGAGTTTGACCTTTCTCTAATGACAATTTTTTAATCAATTTTTGTTAGAATAATGTGCCATGATAAGGACCTTTCCTAGTACCTTGGATGTATACAACTTAGCCTGATAGACAAGGACAAAATTGCTTTTCTGATTTTCTTTAGAGCTTGCAGCAAAAGCATTCTTCTTATATTAGAAGAGAAGTTTTTCATTCTGCAGATTTTCTGCAGAAGATGTATTCTTCATTTCTTGCTCTAAAATAGAAGATGACAAGTAATTGTCATTATTTTAAGGTTAGAGAGCCCTTCTCTTATTTAAGAAGAAGAGATTTGATGGACTGTAGTTTTCTGCAGAAGATATTTTCCTTCTTTTGAATGGAAGGTGTGGCTAAGACATCTTCTGGTTGCAGAAGATGAATTTCTGAAATGATAGACATGCAGATATTTTCTTCTATACCATAATTACTCATTTAATTTGCACATATTCATCATATTCCTAATAAATATAAATCTATCTTCTACAAGTGGCTTTGTAAGGATATCAGCAATTTGGAATTTTGTTTCAATGAATTTCTACTCAATTTCATTCTTCTGGACATGATCCCTTATGAAATGATGTTTTATGTCAATGTGTTTAGATCTTGAATGTTGAATTGGATTCTTGGACAGATTTATTGCACTAGTATTGTCACAGAAAATAGGAATTTTGGTCTACCTTAGGCAATAGTCTTCCATTTGATGTTGTATCCATAATATTTGTGAGCAGCAACATGCAGCTGAAATGTACTCAGCTTCTGCAGTGGACAAGGCTATTGTAGGTTGCTTCTTGCATGACCAGGATATTAAGGATTGCCCTAGAAATTGACATCCACCACTTGTACTTTTTCTATCTAGTCTATCTCCAGCATAGTCAGCATCACAGTATCCTGTGAGATCAAAACTTGAACCTTTCTTGTACCATAGGCCAAGATTAGTAGTTCCAACAAGATATCTAAAATTTCTTTTTACAGCTGCTGATGTGTGTTTAAATTGCATTTGCATTCATGCTTTAGTTTAGGTCATTTGCATACATTATTGCATTATTTGGTTTATTTATCATGCATTATTTTGTTTTAGATTATATGTTTGGTTTTCTTGTTTTTCTTTGTAAATGAATGTTTTAGGTGCATTAATCATGTGTTGGAAAGAAGATGAAGGGCAAGTATCAAGTTGGAATCAAATGGAATGAGAAAAGGCAAGAAAGAAGATTTCACAGCTCACTTGTGGATCATCCCATGCTTGTGGAAATATATCAGAGTGGAGTTTTAAAATCAGAGAAGTCCACAGGCAGGTTATGGATCGATCCATAGCCCGTGGAAACGCTGCAGAGTTGTAAAATTGAAGTCAGAAAGTCCACAGGCAGGTTGTGGATCGATCCATAGCCTGTGGAAATGCATCAGAAGTGTTAAATTGAAGTCACAACAAATCACAAGCAGGTTGTGGGTTCTTCCATGCCTATGGTTCGACCTAATACGTGACTTTTGAGTTGCAAAGTGGGCTTGGCCCAGAAAAAAGAGCAATGCATTATAAATGGAAAGAGGGGGTTTTACCATGGGATGGAGAGAAGATAGGGAGACTTGATAGAAGACAAAAGGACAGCTGAGAAGAAAGCCAAGACCGGGAGGTGGAGGCTACCTTCATGCAACCAATTGCTTCCATAACTTGTGGTTCTATCTTTTACATTATGCATAGCTAATTTTCTTAGTTAGAGGATTGATGTAGTTTTCTGAATTATATGTTCTGAACCTATTTTGTTGATGCTTAGTAATTCTAATTTTCCTTGTGTTCTATCTATGTTTCTATTGTCCATTGGTGAATGGTTATTCTATGAGCAATTTCACAATTGGGAAATTGGGGATTGTTTGCGATTAGAGGTAGAACAAATTAAGCTTTATCACAATTGGGAAATTGGGTTTGCTTAATTAGTTTTCATATGAGATGATAATGTGTTCTTCATAGTTCTATTGGATTTCATAATTTTCCTAAGGAATTGGGGATTAGGGTTCAATGAACAGATTTACTTGCCTAAGGAATTAGGGGTAAACAACTCTTAATTAACTCAAATGGATAGTTAGAATACTTGCATCAGTTGAAATAGGGGAAGAACCTATAAGGAAGAATACGAAATCAATTCTCTAACGCTTGTTTTTAGTAATTGAATTTCCTTTATAATTTTACTTATCTTTAAATTTAATTTATTTTATAATTTAGCGTTCCAATTCTATTTTATAATTTCTCAAACTTAACGTAAATTAGTAAACTGGTATTCAACAATTTCAATCCCTGAGGACGATACTTTTATTACTACAGTAACGATTGGTACACTTGCCAAACGTACAACATCTGCAACATGAGATTCTTTTGGAGAAGATTGAAATCTAGCACAGAGTCCTACTGAAAATAATATATCTGGTCTACTAGCTGTAAGATAAAGCAATGAACCTATCATGCCTCTATATTCTTTTTTAGAAACAGATTTACCATCTTTGTCTAAGTCCAAATTTGTAGAAGGATGCATGGGAGTACCCATGAATTTTGAACCTTCCATCTTGTATCTTCTGAGAAGATCCTTGATGTATTTTTCTTGATAAATGAAGATTCCATCATCTTTTTGTTTTATTTGTAAGCCAAGAAAGAATTTTAGTTCTCCCATGAGACTCATTTCAAATTCTCCTTTCATTAGCTTTGAGAATTCTTCACACATTTTATTATTAGTGGATCCAAAGATGATATCATCTACATAGATTTGTACTATTAAAAGATCTTTCTTATAGATTTTTCTAAATAATGTAGTATCAATTTTTCCTCTAGTGAAATTGTTCTTAAGAAGAAAGTTGCTTAGCCTTTCATACCAGGCTCTTGGAGCTTGTTTTAGACCATATAGGGCTTTTGTCAGTTTGAAAACATGATCAGGATGCTTATGATTTTCAAAACCAGGAGGTTGATGTACATAAACTTCCTCATTTATGAAACCATTTAGAAATGCACTTTTCACATCCATTTGATATAATTTAAAGCTTTTAAATGCAGCAAATGCAAGCAGAGTTCTAATAGCTTCTAATCTAGCTACTGGTGCAAAGGTTTCATCAAAATCAATACCTTCTTGTTGGTTATATCCTTGAGCCACTAGTCTTGCCTTGTTTCTGATTACATTACCTTCTTCATCCATTTTATTTCTGAAGACCCATTTTGTGCCAATTATTGAATGATCTTCTGGAGGAGGTACTAGAGTCCATACCTCATTCTTGTCAAATTGATCAAGTTCTTCTTTCATAGCTTTGATCCATGATTCTTCTTCAAGAGCCTCATTTACATTTTTTGGCTCAATTTGAGATATGAAGGTTGAGCTATTTTCATTTCTTAATTGTCCTCTGGTTTTTACTCCTTCTGTAGTGTTTCCTATGATTTGATCATGTGGATGATCAATGATATGCTTCCAACTTCTAGGAAGATCTTGTCTCTGGACATCAGCATCTTCTGCAGAAGGTTCTGCAAGATCTTTAACTACTGGAGCATCTTCTGGAGAACTATTGTTTTCAGAAGATACCTTCTGTACTGGATCAGTCTAATCATCTGAGTCCTTTCTATAATTTTCTTGAGAAGAAGGGTTAGCATCATTAAATACAAAATGCATGCTTTCTTCTATAGTCTGATTCCTAATAATATATATTCTATATGCTTTTGAAGTAGTTGAGTAGCCAAGAAATATACCCTTTTCTGATTTGGCATCAAACTTCTCAAGATTTTCTTTTTTGTTTAATATGTAGCATTCACATCCAAATATATGAAAATATGAGATGTTTGGTTTTCTTCCTTTCCATATTTCATATGGAGTTTTATTAAGGATGCTTCTGATGGAAACCCTGTTAAGTATATAGCATGAAGTGGATACAGCTTCAACCCAAAAATATTTTTTAATCCCACTATCACTTAACATGGTTCTAGCCATTTCTTGGAGGGTTCTGTTTTTTCTTTCTACAACTCCATTTTGTTGAGGAGTTCTAGGACAAGAAAAGTTGTGTGAAATTCCATTTTCATTAAAGAAGTTTTTGAAAGAATAATTTTCAAATTCACCTCCATGATCACTTCTTACAGATGCAATCATTTGGCCACTTTCATTTTGAATCTTCTTGAGAAAGATTTTGAAAGCATCAAAAGATTCATCCTTAGTAGTAAGGAATAAAACCCATGTGTATCTAGAGTAATCATCTACTATATGGGTCTGATACATAGGTGAGAATGTTTGTCTGATACATATCATATATGGGTCTTCTGCCTAAGTTATGCTTTTTTTAATCTTTCCCCTATAAGTGCAGTTTGGAAATTACTATTATAAGACTTTTCATTGAATCTGATTGGAGAGGGGCAAAAATTACTCTTTTTTTCTCCTAGATCAGAATTAATCTTGATATAATTAAACCTTTGTCAGTAAAAAAGAAACATATATAGCTGCATATAATACTATATAAAAGGTAAAAGAATGTAAAGGACAATAGAGTTATATGACTAATTAAATTAGTTCTGTTAAAGTTCCATCATTTGTGAATTCTCTCAAATGGCTGTGAAGAATGTCACTCTTTAAAAAACGAAAATATAAAAAGGTAAAAGAATCAATTAGAGTATTTCTGAAAATAAAAATTCAGAAAAAATTGGTTTCCATGACACATTAGGATGATATATGAATTAGATTACTCGAGTTAATTTCATTTTTGCTATCTCTATTTGGTTCTGGTCATTGGCTACAATACTCAGTGAATCCATAACTTATGCAATGAATGGTAAAAAGAATGTATACAATAACTTTGCTATGGTGAAGAGTGCTACCCATCCATTAACGAGAGGATAAAATGCTAATGTATTCATTGTGCTTTCTTTAGATTAATAAATTGTATCATGCTTCTCATGTAATTTGCAACCACTTTAAGGATGCACATTGAAAAACTTTGAAGAACCATGGTTGAATTGTATATTGATGACCACTGTTAAGTACAATCACAGGTGAGCCTTGCAGGTAAATTAAGGTGGCTTTGGCTAACAATAGTGTAGGATAGCCTGCTAACTTTAGCGTAGGCTAACCTACGCTAATGTCAGCCAAGACCAATATTAGCGTAGGCTGGCCTACGCTAATATAGCGTCCGCCCAACCTCCGCTACATTAGCGTCGGCCATTTAGCAATTGATTAGCTTCTACGTTGCGTCCACATTAGCGTGGGATGGCCGACGCTAATAAGTGGCGGCCTTGCAACAAAAATTTGCCTCGAGGGTTTTAGCGGCGGCCCCGAGGCCGACGCTAGGCCGACGCTAAATTGGTTTTTAGCGTCCGTTTTTCCTGATTAGCGTGGGCTTCTGGCCTACGCTAAACCCCCTTTTCTTGTAGTAATAGTTGAGATTTGGTTTTGATACCTGCTATTTAAGACCGATTTAGTTTTAGTCCTTCAAAAATTGTAAATACACCAATTTAGTCCTTATTGATAAAAACTTTGCTACGGATTAACTATAAATTTTTATCAATAAGGACTAATTAAATTGGTATATATATTTTCAATTTTTGAATGACCAAAACCAACTATTTCAAATTATAGGAACTAAAAACAAATCTTGACTATATTCCGGGGACTAAAAATATATTTAACCCTAAGTAAAATAAATGAAATGATGAAATTAAAGCACATCCTTTATAGAGTAGGGGTGTTCGCGGTTCAGTTGGGATCGGTTTTGAGGCAAAAACCATCTGATCCAATCATTGCGGTTTCATTATTTTATCATCCGATCGGTTTTTATATTTTTTCAAATCCGATCCAATCCAATTAAATGGGATTGAATGGATCAGTTTTCGATTTTTTTTAAAGAGACAATGAATATTAAATAAAAGTGATAAAATTATGAAATAATAATAAATATTTTTATTGGAACTTATCTAATCTAAATATATAATAAATCTGTATATTGGATTGCCACGTGTCAATATTTTAGAAGCCATCCCACAAACAGTTCCCCTCACTTCTTCGAGTAACTGCATATGTATAGCAGTTTTCAAAGATATGTTTTGCAAAAGGCACACTCAACCAAAATCTGTTCAAACCCTCCCTACTTGGATGGGTTATGAACTTCAATTTTTTTTCTCTTCCCCTTCACTTTGCCTCCTATCTTCTGTTCAATATGAATTTTCTTGTGTCACAAAGAATACATTCTAGCATTGTTTGTATATTTTGGGGACAATTCATTTGAGTCATGTAGAGATTAATTTTCATTTTATTTCTAATGACATAGGATACTAGAGAAGCACAAAGGAACAGTCTCTTATCTTGAAAACAAGAAGATCCCTGCATATCTTCACAGCTTTTCATGGTGCACTTGGGATGTTTTTTATTACTGAAGTGAGTCCACAAGGAATTATAGAGGGCATTCAAAGGTATGTAATTCTACTACATTTTCAAGTAACTTCACCTGTGTGATAGGCAATAAATTTGAAGTATACCAACAATGATTTTTGTGTTCTATTGAATAGTCTCTCAAATGGAGGTTGTTCATCAAAGTTTATCATCATTGATGATGGATGGCAAGAGACAATATATCAATAAGTTTTACAAAGAAGGTGAACCATATTAATTAAAGGAAGCCAGTAAGTCTCTCTTTTCATTTGAGGCCATATTTTTTCCTTCCATTTTTTGGTTACCATGCTCACATCTTTTATCAAAATGTTAGGTTTGCAACCAGACTGACAGATATTAAAGAAAACAAAAAGTTCAATAGTGCAGGCTCTGACAATTCTTTCAACAATCTCCATGATTTTTGTTGACTCTATCAAAAGCAGAATGAGTGTAAATTAAAGTAAACTATATTTTTTCACCCTATCTGTGTCATATGCCTATAAAGCTACTACACCATGATTCATTAGTAACTTAAAAATTGACAACGAATATAATTTCGTTTTCTGCAGATTTGTCTATTAAGAAATAGATTTTAGAGCATTTGGGTTTCTTAGAATGATTTCTATCTTTAATTTGAAGTTTTTGGAATTACCTAATTATATAAATAGGTTCCAAATGAAAGTTGAAGTCTAAATAGGTGTCTGATTCTTTGTTTGACAATTGACAACCATGTGACATGCATTTCTCTCAATCTCAGACTCATATTTTTTTCTCTCAATTGCCATGAAATTAATGGTACATAAATCTCTTATTGTGGAGGTGAATGTGAACTTCACCCTCTATTAACTATAAAAAACCCTCTGGAATGCCAGATAAACACTTTCTCATTTATTAACATAATAATCATGTTTACATGATCAACTTGGGCAGAATATCAAAGCTTGAAGAAGATGAATGAAGCAGAGGGTGGCACTATAGTTGTCAGTGACCAATAATAAGAGTCCTTTTTTTGGCTGTTAGCTTTGAAATACATAACACTGATGTGCAAGCTTCAAATGGACTGAAGCATCAACAACAAACATTCGAAAATATTATCTTATCCCTTCTAAGTATTACTTCCCAAGTGAATAAGAAACTATTATTTGGTTTCCGGATTGAGATGTAAAATATTAGTGTAAACCTCATGTAGGCCTGCTATTTATTTTAATATTTTTGTATATTTTGTTGTAAAATTTATATTTTTATAAATGATACAAAATTACATAGTATTGTAATTAATGAAAAACAACTATTTTGCATATTGTTGGTTTGGCGCGAGCCTTTACAACAAATATATCTTAAGTCGCTCCCCTAATTAATAATAGGGCATAGTTCGAAGTCACTATGCTACTTAAATATAGAAGACAACATTTTAAATAAAATGTTGGAAGCATTTTCAGTAATTAAGAATACGTACAAAGACATCTTTTATTATTTTTCTTTTTTCATTACGTTTTGTATTTCATCTAATTATAATTTATAATTTATTTTACTGAAAGTGGAACTGTACAGAACCGACACATAAATCATTCTCTAAACAAGGTTGTATCATGGAACAATTGAAAAGGCTTTTTGGATAAAAAAAAATCTACAGAAAAAAAAAACAACTCTACTAATAAGACAATCTTCATTTAATTATGAATTTATGCATCCGAATTATTTTAAAGATTTAAAAGTATGTATATTTATAAAATGTTTAGTGAATAAATTGTTAATGGATATTTTTGAAGGTTAAACGTTGAGAAATAAAAATAATATACATTATTAATTTCAAAATTTAAAATATACACTTAAAACTGAAAATAGAGTAATATTACAAATTTACTTCCAAGTTATAGAAATATAATCACATCTTATTGGTTTGTTTATAATTTGGTACACTTTCTCAATTCCCAACTACTTTCATAAATAATTTCTTAATTCTTACATTAAAATTAATACATAATATCAATTTATTAATTATATATTCAAATAATTTAAATGTGCAATTTATCATGAATATTCAACCCGTGCATAAGAACGTAAAATAAATATAAATTATATAAAAAAAGACATGATACATCAAAGTTAATTTAAAACTAATTTTAAATTTATATATTTATAAAAATATTGACATGATATTAGATAATAAAATCATAAAAAGTATATTATAAGTAATTTTATAAAAATATATGTATATACAAGTTTGGTTTGAATTGGATCGGATCGATGTTTAATATAGGATCCAAAAATCAATCTAATTCATTAAAAAAATCGGTTTTTGTGATTTTTTGATTTTTTTTAATTTTAATTTTCGATTCAATTTTTAATGGATTGAATTGGAAATGAATATTCCTGTTAAAAACAATGGTAGTTACTATTCTTTTCTGTGCTGTAAACAAAAGACAAATTATGAATTAGTAGCTGGAAGTTGATTGATATGTTATTGAGTCACACCCCACGACCGAAGAGACTTATTTAGATGAGACATGTATATAAATATATGCTTACATATTCATACACACATATTATATCCCTTAATCATAGATGTGGGCATTCTTTTGCACGCTACTCCTCCCCCTTACTTGTTCTGCTTTTTACCTCTGCACATAGGCAAGAGACAAACAAAATAGTATGAAATGCGAAGGTTATATTAGAGGAATTAATTAATGCATAAGATTCATCCATCCACACACACATAACAAGATTTAATATATATATAGCACTTACTTGTCAGCTTGGTTACCCTCCTTCTTTTCATGATTACAGCCCCTAAGTGCTACTGCTACCGCAGTTGCAATTCTTAGCGGAACCATGGTTGATGATATGATACAACTTGAGATTATTATTGTTTTCGCTTTGCACAACGCTTATTAGTGTGAGGGGCTCCTTAATAACCATATAGATCTAGTCCTTGTTATTCCTTAGCATGTGCACGAACTTCTTTAACATGTATCTGATTCGTTTAATATTCTCTAAGAATAGATGCTATATATCACTTGTAATTGTCGGAAAAAATTCTCTATAGGTAAGTATCTCAATTTATCATAGCTGGTATACATATATAGGATATATGAGTTAAATACACAATTTAGAATGGGATTGTTTCCAGCAATGTTTAGCTATTACCAAAAATGTAAATTTTGTAATTAGATATACAAGAGTTAAAAACAGTTTTGTATATTGTTGATTTTCACAGTTTTATATAAATTAAAGAATGTAGCATGAGATATCTCAATATAAATGTTGAATCCCCAAGACTAGTTATGCCTGCCAGTTTGAGTACAGCTCAATTAAGCCAAAGCCCTAAAACTGAGTATCATGCAATGTGTGGGATAAAATATAAAAAAAAAATGAGATTCCAACACAATAAGGATGATACAATGCACCCTAGTGTGAATGCACTTAATGTCACAAGAAATTATATTCTGACAACATCCTGGAGGCAATCATATAAATGAGGGCTTCATCTAACATGAATCACCGCGTGGGTGATACACGCGTGATTCACTGCCGCTTTACCATTTGATTTGTTAACTTTTTAATCGATGGATGAGATTTCTTACTTGCAACCGGTTAAGTAAAATTTTAAAATTCACAGTTAGGTCCCTCCGTGTTTTATAAATGATATTTTGCTTTATTATCTATTGCTTCTTAGCTGAAATAATTATTCTCCTGTTGTGTTAAAATGTTCTCCTTTTGTGTGCCAAAAAGGTACGAAAATCCCAAGATTGTGTAATGACACCCGGTTTCACCATAGACACAATTACGTTATTGAACGTAGATGTTTAATTTTTTTTAAATTCATTTTTAATGTATATTTTTTTAAAATAGAGATAACAATGAGTAGGGTCTAGGTAGGATACTATAGTACATGTCTCCATACCCGCATTTTAAAAAAGTACCTATATCCGGATCCATATTCGCATGTGTAGTGATTCTAATACTCGTACCCTCGTTGGGTACTTACGCACTCATTACCCACATCGAATATTAAATATTGAATTAAGAGAAATACTGATGATTATATATATAATGTAAATAATTTCAAAATTTTGTGAATTATTTTAATTATTATTCTCTTTTTACTATTTATTTTAATTTTTAATAAAATTCAAAGTTCATAAAAACACAAAAAATTATAATTACCTAATATCATCTTTGTCTAAAAAATAAAAATAGAATTTATATAATAAAACTTGTGTAAATATACCTTTATATATCATTTTACATTAATAAACTATTTAAACCAAATTAACACTATTAATTCAATAAGTTAATTTATTAGTTAATTTTATCAAATATAACACTATTCTGCTCTTGAATATAAACAAAAGTTAATTAATTCACACTAATTAAAAAATTAGTTGAGCTCTTTAAATTTTTTCAAACTCACATAAAAAGTGAGATGCATTTCCTTAATTATATTTCTTAATATTTATTGTAAAGTGGATCATTGGAAAGGAATTTTAAATTAAATAAGGATATTGTGAAGGTACTAGCATTTAATAGGGTGCAAATAGTTAGACTTTACTTATATTTGAGACCAATGAAATTGAATTTGAAATTGCTTATATTTGACATACGAGTATGTGTAATTTTATCTAACAATATAATATATGAGTTTCCCCAACAACAACAAGAACACACACATATATATGTGTATTTAAAAAAATTGAAGGGAGGTGATAAGTGCTTAGAATTAGTAATATTTGGATATAATTTTAGCACTTTGAGATTACAATTGTTATTAATTTAGCCCCTAACTGCCCTTTTATTGCTTGAATTCAGTTTATGTAGTTTTAAATTTAGTTTTGGAGTTTTGAAGCTATTTTGTTGAGGAAATTACCCTTTTTCAGGCTTGGGATGAAGAAAAAGAAATTTCAGAAGCAGCAGAAGAAGAAAAATGAGCAGAAAATTCACTTCCTAACAGTGTGTTGAAGCACACTTTTGCGCGCTGCAACACACAATTTTCAGACTAGCGAAAGTCTAAGGGTGAGCTTCGCCTCTTCTCATAAGTGTGCTTGAGCACACATAATTCAGATTGTCCAAGTCAAATCTCTCTTTCTCAAAAGTGCGTTGAAGCGCGCTTTTGCGCGCTCCAGCACACTCTTGCGTGCTGAAAGCGCACTATTTTCAGACAGCCCGAAGCATATTTTATATCCTCTTTCAAGGCGCGCTGAAGCACGTTCTAGTGTGTTGAAGCACACTCTAGCGTGCTGAAGCCCACTCTAGCGTGTTGCAGCACGCTACACCTTTCTTAAAGGTAAAAGTGCACTCAAGCACACTCACCCTGTGCTGAAGCGCGCGCGTTGTCATCAGTTTCGAGCTTATTATAAAAGGAAGAAAGAGAAGCTTTTAAGGGAGCTTTTTAGTAGTCCTTTTCTCTAAGTTTCTCCAGAAGCTCTGCTAGGGTTTGCCTCCATTTCTTCTTCTCCATTTCTCTTGGGTTTTAAGTGCTACTATGAGTAGCTAAACTTTTATTTTGGGATTGAATGTAATCTATTAACTCAGTAGTAATCTTGATTTAGATTTCTTGAAGTAGTGGAAACGTATTTCGGAAATTCGATTTGAACGAAAATTGCTCGATAGGTCGAAACGCTAGGAATGACTTTTGATTTATCGATAGCTTTAAAACATCTTTTCTTAATGCTAGGCAACTTGTTAAACATTGGAGGAATCGGTGTTTAGGGGGTTGCTCTAAGGATTTCACATTGGAGGAATCAGTGTGAATGATTTTAGCTTGTGCTTCAATATTGTTTAGTTCGAATACTATAGGTTTTTAGCATTCTCTCTCTTTTCTCACTAGATGATGAATTTCACTCACTACTTAGGATTTAGGAGGGTATAAAAATCTCTCTCTCAATCCTTATTAGTTAATACCAACATTCTCTCTTTAAAATTGATTTCTTAAATGATAATAAACGTTAATTATAAATTTTAAAATCTATTAAGATCTAAAATTCTTACTATCATTTTCTATTCAAATCTTATTTTTAATATAAATCTTTATTCTTATCATTATGATTTTAATTTATGGATTTAATATATATACATAGTGAGTGTAAACATCCAATGATGTGTTACCACATCATTTAATGAATATGATAACACATGAGACATCGGATCCGAATTGGGCGCAGTCAAAATTTCATGAAGTCACTGTAGTCATCAAGTGATAGTCGTCCAATGAAGATCGAACGACTCAAATTACTTGATGACTGCAGTGACTTCGTGAAATTTTGACTGCACTCAATCGCTCATTAAATGATGTGACAACATATAATTGGATGACCATGATTTTTTTTACATTGACCGTGTATATTAATTAAACTCTTAATTTATTTAATTATATCTTATTCTCAAATGTAAATTATATTTCAATAATAAAATATAATTTATTATTATAATTTAAAATTAAATAATTATAAAAAAAATTCAAATTTTATTGTTTATTTGAAAGATATTAGTTTATTATAAATTTTTAGAGATGAAATTAAAATCAATTGATATTAAATAGAATGAATTTGAATTACGGAATAGCAAGTTTACGTAACAAATTTGAAAAGATTTAATTAATTACAAATTGATATCAAATGCTAATTAACGTTATGAAGGAGAGCAGCAGAATATACAATAACGAGAAAAAGCTTAACACAGAATAAAATAACAAAAAGCCATCAACAGTTGAGTTTGTTTGCATCAATATTTATGCAGACCCATCTATGCAATTTTAGAAAGTTCATTAATTAAAATTAACCGGTTACAAAACCCATTATAGCAGGTTAAAAGAGTGAAACACCGGTGTTACACCCATTCTGTAAAACACCCTAGCTGCACCCATAAATGAGATATATTCATCTTTTTCTTTGCCAGAATATATAGATAACAATTTTCATACCACAAAACAATGTGTGTGGATCCTCTGCAGCGCTGCAGGAACCTGCAGCAGATTAGCTACGGAGTAGCTAGGAAATAACTACGGATTTTAACTACGGAATGTTTTTGTAGCTGTTCCCTAGTTATTCCGTAGCTGATCCTGCTGCAGAGGATCCGGATCCCAAAACAATGTTGCCGCACTTGTACCGGGCACTGTTTGTGGTCCCCCATTTTTTTTAAACACATCCCTCTCTCTTTTTTTGGTAATACTGCTCCCTTTTTTAGCCCTTCTCCCCTTTTTTTGTCCTTTATTTAAATAATTTTTATTTATTTTTTATTTTATTATTATAATTAGTTTTAGTTATTTATCTCATTAAATGAAAATGTAAATCAGGAAATACTATACTGATTAATGGTGTTTATGTTTGTGATTAACATAATAAGATTTTTGGTTAATTGCAAAGGTTAATTATGTGACCAGAAACGGTAAATATATTTGTAAATGAGGTTAATGGTGTATACGTGGGTGGTTAACAGAGTGAGATATTTGGTTAATTGAATTTGTGAGGCTAATTGTGTGCACAGAAACGGTGAATGCAGTAGTATATTTTGTTAGTAAATTAAAAAATAAATAAAAATAATTTAAAAAAATGAGGTTAATGGTGTTTTGTTTGTGATTAATAGAATATGATTTTTGGTTAATTGCAACTCCTGTTAACACTTCTGTGTCCAGAAACGGTGAACATATTTATAAATGAGGTTAATGTTATATACATTGATGGTCAATATAGTGAGATATTTGGTTAATTGATTTTGTGGGGTTAATTGTGTGCACAAAAACGGTGAATGAATTAGTATATTTGGTTAATAATATCAAAATATAATAATAATAAGAAAAAACTTACTTTAACCTTTGAAAAAACACACATCTATTATAGAATCACATAACCAATTTACTTGCAAACTCAGAACATTCTACATCATATATAGCATGTTGAGCTGTCAGGAATTTGAATTTCAAATTCTTCGAGCCAAAATGGGAAAAACAAGTAGGCCGAAGTGGTTATAAAAAGGAATCGTGCATAGGGCTATATCCAACGAATCCCATAGTTGGAATACAACTTCACTGTTTCCGTGTGTTCTTTCAAATGGCTGGAGTATATGGCAATATTGGAAGTGTCTCCCGGGTAAGCAAAATTGGAGATTTATGTTGTTACTAAAAAAGATGGTCTGGTTTAAGGAATTTGGCAACCATCCCAAGCCAACTAACACACTTAATACCTTGCAGCTGGTCATGCAACAGAATCCTTTACTGACTTTCTTGTGGCCTGTGGGACATGGGGATTTATGTTCTGCACAGATGTTGTTTTTTGTTACTAGGAAGGTCTGTTTTATATAATAACTGCATTTTTTTTATTTATCTAAATTGTGCTGATTGCATCATGCTTCCTTGCCATTCTGCAGAATATATGGAATTGACTGCAAATGGATCGATGGTTACAAGGTAAATCCTTATTATAAATCCTATTCTTTCCTTGGAATCTGAACAAATACTTAAGAAATGGTACTCTCTGAATCCATCTAAGGTAATCATTGCTACTGGATTTATTGCCTCAAAACATTCCTACGTGGATGTTTGGTTTCAATCCAGGGGGATAACAATTATGAAGCCTATGATTAGGATCCTTGAGTTGAGGGGAAAGCATAGAAGATGCATTATGTAATTTTGTGATGCGGTAGTTTAGCAAGGGTATATTGACAGTCCATAGTGTTTCTCTTATACATGATCATATATTAAAACATTAAAACAGATTAGTGAGATTACAAGATAGATTATTTTAACTTGAGTAGTAGTTAAATTTTTAGGCATTTCCTATCCCTCCTTTTTTTTCTCAAAGAACACACGTGCTAGCATATTTCATGAATCCATAAGGTATGTTGACAGCCGAAAATATTTATCTCACATATTAGTGTACCAAGACAAACTCATGTCTTTATGTGTGATAATTATGATTAAAATCAATCACGGATGACAATGGGTACCCTCTAGTCAGGGTACTACAGTATCCGTCCTCATACCCGCGTTTAAAAAAAAAACTCATACCCACCCTTGTTAATTACCCGCACTTTTATTAAGTAAAACATTAATAACTTACTAAAAAAAATATTAATTTAAGAAAATATCTCAATTGAAAAAATTACTCGAAGATCACCCAAACATAATTTTTAAATATCAGTTATATAACAATTTAATTACATTAAAATATAATATAATATGTTAATGTTCTAAAACACAACAAATGATCTAAAGTTCAAATTTTTTATTAAATATTACAATACATTTTCACGTCACACTATTTTATAAACTTTGATATCATGTGTTAGAATTCTTCGACATCTGAAAAAAATGATTATTAACACTAATTAGTCAATATTATAAAGTAGAAAAACACAAATAGATAGTTATAAAAATATATTTTTAATTTATAATATATTATATATATCAATTTTAAAAATATGCATACATATATTAGATATTTTAATAAAATTAATATATCCCTATATATAATTATATAAGGTATTTTTTATTAAATAATTGTACATATGAGTGCGGGCTGGGCACCAAAGTGCCCATACCCGCGTCCGTCCCCACATAAAAATGCGGGCTTTTGCTCGTACCCGCGCCCATACCCGCTTTGCGGGTTTTTACCCTGCCCATTACAGGTGATTTTACCCATTGCGGATGATTTTTGTGGATACCCATAAGACTTGGGCTCAATTGTTATCTCTATCCGTCACTAATGTTTGAATGTGATTGCAATATAAGTTATTTCAACTTGATTACAATATAAATTTTATCTTGAATCGTCTAATAATTATCATTGAATTTTAGATCATTGTTTGCCTATTTTTCTGATGAGGAATATTTTTTGGTTTTGGGTGCAATCAGTAGATGATAATTATAACAACTTGGGCAGGTAACTTCATTTTACTCCATATTATAACGATGTTTTCACGATAAATATTAAAACTTAGACATTATAATAACCACCCTGCATCTCCAAAAAAAAAAATAATAATAATAATAATTTTTTATGTCCAAGGCAATAATAATAATAATTCATGCCAACTCGACCACTTTTGGTTCTACAATGAGTATAGATTGATGATAATTGACATGGTTCAGACAAATGGGTGGCTTTGGTGGTTCTGCATTGAGTATACATGGGTAATAATTGACAAGATTTAGACAAATGGACATGATTGTTTTATCTAAATAATTAAGATCTATATGTTAATTTAGTCAAAAGATTTATACAAGTGTTGCAGAATTCTTTTCTTCTAAACTTTTATAATTTTTATATTTGTCCATATATAAGGACATGAAGATGAGTTGAAATAGTTAAAATTTTAGCTTTATACACAATTTTAGCTTTATAAATAAAAAATATATATTTAAAAGCATGAATACTTTTTAGACCAAAACGATTTTCATGTTTATGTTTTTAATTATATCTCTTTTTATTCATAAAATTATTTTTTATATCTATGTTCAATCTACATAAGATAAAATATAAAAGAATTTCTAGTTCCCTTAATTTACCGTAAAACAGTTCAGATTGAGCTAAGATATAATGGTTTGTTTTATTTTGATTTTAAAGAAAAGGGTCTTATATATTAAGGAGTGTCCTTAGGGTCTTAACTCTATTCAGAATGCAAGCTGATGTATAATCCTACAAAATGTGTGTATGCCCATCAAAGGGCACTTTAGTGATTTTTTTAAAAGCACTTGTGGAAATATAAATTAATTTCATATTAATAAAAGAAAAGAAGTGTTCATGTCCTAATGAATCAACGTGTGTTTACTGGCCCTCCATTAAAAGTACAGAGGTGGTAGACCTAATGAACCTAGTCTATCATCTTTTCATTCCATTTGTATAGTACATAATCAGCTAATTAAGTCTATAAGGGTAAATCAATAGTCTCTGATATGCCACTGCAGAACTACATAGACTCTTGGTAGAAAATTTTCTCCTTATTTAGTTATATCTACCAGTAAAATTTATTTGTATGTCATGTACATCACTCATCTCAATAATTGATTTCTAAAATCAACTTTACTCAACTGTAAACTAAACAGACACTAAATATCTAAATAAGTAATTGGACACCCCAAATCTGTTGTGTCACAAATACATGTCCAAGTCTGAATCAGTGGTGTTTTAGGTGATTTGCAATCAATTCAAAGTTAAAATTTACACAGATTTATAAACTGCTTCCAATTAAAATATTTTAATTTGCCAGACTCCACTTCAGGTTGCACGTGACAAAATATCAAATAAAAAAGAGCTTACAATAGATCATGTATAATATCACTCAGTAAAGAAATATTCTGCCAATGCAATTCAGAGCCATAATCATCCAACTTTCTTATTACTTTGATCAAAAAAGCAAATGTATAAACATATGTAATAAGACAAAACCAGGCATACATAACTAAACACATACCAAGCTCTTGAAGGTTGACAGGAGCTAGAAAAGAATTCTCTTTCATCTTGTTAGTATGAATTTGAAGAATTTGCAATCGACCATTTTCATCAGGAAGGCTTATCTCCAATCGCCCTGGTCTACAAGACATGAGTAAAAGATATATATCCACCACATGCACACATAGGTACATAGATACTACAGAAACTAATTACAAGTGTCAGAATTGAGCATCAGATCTGAGCACATGCTTAATGAGTAGCATTAGCTATTACTGACTCATGTGATTACAGATTATTAAACCTAATTTAAGAGATGATTCCCCTTATAATTAATATTGTACATAATACACACACAAGTGTAGACTGATTAGTCATATAGTTATCCTCAAACTTTCTCTTAACTCTACATGGTATCACAGGTTTGACAATCCTTTGCACACTGTGCTTCATCAAGAGAGCTTCATCAAGCATGTCCTTTCTGTTAGTTATTCCAATAAGTAACACATTATTTAGTGACTTCACACCATCTATCTGCCAACCAAGCAAATAGGGTCTTACAATTACCGTGGACTACTACAGGAAAATTGTTACTTTTATAAAGGGGAAAAAAGCATTTAATGCACCTCCACTGACCTTTGTAAGAAGCTGGTTCACAATGCTATGTATTTTAAGCTTGTTCACCTTTGTAAGAAGCATTTAACCATATAAAATTGTTACTTTTATATTTGCAATAATTTAATTTTTGTGTTTGGAAACACATTAAAAAATTTAAAATCATGTTCACTATGGATTTTGGAGAAAATTTTGATACTATTTGTTTTGAGTTTAATTTAATTTCATTTATAATGTGATGAATTGTAATTTTTATATGAAGTTGAAAATTTTATATTAAATTTTATTATAAAATTACTTTTAAGATTATTTCAAACATAAATCACATTACTTCAAATTCATTCTTAAAATAAAAGAACAATACACACCTAATTTGATATGTGCATTTTTTTCCTTACTAATTAGATATATGTTATAAGTAGCTAGATGATATTTCAAGTGATAAAAAAATCTGCTTGGTATTTGACACTAAAAACATTAATATGATACAATCAAAAAATCGAAAGTGTTTTGTCTTCATTTTTCTGTCTTTACGTGAATTACTAACTTCTTGTACGAGTCAGGAAAATTATTTTTATTTGTATGTGATTGCCAACAAACTATGAAACCCAAATCCAATGTGAACTTCAGGAAAGTCCGGGAGTGAATCTTCTTCACTGAAAGCTTCGATCTCTTGAACGTTGAAGTTGGAGACGGTGGTGCAGGGGTACCTGCAAGGGACTTCGATGTCTAACGTAAGAGTGTGTATCAGAGAGATAGGAAACAATAATGATTGTAATAGAAAATGCGTACCTTTTCTCTCAGAATCACCTGTATTTATAATGTGATTTGGGCGGGAAAGTTGGTTACGCGTGTGTAACCGTCCCCGTGATTTACGGGTTCACGCGCCACTTCTGTCGTTCAAACACACGCGCTGGTGGAGTCTTTAATGTTGGTAGATCCTCGGATATAGATGTCGACATGGTATGTCGGCGCGGTATGTCGCGCCATCTCGTCAATGCTTCTCGAAAGTATAAGTGGGGTATCTGAGCTTATATCTCGACTGGTCTGGTCGACTGCTATATTTGACATTCCTCGTCAGAATGTCATCGTATTAGGACGACAGTGTGACTCGTAAAATGCCACCATGTCATGTCGAGTTGGAGTATAGTTTTACTCCAGAACAGTTGCCCCCGAAAGTCGATTTCCTCTATGAGAGGCCTTCGACTTTCAGTATCGACTTGACTTTTGAATTTCTAATATCCGCGTAAATTTAATATATTCTGTCGCTTAATTTTCTATTTAAAATTTGATACTTAATTTCTTGCCAAGTGTCACAATCTTATCCATTTGGGCCTAGTGGGCTTCATAATTAGAGAAATTTGAACCACTTCAGTTTCTCATAAGTAACCGTTCCCTTTCTCATAACTATCTTCAGTTAAAAACTTTTCATTTTCACTGAGATTTCAAAATCCTTTCTTTGAAGACAGAACTCAAAATCCTTTCTTTGAAGACAGAATTCTTCTTAATTTCGGAGGTTCGTTTGAAGTAAAAGCAGTTTCTGCATTGCTAAACGTTTATTGACTCCTTCGTGTATGAGCTTTGGAGTGGTAGAGCTTCTTGAAGAATTCAAGGATTATTCAAAAAGAACTATCACAGGTAACTTCGTCTCCCCTTTGAGTTTCTGAGATTATGGTTCTAACTAGGGCTAAATCTAGGGCTCTTAAGTTAGAAGCTAGGCGTCACTGTATTGTTGTTCTAGATGATCCTGAAGATCTTAGTATTCCTGATCTTGTAGCCAGAAGGGGAATACGGGAAAGTTCAAATCTTTTCAATTTTAGTGAGTCAGTTGTTGGGACTGCTCATTTTTTGGGGAAGTATGACTTCTCGGGATGTTCCGCGGAATCGTCCGCGATCAGCCTTGCTGACCGCGGAATTTGTTGAGTCTCAAAAATATCATAAGAGATTTTATGATGTTTTAAGACAACAATATTTCCAAGTTTTAATGATTAACAAATTTACAGTATTTATTTTCACAGATACTCTTAAATGTTTAATTATCTATCTGTGATTTCAGCAAGCCACAATACGCTTTATAAGTCTTTAAGAAGTGCTTCAAGTCATCTGAGGGAAACAGGCCTTCTGAAGTGGTCAACCTGTCTTAAGTGTTGAAGCTGTCTGAAGAGCCAAGCCCGTCTGAAGTTTGGAAGCCGTCTGAAGTTTTAGTAATGACGTGGCATCCTTGCTGAAACCTTGCGTGAAGACTTTTCTGAGTCTCTGTTGCTCGTACGTTTTGGAACACATTTATGGCAACAAACACAGAGGCCTTTCCTGGTGCATTTGAATTTCATACACCACTGAGGAAATCTCTGTAAACGCAGCAATTCCTGAAGCAGCCTTTTGGCAGATGCAACCTTGTACTGTGTCAGGATGCTCAGAAGTATGTCTCACAACGGATTGAATAGCATTTAATGCTATCTCTAAACGGTGGTTTTTCAACAGATTAAAGTCTGGGTATAAATACCCCTTATGAAGACCATCATTGAGCCAAGAAACAAGAACAAAGAAGAGCATATAGAAAAAGAGAATCATCGCTGCAATTTTCTTCAAGAAAATCACTCTGATAAAATTCTTTGTACACTTTATATTTTCATATCCTGAGTATACCTCAGTTTTTAAGTTGTACATCGTAATAGGGTTGAGCTTCAAACTTGTGTAGTTTAAAAGCTTAAACTCTTTTTAACTGTAATTGTTGTTGAGCCTGGAGAGGCTTGATAAAAAAGAATACTTGTAATATTTGTGAAAGATTAAGAGAAAATCCAAGTGCTTGTTGGCATTGGGACTGGAGGTAGCTCACAGTGGTAGTGAGTGAACCAGGATAAATCCTTGGCTAAGTTTTTCTATCCCTTATCTCTTGTCAATTCGTTTATATTAATATCAAGGGTGTTGAAAAGCTATTCTTAATACTTTAAAAGCAAAGAAACCTTTTAAAATATATTTTCAGGAACCATTCAAAAACTTCAGACAGCCCCGATAAACCTGTCTGAAACTGTTTATAACTTGTTGTTTTCAAAAAGCTTTCAAAAATATCAAGAAACAGTATTCAATCCCCCCTTCTAGTGTTTCCCTGTGTTTCTTCAGTTGGTACCAGAGCTTAACTCAGGGTTGAGCACCTAACAAGTGTTGAGGACTAAAAGATCCAGATGGAAGCTGCAAACAACAACAGGCAATACATCTCTGAGGGTGCATCTATCACAAGACCCCCATCATTCAATGGAGTAGACTATCACTACTGGAGAGATCGTATGATGCTGTTCATTGAAAGCAACAACATTGATGTCTGGGATGTAGTTACTGATGGAGACTATGTGCCCATGCAAAACAATGTGCCTATACCTAAGGTTGATTGGACCTTGGAGCAGAAGGCTAGAGTTCAGATGAATGCCAAAGCCAAACTCTATCTGATATGCTCATTGAACAAATCAGAATATGAGAAGGTGCATGGTTGTACATCTGCCAAGGAAATCTGGGATACTCTTGCAGCAGCCCATGAAGGGACTGAAACTGTCAAGCAATCCAAGATTAGTATGCTCATACATCAATATGAGATGTTCAAAATGGAAGAAACAGAAACCATTGATCAGATGTTTGGGAGGTTTCAGACCATTACAAACGGACTCAGGTCCTTGGGCAGAACTTATGAATCTGGAGATAATAACAGAAAGATTCTAAGAAGCTTGCCTAAGACCTAGAGACCCAAAGTTACTGCCATTCAAGAGGCAAGAGACTTAAACTCTCTTAGAATGAAGGAACTTCTGGGATCTCTCAAGGTTCATGAGCTTGAGCTTGAAGAAGATGACAACAAGAAGAAATCTCTGGCTCTAAACTCCAATGCCAGTCAGTCTAGGCATGGCAAGATGAAGGCTATGCAAGCTGAGGAAACTTCAGAAACAGATGAGGATTCTGAAGATAGCTCAGAAGATGATGATCTTGCTCTTTTAAGTAGGAAAATCAAAAGAATGCTCCAAAACAGAGGAAAGTTTAGAAGGAATCAACCTTCAACTTCTAAAGGAGGTAAGACATGTAAAGATTTTCAAAATGACAAAATTACTTGTTTTGAATGCAAACAACCAGGTCACATGAAGGCTGAGTGTCCTAAGTTGAAGAAAAACACATTAAAAAAGAAGAAGTTCTTCAAAAAGAAGAAGGGACTAATGGCAACATGGGAAGACCTTGATGAATCTACTTCTGAAGAAGAAGAAGATACTTCAGAAGAGGCCAACTTATGTCTTATGGCCAGTCTGCCATCATCAGACAGCTCTGAAGAAGAGGTATTTCCTTTAACCCTTCAAGAAATGTATGATGATATGATGGAAAGCTCCAAAGAACTATTTCAAGAGTATAAGAATCTATCCAAGGCTCACACAGAAATGTGTAATAAATATGAAGCCCTTGAAATAGAAAATATTATGCTCAAGGAAAAGATCCTTGTGTCTGACATCAGTAGTTCTCAACATGTGTCTGAAGAAAATATAAAACTTCAGAAGCAAGTTGAGCAACTGACAAAAGACTTAGCTAAGTTTGTCAAAGGAACTGATAATTTGAACAGATTACTTGGTGATCAAAGACATTCCATTGATAAAAGTGGCTTAGGCTTTTGGGATCATAACATGCCTAAACCTCATATTTTTAATATTGAAAAAGGCAAAGGAAAGGTTACTGGGTGTTCTCATTGTGGAAAAGCTGGACACAATGTGACTCAGTGTAAACACAAAAAGAGACCAACACCCAGGTCTAACAAAAGAGGACCCAAAAGAATATGGGTACCTAAAAACTTGATTATCTCTGTTGCAGATGTGTTTAACAGGACAAAAGAGACACCACAAATGGTACCTGGACAGTGGATGCTCGCGACACATGACAGGAGAAAGGTCTTTGTTCCAAAACCTTAGACCAAGAAATGGAGGTGTGGTCACCTTTGGTGGAAACCAGCAAGGGAAGATCACAGGAATAGGGATTGTAGGTATGTCACCTTTATCCCTTATTAAAAATGTTCTCCTAGTGGAAGGACTTCAACACAACCTACTGAGCATAAGTCAATTATGTGACAATGAATATGTAGTCTCTTTTACTAAGGAAGGTTGTATAGTCAAAGACTCTTCTGATCAAATCCTTTTTATTGCTAAAAGGCACAGCAATGTGTACAAAATTGATCTAGAGGAACTAGCAAGTCAAAATGTTAAATGTTTTATTTCTGTTGAAGATGAAAAACAGATTTGGCATCAAAGACTTGGGCATGCCAGCTTGAGATTAATCTCAAGATTAGCAAAATACAATCTGGTTAAAGGCTTACCCAAGCTTTCATACAAATCTTACATTTTATGTGAAAGCTGTCTGAAAGGGAAACAAACAAGACACTCATTTAAGAGTAAAGATGTTGTCTCTACTAGCAGACCTCTAGAACTATTGCATATTGACTTGTTTGGTCCTATTAGAACAGAAAGCATTAGTGGTAAGAAATATGGTTTGGTCATTGTTGATGACTATTCTAGATACACATGGGTTATATTCCTTAGAAGCAAGGATGAAACTTTTAAGAATTTCACAATATTCTGTAAGAAGGTACAGAATGAAAAAGGATTCTGTATATCTGTCATCAGAAGTGATCATGGTGGAGAGTTTGAAAATGCAAACTTTGAAATGTTCTGTAATGAGAATGGGATCTCACACAATTTCTCTGTGGCTAGAACACCTCAACAAAATGGGGTTGTTGAGAGAAAGAACAGAAGTCTGCAAGAGATGGGAAGAACCATGCTCAACTCATGCAATCTACCAAGATCCTTCTGGGCAGAAGCTATTAACACAACTTGCTACCTTCAAAACAGAATATTGGTAAGACCAATTCTTAAAAGAACTCCTTATGAATTGTGGAAAGGAAAAAAAACCCAACATATCTTACTTTCATCCCTTTGGCTGTGAGTGTTTTATACTTAACACAAAGGATGATCTTGGAAAGTTTGATGCAAAATCTGACAAAGGATTTTTCATAGGATATTCTGAAACATCTAAGGCTTACAGAGTTTATAACTCTAGAACTCTAGTTGTAGAAGAATCAATCCATGTTAAATTCAATGACAAGAAAGAGACTGATAGGGAACTATCAGATCTAGAGGATGATTTTGCAGGAATGGAGCTAAATGACAACAGCAACTTGAAAGATGAACAGTTGTCTGAAGTGCCTACTGTTACTTATCCTCTTCAGACAGATGTTGAGTCTCAGACAGATGCTGTACCCATTCACAGAACTGATTGGAGATACAAGTCACATCATCCTAAAGAGCAAATTATTGGAAGCACTTCAGAAGGAGTGAAGACAAGATCAAAGTTCAGGAATCTGAATTCACTGGCTCTCCTGTCTGAAGTTGAACCCAAAGACATTGATGAAGCTCTGCATGATGAAGGGTGGATCCTAGCCATGCAATAAGAGTTAAATCAATTTGCTAGGAGTGATGCCTGGACCCTTGTTCCTAAACCCCATGGGAAAACTATTATTGGAACCAAATGGGTGTTCAGAAACAAGCTGTCTGAAGAAGGCAAAGTAGTCAGAAACAAGGCAAGGCTTGTGGCTCAAGGATACAATCAGCAAGAAGGAATTGATTTCACAGAAACCTTTGCCCCAGTGTCCAGGTTAGAAGCAATTAGAATTTTATTGTCTTATGCTATAAATAATGGCATCAAGTTATATCAAATGGACGTTAAAAGTGCTTTTCTCAATGGTTTCATTAAAGAAGAAGTCTTTGTTAGACAACCCCCTGGTTTTGAGGATGTCACTTTCCCAGATTATGTTTTCAAATTGAAAAAGGCTCTCTATGGTCTAAAACAAGCCCCAAGAGCTTGGTATGACAGATTGAGCAATTTTCTTATCAAAAATGGTTTTGAAAGAGGAAAAGTTGACACAACTCTTTTTAGAAAACAGTCTAACAAAGGTCTCATGCTAGTCCAGATATATGTTGATGACATTATATTTGGTTCCACTGATTCTTCTCTTTGCAAGGAGTTTTCTGAGTTAATGCAATCTGAATTTGAAATGAGCCTAATGGGTGAATTAAAATTTTTCTTAGGACTTCAAATTAAGCAAGATTCTAATTGTATATGGATTCATCAAGAGAAATATACAAAAGAAATGCTTAAGAAGTTTAATTTAAATGATTGCAAGCCCATGTCAACTCCTATGCATCCTTCAACATATTTAAGCAAAGATGAGAATGAAGAACCAGTGAATCAGACTTTGTATAGAGGAATGATTGGTTCTTTATTGTATCTAACAGCAAGCAGACCTGACATTATGTTCAGTGTGTGTCTTTGTGCTAGATTTCAATCAGATCCAAGAATTACGCATTATAAAGCTGTTAAGAGGATTTTTAGATATCTTAAAGGTACTACTAATCTTGGTCTTTGCTATAAGAAAGACAAAGAACACAGGATAATAGGATACTGTGATGCTGACTTTGCTGGAGACAGAATTGAAAGAAAGAGCACCAGTGGAGGTTGTCACTTCTTTGGAGGCAACATGATCAGCTGGTCAAGTAAAAGGCAAAGCACCATTGCATTATCAACAGCTGAAGCTGAATATATCTCAGCAGCAAGTTGTTGTTCACAACTTCTTTGGGTGAAGTATCAGCTTGAAGATTTTAATATTCCTATATCTGTTATACCTGTTTTGTGTGACAATACAAGTGCCATTAATCTGTCTAAAAACCCCATTCACATTCTAGAGCAAAGCATATAGAAATCAAGCATCATTTCATCAGAGACTATGTTCAGAAAGGTGTTTTTGATATAAAGTTCATTGAAACAGAGCTTCAATGGGCAGATATATTCACAAAACCTCTGACTGAAGACAGATTTAAGTTCATACGTGATTATTTGAACATACATGCATTTTCTAACTGATTTTGTATGCTGTCTGAAATGAACATTTGAAATCTCAGTATGTCTGAAATTGTGACATGTCTGAAATTTTAGGGTTTCTGAAATTTCATTTAGTTGTCTGAAATTATTCACTTGTCTGAAATAAAATGATGACGTGGCTATCTGAGACGGTTGAATGCCATTTATTTTGTCTCTTCTACTCTGCACGTTCCCCAACGTCTGCGCGGCCAGTACATACCATCACTGCATCGTGGGTTTCTATATAATAAAGGAGGTTACATATTGAAGAAGGCTCACATTTTCTCTCTGCTCACTCTTCAACTTCATCGTCTCTCTCTCACAACAGTTTTCTGCTCAAAGTTTTTGTCTGCAACTGCAATGGCACCAAAGAAGACAAGCACTGGAGGAAAGATTGTCAAGTCCAAAGGTGTTGATCTTCAGGGTCTCAGTGATTTAGGCATGGACCCTTTTGAGGAATTTGATGCTGCTGGTTGGACTTCATTCTTTGAGAAAACTGATTGCTCTTGGAATGAACAGAGCATCATTGATTTCTGGTTTTCAGCAAGAGGAATTCCAAACAACAAAGGTGAATATGAAAGCATCCGAGCTGAAGTTCTTGGAGAGTCCATCTTCATAGATGCTGATATTCTTTCCAAGGTGACTGGTGTACAAGCTGAAGGAGAGGTCTTCACTCCAGGATGGGAAGGAAGAAATGGTGGTTCTGAGAAGTTCACCAAGATGTTGTATGGAACAACGAAGCCTCAGAGCGCTGACTCAAAGAACATGCTGGATAAAGTCAGAGTTCTTCATGCCATTCTAGGGCAATGCATTTTCCCTAAGAGTGGAAGCAGAAATCATGTCTCTGAACTTGAGAGATTCTGCTTGATCAACCTATTGCTGAAGAAGAAGATGAATCTCCCAAAGATACTTATGTTCCACATTCAGAAGAAGATTAGGGATTCTGCTGGAAGCCTTACTCACAATTTACTTATCACCAAGGTACTAATGCATTTCAGAGTACCTCTTAAATTTGATCACAAAGCACCTGCTCTTTTTGGTGAGGCCAATATTACCAGTATGAAGCTGAAGAACCCTCTCATTCCAAGACATTCTTCTCCTACTGTGAAGGAGAGTCTACTGTTAGAGAAGGAATCTAGAAGTGGAGCTGCTTTTGAAGTTCTGGAACTTGAACTTCAAGGGGACTTAAGGAAGGATGAGTTTGTTGCGTCCAAGCCCTCCCCTTAACCTAAGCTGCCGAAGCTACCAGTTAGGAGTGCTGCAAAGGTAGCACCAGCAAACCCTAAGTTGCACCTTAAGACTGCTGAACCTGTTCAGAAGACTTTGACAAAGTCGTCTGAAATTGTGGGTCAAAAGTCTGAAGGAGCAAAACCTCTTGAGCCTACTTCTAATCTAGAAGGAAAGGCACATGAGGAACCTGTTGCTGATGCTGATGCTATTGTTGCACAACCTATTGCTGCCTGTCCCTCTGATCCTGAATTGATCAAAGTAGCTGCAATTGCTACTATGATTGAAAATCAAGAATTGGAGAAGAAGTTAGAACAAGAAAAGGCTGATCATGCTTATGCAGTATCTACACAGATTGCCTTAGCTGAAAAAGAAAGGCTAGCTGCCTTGGCTGAAGGAACCAAGAAAAGAAAGAGATCCAGTGCTGCCATGAAGAAGAAAAGAGTAAGCAAGTTCCTTACTAGTGCTCCTGAAGTTACCACAAGAATCACTAGGAGTATCTCTAGTAAACAAGATGCTATAGACATGGCAGACAAATATCAGAAGTTCGTCACAGCCAATCTTTATTTCAAAAGAAGAAGAGAAGAAAAGCAAACTGAAAGGAAGGAGGCAGCAAGGGAAGTCAAGAAAAGCAAAATTCAGAAAGAGGAACCTTCAAAGGAACCCTACAAACCAATAAGGGTGAGGTTTGACAATGTTACACCTTCACCACCTTCATCACCAGAAAAAGGATTGCCAGAAGAGAATGAAGAAGAAGAAATGCCTGAACAAGTTCATAGTGAAGCTGTTTCAGAAGAGGAAGTTTCAGACAAGGTTGCTGAACAACCTATCTTGTCTGAAGAAAAGGAAGCACCATCACCATCATCATCTTCGTCATCTTCAGAATCATACAGATCCGAAAACTCTGCGGAGGAGACCCAGAAATGTATGTGGAAAGGAAGCATGCTACCTGCACATCTTAGGCTTGGACCCAAAAGTAGGGATTTCTTCACAGAACCCACTTTTGATCCTTATGCCCATCCTTTTACTGACTCTCAGTATGCAGAAGAAGCTGAAGTGCCCCACAAAAGGTATGAGGGACCCTTCTTTGAAAGGGAAAGAGTGCCAAAATTCCCTAACCTTTATGAAGAGCTGATGTTTTTCAAGGATACACCCCCCATCTACATGCATCAAGGACTTATCTTGCACACTGCTGAAGCTGAAAGGAGAAAGTATACTGGGAGCCTTAATGGTCAATACTCTGGACAACTTGAGAAGATCAGAAAGGGAGTGGTAGTTCCTGAACACAAGTGGGCTCCACTTGATCCCCGTTCTGAAGATGATTGCCTGAAGATGAGTACTGATGAGTGGTGTTGTGTCAGAAAGCTGTGCACAGAAGGAGAATTGTTTCAAAGAGCTCATCTGAACTGGGTTGGCATGAGAGGTTACAGGCCACCTAGAAGTGCTTCTATCAGGCCAAGCACTAAAATTCTGGTGCAACCTGACAGGATCATTCCTAGGTATCCTTTGAAGGAAGGTTCTGTTGATAAGTTTAAAGAACCCAAGGTTTACACCGCCCCCTTCAAACCTTTGTCTCCAAGAGAATGGAAGCATCTACCAGCCAATGTCAGAAAGCAAGGTGGAGGCATGGATCACAGTCTCAGGGACAGAGTTTGGAACTCTTACTGGAAAATCAGAGAGGATGTTGGATCCTCATCTGGGACAACTGGACCTGATGAAGACTCTCTCATTGGCTATGGGAGATCTATGAATGTGCAGTATATGTTTATCAGACAACACTTCCCACTTTTGACTGCACCTTTTCATGAAGAATGGGAGATAATCAACCCCATTGGAACATTCTTTCATCCAGTCTATCATCCTCAGAAATATGGACTACTTTCAGGATTTGATGCGCTGAGTTTTGTGTGCATATACATTAAAATTATTTTTTATGAATCAGCACCTGACTATGAAGAAGAGAATAGAAGACTGAGGTTCAAGATACAGAAGCTCGAGAAAGCCAATGCTGAGCTTCTTGCCAAACAGGAACAGACTCTAGCTTTGCACAAGACTGAACTCATAGCTAAGCAAGATCAGATTCTTCATGAACAACAAGAGATCAAGAATGCTCAAGAAGATATGAAGTCTGCCCTTCTTTCTCAATTGGACAAGACAAGGGATGATCTCATGTCCTTGCTGAAGGACGCTTTGTTGAAGAAATCTGGATAGTCTGTGATGTAGCCATGTTTGTTTTTTTTTATCTCTGACAATTCCTATGCCTATCTGAAACTTTTTATGATTATCTATCAGCTGTTCCCTGCATGATTTTTTTTCTGAGTTTATACTTCATGATTATCCTTTTGATTTCTGTTGTTGTTATGCTCTGGATTCCCTTTTGACTGATGACAAAAGGGGGAGTACTAAAACTAACAAAAATCAGATTCAAATGTGAAGTGCTACAGGACTCAGGGGGAGCAAAGAAGAACTATTAAGTTACTAAAACTAACAAAAATCTGATTCAAATGTGAAGTGCTACAAGACTCAGGGGGAGCAAAGAAGAACTATTAAGTTCATTATCTGAGGGGGAGTTATTATTAAAAGCTACTTTATTCTCACATACTCCTTTCAGATTTTACAGTTTTAAGATAAATTTGTCATCATTAAAAAGGGGGAGAATGTTGAGTCTCAAAAATATCATAAGAGATTTTATGATGTTTTAAGACAGCAATATTTCCAAGTTTTAACGATTAACAAATTTACAGTATTTATTTTCACAGATACTCTTAAATGTTTAATTATCTATCTGTGATTTCAGCAAGCCACAATACGCTTTATAAGTCTTTAAGAAGTGCTTCAAGTCATCTGAGGGAAACAGGCCTTCTGAAGTGGTCAACCTGTCTTAAGTGTTGAAGCTGTCTGAAGAGCCAAGCCCGTCTGAAGTTCGGAAGCCGTCTGAAGTTTTAGTAATGACGTGGCATCCTTGCTGAAACCTTGCGTGAAGACTTTTCTGAGTCTCTGCTGCTCGTACGTTTTGGAACACATTTATGGCAACAAACACAGAGGCCTTTCCTAGTGCATTTGAATTTCATACACCACTGAGGAAATCTCTGTAAACGCAGCAACGCAGCAATTCCTGAAGCAGCCTTTTGGCAGATGCAACCTTGTACTGTGTCAGAAATGTCAGGATGCTCAGAAGTATGTCTCACAACGGATTGAATAGCATTTAATGCTATCTCTAAACGGTGGTTTTTCAACGGATTAAAGTCTAGGTATAAATACCCCTTATGAAGACCATCATTGAGCCAAGAAACAAGAACAGAGAAGAGCATATAGAAAAAGAGAATCATCGCTGCAATTTTCTTCAAGAAAATCACTCTGATAAAATTCTTTGTACACTTTATATTTTCATATCCTGAGTATACCTCAGTTTTTAAGCTGTACATCGTAATAGGGTTGAGCTTCAAACTTGTGTAGTTTAAAAGCTTAAACTCTTTTTAACTGTAATTGTTGTTGAGCCTGGAGAGGCTTGATAGAAAAGAATACTTGTAATCTTTGTGAAAGATTAAGAGAAAATCCAAGTGCTTGTTGGCATTGGGACTGGAGGTAGCTCACAGTGGTAGTGAGTGAACCAGGATAAATCCTTGGCTAAGTTTTTCTATCCCTTATCTCTTGTCAATTCATTTATATTAATATCAAGGGTGTTGAAAAGCTATTCTTAATACTTTAAAAGCAAAGAAACCTTTTAAAATATATTTTCAGGAACCATTCAAAAACTTCAGACAGCCCCGATAAACCTGTCTGAAACTGTTTATAACTTGTTGTTTTCAAAAAGCTTTCAAAAATATCAAGAAACACTATTCAACCCCCCCTTCTAGTGTTTCCCTGTGTTTCTTCATAATTGATTCTTCATTTCAAATTAATTTTAACTTAGGTCTTTTGGACAGGTCCGAGATGGGAAGGCGGAAGATTTATACCTCTTCGGCTACAAACTATCCTGTGCCGGAGACGTTGTCGAGTTTAACATGGGTAGATAGAGAAGCGATTGGGACTCCCAGCATATACACCTCCGAGGGGTCTTTGGAGTCGGGGTTTCGCGATGTGGAATGGGTGGAACCAGGCAACGAGGATAAGTGGAGTTTAGTGCCCCCAAGAATAGACGATCGTATATGCTCCCAAGGAGATTTGAAGGATAACCTATTTATTCCGATGTATAAATCCGTCTTTGAAGACCTCGGATTTTGGTTACCCTTTAACTGGTTCGAGTTGGAGGTCCTACATCATCTGGAGGTGGCGCCTTCTCAACTTCATCCTAACGCATGGGCTTTCGTACGAAGTTTTATGATTTTATGCCATGGGTTGAAGCTGGAGCTTAACTCGAATATCTTCTTTCACTTCTTTCGCCCCTTGGTAGTAAAGGACGGTCCAACCCGGTATTCGTGGTTGTCCCTTCGGGCTGGTAATGGTGGGAAAATCTTTGAAATATTTCAAGAGTCTTATCGAAACTTTAAAGATAAGTATGTATTTTGTAAGCCGATTGGCGAAGGTCGGCAAAATATCCTTGGCGAGGACGGTCGTGGGATGATTTATCCTTACTGGAGCCAAACCCATTTTGAAAAATCTTCTTCGGAATACACTTTCAGTTATAAGGAATTGTCCGAAGATGAAAATGAGGTCGTGGATAAAATTAAGAGTTTTGTGAGGGACTTTGGGACTTTGCCGAGTAGCGAAGTTATTGAAGAAGGTGGTGACGCATCTCGACAGTCATTGGGTAAATATTTTCTGTAATTCGTACTTATCTCAAAAGTTCGTGTTGATGCTTAATCATTTATCTTCTTTTGCAGAAACTATGGCGGCAGCACAGAGGGCGAAACTTGCCGAGAAACTGTTAAAAAGGAAGGAGCAGGAAGCCCAGAAGAAAACTGCCAATGTCGAGATTGTTGACCCGACAATAGTGAAGAAGCCAAAGTTAGGGGCTTCGAGCAGTGCTAAAATTGATGGTGTCTCTATTTTCAAGACACCTGAAGAGAAGAAGAGTAACGAAGAAGTGAAGAGGGCTTCTTCTTGGTATTCCGAGGATGCTTCAAAGGAAGGTGAAGGGCCATCCTGCAGTAGCTTGCCTCCTTCGAACATGACTAAAGAGGAGGTTCGGCGCTACTTGGCCGTTCAAGCTCAAAATTTGTTTGTTAACAAGTCCGAGGCAGAAATAACCGAGTTTATGAATCATGTGTCGAGTTGGGCAATGAGGTTTGCAATGATGTCGCAATACTTTGCCTGCTCGGTACATGACTTAAATGCGCTCTTACCTTTGAAGGAAGAGTTAGAAAAAGTCAGGGGAAAGCTTGAAGCTGATGAGCTTCGGATGCAAGAAGCCATTAACGAGGTTCAACTCATGAGGGTGGAAAAGGATAGACTTTATGAAGAGAACCTCGCTCTGAGTAAACAAGTCGAAGTTTTAACTGCCGAGAAAGAGGATGCTGTGAAGAAGGCAGAATTGGCTTCTGTTGAGCTTACTTCAGCTCGCAGTGACGCGACCTCTGCTTCTGAAGTGGCATCTCTTGCCCAAAAAGAAAACATTGAGCTAAAAGAGAAGGTAAGAGAATTGGAAGTCAAGTTAGCTGAAGAGACTGCCGAGAGGGTGCAGGCTGAGAAATTATGGGTTGATGCTTCTGCTTTGTATTTTTACGAGGCCATAAAACAGATGAAGTTTCTTAACCCTGAAGTGAGCTTAAATACAAAGGGGATGTCGACAGTCTGTACTGTCAAAGATGGAAAATGGTACGATGTCCTTCCGACTGGTGACATTGAGGGGACCCCTGGGGATGTGATTCCAGGTACCCCAAAACTTCGAGCAGATGAAGAAACTGAATAGGAAGATAAAGAGAGCCTCTTTTCGAGTGATATTGAAGCATGAAGGGCCAATAGGCTAGCATTTCTTGTTATGAATGTTTTGTTTTAAGTATTTCTTGTTATGAACAAATTATATTGACAATTATCGAGGGTAACTTTTTGTATATACCTAAGTATTTCAAGGAACTTATCCTCGAATTTGGTAAAGTTTAAATATTTTCTTCGAGATATATTGAAAGATCGAGGGATGACGCTCGACTTTGCCCGAAAAGCGTATCCTCGAAGCAAAGCGTTAAGTCGAGGGACTAAGCCCGAGATTGCTCGAGGAGCGTATCCTCGACGCGAAGCGTTAAGTCGAGGGACTAAGCCCGAGATTGCCCGAGGAGCGTATCCTCGACGCGAAGCGTTAAGTCGAGGGACTAAGCTCGAGATTGCCCGAGGAGCGTATCCTCGACGCGAAGCGTTAAGTCGAGGGATTAAACCCGAGATTGCCCGAGAAGCGTATCCTCGACGCGAAGCGTTAAGTCGAGGGATTAAACCCGAGATTGCCCGAGGAGCGTATCCTCGACGCGAAACGTTAAGTTGAGGAACTAAGCCCGAGATTTGAATATGGAAACTGAATCTTTATTTATTCAAAAATGTTTACAGTTAGCTGAAGTATTTCTGGAGCTTGTCGATATTCCAAGTTCGTGGTAATGGAATTCCAAGTAAAGTTTCTATTCTATATGCCCCAGTTCCTGTTTTTGAGATGACACGGTATGGTCCCTCCCAATTCTCGGCTAACTTCCCTTGAGTTGCATTTCTATTGCCAACATCGGCTCTTCTTAAGACCAAATCCCCAACTTCAAAGGAACGCGGAATGAGGCTCTTTTGTCGACGTCTTGCAGACTGTAATTTAATTGCCGCTTCTCGGATTGAGGCTCTTTCGCGTACTTCCTCTATTAGGTCCAATTCTTCTCGCATCCTTCCTTCATTACAATTCTTATCATAGGCATGAAGTCGAAAGTTCTCTTCGCCGATCTCTACTGGAATCACGACATCAACTCCATAAGCCAATCTGAACGACGTTTCTCCCGTAGTTGAATGTGGGGTTGTGTGATAAGCCCACAGAACATTGGGTAATTGTTCAGCCCAGAGCCCTTTTGCCGACTCGAGTCTTTTCTTAAGGCCTTTAAGGATTACCTTGTTGGCCGCTTCGGCCTGTCCATTTGTTTGGGGATGCTCCACTGAGGAAAATCTGTGTGTTATGTGAAAGTCCGCCATCAAACCTCGAAATCCTTTATCAGTGAACTGTGTGCCGTTGTCGGATACCACTGTGTTTGGGATTCCAAACCTGCAGATGATGAATCGGTAAAAGAACTTGGATAAGTTTTTTGCCGTGATCTTAGCTAAGGGTTGAGCCTCAATCCATTTGGTGAAGTAATCTACTGCCACGGCAAGATACTTTAATTTTCCTGGAGCTGCTGGGAATGGGCCCAATATATCAATTCCCCACCAAGAAAATGGCCAAGGGGTGGAGATGGACCATAAAGCTTCGGCAGGTGCTTTGTGGATGTCAGCATGTTTCTGGCAGGATGGGCATTTTTTGACATAAAGAACACAGTCGACTTCCATGGTGGACCAGTAATATCTTGCCCTCAAGATTTTCCGAGATAATGAGTGACCTCCGGGGTGATGTCCACATATGCCTTCATGTACTTCGGCCATGACATATTCGATAATGTTTCCTGATATGCACTTCATGAGTGGCTGTGCTAAGCCTCTTCGATATAAGACTCCGTCTATCAGACAATACCTCGCCGCCTACCTCAAAATACGCTTCGACTTGTCAGGGTCATCAGGTAAGGTTCCATCTTGAAGGTATTTCTATATATCTTCATACCAGCATATACCTTTTTCATCTATTGACATGACGACAGTTGGTGCCGAGATTACTTCTAGAATCACAGACTTGTTATTTCCTGACGACCTTGTACTGGCGAGTTTTGAAAGTATATCGGCCCTGACGTTTCTTTCTCTGGGGATGTGGTTTATCTCAACCTCGACAAATTTACTGCATAGATTTCTGACGACTTCAAGATATTTTTCCAGCATGGGATCTTTTACTTGGTAAGTGTCGTTGATCTGGGAGACTACTAGTTGTGAATCGCTGTTGACACGAACTCGTTTCGCTCCGACCTCGGTCGCCATTTTCAATCCTGCTATCATTGCTTCGTATTCGGCTTGATTATTGGATGTTGGGAACGATAGGCTCAAAGAATGCTCCAAGATGACACCTTCTGAGTTTTCTAAGAGTATTCCTACTCCGCTTCCTTTTTTATTTGAGGATCCATCGACATGCATATCCCACCAATTATCAGGAGATTCAGATGTCGGAGTTAATTCGGCTATGAAGTCTGAAAGGACTTGGGCCTTGACTGCTTGCCGAGGCTGGTAAGTCACCCCAAATTCGGATAGCTCAACAGCCCATGATACCATCCTGCCGGCCAGATCTGGTCTGTGAAGGATTTGTCTAATCGGTTGATCGGTTCTCACAATAACTGGATGAGCTTGAAAATAATGGCGAAGTCGACGAGCTGCTGTGATTAATGTTAATGCCATTTTCTCTACACTTGGATACCTCAGTTTTGCTCCCTGTAGGGCTTTGCTAATGAAGAATACTGGAAGTTGAGTAACTTCTTGTTCTCGGATCAATGCTGCGGCAATCGCTTCTTCCCCAACTGAAAGATATAAGTAAAGTGTTTCTCCTACATTTGGCCTCGACAAGACGGGTGGTGATGATAATATTACTTTTATTTGCTGAAAGGCTTCTTCACATTCGTCGTTCCAATCAAAAGACTTTCCTTTCTTTAAGAGGTGAAAGAATGGGAGTGCCCGGGATGCGGACTTTGAAATGAACCTTGTTAATGCGGCGATCCTTCCTGTTAATTGTTGTACTTCTTTTACCGAGGTGGGGCTTTTCATGTCGAGGATGGCGCGGAATTTATCAGGATTAGCTTCTACACCTCGCTCCGTAAGCATGAAACCGAGGAATTTCCCTGCACGAACTCCAAAAGTACATTTCTTGGGATTGAGTCTCATATTATATCGACGGAGTTGGTCAAAGACTTCACCGAGATCTTGAGTATGAGTCTCATCTGTCAGGATTTTTTCTATCATATCATCTACATAAACCTCCACCACTCGACCAATTTGACGTTGAAACACCATATTCATCATCCTCTGGTAAGTTGCCCCCGCATTCTTAAGTCCAAATGGCATCATTCGATAACAATAGTTTGCTCCTTCAGTCATGAACGCCGTTTTTTCTTGGTCAGGAGGGTACATTGGAATTTGGTTATATCCCGAATATGCATCCATAAAAGATAAGAGGCGAAAACCAGAAGATTTGTCGACCAATCGGTCGATATTAGGCAAGGGGTAAGAATCTTTAGGGCATGCTTTATTTAAATTGGTATAGTCGACGCACATTCGCCATTTTCCATTTGATTTTTTAACCAAAACTACATTAGACAACCAAGTCGTGTATTTGACTTCTCGGATAAAGGCGACGTCGAGTAGTTCCACTACTTGCTGCTTTACTGCTTCTGCTCTATCCACCGACATGTTTCTTCGCCGTTGCTCGACTGGTTTGACTTTCGGATCCACGGAGAGCCGGTGACAAATGACCTCGGGGTCTAGACCTGGCATATCGGCGGCGGTCCAGGAAAATAAGTCGGCGTTTTTTCGGATGAGGGTGCAGAGTTCTTCTTCAACTTTCTCTGATAATCCACAACCAATTTGGACTGTTTGGTCGGGTTTGGATCCGATCTGTAATGTTTTAAACTCTCCGTTGGGAATAGGACGGGTTTCTTTGAAGTCTTCCCTGACATCCAAGTCTGTCAACATTACACCAACTGATGATGGATGTTCCTCGCGTTTCTCCGGTGGAATTGACTTCTCTGTCTTGGAAATTTTTAAAGATTCTTTATAACAAGAACGTGCCATTACTTGGTCGTCGCGCAAGCTGATCACCTTCCCTTCATCGCTCCAAAATTTCATCATCAAATGGTTGGTCGAGATGATCGCCCCAATTGTGTTGAGAGTCGGCCTTCCTAAAATCGCGTTATAAGTCGCCGGGCAGTTGACCACCAAAAACCGTACTTTAGTGGTTTTGGTTAAAGGAGTTTCACCAAATGTCACAAGGAGTTCTACATATCCGGCAGGCTGGATTTTATCTCCTGTGAACCCAATCAAATCGCCCCCTTTATATGGAATCATATCTGTTTTAGGAATGTTGAGGAGGTGGAAAGTCTTCATGAACAGAACGTCTGCCGAGCTTCCTTGATCGATAAAGACTCTCCTGACTTCATGATTTGCCATCATGATTTTTATGAGCATTGGATCATCGTGTCCTGGGATGACTGGGCCATAGTCGTCTTCTGAAAAAGTTAATGGGGGAAGTTTTCGTCGCGTGCCACCTCGCGGATGGGGGGAAGATGATGCCGACATAACTTCTTTCAAATGCCTTTTCCTTGCATTGCTCGATTCTCCTCATCCTGCGAATCCCCCTGCTATCACATAGATCACTGGATGTTTTGAAGAGGAAGGCTCTTCTCGAGATGGAGTGTGATGTCGAGAGACGCTTCTACGTTCTCGATGAGAGTCGTGAGGTGGAGATTTATCAGATGGCCTCTTAGATGTCGACCTTTCTGGACGTGGGGACCTCGTTCGAGATCTGCTTCTATCATGTCGGCTAGATTCGTGTCATCTTTCATCCTTTCCTTCATTATGTCCCCGACCCTAGGTGTTATCCCTTCTTGACTGAAATCAGCCTCCTTCTTGAATCTTCGAAGTTTCCCCCGTTGGATAAGTTCCTCTATAGAATCTTTCAAATTGAGGCATTGATCGGTATCATGACCATGAGATTTATGGAATCTGCAGTATTTGGTTTTGTCGGTATTTGGCCCCGTCCTCTGAGGTCTTGGTCTCCTCATGCCAGCTTCGTACATCTCGACATGAAGAATCTCGTTCATGATCTTCTCGCGAGATTGATTTAAGGGGGTATAGGATGTATATCGTCCGAAAGGCTCTCTGTTGCCTTTATTTTCTTTATTTTTACTCTTCTGCCCTTGCTCCTTCTGTGGTTGATCTGTCGATACCGTATCTTTCAATTTCAAAGCCATTTCTTCATCTTCTAAACTGATGTAACTCTCCGCACGATTCAAAAACTCCTCCATGTTATTTGGTTTTCTTTTGGATAAGTCTATCCAAAAAGGAGAATGTGGTATGAGCCCATCTTTTGCCAGCATAAGTTGGACTCCAGGCTGAAGACCTTGGACTAGCAACGCTTCTCTTGTGAACTTACTGATATAATCTCGCAGAGATTCTGAAGGTCCTTGACGGATTTGTTTTAAAGATGCCTCCGTCTTTGGTTGAACCTTACTTGTGGTAAAGCTTGTGATGAATTTACTACGTAACTCGGCCCAGGTGTTGATAGACCTCGCAGGTAGGGTCTGGAACCATCTCAGAGCGGTCTTCTCCAACGATAAAGGAAAAACACTACACATGATTGGACCTGATGCGCTTCTTACCGACATAGCGGATTCATAAACATCCAAGTGTTCCAGCGGATCACCTGTTCCGTCATATAACTCTGGAACCGGAATCTTCTCGAACCTCTTGTCGATAGGGAAAAGCATGATCCGTTCAGAGAAGGGAAGGACGACTTGAATCACCTCTTCGTCATGTATATGTCTAGACTCGTCGTTTATCAGAATGATTTTTTGCGGTGGTGGCGAGTTCGAGTGCACTGATTGGACTGAAATTCTCGGAGACCGCTGAGTCGGCATAGGAGTCGGAATTTTTTCTTGTTTGGAAAGGTGTTCTTCTCTCTGGGAGGCCTGATGCTGAGTGGTTTTTTGTCTTCCAGTTACAAGATCTGCGACAGTACGTCGGTTGAGGAGCTCAATTTCACGCTCGTGTTCCAACCGATCGAGGCGTCGAGCATATTCGCCTAACATCTCTTCCTGACGTCTGATGAAGTCGATCAGTTCTCCTCTGGAAGGTTGGTTTGGAGGTGGTGATGATGCTCTGAGGTTTTCTGGAATGAGCAATGGAACATTTCTTGCTCGCGATGGTCCCGTGCGAGAGGTTGGAATCGGGATTCCAGCAAGTGTTGAAACAATTCCGGCCACGAAAGAAGTCATGGCTGGAATGGTGGTTGAAGTTACGTGAGGAATGGTTCCTTCTCCGGTTTGAGACTGTCCACTTCTGGTAGTCACCATTGTGCAAAGATGACGATCAAGGTTTAATCTGGAGATCGAAGGATTATCAAACTTGAGAACTAAAGTTAAGTTCCCACAGACGGCGCCAATGAACTTCAGGAAAGTCCGGGAGTGAATCTTCTTCACTGCAAACTTCGATCTCTTGAACGTTGAAGTTGGAGACGGTGGTGCAGGGGTACCTGCAAGGGACTCCGATGCCTAACGTAAGAGTGTGTATCAGAGAGATAGGAAACAATAATGATTGTAATAGAAAATGCGTACCTTTTCTCTCAGAATCACCTGTATTTATAATGTGATTTGGGCAGGAAAGTTGGTTACGCGTGTGTAACCGTCCCCGTGATTTACGGGTTCACGCGCCACTTCTGTCGTTCAAACACACACGCCGGTGGAGTCTTTAATGTTGGTAGATCCTCGGATATAGATGTCGACATGGTATGTCGGCGCGGTATGTCGCGCCATCTCGTCAATGCTTCTCGAAAGTATAAGTGGGGTATCTGAGCTTATATCTCGACTGGTCTGGTCGACTGCTATATTTGACATTCCTCGTCAGAATGTCATCGTATTAGGACGACAGTGTGACTCGTAAAATGCCACCATGTCATGTCGAGTTGGAGTATAGTTTTACTCCAGAACACAATGACAAAAGTAAAATGTTATACGACATTTATAATATCGATCCATGCTTCCAAACATCAAATTGAATAAGGAGATATATAATTAATGAGATTGGTTAATGTGTTACATGCTCCCATAATTAAGATTTTGAATTTTGACTTTTATAAATAAAAAAAAATCTCTGTTAAAAGAACTAATCTCATCCTAATACATATTAATATTCTCGACTAAATCATAATTATCTACGATTATTTGTGGTCGATGAAAACAAATATGAATTAGGACATATGCATGGAAACTAGTTGCAATGACAAACTGAAGCCAAAATCTTGAATTGTTATCGATCTTGGGTTCAAGGGTTTTGCTGCTCACGCCCCATCCACTTTAAGAAATTAATTCTCGAAAGTCTAATTGTTGAAAATATTTTTGAAAGTTAGATAATAAAAATTACTTTCAAAAATTAATTTCTAAAACTACGTATAAAAAATAATTTTTTGAAAATTAATTTTCAAAAATTTCTGAAACGGGTTGATTTCTAGATCTAGAAATGTTTTTAACATTTTTTGCCTCTGATTTCATCTCTAAACCCGAATGGTAAAGGGGTGGGTGGGGGGAAAGGGAAAAGAGGTTGGGGTGGGTGAGTGACGTGGGGTCACCCTAGGGTGATGAGGGACGGTGGAGAGGGAGGGGAAGGGGAAAAGGGTGGGAGTGGGATGGGTATCTTGGGGAAAGAGAGTAAAAAAAGGATGTGAATAACAAAAATGAGTGTTAAAGCAAGTTGCTTATTTAGACGGGGCCTGGTCCCATAAATAAAACGCCTATTAGTGTAATGTCTTAATTCAGTAAACCTAGAAATAATGCTCGTTGAAAGCATATTCCTAAATTTACAAAATTATTTTTCGCGACATTACCGATATCATTGACAATCACATCCAAAGCACTCAAGCAATTCCAACGATTACGTAAGATTAAAACACAATTACATACTCATAAATTACAATTCAAATGACAACTAGTGGCCCAAAATATAACACTAATAATTCATGTCAACTTCAACATTAAATATATACAAAACCAAAAGCCTCATGACAAGGCAAAAAAAGAAGTTAAGTGGGCTAGTCCACTAATGAGCTTCCAAGCCATCCAGTCATTCATCCGGTGGAGAACACATCGTATCTAAAATAAAAGCAACAAACGTGTGGTGAGACTTACGTCCTAGTGAATGTGATCATGCATATAGCTTAGGATGACAAGCAAATAAAAATGCAGCACTTATTATACATATATGTTCATGCATATCACAATCATACAAATCAATCATTCAAGCACACAACAACCTCTGGTGTTTAACTGATAACAATCACAAGTGTACGGTTTTGTCAAGTAATATAAAAGATTTCGTCTCCACAGGGACAATATTGTTGACTACCAATTATCTACAATTTTATTATCTAAACGCGCCCATTTAGATTTGAAATAAAGGAAGATAAAAGGTTTGGATAAGAATAAAATAAAATCTAATTAAATAAAAACTAAAAGGAAATTGCATTATTAAATGAGATGAATTCAAATCTAAAAGTTTCCAGGAATTAGGATTCACCACAATGAGTATCAACAGATATGCAAAGATAATCCCTTTTATTAAGTTATTTCATTTTGAAGGTGAATTATCCTAAAGTAATTATCGGTTCCTTTTAGAATCTCAACAACGTATTTGATTAGACCAACTCTTACTTTCGTGGTAATTGAATCACCTCAGACCCATTAAGTTCAATGATAATTCAGTGAGCCCTCAAAGGATCAAACATACTTTCGTGATTTAGATTCTCATGTTCAATTTTAGAGTTTCCAATATTAAGGTTCGCCTTTTAGTTTTTCCCCTAATATATAAAATCATGTGAATAAGAGGCCTAACAAATTCACAAGCATTAAGATCATCTAAAATTGAATCAAAACAAAAATAACATTAATAAAAGAGAAGAAATCAAAACACAATTGTCAATCCTACATTGGACTACTCCCAATTCCTAAAATAAGAAATCTACCCGGCCATATTTAAATTAAAGGAAATAACTATGAGTTCAAATATGGTGATTCAACAAAACTGAAAAGAATAGAGTAGAAAATAGAAAGAATTCCAAATTCGCTCTCTGAAGCTTGATGTCTTGTTGAATCGGATAGAAATCCAATGTCTTGCTCCCAAAAGGTCTTGAACTTTCACTCTTGGTCCTCAAAGAATAACCAATTAGTAGCAATTAAAAGTCAAATTAAGCCCAAAATCATCCACCTACAAAATAAAAGACCAAAAAACAATCATATATAATAAAAGGAATAAAAATGTATGCTATCAATAATTAATATGCATGATTATGCATAATTAAATTGTTAATTTTACCTAAAAATATGCAATAAATGCACACATCAACTAGAACTTGTGCTTTAGATTTAAAAAAGGAAGTTGGTCGAAGTTGGCTAAAACTAAATTGGCGAGATACCAATTATCGTTGATAAGGACAGACTCAAAGATCTTTTATGTTAAAACCACAAAATAAATCATGAGATAAAAATTGTTTCCAAATGTCGAGACTTTCAAATTGAGCCCCTGACGTAGAACAAGGAAAACTTTGAGTGAACCATTCTGGTCCTTGAGATCTTGATGAGAAAGGAGCTAGAGAAGGAGAGTGATTTTCTGTTCGAAGAAGAAACATTGAAAAGTATGATTTCAAAGATTATATTCGAGAGAATTATTTTTTGGAGTTAGAAAATGTTAATTTATACCATTCGATGGAATTGGGTAAGTTGCTAGACTTAGGTTTAGAACTTCGAAGTCTATCCTCGAAAGTGGCATTGAGCCATAACTGAAGAAACCAACCACTCCAATTTTTTACTGGTTCTTTAACCTTAAGGGCATAGACCCCTCTGTCAAATAATTGTAAAATGAGCAAGCAGAAATCTGTTTAAATCTAGATGGACACCCTTAGCCAAAAGTTGAGCCAAAGGATGAAAGCCAAACTAATAGAAAAGCTACATACTCATTCTAAGTTACTTCACCTGTTTGGGCATTGATTTTGATGAATTGAGTATAAGTTAGCCTTTCTGAGTTGGGCTCGAAATGAGGTTTTTCGACTTTAATATTTGGCAAAATTAGTTGGCCTTTAGGTCAAAGGCCAGTGATAGCAGTCACATCGAAAATAGTGGTTGTGATCATGCCATAAGGAAGATGAAAAGTGTTTGTGGATCTTTCCCAAAAGAAATGATAAGTGAGAAGAAAAATTGGACTGGTGTTCAAATCGAATTCGCTAAATTGAATTAAATCAAAGATGCCAAGTTTTTTTTCCAAAGATCCCCCTTGGTAGCTTCAATTCTATTCAACCATTTAATATAAGAATCTTTTTTCGTTGGAGGAGTAGATCGAAAGACATTAGGGATTGTGTCTAAGAAGTATACTCGAATAGGATTCTTGAAAGCTAAAATATTTTCATCCGTATAATTGGGAAATAAATCAGAATACTTTTCTAAGTATGAACTATAGAAACCACAGGAAACACTAGAAGGGGGTTGAATATGTGAAATCTATAAATCAGTTTAAGTATTTAAACATGATTATAAGACTTAGCATCCCTAAGTTTTAATGATTAATAAATAAAATTATATTAAGGACAAATGAGTTTATATAAGAATTGTATAAGATTATGTAAACAGATTCTACTGAGAAAGGTATTGGTTTGTTGATTGTGTTTCAGGTCAGAATAATTATCTGAAGAAGAAGATAATCAGAATCGCATTCAGAAGATCAGGATCAGAACAACAAAATACAGAATCCTAAGAAGAGTAATCCACAACAAAGTTGAAGACTTGAAGACTATATGAAGAATCAAAGATTATTTGAAGATTTGAAGAATTAAAGACTCGAAGAAGTGAAGACTCAAAGATGCACCTATCTGAAGTACAACTATCATATGAAGAAATGAAGACAATATGAAGCAGTCTATGTATCTGAAGATTGAACGTGTCAGAATCAGGAAATGATCTCTTGGGGACGTTGCAAAGTGAAAAGCACACTTCATCAAATGGAGTACACTCATTTCAGCAGATAAAGCTAGACATGCTTTTCTACCTCGATCAAAGTCTTACACAAATAAGGAAATATAGCAAAGACTTTCTGTAACGCCTGCAACAAAAGGACTTGTGTGCGCAGACCTACTGCATCTACACTTGCTGCTGTCAAGAATATATTAGAAGACTAAACAAAAGCAAGCAAGAAAGATGGTTGAATAAAGTACATACAATTCAACATCTTTATTTATCTTTATCTCAGAAGAAGAAGATACAAGAAGAAGAAGATACAAAGAAGAATGAAGCTACAATCCTCTTATCAGAAGGAAGAAGCCTTCTGAAGTTTCAACCAGTCTGAAGTGTTGAAGTCATCTGAAGTGCGCAACCTGTCTGAAGGATTGAAGTTTTCTGAAGGACGCAACCCGTCTGAAGTATTGAAGTTGTCTGAAGCATCAACCCGTCTGAAGTGGTGAAGCTGTCTGAAGTTTCAACCTGTCTGAAGTCTCAATCTGTCTAAAGCATTGAAGCCTTCTGAATTCCGACGTAGCACTACTTGCTGAAGAGTATGAAGACCTTTTGCTCTCTGAAGATTGCTGAGAAAAGTCATTCTCTGCTACACGTTTCCTTCTCAAGCATAGTTATGGAAATGAACACAGAGACCTTTCCTGGTGCTTTTGAATTTCATACACCACTAAGGAAATCTCTGCAACGCAGCATTTGCAGCAACAACGGTGGCAGCTTTATAGTAGCACCAACGTTGTACTATGTCAGACATGTCAGAGCCCTCAGAAGCGTGTCTCACAACGGATTAAAGAGGATTCAATGCTATCTCTAAACGGTAGTATTTCAACGGATATTTCCTCATTTATACAATCCAAAAGAAAGCAGAAGAAAGCTGAAGGAGAAAGCAAAAGCAAAAGAAATTCAAGAGAGAGAGTACGCAAAACAATATCAAAATATCTCTCATAAAGAAGCACATAACAAGTGTCAGAACGGGATCATCTGAACACCTATTCGCTTAAGGAGAAGCAACCGTTTGAGAAGCTATTACACAACGGCTATATGAGCCACATCATCATTAGCTCAATGGTATTATGAATCATCTTCAACGGCTATATTCAAGCAGAACATATAAATAACCTCAAGATTGAATTTGAAGATGTTGGTCGGTCCAACCAGTTGTTGTTGTTAACATAACCAAGTTGGCATGATTGCCCAACCAGTTGTGGGAGTTAGATTAACTGCCCAACCAAATGGAGTTAACTAGGCTGAGTGCCAAATGGTTAACAAGAGTTGACTTGAGCTAAAGTGGATCATCAATATGTAAACAAAGTTTGATCAGAGAGTTGGTTCTCGAATCAATCAGGCTACTGACTAGCTGGTTAGTTAGTCATGTTGTTCAGTTGATCTATTTGATCAATTAAGTTGGTTGTTGGTCTGAAGACAACTATGCTGAGCAAATGACTATCAAACTAGGTACGGTTTGAAGCTTTGAAGATACCTTGGTATTCCAATGATATGGGTGAGAATGTAACCCATGGAAACCAATGGTTAGAGGATAAGGCCGGAGCTTAATTTCATATCTTAGTTAGCCTACTCTCAGAGGATGTATTCCTCATAAAAAAGACAGGGATTGTATTTAATTCAAACACTTGTATCACTGTCTATCCTTGTATTTAGCTTGTAATGACTGTATCCTGAGTATATACTCAGTAATCTCTATGTACAAGAAGAATCTGAGTTGAGAGGTTCTAGCGAACATCTAACTTAGATTGAGTAGTAATACTCTACACTTGAATAAGTGTCTGAGAGCCTGGAGAGGCTTGGTGAAACAAAGTACACTTGGTCTAGAGCTTGGAGAGGCTCGGTAGAAAAGACTACTGCATGGGTTGCCTGGAGAGGTAGTTGAAAACAAAGAAATACTCGGTTGGTCTGCAGAGGCCGTGAAGAATACTCGATAGACCATGTGTGCCTAAGAATACTCAGTTGGTCTGGAGAGGCCGTGAAGAATACTTGGTTAGTCTGGAGAGGCCGTGAGGAATACTCGGTTGGCCTGAAGAGGCTGTGAAGAATACTTGTATCTGTGGTTTCAGATAGTAAAAATCCAGTGGTGGTTTGCCACTGGGACTGGATGTAACTCACGGTGATGTGGGTGAACCAGGATAATTTTTGTGCCTAAGTTTCCTTTCCCTTAATCTCTTTTATTTCCAGTTCTGTGTTTACTTTGGGGATTGAAAAGTATTTTCATAATCACCATATCATAACAATTTCAATCAAACAAGTTTTCAAAGATAATTAAAACTCAAATCTCTCTCATATCGTTTGAGATATTACAGAGAATGTATCTTGAAGAAGTTCTGAAATAGGTGTCTGAAGTGTGTCTCTAAAGAACTCAGTTCAGAACCTGAATCAAACTTCAGACGATCTTCAGTCTGAAGAAGTATTTTAGAAACCATTCTAAAAGATACTCCTTGTAATAATCTTCAGAAGATACTTTGAGAAACTTTCATTTAAAACAATCTTAAGACTGTTTTGAAAGATTATCAATCTCATCATTCTTATTTTCCGCATGTTTCATTTAAACTCTGATCTTAAGATTGGTCTTTGAACGTTGTTCTTTTTAAATAATATATTAAATCAAAGATTTCCAAAATTATTCAATAAAGTTTTAAAACACTATTCAACCCCCCTTCTAGTGTTCCATGTGGTTCTAATAGAATAATGTTTTAAATATTCAAACATATTTTTCATAAACCTTTTCACAAGCAAAGAATTTCACAAGAAAGTTTTTGCAAACTTGCTGAAACTAGAGTTATGGTATGATGGGTTTCTGGCAAGCGAACCACAAATCCGGCAGTATAATAGTAAGAAGAGTATCGTATCCACAAGGAACGGTCAATTTACGTAGACTGTGATCTATTTATCAAGGGAAAATAATGGTTTAGAGAGTATTGTTGCGGAATTGTAAATAGCAAATTAAATATCAATGGAATTAGAAAGGAAGAGTTAGAGACACTTTACTTGGATTAGGATTGAACTTCATCTCATCGCACCCTTTGTGCATGTAAAAACTATCTATTATTTTAGGTTTACTCTATAATACTGTAGACAAACTCTATTGCTAAGACCCCGAGTTACCAACGGCCTCACACACTCAAAGATAATCCATGCGGGCTCTCCCAAGTGACAGACTTACACTCGACTTATTTTGTTCTCTTTTATTCAGTTTGTAAAGGACTAATTGAAATACGCGGCCTACCAAATGAAATATACCTTCGCTAGAGTACTGTCACTACCCATCGCTCATTAGATATACCCACCTCTCGCTTCTTGGATTCACAATACTACTCCTTTGCTATCGGTAATTCAAAAATCATGCCTAACCTTGGAACTCCCTTCATTAGAGTACTCACACTACCCATCAATCATAACCAATGCCCCCGTAAAGGAACCCTGGCTACCGAGTCCTCTTATTCACTCAGAGAGTGAGTTTCTTCAGAATCCTCTCCCCCACTCTCAATCCTAGTCAAAACTAACCTAGTTGAGACTAGCCTATAACTCCAGGCGCAAGCACGGGAATTAGGAATTAAGTACAGAATAAGATTACCAATATTATAGACAGAGAGCTCAGTAAATAATAATATAGAGTTTACATACACTTGGGGATAGAATCAATTACATCCAATCCTAATGGAGAGTTAACTACACAAGGTAGTCATACAAACCACCGAAGATGCTGTCACCATCTTCAATCCTTGTGAAGCGCTCCTCCTCTCCTACTCTAAACTTAGCTTTGGTGCATTATCACTGAAATAAGGCTGAATTACAATAATCGTGCACACTGGATCTGATACAAGAGGTTCCTATTTATAGATTAAGGAAAGACAAAGGAAATTGGGGAGAAATCTATCTAAAAACGGTAACATGGAGCAAATCAACGTGACCTGCGCTCAAGGTTGCGCTATAGCGCAGGATGGGGCGCAACTTCCAGAGAGTTTGCGCTTCACCCTGCGCTATAGCGTAAGTGAAGCGTAGGTAGCATCCTGCAGCTCCAACTTTCTCTATTTAATCTTGATCTCTCCCCGAGACTGGTTTTGGCAGATTTGTCTTTCCTTGTTTCCCTTTTCTTGATAAAATCCTTGCATTTATTGAGCAATCTTTGATTTATTTGGGAAGCTTGTCTGCAGAATCCTTGATTGATTGGCAGTGATCTCCTCATTAATGGCTTCAAATCTTCTTCCAATCTTTATTAAATGTCTTCAATCAATCTCAAATCATTCAGATATTTCCCTCATTTAATGTTATTTATCCTTCAAATCAAATCTTTGCAATATCCTGCAAAAATCAGCAATATTTCTATCAAAATAGCATCAAATTCAAATCTTAGATCAATAAATACAATTTATCTAATATTTAATAAAAAGGGATTAAATTGGGGCAAAATTACTATTTTATCCTTGATAAGTGAACTAAAAAGTGCTCTAAATTATCAACTAATTTTCGCTTATCAAAATCCCCCCAACTTAACTTCTTACTTGTCCTCAAGCAAGAGGCCTCCTTGCAATCAAAATTCAATTCTATTCCCAGTGTATTTTTAACAATTAAAAACAAATTCAAGGAACTATTCCTCAACTCTTTCCTAAGTAGCAGTCACTTTCCAAACATAAGAAAAACTCAGGATCAAGGGATGTTACCAATCACCAATCAGAATAGAAATACAAACATCAATTAAACTTTCTCAATAATAGCAATTAAAGCAGTAAGTGATAAACCAAGGAAATCTCTCATTCTCACAGGTAAGTGTTCCCCTCAACCTTTTTCACCACTGTTGAACAACTAGAATTGATAATCCTTTCCAAAATTTGAACCTGCAAGTAGTTAATATGGATCAAAAGGTCTTTCTTAGGTTGTAATGAGGCTGGGCTATCAAGAAATCATGGTTTTTCTGGATATTCAAGGAACACTTTGAATAGAGAGCATCTTCTGATTGTTCTTGGGACTTCTCTCAATTCACCTGGTCATTCTTGAATGGTCACCCTTTTTCAGTTTGGCCTTATTGTTTGAAGAAATTCTCCCCCCAACTTATTCAATTTCCACACTTTTGTGCAGAATTTTTTTTCAGGGGCAGAAAGAATAACATAGAAACTTTATTTGTGGGGGAGGATCCTTCTTTTGTGATTTCTTGTGCCTTATCTTGAATCTCTGTGACCAACCTCATGTCCCATGTTGTTGTGGTGCACCTTGCTCTCTATCCCAAGTGTTAAGGGACATGTGATGTTCAATGAATATGGCTAGGGTGCATCAAAGAAAATATTCAAGCTCAAATGGGCAATCAATAAATGGAAACATTTAATCAGGGTTGGCTATTTGGCACTGAGCACAATATTAGAATCACAAAATATGCCTTTGTCACTTCCATATCTTCTTCAAGCAAGAAAAAATTTAAAAACTCAAGCAATAACAGTTGACAAGCAGCGGTGAAAAGCTCTCAATATCAGTGTTAGGGCTCTCAGCTCACCGGTTATTGGCTAAAATTTCCTTGATAAAGCACTTAATGGTTTTAATTAACTATCCTGATAGGTTCTCTTGAGAAGTATCCTAATCCTAACTGATTATGGAATTAATCACAAGACCCTTTCATCTTTCCTAGAATGGTTAGTTAAACTACTTAATTACAGAGAATTTGAAAAAGTTACCTTGATTCCTAATTTTCTAAAGTCCTAAATTTTAAAAATTGTAAAATTTTTTAACAAAATATGAAATTCAAACAAAAAATCCTAATTAATAGAAAAATAGTAGAAAATAAAAGAAAAACTAAAAGAAAGAAAACACCAGTATCAATCTTCATCCTCTGTATCCTGTGAGTTATTGTCCTATTGCTGCTTCCATCCCCCTGGGAAAAATAGGCCTGTCCCCAGGCCACTGCAAGAATATCCGGAACTCTTCAAGCAACATGCTCGGGTATGGGTCTAGTACTCCTGATTGGTTTGAGGGCAATTGGTCTTTATACTTTGCAGCAGTCTGTGCAATTCATGAAGAACATGGAAGCCATCATTCACCAATTTACATGCATAATTCAAAGAATTAACATTTTCACAACAAAAGTTCAGTGTACTTGGTAATGACATCCTAAAAACAATCATACTCATTTATTTTGAAAGCATTCAATTAATCCATGGAAAGTGAAAGTTCTAAAATTTTTTGAAAGAAACAAAGCATAACACTTTCAAATTTAATAACTCACAAAACAAAGAGCATTTCAATCAAACAATTTTGTTCTTCATGTTCCACACAACCAAAATCACATTCAAGATAGCAATAATCAATAATATTCACAATCCTAATGTCGTTACCCTAAAGTGCAAATAGAGTAAATGAAGATTTCAATTGGTAACAATTAAAGAAAACATAACTTGAAAGTTTCAAAATTGATGGAAGTTTGTGAGTGGAAAGAGTGAGAAGAAGAGCTTAGGAAGTAGTGAAACAACACATGAGAAAATAGAAGATTTTTAAAATTTCGTATCATGCGCTTCACCTTGCGCTACAGCGCAAGTGAAGCGCAGAATACAGTGACTAAAATTGCATATCTGTGCTTTACTTGCCCTACAGCGCAGGTTGAAGCGCAGAAAACAGAATGCAATTTTGCAATTTTCAGTCACGTTTTCTGATACTTCCTATTTTTTTAAAAAATTTATTTTCCACAAACTTATTCCAATCAATTTTGAAAATTTCCTAAATCCTAAAAATTGAAAAATCCTAATTAACAGCAAGAAAATAAAACAAAACGAAAATTAATTAAAAACTTTAAAAATCTCTGGGTTGCCTCCCAAAAAGCGCTTGTTTAACGTCTGATAGCTCGACGCCTGTTCCCTCAAGGTGGCTGAAACTGAAATATTTTGATGAGCCTGTGAGCTGCACCCTTCCTTTTTCTAGCCTGTAAACCTCCCCATAATCTATCCTTGGAGCAATCTGTTTTTTTCTTTATTTTCTTGCTTTGATGTGCATGAGTCTTCTTCTTCTGAAGTTTGAATGATTCACAAATGATTGCGCTCAATTTCTTTGCTTCGGGGGGTACCTTGATATGCAACACACCTGACCACTTGATCTTCAGTCTGGCTCTAGGCTCTAAATTTAATTCTAGCTTGACTTTTCTTCTCTTTTCCTTGTCCTGGTTAGTGTGATTGCAGGCCTTTCTTTTGTGAGGTCTGGAAGGTTTATCACTTGTACCATGCCTTTCTTGATCTTCCATAAGAGGACTGGTTGGATAAGGCAAGGTCTCTGTTCTTGAAATCACTTCCCTTCCTTCCTCGGGCTTTGATTCACCATCTCCTTGTTCACTCCTTTTCTCTTTTTCTTGATCATGTACACCCTCATATGTGTTGTTCTCTTTCTCCCTTTCACAGTCAATCTCTTTTTCAAGCACCATCTTTTCTGTTTCCTCCTCTCCTTTTTCTTCTTCCTCTTCTGCTGCACTTTCTTCTTCTTTCTTTTCTTCTTCAGCTTCTCTTTCTTGTGTTTCTTCAGATTCATCTTCATCTTCTTCTTCTTCTTTTTCATCAGCCAGACTATCATTGATTTCCTCCCCTGTTAATTTAACAATTATGGTGGGACAAAATTCTACGGGGTTGGGTTGAGCGTTTCCTGAGCCCTGTTCTGACTGTTGTTTGACTCTTGTTTCTTTTAATTGCACCAACAAGGTGCCATTGTTTCTTCTTGCTTCTTCTCTTTCCTTCTGAAGTCTTGACTCCCTTTGTTCTGCTAGTTGTGCTATCAAAGCATCATTTTTTCTTCTTGCTTCTTCTCTCTCCTTCTGAAATTGTGTATTGCCTTGATGAATTACTTCGATACTCTTACAAAGTCTTGACTCCCTTTGTTCTGCCATCTGTTTTAACAAAGTGTCAGTGTTTCGTCTTCGCTCTTCGCTCTCTTTCTGGAATTGTATATTGCTTTGATTGAGATCTTCCAAAAACTCATAAAATTGTGAGTCTCTTTGTTGATAAGAAGAGTAACTTTGCTGGTGTTGAAAAGAAGGTTGCATACGGAGTGAAACATCATCTTGGTGCCTCCCAAAATTCTGGTTCTGGTAACTTCCCCAATCCTGTGAAAAATTGTTAGAATAATTGTTGTAATTAGAGAAGTTACCTTGAATCGGTGCATGAGAGGAGTAACTTGGTTCTTGCCACCTAACATAATCTCCAAGGGTCCTTGTTGGTTGATTTTGCCATTTATAAGCCATTTAACATTTACTTCACTTGGGGTGGTAGAACTGAGAGTGTTGAGATTGTCTAGTCACTACTACAAAAACAACATTCTACAACAGTCATTCCACGACGGTTGTCAAGCAACCGTCGTGGAAAGTGACGCGGTGGCATTTTTTAAATTATCTACGTAACTTACAACGACGGTTGTCTAGGAACCGTCGTAGAAAGTACTTACAACGACGGTTTCCTGATAACCGTCGTTGAACATTCCATGAAAATAAAAAAAAAAGAAAAAAAATAAACGTTTTAACGACGGTTGGCTTAAAACCGTCGTAGAAAGGTGAAAGGTTTCAAAAAAACATGTGGGTGTCAACAGCAAAATATGGGGGTGCTGGACTAAAAAGGAGTTTTCTACGACGGTCCTAAAACGACCGTAGTAGAAAAGGACCAGAAAAATTAAGGGGGTGCAGGAAGTTAAAAACGGGGTGCAGAGGCAATAGGATTTCAAAAAAAAGTAGGGGCCGTGAATAGCAAAAAGTAGGGTGCAGGAGTAAAATTCGTTTTCTACGACAGGTACTTTGATAACCGTCGTAGTAGAGCTAATATTTGAGAACCCTAGTTCTCCTTCCCCATTCAGCGCCGTTTACTCCTTCTCTCTACCCGAGCCCTTGTCTCTCTCACTATCCCCCTCTCTCTCACCCACTACTAGAATTTTAAAAATTTACTACCAAATTTAACTACACATATTTTTCATAGCTAATTGATAGTTAATTTCATACAGATTACCTACTGAAAGTATTTTCTCAGCTAATTTTCGAAAGATACGTTTATATTTCCCTTTCATTTGGTTTTTTCATTTTCAGTTTTTCACTATCTCCTATCAGTATGCTCTCCGTTACTCCATTCGCTTTGTTAGGGTTCAAGACTTCAAGCAGGTTCTCCCTTTCGAGCTTCCCCTCGCCGTCGGTGCCTCCGCTGCGAGCCCCAAACGACCTCAAAGCAATTGAGCTCCTCCGTCATCATCGTTTCGGTGCAGTGGCTGCAGGGTACAGGTTGAGCTCTCGCCTCGGAGGCAGCCGAAACGCCGCGCTAGGAGGCGGCTTCGCTCTCGAAGGCACTAACAGCGTTGCCGCTTACGCTCTAATTGCCTATACTCTACAAGAATGCTTGAGATTCAGTAACTCACTGTCTCTAATCTCCTTATTTTGTTTATTTGATTCCATTTGCTAATTCAATAACTTCTGGATCTTCTCTTATTCATCATACAGAAATGGCAATGGTTGGGATTGATTGGAATGCATTTCTTAATTTTTCTTTGATTTTTCCTTCTCTGCTCGTTTTGCATTCCTTGTTTTTCTTAATTTTGTGTTTTGATTTTGCCTTTTTAGACGTAGTCGCCATGAAGGTGTTTAATAATAAGCAGACAATGGTTTTATTTACTGTGCAACTTCAATTTTCCATTGAATATCTGGAGATTGATTGGTGCGCATTTCTTCATTTTTCTCTGATTTTGCCTTTTCTGTTGTGCATTCCTTGTTTTTCTTAATTTTGTGTTTCGATTTTCCCTTTTTAGACCTCTTGAGTCTGTAGCATAATTTTCCTCTGGTATTGCAGATTTTGGAATGAAGATAAGGGGTTTAGGTTTTTGTTTATTTATTAATTTGAGATTGTATGCGGTCTCTATTCTAATGGCTTTTACTTCGTTTGCATCTGGATGCATATTTGCATTTTTTGAGTTTAGAAGCCTTGTTATTGGATGCATATTTCCCTCTCACCAATTATGTATTCTTGCAGTCAGATTTATACACTTGTAGAGAAGGTGTTTTAACTCGCAATCCAGCTAGAAGTAACCCTTTAGATCCTGTGATAGACTTGGGACCTGAATTTGAAAAGGTTATAATTTACTGAATTCTTGACTTACTCTTGCCTTGTTATTCCCTTGCTTATAAATTGTATATATGTTTCATTCTCAGATAAGTGACTTCCAAAGTCGGTTCAGATCCATTCCAAGTATCATTGGGTTGGATAGTTTGATGGTGAGAGGCGATGTGTGGTTTGGAACTAATATTACTTTAAAGGTATAATAGATGTTCCTTTTCCTGTTAGTCACGCAGCATGTTGAACAGTTTCTATGTATTCCCTTTAATTCCTAGAGAGTTCAGACTATTTGTATTTGAAATTTCTGAAAACTGCATACAGTATTCTGTGTTTGTCCTTTTCTGAATATTAGGGAAAGTTTTCCTTCCCAGTTTTATTTTTTTTGTTATTTTTACTTTATTACTTTTGAAAAGAAAAGATATGGTGGTAACATATTAGGATGTTGCATCTCTCTCCCTCTTTCTCTACTCTTTTTTCACCTATGAGTGAGATGTATGCTGCGTTGGAGGAACTTGTCATAAATATGCATCATTATGTTATGATTTTCTTGCATTTACCTGATCTTTTTACACTCTATCGGGGGCAAGTGACTATTGCTGCAAAACCTGGCTTGAAATTGGAAATTCCAGATGGGGTGGTAATTGAGAATAAGGTACAATACTAAGTTCAGTGCAATCTTTTGATTTTCTTTGTTATGAGACTTCAGGTTATCATGGTCCCCCCCACCCCTCCACTGTTCTATTCAGTTCAGTCCGAGGGGCGGTGCTTCCTAGGTGGGGTGTGTTGGAAATGTTTGTTCTGTTTGAACTGGTATGGCACTGGCAGGTACCCTTGGTTTCATGTTTGTTGGACAAAACATGGGTATTCATGTAGTTGGTGTCATAGGGTGGAACCCCTTCTAGTTATATAACCAGACTGCAAGTTTAAGATCAGGATGTTTGGGGGGGAGGGGGATGCTTAGCTTACCATTTCCGTCTAATGTATGTGGACCTTTGTGGCAACTTAAAGAATCATAACAAGCTGAAGATTGAGTAGCATACACTTTCGTTGTGTGATATTTCATGTAGAATTCAAATGATCCTCCAATCAGTAATCAAAATCTTCATATTTCTGCCTCAGATAACTCTTGCCTTTTTCTCTACCCTTCCTCAGTAATCAAAATCTTTTATTCAGATAACTCTCCAATTTTGAATTCAAGGTGTCACCTAAGTGGTTTATGCTAAAAATTAGTTGAAAACATTAAAAAAGCTGCAAAGAATTGCGAACAATGGTGTTACACGTTTTCTTTATTTTTTGGTAGCTAGCAAAAAAAATGTGTTGCTAGTTTTATCCAAATTGAATGATAAAAAAAGATTCAGTTTAAGTTTTGTGCTATAATGGTTGGTAGTGTTTCACACCTTAGCCTTCATAATTTTGGTTGGTAGGATGGGGTATGATATATCTGCACCAAAGATATTAGTATATTAAATTGATACCTAATGAAACAGGCTTGTAGAAACTAATTTTTAAAACTAGTCGCAATGTACATGCAATTTAATCGCATATTGGTGTTAATTAAAGGTGATGGCAGAGTAGCTTGTGGTTGCTTGAATTAGGTGTCTGTAATAAATGCATGGTGATTTCTATTGTATATGCCTTAAGTGGACAACATCTCTCTTTCACAGTTACTGGTTTAAGCCTCATGCCCTGACCTTACTAGTATAGTATTATTTTTTTAAAAAAAGTACATATTATATCATTTTTATTTTGACTATAATATCAGAGTGCATAGGGTATGCCGATTGATCAAGAATAGTGTTAGCGCAAAATGGTTTTTCTGACCATAATTTAGCATTAGTCATTATTTTTTTAATATTATTTATCTATTTCCCTGTTCAATGTATTCTGTCAAATAGCAATAAGATATACGTCTCATGCACTGCTTCGCCCTTTTCGAAGAGATGGTTAAATTAGACCTTTTCCATGGGATCAACTAGAGTAATCTTGCCATACATGCCATGGTTCAAGGAATCAAACTGTTTGCTTTATTTGCAGAATGTGTCTATCTCAGTATTCTAATTTATTTAATCTAATTCACAAATTACTTGTTCTTTTAATTTCAGAAGTATAGAACTTCCAGATACAAACCTGAGTCATCAGAAGGTATGCAAAAGTGTACTTAATAGTTTTATATTCATGTAACTAACTTTCATTACTCTTTTCATTTCAATGTTCAAAATTTTCTGCTGGCATCCAAAGAAGGGGGTAGTGTTGAATGCTTTTTCCCCTATGTTGAATAATACCATTTCTTTAGGTTTCCCCTTTGTGTAGGAAGACTTGTGGAGGGAAACATTCCCTGTTGGAACTGAGGTTTGTTAAATTTTATTTGTATATTTTTGTTCTGATATTGCAGGAAGTGTCCTGGTTGGGGCATCAAATGTTTTTGGTCAGTATTTTTCATTCTGAAAAATAGTTATTATGCAATTTGAACAAAAATTATATTGTTTCTGACTAATGTTTGATTTTGTTGCAGGCACTGTTGTTGCTTCCTCCTTGATGGACAAACAAGGAAGGAAAAATCTCCTTATCACAAGCTTTAGTGCGATGGTAATAATTATTTTCAACTCACATTTGTCTAAGGCCTAAGCAGTGTTTGAGCCTGTTGATTGGGATTCATTAGTCTCAAATGCCTGCTTTTCCCCTATCCCTAGACTTCATGCTCTAGTTAATGATAAGCCAAATTACTTTTGTTATTGTAATCTTTGAGATGTTGTGTTTTTAAGTTAATTGATGTAAATTGGATTATATTGTTGCTGATATGAGGTTCTGTACTATTTCTGGCTGTTTGCAGGTTTGGGAAAAGCTAAAAAAACAAAATGAACCTAAAAAAAAAATCCAACTTTCCACGACGGTTGTGACTATAACCTTCGTAAAAGGTCTAGTTTCTACGACGGTTATAGTCACAACCGTCGTTGAAAGTGGGATTTAATACACTATCGAAGGAGTTTTTAACGACGGTTCAAATAGGAACCGTCGTAGAAACTAGACTTTTTACGACGGTTGCTATATGAACCGTCGTAAAAAGTCTAGTTTCTACGACGGTTTCTATTTCAACCGTCGTTAAAAACTGCTTCAATAGTGTATGATATTCCACTTTCCACTACGGTTTAAATTATAACCGTCGTAAAAAGAATTTATAACGACAGTTGTATAACCGTCGTAAAAAGTCTTCTTTTTTACGACGGCTGGATCAACGACGGTTGTGCAACCGTCGTAAAAGGTCATTTTTAACCGTCGTAAAAAGCCCTTTTTCCACTAGTGACTTGAGCTTGTCCCTTCTTCTTCTTGGGTGATCAGAGTGTTGAAATTGTCTCCTTGAGCTCTGCCCCTTTTTCTGTTACCTGTTTTCTCAAGAGGAATAATTAAGATGCTCAAACAAAGAGAAAAACAAAATAACAAAAAATAATTTTTTTAAATATTTATTAAAAATATTTATTTATTTATTTATTTTAAAATAATAATAATAAATAATAATAATAATATTCTTTTTAGAAAATAATTAAAAAAATAATTAAAAATAAAATATTTTTGTTTTCTTCTCGACTTCTCCCTTGTCTTCTTTCCTTGTTTCTACTGTTGTTCTTCCTTGATGTCCTTCCTATTTCTGCTTCAAGTTGTAATTGATTGGGGGACATCTGACCTCTCAAAAACATAAACAAGAAACCTTAAAAAAGGTAAGTGTGGTAGAAAAATAAAAAAATAGAAAAACTATAAATTTCCTAAAAGTTTCCTAAAATAATAAGAATAATAAATAAAAGAAATCCTAAGATAGATATCCTTGATAATTAGACCTCCAAGTTCTACACGAATTGGAAACCGTTTCCCGGCAACGACGCCAAAAATACTTGATGGGTTTCTGGCAAGCGAACCACAAATCCAGCAGTATAATAGTAAGAAGAGTATCGTATCCACAGGGAACGATCAATTTACGTAGACTGTGATCTATTTATCAAGGGAAAATAATGGTTTAGAGAGTATTGTTGCGGAATTGTAAATAGCAAATTAGATATCAATAGAATTAGAAAGGAAGAGTTAGAGACACTTTACTTGGATTAGGATTGAACTTCATCTCATCGCACCCTTTGTGCATATAAAAATTATCTATTATTTTAGGTTTACTCTATAATACTGTAGACAAACTCTATTGCTAAGACCCCGAGTTACCAGCGGCCTCACACGCTCAAAGATAATCCATGCGGGCTCTCCCAAGCGACAAACTTACCCTCGGCTTATTTTGTTCTCTTTTATTCAGTTTGTAAAGGACTAATTGAAATACGCGGCCTACCAAATGAAATATACCTTCACTAGAGTACTGTCACTACCCATCGCTCATTAGATATACCCACCTCTCGCTTCCTAGATTCACAATCAACTACTCCTTTGCTATTGGTAATTCAAAAACCATGCCTAACCTTGGAACGCCCTTCATTAGAGTACTCACACTACCCATCAATCATAAGCAACGCCCCCGTAAAGGAACCCTGGCTACCGAGTCCTCTTATTCACTCAGAGAGTGAGTTTCTTCAGAATCCGCTCCCCCACTCTCAATCCAAGTCAAAACTAACATAGTTGAGACTAGCCTATAACTCCAGGCGCAAGCGCGGGAATTAGGAATTAAGTACATAATAAGATTACCAATATTATAGACATAGAGCTCAGTAAATAATAATATAGAGTTTACATACACTTGGGGATGGAATCAATTACATCCAAATCCTAATGGAGAGTTAACTACACAAGGTAGCCATATAAACCATCGAAGATGCTATCATCATCTTCAATCCTTGTGAAGCGCTCCTCCTCTCCTACTCTAAACTTAGCTTTGGTGTATTATCACTGAAATAAGACTGAATTACAATAATCGTGCACACTGGATCTGATACAAGAGGTTCCTATTTATAGACTAAGGAAAGACAAAGGAAATTGGGGAGAAATCTATCTAAAAACGGCAACAGGGAGCAAATCAGCGTGACCTGCGCTCCAGGATGCGCTATAGCACAGGATGGGGCACAACTTCCAGAGAGTCTGCGCTTCACCCTGCACTATAGCGCAGGTGAAGCGCAGGTAGCGTCCTGCAGCTCCAACTTTCTCTTTTTAATCTTGATCTCTTCCCGAGACTGGTTTTGGCAGATTTGTCTTTCCTTGTTTCCCTTTTCTTGATAAAATCCTTGCATTTATTGAGCAATCTTTGATTTATTTGGGAAGCTTGTCTGCAGAATCCTTGATTGATTGGCAGTGATCTCCTCATTAATGGCTTCAAATCTTCTTCCAATCTTTATTAAATGTCTTCAATCAATCTCAAATCTTGCAGATATCTCCCTCATTTAATGCTATTTATCCTTCAAATCAAATCTTTGCAATATCCTGCAAAAATCAGCAATATTTCTATCAAAATAGCATCAAATTCAAATCTTAGATCAATAAATACAATTTATCTAATATTTAATAAAAAGGGATTAAATTGGAGTAAAATTACTATTTTATCCTTGATAAGTGAACTAAAAGTGCTCTAATTTATCAACTAATTTTTACTTATCATGGTACTTGCTGAAATTATTTCAGCAGGTTCAACAAAATTGTTTAAATAGTTTCTTAAAAGCGTATTTTGTTAAAATAATGTTTCAACAGCATAAATCACTATAGTTCGAACCCTTCTTGTTAGATAAATAATAAATATAAAGAGAAGGATATAGAAGACTTAGCCAAGAGATTTATCCCAGTTCACTCACATCCACCCTGAGCTACGTCCAGTCCCAATGCTATCTTGCAATGGATTTTCCACTAACTGATCAGAGTTACAAGTATTCTTTTTTAGTCAAGCCTCTCCAGGCTCTTTACACCAAGTATTCTTTTTCAGACAAGCCTCTCTAGGCTCAAACCAAGTATTCTTTCTTCCACCAAGCCTCTCCAGGTTCTCAGACACTTGAAAGTGTTTGCAAATGAATTTTGTTTAAGTTGCTGAACTTAGACAAGTTCCAGACTTAAACAGATACAAGATTGTACAAAACAACTGAGTAAGACTCAGGATATATGAAATTTGAGTACAATAATCAGAGAGTAAGCAACACGAAATTTGGCTGCGATTTGGCTTGATAATGATTTTTCTCTCACTGTAAAGAAGTTCTTCACAAAGCTTTATATAGAGCCAGGATAGAGACCGTTGAAGATAGCTTGATATCACCATTGTGAAATAGCATTAAATGCTGTTAAGACCGTTGTCAGACAATCTTCTGAAAGCTTCTGACTTTGTGCAATGCAGGTGTGTAGACTTTGACACAGTTCTGACACGTTGCAGGTACTATGTTACAACAATTTCCCTTTCTGGTAAGTTGATTGAGAAAGCTCAAAAGGGTCTCTGTAATCTTTCCTTAAATGAAACAAACTTGCAGAAGACGTTTGAGGATGCATTAAAGTCTTGAGCAGAAAGCCTTATGACTTTAGACAAATGCTACGTGGAAAGTCTTCAGCAGGTCTTCTTGATTCAGACAGTGCTTCTCTTTTAGAGGGTTGAATACTTTCAGTAGATTCTCATCCTTCAACAGGTTGCACCACTTCAGAGGGTTGCTCCTTCAGAGAGTTGCTGAAACACATGAAATACTCTTAAGAGAATTTGTACTTTTTATCAGCATACTTTAACCAAATTTGTTACTCATTAAAACTTAGGATTGTGAGACTTAAACATTATTAATCCCTTAATAATATTTTGATACTCAAATTCTCCCCATTTTTAATGATGATAAATTTGCTTAAACTATTTAAATATCTGAAGGGAAATAAAAAGTATTGAGTTAAGAAATTTCTCTCCCTTTTTCAGATACTTAGGTTGAATGCCTTGCTCCCCCTGAATCAGTGAATTCTTCTCTGAAAAACACTTAAACTCCAGATACTTTGTTAGTTTATATCTCCCCCTTTTGTCATCAGTCAAAAGGGTTGTTAAAAGATGCTGAAGTATTAAATGCATAGCAGAGTAATAAATACAGGGTAGGAAATAATTAAATCAGTAACTCAGTTGCGTCAGCTATAGCAATTAATTCCAATCATTACGCAACATAGTAAATGTGAAGATGAGTAAAAACACTACGAAGTTAAATCAGAGAAAACAATCATTCAATTCAAATTGAAGTTTTAGCGAGTTTAACATGTAGAGTTCAACATAAACAAAAAAAAACTTTGATGAACACATAGACTTTCTGATAAAGTGGCAAGCTAAAAACTGTTATTCCTCTTGTGCTTGGGCTTGGATTCTTGAGTATGAGAACGAGCAGGAGCAGCACAGAATTGCCTCATTAAACTCTGAAGTCTAAGGTTCCTGTTTCTCAACCTTCTGATTTCTCTTTCTCTAACCTTAAGTGCCTTAGTAAGGTCAGCTTCCCTGAAGATGATGGATACATGCCTATTGGTAAACACAATCTCCCCAAAGCCATTGGGTAAGCCATAGTCAGCAGGCTTAACCACAAGGTAAGTGTAGATGGCTGGAGTCCATTTTTGCATAGTCTAATCTTCATTCAGATCATGCTTAGAACCAAGGAATGTTCCAGGAAACCAAGTATGAAACTCATGAACTGAAAGGGTGCTCTTGGTCATTGAATCTGCAAAGTCATACCTCGTTCCAGAGTAGGACCCTTCTTTTCCATCTCATGCCAATATGAATCCCATAACCTATCTCTGTAGGTGTGGTCAAAACCCCCATAAGCTTCTAAGACTTCAGGGAGTCTTTCCCATTCTTCTTTGGTCAAAGGCTCGGGTTCAGCCATGTAGGCAAAGTATAACTTAGGTTCTTTCTTCTTGTCTTCAGAACCTTTAGCAAATGGTAATCTTGGCACTATTCTGTCAGGTTGCCATTAGATCTTGGTTGAGGGCTTCATGGTAAGGGGTTTCGGAGGCTTGAAGTTTCTATACCCAGCAGAAGCATCTAAATACTTTGAGTATAACTCAGCTTCCAGGTTCAGATGCCTGATGAGAATCCAATCTTCAGCAGGTATCCTTACTTGGTCAGGAGAGCATCAATTCTTTTCCAAAAGTGCTTGGGTGGTTGCACTCCTTGTCTGATCTTCTCCAGTTGATCAGATCTAGATACTCCCCCTGAAGCCTTGGCCAATCTCTTCTGTCTACCATCTTCCAGAGATTCCAAGTGAGAACCAACATGCTTGTGCAGAGGCAAGTGATCTTTGAAGCACAACAACTCTTCATAAATGTTTGGGCACAGTGGCAATCTTCTTTGTTGGTCAAAGGGAGAGACATAAAACTTGTGTGGGAATTTAGCAGCTTTCAACAAGTCATCAAAGCTGATGATAGGTACCATCTTGTCAAAGGATGGCTTTCTTGAAATATCACTTGACTTTGGCTTCCACATCCTCTCCCTTGGAGTTAACACACCTTCCCAAAAAAAATTCCTAGCTCCTATGCTTACATAACTTCCCTTAGTTCCCCAGTCAATAGTACTAGATAAAGCGGGAACAAGAGCAAGTTGAGTAGACATCCTCTCATCATTAAGATCTATTTCAAATGGTGATGGTGGTGGAGAAGTGGGTGAAGATGGATCAGCAACCCTAGCAGGTTCAGATCTAATTGGAAAATCAGAAATAGGTTCCACAACACCAACAACTAATTTTTCAATCATAAGAACACAACAAGAGGTTCTGCAACCTTCTCAATATAACCAAATGCAGGAACCTTATCAGCAGGTGGATTTTCAACAGGTTCACACTCAGTTTTTTCAGTATCAGCAACCTTTTCAACAGTAGCAGGTTGACTGAGTTCTTCAAAAATGTGTTGTTCTGAGGACTTATCAGCAAGAACAGGTGCCTCAAGAACCTTGATTGGAACCTTGGAAGGACTCACATCATCCTCCAAGTCAACAGGATCAAGGTTACCAAAATTTACCTTGATCTTCTTGTATGATTCAGCCTCAGGAATAGGTTGTTTGCTGATGTCTTGCATCTTGCTCTTGTATAATTTGGTTTCAGTAAGATCATAGAGAATAAAAGGAACAACAGGCTTGACACGCCTTTTTACAATCCTCTCCTTCTTCAAATCCAACACCTTCTGAGACTTAACTTGTTTCAGAGCCTCCTGAACGATACCAGCATCATCTTTAGGAATTGATTTGCTCCTTGTGACCATTTGAGATGGAGCTTCTTCCCTCACAGGAGATAGCAGTTTCTTGTTCTTTGAGCTTGCAGCCTTTGAAGGCCTCTTCCTCTTTGGTGCAGTTGATCTTTCAAGCTTCTCATCTTCAATTATAGCCTTCTGAGCAGCTTCAGCCAAAGCTCTGTCATTTTCTTCTTGCTCCTTGACTTTTCTCAACTCCTCCTCTTCAAGAGCATTTGCCAAAGCAGCAATCTCTTGTAACTCAGGGTCTGGATGGCTAGTAGCAAGGGGTATCACTCTCAGTGGCTTCTCAGATGAACTACCACCGGGGGCATCAATCATCACCGCCTGTCCCTTAGGAGTTAAGGTAGGCTTAGTGACATTAGTAACAGGCACATCAGCAGCCTGACCCACAATTTTAGCAGGTTCATCGTGAACCTTCAGAAGGAGTAAACTAACAAATCAGTCCCTGACTCTGTGGGGACCATGCAATTTCGTCCCTGACTTTTCTAAAATAACACTTTAGTCCATACTTTATTAAAAACCATACACTTTAGTCCTTATTTTATTAAAATGCATGCACTTTAGTCCTTTGCTTTATTGAAAAACATGCACTTTATGCATGTTTTAACAAAGTTAGGGACTAAAGTTCTATTTTAGAAAAGTCAGGGACGAAACTGCATGATCCCCACAGAGTCATGGACTGATTTGTTAGTTTACTCGGTTCAGAAGCTTTCTGTGAAGTCACTTCAGCCACCTTTTCAGATGATGTTGCCTTATCAAATGATGGTTCCACTTCCCTTACTCTTTCCAGATCAGCAGGTGCAAGGGTTACCTGAGCAGAATTTGTTCTCTTTTTCTTCACAATCTTCTTCTCAAGGGTTTCAGCAGAAGGTTGGAATTCCTCCTTCCTGGCATCCCCTTGAAGTTCCTCCTCCAGAATCTCCAGCATAGATTTCTGGAATTCAGCAACATGAGCTTCCTTAGATGTACCGGCAGTAGCAGTAGGTTTCTTAATCTCCATCTCCATTTTCTTATTAGTGGTAGAAGTGAAAAAGCTTGGGGGCTTGTGAGCATACATCCTATCTACAGGAAGCTTGTGGTGAAGCAAGATCTTCATTATCAGTGTGTTATGAGGAAGATTGGCGGCTGAGCCTCTTGCCCTCTTGATCATGCTGTGGAGGATGATCCAAGGCAAGTTGATCTTCTTCTTCTGCAGCAGATGGATGAGGCAGAATCTCTCCAGCTCAGAGATGTGGTCTTTGCCTCCACCCTTAGGAATCACACAGCAGCCAAGGATAGCAAATAATAACCTGGGAATTTGCAGCAACCCAATTCCTTTCATGTTTGAGGGAGTCTCTGAACCAAATAGCATTTGGTTATACATCCTTGTACCTCCATGACGCACCTCCCACTCAGGGGAAAACATAGCACCTTCAGCCTTCACATTTGTAACTCCTTCCAAGACAAGAGACTTGATGGTAAAGTTTTTACCCATCACTGTTGCCCCAAGGTAGACTCTTCTTTCATGTTCTACCAAATGTTTATCCAGAACTCATAGACACTTTCCTTGTGCTAACCACAATTGATGACTTCGAAGAAGGGAAGCCATCCAGCCGCTCTTAAGTACTCAGAGAGGTCGAGGCCGTGCTCAGCAAGGTTTGTAAGTTCACACACCTGGTTAGGACAATTTTTCCACCAGCCTTAAAGGAAACAACATCATTTTTCTTGGGTGCTGATAAGTGAAAATTAGTTAATAAATTAGAGCACTTTTTATTTCACTTATCAAGGATAAAATGATAATTTTGCCCCAATTTAATCCCTTTTGATTAAATATTAGATAAATTGTATTTTTAATCCTAGATTTGAATTTGATGCTATTTTGATGGAAATATTGCTGATTTTTTGCAGGATATTGCAAAGCTTTAATTTGAAGGATACATAGCATCAAATGAGGAAGATATCTGCAAGATTTGAGATTGATTGAAGATATTTAATGAAGATTTAAAGAAGATTTGAAGCCATTAATGAGGAGATTATTGCCAATCAATCAAGGATTCTGCAGACAAGCTTCCCAAATAAATCAAGGATTGCTCAATAAATGCAAGGATATCATCAAATAAAGGGAAAGAATGGAAGACAAATATGCGAAAACCAGTCTCGGGGAGAGATCAAGATTTAAAAGAGAAAGTTGGAGTAGCAGGACGCTAGCTGCGCTTCACCTGCGCTATAGCGCAGGGTGAAGCGCAGACTCCCTGGAAGTTGTGTTCACTCCTGCGCTATAGCGCAGCCTGGAGCGCAGGTTACGCTGATTTTGTCCTTGTTGCCGTTTTTAGATGGATCTCTTCCCAATTTGCGTTATTTTTCCTTAGTCTATAAATAGGAACCTCTTGCACCAATTTCAAGGGTAGTCAGTCATTTTAATCTAGTCTATAGTTCGGTGAATATGTACCAAAGCTAAGTTTAGAGTAGGAGAGGAGGAGCGCTTCACAAGGATTGAAGATGGTGACAGCATCTTCGGTGGTTTGTATGGCTATCTCGCGTAGTTAACTCTCCATTAGGATTGAATGTAATCGATTCCATTCCCAAGTGTATGTTGAACTCTATCTTTTTTACTTATGCAGTTCCCTCCTTATAGTGCTGGTAATCTCGTTCTATGCTTATTCCTAACTTCCGCGCTTGCGCCGGAGTTATAGGCTAGTTTGTAATTAACGTTACGACTAGGGTTGAGTTTGGGGGAGCCTAGACATAGGAAACTCAACCTCTGAGTGAATGAGAGGACTCGGTAGCCAGAGTTCCTTTACGGGGGCGTTGCTTGTGATTGATGGGTAGTGTGAGTACTCTAATGAAGGGCATTCCAATATGTTAGGCATGGTTTTTGAATTACCGATAGCAAAGAATTAGTTGATTGTGAATCCCGGAAGCGAGAGATGGGTATATCTAATGAGCGATGGGTAGTGACAGTACTTTAGCGAAGGTATACATTCATTTGGTAGGCCCCGTATTTCAATTAATCATTTACAAACTGAACAAAAGAGAGCAAAATAAGCCGAGGGTAACTCTGTCGCCTGGGAGAGCCCGCATGGATTACCTTTGAGTGTGAGGGGCGCCTGGTAACTCGGGGTCATTAGCAATATAGTTTGTCTACAACATTGTGATTCAAAGCCTATAAGTAGTAGGTAGTCTCGACATACATAAGGGGTGCGATGATATGAAGTTCAATCCTAATCCAAGTAAAGTGTCTCTAACTCTACCTTTCTAATTCCAATTGATTATTTACTCTCTCTTTACAATTCCGCAATTATACTCTCTAAACAGTGCTTTCCCTTGATAAGTAGATCATAATCTACATAAATTAACTGTTCCCTGTGGATACGATACTCTTTCTTACTATTATACTTCTGGATTTGTGGTTCGCTTGCCAGAAACCCATCAGGTGCCATTGCAGTTGCAAAGAAAACTTTGGAGAAGGTAGGGTTTGAGAGAAGTTGGAGAGCTTGAGTGTACACAGAGTTTCTGGAAGATGAGAGAGTCTAAGCAATGAAAGTGTAACCTTGAGTGACAATCCACGCGCTCTATAAATAGGAATAGACATAGCATTGGTGATGGAAGTTACAGGCTGCGCAGACATAGGGAGTCGTGTGACGCGCAGACTTCAGAGGATAGGTGAAAGACCAACCGTTTCAGAGAGCCACATCATCAAGTGACTTTTTCAGAAAGTATATGTGTTCAGGAAGTTCAGTTATTTTAGCAAGTATATCTATTTTAGCATACACACATATTTCAGAAAGTTCATGAATTTCAGGAAGTCATTCACACAACATTTTTCACAGATTTTTCAACCAATTCATACAATCTCAGATATTTTAAGTGCAGTAATAAACAATGTTACCAGCATGAACACTTAAGAGTTTGAATAGATGATATGTATTTTCTAAGACTCAACATTGCTTTCTAAGATGAGTTGTAAGTGAATGTTTTCAGCAGCTTATGTTGAAAGCTCTTGGTACATAGACCTTCCTTTCATCCATTCCTTATAAGTAATTCTAGGAGTTTTCTTTGATTTGTTCAGAACATCTGCAAGAGAAACAATTGAGGTTTTTGGTACCCATATTTTCTTGGGTCGACCACGGTCTGTTTCTGGTAAGGGTTTCTCTTTCTGTTTACAATCAGACTTAAAGAGTCTATGTTTATCACAGTGAGGACACCCATCATCCTTTTTCTTAGACTTTTTAGGAAACTTAGAATCTGATGATTTAGATTATGGTTTTCCAGAGAAACCTAAGTCTTTTTTATCTTTTAACTTTTTCTGAGTTTCCAATAATCTGTTAAGATTATTAGTTCCTTCAGCAAAGTTGGCTAGGTCATTAGTAAGTTCCTTAATCTGACCTTGAAGTTTTTGTTTTTCTTCAAGTAGACTTTTGGAATCACTATTCTCTTTCTCCTGAAACTCTTCTTTAAGTATAAAATTCTCTTTTTCAAGATACTTGTTTTTGTTGCATATAGCAGTATATGCATTTGAGAGTTTCTTATACTTTCTGAAAAGTTCCTTGGAACTATCTACCAAATCATCATATTCATCTTGAAGGGTTAGAGATATTACCTTAGAATCTGTACCTTCAGAGATGAACTGATTTGCCACCAAGCATAAGTTTGTCTCTTCAGATGAGTCCTCTTCTTCTTCTGAAGTGAAATCTTCTACAGATCTGTTATATTCAGCATCTTCATGAGCATATGAAGCAAGCCAGTCCTATATTTCCTTAGCAGAGTTGCATCCTTGAACCTTCTCATACTCAGTTTTGTTCAGAGAACAAATCAAGTAGAGTTTGGCTTGAGCATTAAGTTGAGCCTTAATCATTTGCTAACAGGACCACTCAGCTTTAGAAATAGGTACTCCATTTCTCTTGGGAACATAATCACCATCAGCAATTATATCCCAGAGATCTAGATTGTGACTTTCCATGAACAGCTTCATGTGTTCTCTCCAGTAAAGATAATCTTTTCTGTTGAAAACTGGAGGCCTGGTTATAGATGATCCTTCAGAGGTGTAGAGATCATAGCTGTTGAGGTTTCCATCTTGGATCTTCTTTCCTCAGCACTGTTAGATGCTCAACTCGAGGTTGAGCTCTGATACCAACTGTAGAAACCACAGGAAACACTATAAGAGGGGTTCAATAGTTTTTTAAATGTTCAAACAGATTTTTCAGAAACCTTTTTCACAAGCAAAGAATTTAACAAGAATATTTTTGCAAACTTTCTAAAACTGGAGTTATGGTACTTGCTGAAATTATTTCAGCAGGTTCAACAAAATTGTTTAAACTATTTCTTAAAAGCGTATTTTGTTAAAATAATGTTTCAACAACATAAATCACTATAGTCTAAACCCTTCTTGTTAGATAAATAACAGATATAGAGAGATAAGGATAGAGAAGACTTAGCCAAGAGATTTATCCTGGTTCACTCACATCCACTGTGAGCTACATCCAGTCCCAATGCCAACTAGCAATGGTTTTCCACTAATTGATTAGAGTTACAAGTATTCCTTTTCAGTCAAGCCTCTTCAGGCTCTTTACACCAAGTGTTCTTTTTCAGACAAGCCTCTCCAGGCTCAAACCAAGTATTGTTTTACACACAAGCCTCTCCAGGCTCAAACCAAGTACTCTTTCTTCCACCAAGCCTCTCCAGGCTCTCAGACACTTGAAAGTGTTTACAAATGAAGATTGTACAAAACAACTGAGGAAGACTCAGGATATATGAAATTTGAGTACAATAATCAGAGAGTAAGCAGCACGAAATTTGGCAGCGATTTGGCTTGATAATGACTTTTCTCTCACTGTAAAGAAGTTCTTCACGAAGCTTTGAATAGAGTCAGGATAGAGTCCGTTGAAGATAGCTTGATATCACTGTAGTGAAATAGCATTAAATGTTGTTAAGACCGTTGTGAGACAATCTTCTGAAAGCTTCTGACTTTGTGCAATGCAGGTGTGTAGACTTTGACACAGTTCTGACACGTTGCAGGTACTATGTTACAACAGCTTCTCTTTCTGGTATGTTAATTGAGAAAGCTCAAAATGATCTCTATAATGTTTCCTTAAATGCAACAAACTTGCAGAAGACGTTTGAGGATGCATTAAAGTCTTGAGCAGAAAGCCTTCTAACTTTAGTCAAATGCTACGTGGAAAGTCTTCAGCAGGTCTTCTTGATTCAGACAGTACTTCTCTTTCAAAGGGTTGAATACTTTCAGTAGGTTCTCATCCTTCAGAAGGTTGCACCACTTCAGAGGGTTGCTCCTTCATAGAGTTGTTGAAACACATGAAATACCCTTAAGAGAATTTGTATTTTTTATCAGCATACTTTAACCAAATTTGTTACTTATTAAAACTTAGGATTGTGAGACATAAACATTATTAATCCCTTAATAATATTTTGAGACTCAACATGAAGGAGTTCAGTAAGGACCCACGAAAGAAAATTAATTGTCCTTAATCGAATAAGGAATTAATACCCGAGACTTCCATATAGCCAGTTCTCTTCTTAATTTTCTGGTTCTGGAACATAGCTTATGTTGTCTCGAGGAATTCAATCCCCTTTCTCCATTGCCAATGGAATGGATCCAACTTTAAAAAGCTATTAATGGAGTTTTTTAAAAGCTTGAAAAATAATTTCAGAGCGTGAAGTGGTTTAATCAATGCAAAGTATGTTGATAATGAGCTTTACTAGAGTTTATATGGTGGAAATGGGCTTAAAGAGACCAATGGAGGCAAGGAAGGGACAAAGCTTGAAACTTTTTTTATCATAATGTATAATTGAAGTGCGCATAGAAGGAAGGGTTTTCAAAGAGAATTTGGAGGTTGAAGATGAAGTGATTTGAAGGAGGTAAAAGTGAAAAAGGTAAAAACAAAGTTGGGATATTTATAGGCCCATGATTCCATGTAGCTCATAATGAGAGAGGTTACGAAACTCAAGGGTTTTCATGATTGCACGTTCTTGGAATGTGGGAAAGTGGAGAGCGATCATGATTTAGCAGTTTTTTATCAATAATTGCGTAACTGACACATGGATGGGATTTGAAGAGTATATCTTTATTTTTACACATAAAATAAAATCCTCCCCTCCTATTTTCGTGAGTCATTTAAAAAACTAAAGAATCAGTTAGTTCAAAAATGATCTCTTTCCTCGAGAAGAATAAGATATTATCTTTCTCAAAAGAGAATATTTTGGGCGGTATATGTTGGTATAGTAAATTGATTTTTTTCTAAGTGTTGAGAGATTCTTCAATGTTTATTTTATTCGAGAAGCTTATGCATCTTAAAAGGTTAGAGATGGTCCGCAAAAGCTTTCGATATATATACTAGGAATCTATTTCTTTTTTATTAACTCTTGGTATTCAAAATAATTTTATTGCCTCTTTTTAGATCTATATTCTTCGATTTACAGGAAAGAAGGAGTTAAATGTTTGAAAAAAATCGAATGGTCTTTTAAAAAAATATCCAAGAGATAAAAAGAAATTTCAAGCCAGGTTAACGTAGAGAAAATTATGAAGATTTTAAAGAAGTCTTATTTAAAGACTTGGTTTTATGAAGCGGTTACAAGTAGTTTTAAGAAGTTGAAATGACTTTTGTCAGTTAGATTCATGTCATTCTTGTATTATGTCAACACAAATATAATAGTTGGTGTGTGTTGTTTGTATTAGTTAGTCGTTAGAGTGAAAACCTGTAAATAGGTGATTTGTCGATGTAGTAAAACTTGGATTCCAACCATAGAGATGTTGTTGAGTCTCAAAAATATCATAAGAGATTTTATGATGTTTTAAGACAGCAATATTTCCAAGTTTTAATGATTAACAAATTTACAGTATTTATTTTCACAGATACTCTTAAGTGTTTAATTATCTATCTGTGATTTCAGCAAGCCACAATACGCTTTATAAGTCTTTAAGAAGTGCTTCAAGTCATCTGAGGGAAACAGGCCTTCTGAAGTGGTCAACCTGTCTTAAGTGTTGAAGCTGTCTGAAGAGCCAAGCCCGTCTGAAGACTGGAACCCGTCTGAAGTTCGGAAGCCGTCTGAAGCTTTAATAATGACATGGCAACCTTGCTGAAACCTTGCGTGAAGACTTTTCTGAGTCTCTGCTGCTTGTACGTTTTGGAACACATTTATGGTAACAAACACAGAGGCCTTTCCTGGTGCATTTGAATTTCATACACCACTGAGGAAATCTCTGTAAACGCAGCAACGCAGCAATTCCTGAAGCAGCCTTTTGGCAGATGAAACCTTGTACTGTGTCAGAAATGTCAGGATGCTCAGAAGTATGTCTCACAACGGATTGAATAGAATTTAATGCTATCTCTAAACGGTGGTTTTTCAACGGATTAAAGTCTGGGTATAAATACCCCTTATGAAGACCATCATTGGGCCTGCAATAAGAACTGAGAAGAGTATATAGAAAAAGAGAATCATCGCTGCAATTTTCTTCAAGAAAATCACTCTGATAAAATTCTTTGTACACTTTATATTTTCATATCCTGAGTATACCTCAGTTTTTAAGCTGTACATCGTAATAGGTTTGAGCTTTAAACTTGTGTAGTTTAAAAGCTTAAACTCTTTTTAACTGTAATAGTTGTTGAGCCTGGAGAGGCTTGTCTGGAAAAGAATACTTGTGTTGTTTGAGCCTATAGAGGCTTGACTTGGTTGTAGAGCCTGAAGAGGCTTGATAGAAAAGAATACTTGTAATCTTTGTGAAAGATTAAGAGAAAATCCAAGTGCTTGTTGGCATTGGGACTGGAGGTAGCTCACAGTGGTGGTGAGTGAACCAGGATAAATCCTTGGCTAAGTTTTTCTATCCCTTATCTCTTGTCAATTCGTTTATATTAATATCAAGGGTGTTGAAAAGCTATTCTAAATATTTTAAAAGCAAAGAAACCTTTTAAAATATATTTTCAGGAACCATTCAAAAACTTCAGACAGCCTCGATAAACCTGTCTAAAACTGTTTATAACTTGTTGTTTTCAAAAAGCTTTCAAAATACAAAGAAACACTATTCAACCCCCCTTCTAGTGTTTCCCTGTGTTTCTACAGTTGGTACCAGAGCTTAACTCAGGGTTGAGGACCTAACAAGTGTTGAGGACTAAAAGATCCAGATGGAAGCTGCAAACAACAACAGGCAATACATCTATGAGGGTGCATCTATCACAAGACCCCCAGCATTCAATGGAGTAGATTATCACTACTGGAGAGATCGTATGAAGCTGTTCATTGAAAGCAACAACATTGATGTCTGGGATGTAGTTACTGATGGAGACTATGTGCCCATGCTAAACAATGTGCCTATACCTAAGGCTGACTGGACCTTGGAGCAGAAGGCTAGAGTTCAGATGAATGCCAAAGCCAAACTCTATCTGATATGCTCATTGAACAAATCAGAATATGAGAAGGTGCACGGTTGTACATCTGCCAAGGAAATCTGGGATACTCTTGCAGCAGCCCATGAAGGGACTGAAACTGTCAAACAATCCAAGATTAGTATGCTCATACACCAGTATGAGATGTTCAAAATGGAAGAAACAGAAACCATTGATCAGATGTTTGGGAGGTTTCAGACCATTACAAATGGACTCAGGTCCTTGGGCAGAACTTATGAATCTGGAGATAATAACAGAAAGATTCTAAGAAGCTTGCCTAAGACCTGGAGACCCAAAGTTACTGCCATTCAAGAGGCAAGAGACTTAAACTCTCTAAGAATGGAGGAACTTCTGGGATCTCTCAAGGTTCATGAGCTTGAGCTTGAAGAAGATGACAACAAGAAGAAATCTTTGGCTCTAAACTCCAATACCAGTCAGTCTAGGAATGGCAAGATGAAGGCTATGCAAGCTGAGGAAACTTCAGAAACAGATGAGGATTCTGAAGATAGCTCAGAAGATGATGATCTCGCTCTTTTAAGTAGGAAGATCAAAAGGATGCTCCAAAACAGAGGAAAGTTCAGAAGGAATCAACCTTCAACCTCTAAAGGAGGTAAGACAGGTAAAGATTTTCAAAATGACAAAATTACTTGTTTTGAATGCAAACAACCAGGTCACATGAAGGCTGAATGTCCTAAGTTGAAGAAAAACACATTCAAAAAGAAGAAGTTCTTCAAAAAGAAGAAGGGACTAATGGAAACTTGGGAAGACCTTGATGAATCTACTTCTGAAGAAGAAGAAGATACTTCAGAAGAGGCCAACTTATGTCTTATGGCCAGTCTGCCATCATCAGACAGCTCTGAAGAAGAGGTATTTCCTTTAACTCTTCAAGAAATGTATGATGATCTGATGGAAAGCTCCAAAGAACTATTTCAAGAGTATAAGAATCTATCCAAGGCTCACACAGAAATATGTAATAAATATGAAGCCCTTGAAGTAGAAAATATTATGCTCAAGGAAAAGATCCTTGTGTCTGACATCAGTAGTTCTCAACATGTGTCTGAAGAAAATATAAAACTTCAGAAGCAAGTTGAGCAACTGACAAAAGACTTAGCTAAGTTTGTCAAAGGAACTGATAATTTGAACAGATTACTTGGTGATCAAAGACATTTCATTGACAAAAGTGGCTTAGGCTTTTGGGATTATAACATGCCTGAACCTCATATTTTTAATGTTGGAAAAGGCAAGGGAAAGGTTACTGGGTGTTCTCAACGTGGAAAAGCTGGACACAATGTGATTCAGTGTAAACACAAAAAGAGATCAACACCCAAGTCTAACAAAAGAGGACCCAAAAGTATATGGGTACCCAAAAACTTGATTATTCCTGTTGCAGATGTGTTTAACAGGACAAAAGAGACACCACAAATGGTACCTAGACAGTGGATGCTCGCGACACATGACAGGAGAAAGGTCTTTGTTCCAAAACCTTAGACCAAGAAATGGAGGTGTGGTCACCTTTGGTGGAAACCGGCAAGGGAAGATCACAGGAATAGGGACTGTAGGTATGTTACCTTTATCCCTTATTAAAAATGTTCTCCTAGTGGAAGGACTTCAACACAACCTACTAAGCATAAGTCAATTATGTGACAGTGGATATGTGGTCTCTTTTACTAAGGAAGGTTGTATAGTCAAAGACTCTTCTGATCAAATCCTTTTTACTGCTAAAAATCACAGCAATGTGTACAAAATTGATCTAGAGGAACTAGCAAGTCAAAATGTTAAATGTTTTATTTCTGTTGAAGATGAAAAACAGATTTGGCATCAAAGACTTGGGCATGCCAGCTTGAGATTAATCTCAAGATTAGCAAAATACAATCTGGTTAAAGGCTTACCCAAGCTCTCATACAAATCTGACATTTTATGTGAAAGCTGTCTGAAAGGGAAACAAACAAGACACTCATTTAAGAGTAAAGATGTTGTTTCTACTAGCAGACCTCTAGAACTATTGCATATTGACTTGTTTGGTCCTATTAGAACAGAAAGCATTAGTGGTAAGAAATATGGTTTAGTCATTATTGATGACTATTCTATATATACATGGGTTATATTCCTTAGAAGCAAGGATGAAACTTTTAAGAATTTCACAATATTTTATAAGAAGGTACAGAATGAAAAAGGATTCTGTATATCTGTCATCAGAAGTGATCATGGCGGATAGTTTGAAAATGCAAACTTTGAAATGTTCTGTAATGAGAATGGGATCTCACACAATTTCTCTGTGGCTAGAACACCTCAACAAAATGGGGTTGTTGAGAGAAAGAACAGAAGTCTGCAAGAGATGGGAAGAACCATGCTCAACTCATGCAATCTACCAAGATCCTTCTGGGCAGAAGCTATTAACACAGCTTGCTACCTTCAAAACAGAATATTGGTAAGACCAATTCTTAAAAGAACTCCTTATGAATTGTGGAAAGGAAGAAAACCCAACATATCTTACTTTCATCCCTTTGGCTGTGAGTGTTTTATACTTAACACAAAGGATGATCTTGGAAAGTTTGATGCAAAATCTGACAAAGGATTTTTCATAGGTTATTCTGAAACATCTAAGGCTTACAGAGTTTATAACTCTAGAACTCTAGTTGTAGAAGAATCAATCCATGTTAAATTCAATGACAAGAAAGAGACTGATAAGGAACTATCAGATCTAGAGGATGATTTTGCAGAAATGAAGCTAAATGACAATAGCAACTTGAAAGATGAACAGTTGTCTGAAGTGCCTACAGTTACTGATCCTCTTCAGACAGATGTTGAGTCTCAGACAGATGCTGTACCCATTCACAGAACTGATTGGAGATACAAGTCACATCACCCTAAAGAGAAAATTATTGGAAGTACTTCAGAAGGAGTGAAGACAAGATCAAAGTTCAGGAATCTGAATTCACTGGCTCTCCTGTCTGAAGTTGAACCCAAAGATATTGATGAAGCTCTGCATGATGAAGGGTGGATCCTGGCCATGCAAGAAGAATTAAATCAATTTGCTAGGAGTGATGTATGGACCCTTGTTCCTAAACCCCATGGGAAAACTATTATTGGAACCAAATGGGTGTTCAGAAACAAGCTGTCTGAAGAAGGAAAAGTAGTCAGAAACAAGGCAAGGCTTGTGGCTCAAGGATACAATCAACAAGAAGGAATTGATTTCACAGAAACCTTTGCCCCAGTGGCCAGGTTAGAAGCAATTAGAATTTTATTGTCTTATGCTATAAATAATGGCATCAAGCTATATCAAATGGACGTTAAAAGTGCTTTTCTCAATGGTTTCATTGAAGAAGAAGTCTTTGTTAGACAACCCCCTGGTTTTGAGGATGTCACTTTCCCAGATTACGTTTTCAAATTGAAAAAGGCTCTCTATGGTCTAAAACAAGCCCCAAGAGCTTGGTATGACAGATTGAGCAATTTTCTTATCAAAAATGGTTTTGAAAGAGGAAAAGTTGACACAACTCTTTTTAGAAAACAGTCTAACAAAGGTCTCATGCTAGTCCAGATATATGTTGATGACATTATATTTGGTTCCACTGATTCTTCTCTTTGCAAGGAGTTTTCTGAGTTAATGCAATCTGAATTTGAAATGAGCCTAATGGGTGAATTAAAATTTTTCTTAGGACTTCAAATTAAGCAAGATTCTAATTGTATATGGATTCATCAAGAGAAATATACAAAAGAGATGCTTAAGAAGTTTAATTTAAATGATTGCAAGCCCATGTCAACTCCTATGCATCCTTCAACATATTTAAGCAAAGATGAGAATGAAGAACCAGTGAATCAGACTTTGTATAGAGGAATGATTGGTTCTTTATTGTATCTAACAGCAAGCAGACCTGACATTATGTTCAGTGTGTGTCTTTGTGCTAGATTTCATTCAGATCCTATAATTACTCATTATAAAGTGTTAAGAGGATTTTTAGATATCTTAAAGGTACTACTAATCTTGGTCTTTGCTATAAGAAAGACAAAGAACGCAGGTTAATAGGATACTGTGATGCTAACTTTGCTGGAGACAGAATTGAAAGAAAGAGCACCAGTGGAGGTTGTCACTTCTTTGGAGGCAACATGATCAGCTGGTCAAGTAAAAGGCAAAGCACCATTGCATTATCAACAGCTGAAGCTGAATATATCTCAGCAGCAAGTTGTTGTTCACAACTTCTTTGGGTGAAGTATCAGCTTGAGGATTTTAATATTCCTATATCTGTTATACCTGTTTTGTGTGACAATACAAGTGCCATTAATCTGTCTAAAAACCCCATTCAACATTCTAGAGCAAAGCATATAGAAATCAAGCATCATTTCATTAGAGACTATGTTCAGAAAGGTGTTTTTGATATAAAGTTCATTGAAACAGAGCTTCAATGGGCAGATATATTCACAAAACCTCTGACTGAAGACAGATTTAAGTTCATATGTGATAATTTGAACATACATGCATTTTCTAACTGATTTTGTATGTTGTCTGAAATGAACATTTGAAATTTCAGTATGTCTGAAATTGTGACATGTCTGAAATTTTAGGGTTTCTGAAAATTCATTTAGTTGTCTGAAATTATTCACTTGTCTGAAATAAAATGATGACGTGGCTATCTGAGACGGTTGAATGCCATTTACTTTGTCTCTTCCACTCTGCACGTTCCCCAACGTCTGCGCAGCCAGTTCATACCATCATTGCATCGTGGGTTCCTATATAATAAAGGAAGTTACATATTGAAGAAGGCTCACATTTTCTCTCTGCTCACTCTTCAACTTCATCTTCTCTCTCTCACAACAGTTTTCTGCTCAAAGTTTTTGTCTGCAGCCGCAATGGCACCAAAGAAGACAAGCACTGGAGGAAAGATTGTGAAGTCCAAAGGCGTTGATCTTCAGGGTCTCAGTGATTTAGGCATGGACCTTTTTGAGGAATTTGATGCTGCTGGTTGGACTTCATTCTTTGAGAAAACTGATTGCTCTTGGAATGAACAGAGCATCATTGATTTCTGGATTTCAGCAAGAGGAATTCCAAACAACAAAGGTGAATATGAAAGCATCCGAGCTGAAGTTCTTGGAGAGTCCATCTTCATAGATGCTGATATTCTTTCCAAGGTGACTGGTGTACAAGCTGAAGGAGAGGTCTTCACTCCAGGATGGGAAGCAAGAAATGGTGGTTCTGAGAAATTCACCAAGATGTTGTATGGAACAGCGAAGCCTCAGAGCGCTGACTCAAAGAACATGCTGGATAAAGTCAGAGTTCTTCATGCCATTCTAGGGCAATGCATTTTCCCTAAGAGTGGAAGCAGAAATCATGTCTCTCAACTTGAGAGATTCTGCTTGATCAACCTATTGCTGAAGAAGAAGATGAATCTCCCAAAGATACTTATGTTCCATATTCAGAAGAAGATTAGGGATTCTGCTGGAAGCCTTACTCACAATCTACTTATCACCAAGGTACTTATGCACCTCAGAGTACCTCTTAAATTTGATCACAAAGCGCCTGCTCTGTTTGGTGAGGCCAATATTACCAGTATGAAGCTGAAGAATCCTCTCATTCCAAGACATTCTTCTCCTACTATGAAGGAGAGTCTACTGTTAGAGAAGGCATCTAGAAGTGGAGCTGCTTTTGAAGTTCTGGAACTTGAACTTCAAGGGGACATATGGAAGGATGAGTTTGTTGCATCCAAGTCCTCCCCTCAACCTAAGCTGCCGAAGCTACCGGTTAGGAGTGCTGCAAAGGTAGCACCAGCAAACCCTAAGTTGCACCTTAAGACTACTGAACCTGTTCAGAAGACTTTGACAAGGTCGTCTGAAATTGTGGGTCAAAAGTCTGAAGGAGCAAAACCTCTTCAGCCTACTTCTAACCTAGAAGGAAAGGCACATGAGGAACCTGTTGTTGATGCTGATGCTATTGTTGCACAACCTGTTGCTGCATGTCCCTCTGATCTAGAATTGATCAAGGTAGCTGCAATTGCTACTATGATTGAAAATCAAGAATTGGAGAAGAAGTTAGCACAAGAGAAGGCTGATCATGCTTATGCAGTATCTACACAGATTTCCTTAGCTGAAAAAGAAAGGCTGGCTGTCTTGGCTGAAGGAACCAAGAAAAGAAAGAGATCCAGTGCTGCCATGAGGAAGAAAAGAATAAGCAAGTTTCTTACTAGTGCTCCTGAAGTTACCACAAGAATCACTAGGAGTATCTCTAGTAAACAAGATGCTATAGACAGGGCAGATAAATATCAGAAGTTTGTCACAGCCAATCTTTATTTCAAAAGAAGAAGAGAAGAAAAGCAAACTGAAAGGGAGGAGGCAGCAAGGGAAGTCAAGAAAAGCAAAATTCAGAAAGAGGAACCTTCAAAGGAACCTTACAAACCAATAAGGGTGAGGTCTGACAATGTTACACCTTCACCACCTTCATCACCAGAAAAAGGATTGCCAGAAGAGAATGAAGAAGAAGAAATGCTTGAACAAGTTCATAGTGAAGCTATTTCAGAAGAGGAAGTTTCAGACAAGGTTGATGAACAACCTATCTTGTCTGAAGAAAAGGAAACACCATCACCATCATCATCCTCCTCATCATCATCAAAATCATAAAGATCCGAAAACTCTGCTGAGGAGACCCAGCAATGCGTGTGGAAAGGAAGCATGCTACCTGCACATCTTAGGCTTAGACCCAAAAGTAGGGATTTCTTCACAGAACCCACTTTTGATCCTTATGCCTATCCTTTTACTGACTCTCAGTATGCAGAAGAAGCTGAAGTGCCCCACAAAAGGTATGAGGGACCCTTCTTTGAAAGGGAAAGAGTGCCAAAATTCCCTAACCTTTATGAAGAGCTGTTGTTCTTCAAGGATACACCCCTCATCTACATGCATCAAGGACTTATCTTGCACACTGCTGAAGCTGAACGGAACAAGTATACTGGAAGTTTTGATGGTCAATACTCTGGACAGCTTGAGAAGATCAGAAAGGGAGTGGTAGTTCCTAAACACAAGTGGGCTCCACTTGATCCCTGTTCTGAAGATGATTGTCTGAAGATGAGTACTGATGAGTGGTGTATTGTCAGAAAGCTGTGCACAGAAGGAGAATTATTTCAAAGAGCTCATCTGAACTGGGTTGGCATGAGAAGTTACAGGCCACCTAGAAGTGCTTCCATCAGGCCAAGCACTAAAATTCTGGTGCAACCCGACAGGATCATTCCTAGGTATCCTTTGAAGGAAGGTTCTGTTGATAAGTTTAAAGAACCCAAGGTTTACACCGCCCGTTTCAAACCTTTGTCACCAAGAGAATGGAAGCATCTACCAGCCAATGTCAGAAAGCAAGGTGGAGGCATGGATCACAGTCTCAGGGACAGAGTTTGGAACTCTTACTGGAAAATCAGAGAGGATGCTGGATCCTCATCTGGGCCAACTGGACCTGATGAAGACTCTCTCATTGGCTATGGGAGATCCATGAATGTGCAGTATATGTTTATCAGACAACACTTCCCACTTTTGACTACACCTTTTCATGAAGAATGGGAGATGATTAACCCCATTGCAACATTCTTTCATCCAGTCTATCATCCTCAGAAATATGGACTACTTCCAGGATTTGATGCGCTGAGTTTTGTGTGCAGATACATTAAAATTATTTTTTATGAATCAGCACCTGACTATGAAGAAGAAAATAGAAGACTGAGGTTCAAGATACAGAAGCTAGAGAAAGCCAATGCTGAGCTTCTTGCCAAACAAGAACAGACTCTGGCTTTGCACAAGACTGAACTCATAGCTAAGCAAGATCAGATTCTTCATGAACAGCAAGAGATCAAGAATGCTCAAGAAGATATGAAGTCTGCCCTTCTTTCTCAATTGGACAAGACAAAGGATGATCTCCTGTCCTTGCTGAAGGATGCTTTGTTGAAGAAATCTGGCTAGTCTGTGATGTAGCCATGTTTGTTTTTATCTCTAGCAATTTCTATGCTTATCTGAAACTTTTATGATTACATATCAGCTGTTCCCTGCATGATTTTTTTCTGAGTTTATACTTCATAATTATCCTTTTGATTTCTGTTGTTGTTATGCTCTGGATTCCCTTTTGACTGATGACAAAAGGGGGGAGTACTAAAACTAACAAAAATCTGATTCAAATGTGAAGTGCTACAGGACTCAGGGGGAGCAAAGAAGAACTATTAAGTTCATTATCTGAGGGGGAGTTATTATTAAAAGCTACTTTATTCTCACATACTCCTTTCAGATTTTACAGTTTTAAGATAAATTTGTAATCATTAAAAAGGGGGAGAATGTTGAGTCTCAAAAATATCATAAGAGATTTTATGATGTTTTAAGACAGCAATATTTCCAAGTTTTAATGATTAACAAATTTACAGTATTTATTTTCACAGATACTCTTAAATGTTTAATTATCTATCTGTGATTTCAGCAAGCCACAATACGCTTTATAAGTCTTTAAGAAGTGCTTCAAGTCATCTGAGGGAAACAGGCCTTCTGAAGTGGTCAACCTGTCTTAAGTGTTGAAGCTGTCTGAAGAGCCAAGCCCGTCTGAAGACTGGAACCCGTCTGAAGTTCGGAAGCCGTCTGAAGCTTTAATAATGACATGGCAACCTTGCTGAAACCTTGCGTGAAGACTTTTCTGAGTCTCTGCTGCTCGTACGTTTTGGAACACATTTATGGTAACAAACACAGAGGCCTTTCCTGGTGCATTTGAATTTCATACACCACTGAGGAAATCTCTGTAAACGCAGCAACGCAGCAATTCCTGAAGCAGCCTTTTGGCAGATGCAACCTTGTACTGTGTCAGAAATGTCAGGATGCTCAGAAGTATGTCTCACAACGGATTGAATAGCATTTAATGCTATCTCTAAACGGTGGTTTTTCAACGGATTAAAGTCTGGGTATAAATACCCCTTATGAAGACCATCATTGGGCCTGCAATAAGAACTGAGAAGAGTATATAGAAAAAGAGAATCATCGCTGCAATTTTCTTCAAGAAAATCACTCTGATAAAATTCTTTGTACACTTTATATTTTCATATCCTGAGTATACCTCAGTTTTTAAGCTGTACATCGTAATAGGTTTGAGCTTTAAACTTGTGTAGTTTAAAAGCTTAAACTCTTTTTAACTGTAATAGTTGTTGAGCCTGGAGAGGCTTGTCTGGAAAAGAATACTTGTGTTGTTTGAGCCTATAGAGGCTTGTCTTGGTTGTAGAGCCTGAAGAGGCTTGATAGAAAAGAATACTTGTAATCTTTGTGAAAGATTAAGAGAAAATCCAAGTGCTTGTTGGCATTGGGACTGGAGGTAGCTCACAGTGGTGGTGAGTGAACCAGGATAAATCCTTGGCTAAGTTTTTCTATCCCTTATCTCTTGTCAATTCGTTTATATTAATATCAAGGGTGTTGAAAAGCTATTCTAAATATTTTAAAAGCAAAGAAACCTTTTAAAATATATTTTCAGGAACCATTCAAAAACTTCAGACAGCCTCGATAAACCTGTCTGAAACTGTTTATAACTTGTTGTTTTCAAAAAGCTTTCAAAATACAAAGAAACACTATTCAACCCCCCCTTCTAGTGTTTCCCTGTGTTTCTACAGTTGTGACTCAGTTAGCAATGCAGACTGAGATTGTGGGAAGAGCTCTCGGGTTCAATCCCCACTAAACATTCTTCGAGAGGGGTGAGGACTGAGGAGCCTTAACTGTGACTAAGCCCCAAACAGTATTGCCCCTGATGATAGGGGATACATGTGGTTTACACAAAAAAAAGGTTGGATTCCATTGTATTGAAATTCTCTGAAAACGTCAAACATCCATCAAATAAGTGACAAATTGGTAAAAAAGGACAATCATGTATGTGATTCCACCCATTTTAATTAATGCAATTCATTTTCTTTTTATAATTATTGTTCTTTACAATTTACCGTTCTTCACATACTAAATAAGGACAAAATAATTTCAGCTACTAATTTTAATTTTTAGCTAACTTTTTTAGGTAATTTTACCAAACACATCGATTCAATTTCCTTTATGTGCATCCAAATTGTTTTTCTAATCATTAAAATCAAGCGAAAAGAGTATAAAACCACCTTGAACTTTTGCCCTTTTGCAAATAGGCTTCATGAACTTTTAATTTGTCCCAATTAACCCTTAAACTCTTATCATTATTACAATAGGTCCATTCAATAATATCAAGTTAAATAATTACTATAACCAATTTCAATATTTCGAGATTTTTTGTTTTAAATATTAAAAAGACATTGTTTGCTCCAAAATTTTACACAAACAAATGTATCTCGGATCAGTCTAGGATGAGATACGAATCATTTGTTCTTTAACGTGGGTTCTACGTTAGCGTGAAACCTTAGGGCAAATTGAACAGGGAAAAGTAAAAACATGCAAGGAATAGGGACGTTGAACTCGTAACAATGGCCTCTAACAAGGCCTTAACTTGCATTAAAAGGAAACGTAACTTACAGACACAAGCAACTGAAGGAATCAGTTACAGGGCCATGAATTCCTAATCTATAAGAAGTGTAAAGAACATGCGAGAGAACTACGAAGAAAAAACATGAAATAACTAGTAAAACAAGTGAAAGTGGTGGTCTGCCAGGTCCCTACTTCCTCTAAGCTTGCTGGTATTGTGCCTTGATCGCGACGGTGGATGCTACGACTTTTTCAGGGTGCTTTTGAGTGTTCAGGTTGCGGACCTTTGATCTGTGGAGCTTTCTCCTATTTATAGCTTCTACCCTGGTAACCGTCTTCCTTCCATAGGCTCCCTGCAACCGCTCCTGGAACTGCTGCTTAGCCCTACGTTCTCTTGCATGGACGCTGGTTGCCCTCTTCAATAACTGCTCAAGGTGACGTGGCTATTAACACCTGATAAATAATAACCAAAAGTAACTTACCTTTCGAATCTGTTGATTCTAAAGTTACTCCTTTCGAATATAATAAAGGAACTTCGAGTTCCTTAAGCTATCATGTCTTCGAACTGAGGTCTTCTTCGAACCTTCTTATTTGAAGCAAAGGAAGCCATTCGTATAGGAGTCTCCTTTCGGGTGTGGGTCTCCTCCCTTTTTCGTTCGACCACTGATGGGTTTCTGGCAAGCGAACCACAAATCCAGCAGTATAATAGTAAGAAAGAGTATCGTATCCACAGGGAACGGTTATTTATGTAGAACGAAATCGTATTTATCAAGAGAAAGCACAGTTTAGAGAGTATAATTGCAGAATGATAAAGAGAATAGATAATTAATTGGAATTAGAAAGGTAGAGTTAGAGACACTTTACTTGGATCAGGATTGGATTTCATCTCATCACACCCATTGTGCATATAAAGACTATCTATTATTTTAGGTTTACTCTATAATAATGTAGACAAACTTTATTGCTAAGGCCCCTCGCCAGCGACATTAACACTCAAGGATAAATTATGCGGGATCTCCCAGGCGATAGATTTATCTCGGCTTATTTCGCTCTCTTTTATTCAGTTTGTAAAGAATTAGACGATAAACGAGGCCTAGTGCTGTAGACGCGCCTTCGCTCCAGTACTGTCACTACCTTATACTCATTAGGACACGCCTATGTTCGGATCCTGGATTCACAACCCCCTAATTCTTTGCTACCGATTACTAAGTCCTATTGGTCGAATGCTCCTTCACTTAGAGTACTCACACTACCCCTCGCTCATTAGTAAACATCCCTTTTCAGTCGTCAGTAGTAACCGAGTATTCTTATTCAATCAGAGAATGAGTTTCCTATGTCTAGGCTCCCCTATCCTTACTTCTAGTAATAACTGCTTTAGTTAAGACTAACCTATAACTCCATATGCAAGCGTGGGAATTAGGAATAAGCACAAAATAAGACATACCACTATTATAGATAGGGAGCTCATTGAAATAATAATATAGAATTTATATACACTCAAGGATAGAATCAATTACATCCAATCCTATTGGAGAGTTAACTACATGAAGTAGCCATACAAACCATCGAAGACGCTGTCACCATCTTCAATCCTCGTGAAAGCGCTCCTCCTCTCCTACTCTAAACTTAGCTTTGATACATAATCACTGGATTACAATGACTGTCTATCTCGCTGACCAACTAACTAACTTCTTTGACTGACGCAAGTGGTTCCTATTTATAGATTAGGAAATACAAAGCAAATTTGGGAAGAGATCCTCTTAAAAACGGCAACTGGGAAGCGATCTGCGTGTTCTGCGCTTCAAGCTGCGCTACAGCGTAAGCTGTAGTGCAGGTTCTAGAGAGTTGCGCTTCACCTGCGCTGTAGCGCGGGGTGAAGCGCAGCTAGCGTCCTGCAGCTTCAACTTTCCTCTTTTATTTGTTGATCTCTCCCCGAGACTGGTTTTCACGCGTTTGCCTTTCCTTGTTTCCCCTTATTTTCTGATATCTTTATATTTATTGTGCAATCCTTGTTTATTTGGGAAGCTTGTCTGCAATATCTTTGATTGATTGGCTCTGATCTCCTCATTAATGATTCACATCTTTAATTAATTGTCATCAATCAATCTACAATCTTGCATAAATCCTCCTCATTTAATGCCATTTAATTTCTGAATTAAATCTTTGCAATAATCCTGCAAAAATCAGCAATAAATCTATTAAAATAGCATCAAATTCAAAACTAGGATTAATAAATACAAATTAGTAAATATTAAATAAAAAGGGATAAAAATGGGGTAAAATTATCATTTTATCCTTGATAAGTGAAATAAAATATATACTAATTTATCAACTATTTTTCACTTATCAACCACCGGCCACTTAGACTTTCTTGACCACCGTCCATCTTGGTCAAGGTGCATGAGGCTGCTTCCCATTGGTCTACGAAGATGGCTTCATCAGAGTTATCGAAGTTCTTCTTCTTTAAAAGACATAGTCTCAGGGCGAATGCAGCATTACCTTCCTCTATTCTAATGGAGGGACTCTTGGTATTGCTTGTCCTGTACGGCCTGAAACTTCCATTTCCTTTGGATCTTAGGCCTTTAGGATGTCCAACATTAAAATTCACTTCGAAAGGGACCAAGACTTCAGGTCAAACAGCACAGCCAAACCACCAGGCCTTAATCTTTTGTAAGTTCTGGCACTACTTCCACCTCCTTGGTTCCAACTTCAACAATGGGGCAGGAAATCACATGCCTGCTCTGCGCCCAGTCTTCTGATCCTGGGGGGTGGAGGAAGGAACGAAAGAGGAAGGTGCCGAGGAGGAAAAGGTCAAAGAAGAGGATGATGGAGATGAGAGATCGAAGGCTCTGGATTATTTGGAAGATCCAAGCTTCGAATCTCTCCTTCCCAGCCTTTCGCATTTCTGGTGTCTTCCCCTTCCGATGACATGACACTGGCAGGGAGCGTCGAAGATCATTGCCCTCTTTAGCTCGAGGCAAATACCTGTCAAAATATCTTAGGGCATAGGCATGTAGTTCGAATAGAGAAAACTTAGTTTTTAGGAAATCAAATTATTGTATTTATTTTCATATCAATAAGATTCTCTTTGATTGGCAATTTGTTTAGCCACTTCGACTCTCTTTATATGATTTCTATGCTTTCTCACTTCGAACTTTGTATTTCTTTACGCTTCGAGTCGTTCCATTTCGAATTTGATTTTTACGCCTAACAGATGCCCCCCAAAATGCATAACTTTGAGTTTATTTAGAAGCTTGTGCATTTTTGCACGTTTCACTCTCACACTAGTTTAGAAACATTTAATGTTTCTTTTTCTCTTTCCCACGATCCCATGGACTGAGAACTTTTGGGCTTCCATTAATGTCAGTTGGGCTTGTAACCGCCAATGACCTTTGGTTTTCCCTCCTTTACTTTGCAACAGCTTTTAGCAATCATCACTCTTCTCTCAGCTCTTTACCTTCTTCCTCACGTTTCTTTTAGCTCTTAGCTCCAAAAATCTTTGCCTTCCTGGGTTTCTTTCTAGCGTCATCATTCTTACCAATGTGGATGGCCTTCGTATGGGTTTTCTTAGCCCCTATGAATTCCCTTCAAGGACTATTGACTTTCAAGCCTATCAAGCTCTGTTTCCATCAGAGAAGATTCTAGCTTTCACCAATACTGTTCGAGCTGATGTAGCTAAACCAGAGAGACAAGCTTTCAGGTCTTCTCCTATGGTGACCAAGAAAGCCTACTTCAGCTGGTTAGACAAGGTGCAACCCGTGAAGGAGAAACTGTGGAAGGAATTGGGCATCTTCGACCTGATTCAACTCTCCAGGCTGCCCATGCAATATTACTTCGATCTCATTCTTGTTGCACTGCCTTTCTGGGATCGAGGTACATGTACCTTCTTTCTTCCTTGTGGAATGATTACCCCTACTTTGTTGGATGTTGCTGTTATAACTGGACTTGAACCCCGTGGGGAAACCTATCTTCCCAACACCAGACCCTCTGATCATGATTATGGGAATGTTGATACCAACAAAATGACCTTCCAAGCCTTCATCACTAGTAACCATAATAAGGAATCCCCTGATGTCTCTGAAAAGGAACATATTGCTTTCCTTTGGCTTTGGTTAGCAAATTTTGTGTTCTGTGTTAGGTCCCTTCAAGTTCCTCAGGGTCTTTACCCTTTAGTTGTCTGCCTCCATGAAGGTAGAAAAATTAATTTGGCTAAGTTACTCCTTGGCCATCTGTACCTTTGCCTTTCTGATGTATTAGGGTTTTACAAACTGTCCAAACCACTAAGTGGCTTCTATGGACCTTTCTGGCTCCTTGACTACTGGCTTCGAGCCATGTTTCCAAAAGACATCAAACTCCCTTGTGAGGTCTCCAACATCTTCGAGCCCACATGCAAGAATTTAAGCCACACCATCCTTTGTCCTCCTACTGAAGAACTGGGTCGAATCAAGGCCTGTATGTCATATTTCTTCGACCAAGATAAGTTTGATGACACCCTCACTCCTTATGCCAAAAGAACTCTTGGCCCCAGGTGGGTTCATCAACCCTTGGTGAGCATGTATCCTGCTGATCAAGCTGCTCAAGATCAAAGGTGGAGTGAAATTCTTATAAATCAATTTATATTCTCTCACTATGATCATAACATCCCCTGCCTGATGCATTATCAGCCAACCCTTGTGGCTAGGCAATTTGGTCTTTGCCAAGATATCCTTGTTCCCCTTTTCAAAGGGCATAACATTTCTCCCTGTACTTCGAAGGATGAAGTCATTTTGAGGATCAGAGAGTTCGAAGAAACCAAACCACTATATGTGGCTACCGATTTCACTTCTGCCAATTACTGCACTGCTGCCTTCGACAATTGGTGGCGCAGCTCTTATAAAGAAATGGCGTGTTCGAAGGAAGATTTCCTTAAGCGTGTCATCCTTGAGCAAGAGTATCCAGAACCAGTGAAGTGAAAAAGACAAGGTATTATGAGTAAAATTACCTTTCATTTTCCTTCTTGCTCTATTTGCATCTCTTTGACTTTACTTTGCGATCCTTTTAGCTTCGAAAGATGTTGGGGATTCTTCAGAAACTAAGAGATCGAAAGCCGCTAAGAAAGGCAAAAAGACGGCTTCGACTGATGCGGCTGGGGCTCCTAAGGCTAAGAAGAGACAGCCTCGAAAAGATAAGGTAAACATACAGTTTAGTTATTCCTTTTCTCCTCCAGCTTCTATTCCTTTGGCATCCTCATGTTTACTCGAGTTCTGTAACAAGCTCAGACCCAAGATAAGTCGACTTCGAAGCCTCCTACACATAAGGCTCCTGGTACTTCGAGAAAAAGGAAGACTCCTGCTGCCACTACTTCTGAAAAAGAAGCGCAAATTGTTCCTGTGCAAGCTCGAACCACTGATACTCAGGGTACTGACCCTTCGAACAAAGAGCCAACGACTGCCTCTGGGCAAGGAACTACCCTCCCTGTTTTGAACGAGACCACTGGGCTCTAAACTCATGAACATGGTTCTTCCCTTGATCCTCAGACCACTAAGGTAAATATTTCAACTTTCAATTTATTGAATTACCTTCGAGCGCCTCATTTGAGCTTTCTTTCTTATAAGAAACTGTTCCAAAGAAGAAGATTAAACATGTTGCTCCGAACATTAGGCATTCTTGGAAAGCCAACAATGTGGTAAGACTTGGCCTGATCCTTTCTTGTGGTTGACTTCGATCTTTTCTGCTAACTTAGTCTTTTATCTTCAGATATTGCCAGATTCGACCCACCAAGGAAGCTCTACAGGTTCTAGCTCTTCCAGTATAGATACCTTTTTAAATTATCTTCCTCTTGCTATGCAATATCCTGGGTCGAAATGGATTCTAAGATTTGAGAGTGAAGGGGGTCAAACCACCAATGAGGATCAGGAAGCCACTTCTCCTGACCATTCTGAAGGCCACACTCAAGAAGAGGAAGAAGAAGAAGAAGAAGAAGAAGAAGAAGAAGAAGAAGAAGAAGAAGAAGAAGAAGGGGAGGGTCATGCTGAAGGTTCTGAGCAAGAACAAGAAGAAGAACCCTCTGATGATTCTACTGATGATGATGATGTGACCATCACCAAGATAGTCAAGGCTGCTTCAGTGAAGGAAAGCCAACAGCACAGCCTGGGAAGACAACTTCTGAAAAAAGAACTTGAGAAAGTTGCCCTCGCAAGCAAAAATACTGAAGGTGTTCCTGACCCCAAGGTTGCTTAATCCTCTCAACTTCAAATCACTCAAGAGCGCCCACAAGGTCATGGTTCGACCATGGCAAAAACTCAAGAGCAAGAAGGTGATCAGAATCCTCAAAGTGAGGTACCTTCGACTCCGTCTTTTACTGCCCATGAAAATATTGATGAGGGCCTCGACCAAAAGCCTTCTGTTGAAACTCCTGGACAAACCATTCCAAAGGAAACTGAGATCCCACAGGTTGCTTTTGCCTCGAGCCCTAAACAGCAGGAGCCTCAAGTCTCAAAAGAGGTTGAAGCTCGAACCCATGCTTCTACTTCGACTCCAGTTCAGCAAGAACTACAAGTCCCTTCTCCTACCAAGGTTTCTGCTCCAGAGGTCGATCTTGAGACTCTCAGTAAACAGCTCGAAGACGACTCTTTCTTCATCATTAACAGGTTGTTGGCAGAGTCGATTCCGGCCGCTTCAGCAAACCGCAGTGCCAAAACCTCTGAGTCCAGCACCCATCATCGAGTTCAGGGGTTGATAAGTAGACTTCGTCATTTGGCTTTCTCTCAAGACCTTATCGAAGCCCTAAATGATGAACTTGACAAGGAAATCAGAGAGGTTCTGACTGAGTTGAAAGCCACTTCTGAAGATATGCCTGTTGAGTAGGATGAAGCTGTTGGAGAATTCTATGCCTGGTATGACACCTTTACTGAAACTATTAACAAGCTTCATGCCAATGAAACCAAACAGGATGAAATTGTCAACCAAGAGGTTACTCTGAGGAACAAATTGATCGAGCATAAAACCAGTTCGAGGCGGGTTCTACCACTTTGGAGCAAGGTACTGAACAACTTGGGGTTCTGGACTTGGAAATCGAAGAGTTGCAGAGGAAAGTAGCCACAAAGGTCAAAGAAAGAGATATTCTCTCTGCAGCTGTTGAACAAGGTCGGAAGCGTCAGGAAGACTTAAAGAAAGTGGCTAAGGTCAATTCCAGCGAACTACTTAACTGCTATAGGAATTTGAAGGTAACGCAGAATGACCATGCTACTCTCGAAGCCACTCTTGAGAAGGCTAAGAAGGAATATCTCGACTTCAAGACCAAGAATCTGTTTTAAGGCACTTTTCCTGTTTTCTTTAGGGCACCTCTTTCTGACTTTGTTTAATTTGTATTGGCCATATTTGGCCCAGACTTCGTTATTTATTTAGGACAAATTTTCACTTCGTGCATGATTGGTTTATATCTCTTTAAATGCTTGCCATTTATGGCTCGAATCATGTAATTCGAAGTAATGTCCTGAGCAATATAAGCGTTATTTGACAACACCTTTTCAACTTCGAACGGTCCCTCCCAAGTAGGGGTCCACTTACCAAATCTTGGTGACTTCTTTCCTAACGGTAACTGCACTTTCCAAACCAAGTCACCCTCTTGGAATTTTTTACTATTAACTCTTCTATTATAAAAAACGAGCCACTCTTTCCTTTTGCTTGACTATATTTTCTAGTGCAACTAATCTTTCTTCGTCAAGCGTATCTAATTGATCAAACATTAGGCTCATATAATCTTGAGTAGGCAATTCATGTTGCCTCTGGATTCGAAGAGACTCAAGATTAACCTCTAAAGGCAAAACAACCTCATGCCCATATACCAACTTGTATGGGGAGGCCACGGTGGCATCTCTTGGGGAATTTCGATATGCCCATAATACTTGGCTAATTGTTTCATGCCAACATCCCTTTTCAGCCGTCAGTAGTAACTGAGTATTCTTTTTCAATTAGAGAATAAGTTTCCTATGTCTAGGCTCCCCCATCCTCACTCCTAGTAATTACTGCTTTAGTTAAGACTAACCTATAACTCCAGACGCAAGCGTGGGAATTAGGAATAAGCACAGAATAAGACATACCACTATTATATATAGGGAGCTCATTGAAATAATAATATAGGATTTATATACACTCAAGGATAGAATCAATTACATCCAATCCTACTGGATAGTTAACTACATGAAGTAGCCATACAAACCATCGAAGACGTTGTCACCATCTTCAATCCTCGTGAAAGCGCTCCTCCTCTCCTACTCTAAACTTAGCTTTGATACATAATCACTGGATTACAATGACTCTCTATCTCGCTGACCAGCTAACTAACTTCTTTGACTGACGCAAGAGGTTCCTATTTATAGATTAGGAAAGACAAAGCAAATTTGGGAAGAGATCCTCTTAAAAACGGCAACTGGGAAGCGATCTGCGCAACTCTCTGGAACCTGCACTACAGCTTACGCTGTAGCGCAGGTTCCAGAGAGTTGCGCTTCACCTGCGCTGTAGCGCGGGGTGAAGCGCAGCTAGCGTCCTGCAGCTTCAACTTTCCTCTTTTATTTGTTGATCTCTCCCCGAGAATGGTTTTCACGCGTTTGCCTTTCCTTGTTTCCCCTTATTTTCTGATATCTTTATATTTATTGTGCAATCCTTGTTTATTTGGGAAGATTGTCTGCAATATCTTTGATTGATTGGCTCTGATCTCCTCATTAATGATTCACATCTTTAATTAATTGTCATCAATAAATCTACAATCTTGCATAAATCCTCCTCATTTAATGCCATTTAATTTCTGAATTAAATCTTTGCAATAATCCTGCAAAAATCAGCAATAAATCTATTAAAATAGCATCAAATTCAAAACAAGGATTAATAAATACAAATTAGTAAATATTAAATAAAAAGGGATAAAAATGGGGTAAAATTATCATTTTATCCTTGATAAGTGAAATAAAATATATACTAATTTATCAACTATTTTTCACTTATCAAATTCCCCCCAACTTGAATTCTTGCTTGTCCTCAAGCAAGAGACCTCTTTACATTCACAATCAATTCTAATCCTTAGTGTATTTTTACAAAAATAAAACTAATTCAAGGTAATCATCCCTCAACTCCTTCCTAAGCAGAAGTCACTTCCCAAACATAAGAAAAAATCAGAATCAAGAGATATTACCAATCAGCAAATAGGATAGAAATACAACATCAATTAAACTTTCTCAATAATATCAATTAAAGCAGTAAGTGATAAACCAAGGAAATCTCTCATTCTCACGGGTAAGTGTTTCCCTCAATCATTTTCACCCAATGTTGAACAACTAGAATTGATAGTCGTTTCCAAGGTCTGAACCTGCAAGCAGTTAGTATGGATCAAAAGGTCTTTCTTTAGGTTGTAATAAGGCTGGGCTATCAAAAAATCATGGTTTTTCTGGATATTCAAGGAACACTTTGAATAGAAAGCATCTTGTGGTTGTGCTTTGGAACTTCTCTCAATTCACCTGATGATTCTTGAATGGTCACCCTTTTTCAGCTTTGGCCTCTTTTTTGAAGAATTTTCTCCCCCAAACTTATTTATTTTCCACACTTTGTGCAGAAAGAATTTTTTTTGACATAACATAAAGAACTTATTTTTGGTGGGGGGAAATCTTTTCTTTGTGATTCCTTGTGCCTTCTCTTGGATTCCTTGTGACCAACCTCTTTGTTAATTGCTTGTCCCATTTTGTTGTAGTGCACCTTGCTCTCTATCCCAAGTGTTAAGGGACATGGTATGATCATTGATCATTGATAATGATAATGGCTGGGGTGCATCAAAAGAAACATTAAAGGCTCAAATGGGCAATCAATAATTGGAAATATTAATGCATGGTTGGCTATTTGGCACTAAGCAGAATATTAAAATCACAAAATTCTGCCTTTGTCACTTCCATACCTTCTACAAGCAAGACAAATTTCAGAAACTCAAGCAATAACAATTGACAATCATAGGTGAAAAGCTCTCAATATAAGTGTTTAAGTGTTTAGGGCTCTCAGCTCACCGGTTGGGCTAAAATTTCCTTGCTAAAGCACTTACTGGATTTAATAAACTACCATGATAGGTTCTCTTGAGAAGTACTCTAAACCTAACTGATTATGGACTTAATCACAAGACCCTATCATTTTTCCTAGATTGGTTAGTTAAACTACTTATTTACAGAGAATTAAAATAAATTACCTTGATTCCTAAGCTCCTAAAATCCTGAAAAATTTTAAAAATTACACAAAAAATAACTGGATAAGTACTGCATGATATATATATATATATGGTAGGTTGGATACAGTACGAATCAAAGAGAAAATAAAATAAGGAAAACAAAAGGAAAAGAAAAGCAAAATAAAAGAAAAAGAAAGAAAAGAAAGAAAAGCACCAAATAGGAAAGAAAATGATCAGTCCTCGTGGTCCTGATTCCTGTGGTCTGCATTCTCAGCTCCAGTTGCACCATCCCCCTGGAGAAATAGGCCTGTCCCCAGGCCACTGCAAGTAATCCTGAAAGAATGAGGGGAGAATGGGGTCCACTCCAGTCTGGTGATGACTGCTCTGAAAGTGTGAAGCGGCTCAGTGGAGAGTGGACATCTGCGCCATCATGTGAGCATGTTGTTCCTCCAACCGCTGGGCCCATGCTGAAGCATCTCTAACTGCTGGTGGTGGTGGTGGTGGTGACTGCGGTGCTGGGTCTGGTTGTTGCTGCTGCTCATCCTCAACCCCCAACTCTACAGCTGCAATACAGTTGTCTTCAATGTAGGCTCTGTCCATGGGAGGTGAAATGCGAACCGTAGGGTTCACCCCAACCCCCCTAGACCTACAGAGTGCGGTGATCAGAGATGGGTAGCCAAGTCGGATCCTGGAGTTGGGCGTCCGACGATATATTGCAGTGACATACTCCCCTATCTTCTTCGTGATGATCCGAGAGACGTCAATCACTCCTATGGAAAAGATAGTATATATGAGGTGGGTCATGGGCATAATAACATCAGAAACGTGCCCTGTGGGGTGGATGTTGGCTAGTACCAACACTGTCCACATCTGTGTGATGCTCCTCATATCCCTCCTGTGAATCCTAGCAGCATGTCTGTATATGTTCCTCTCAAAGGAACGTCCTGGAAGGCAGAGGAGTTGAGCAGTCTCTATATCTAATGGCTCATTGTCGTTGACACCAACGGCCTCCATCCTATCCTGGTACTGGCAGTCAACCAGGTCTCTATGCTCCTCAATCGGATGTCCAAGCAGTGCATTGATTGCATCGCAATCAAAACGGATCACCTGTCCTCTCACATAGGACTCCTGTCTGATGTTAATGCCCTGGGCTCCAATGGCGTTGGCATAGAACTCCCTAACAATGTCTGGGTCGAAGTACCCATCAGGTCGGCCGAGGCGGTCCCAATGCCTCCTATGTATCTCAGCAGTAAACTCCTCGTACTCACCCTCTTCCAGGGTTACTGGTCTTTCCTTGATAAACTGGCAGTCTGAGATGTCAGTGTAAGCTTCAAAGGTCTTGAGATCCTTGAAGCGGAAGGGATTAAACTGCTGGTCCCTCTGGGGAGCCTTCCTCTTGGTCCCCCATGTGCCCTGTCGAGAGGAACTAGGAGCACTAACATTCCTTTGTGTGAGGCAACTGCAGAAGAAAGATAAATCAAGATTATTTATGCATCATAATATTTAATTATTCAAAATCAAGAAATTAAATGGCCAATTTAATTCCAAAAAATTTAGAATATGTAACCAAACAATTATGCACATAAATATGATTTTATTAGTTACCCATTAATGCCAATTAATTAATTAAGACATGCTAAAGTGATCAATTAAAGCAGTCCTAAACAATCCTAATCAGGCAAAAGTGAGAATTCAACTCAGGCTCAAAAATCATGTCATCAGTAACATGCAATAGGGCATAATCAACTTCATTAAAGCATGCAAAAATTATCAAGATTTTATAAGCATACATGCAATAACAAACTTAATCTGCAGAAATTATTGAGCACCTTCAAAACTACCACCAAAGTAAACAAAATATTCCACAAAGGATCCTAACCACATGCAAACTATTTTTAAGCATTTATAATCAATCATTTTCTTCCAGAAGGGTCCTAAACTTCTAAAATTCCTATCCTAAGACTATGCTCAAATAAAGCGAAAAGTAAAAATTCCAATCGGTTAGAAAGGAAGAAAACTGTAAAGACATACCTGATATGAAGTCAAAAACTGGGAAGGAGGTGATATGAGTGAGAAACAAGAAAGAACAGGTATAAGAGTCTCAGAGAAAATGAAGGCAAGAAAAGCGGAGGGAAGTTCAAATGAACTTCCCTCGTTCACGTTTGAACGTTTTAAAGACGTTGCCATGCGCTTCACTCTGCGCTATAGCGCAAAGTGGAGCGCGCGTCACCACAGAAGGTGAAGCGTGCCGCTGCGCTTCACCACTGCGCTATAGCGCAGGGTGAAGCGCAGAATCCAGAGAGTTAATTAGTTCCAGTAGCTTCTGCGCTTCATCTTGCGCTATAGCGCAGACTGCAGCGCAGATATCAGTAACTCTCTGCTTCTGCTACTCCTACCTAATTTAATGCATTCTTTAATTTATATCCCCAAATTTACAGTTTCATATTCTCACAGGTAATTCCTAAGACTCAAAATTACTGAAAAATAAAAAAAATAACAATTAAAAACTCACAAACACTGGGTTGCCTCCCAGGAAGCGCTTGTTTAACGTCTTCTTGCTCGACGCCTGGTGATGTAATCTCTTTATGGTGGCCTCAATTGGAGGATGATGTTGGTCTCCATGCCAGTTCTACCTTTGAGCTCCCATCCTCCATGCCAGTCAGTGACTCTTCCTTCATGGTCACTATCGTCTTCTGTGTTTGATGTTGATCGCTTTTTTCTCCTGAACTTGAATTCCCAGATGGATTCTAGATCTTTTACTCTCATTCTCGGCCTCCTCAGAAATCCGGAGCCTTACAGTGGTAGAGAATTTTGAGAAGTGGGATTGTTTTGTTGTAACAAGGGTATTCCCCGATCAATATGAAACACAATGGTTTCATCCTTTGTACCCATTGTATACATCCCTTGATCAACATCGATAATCATTTGAGCAGCCTTCATGAATGGTCTTCCCAAGATAAGGGGGACATCAGTATCCTCCGCTGCTGTCTCTGCAACGTAAAAATCTACCATATATGCAAACTTATCTACTCTTATTTCAGTATCCTCAAGTATTCCATGCAAGCTTTGAGCAGATTGATTTGCAAGAAGTAGTTTCACATTAGCAGGCTTGACCTTCACATTACTCAACTTATTAAAATACGATAGCGACATCAAATTGATGCTCGCTCCAAGATCCAATAAAGCATAAGTTGAGGGTAGATTACCAAGAGATATGGGTATAGTGAACCTACCTGGGTCAAGTGACTTACTTGTGACTAAGACCTTCTCCTCTTGTGGTTCTTCTTTTGGATGGGTTGCTTTATCCTCATCTTGATGAACTGCTTCCTCTTGAAGTGCTTGTTCTTCAAAGACGAGCTCAACTTCCTCACCAAGGTCCTCCTCCTCTGACTTGTTGCAATCAGTAGCAATCAAGTTGCATTGCGCCTTGGGATTTGTTTGGGTCACAGCTGAGAAATGTTGTTGTCTGTGTTCTGCCATCTCGGCTGCTAGCTGACCCACTTGATTCTCTAGAGTCTTGATTGATGCCTCAGTTGTTGTTTTGAATCCAGTAAATCCTTGTACTAATGTATCAATCTTCGGCTCTAAAGAATTCAACTTATCGTAAGTTGAAGGTTGCTGCTGATAAGGTGGTTGTCGACCTCCATTCTGATTCCAACCAGAGTTGGCTTGGTTATTTCTCCATCCTTGAGAGTACTGATTATTGTTGTTGGAGAAAGTTCCTTGCCTTCCCTGATTTCCCATGTAATTGACTTGCTCAGGTTGTGTCTCTTGTATAGCGCATTGACCATTTGGATGGTCTCCTCCACAAAAATCACAAATCAATGGTTGGGTAGGAACAGGTGGTGAGTAGACAGCTTTGAGTTGTTGGGGTAGTGCCTTCAAAGTATCAGTGAGTGCTTCTATTTGACGTTTAATGAGCTTATTCTTTGCTAATAAAGCATCATTCTGATTCAGCTCTAGCATTCCCCTTTTCAATTGTGCAGGTTGTCTTCCACTTTGAGCTTGCTGGTCATTCATGGCCAAGTTGTTGATAATCTCGAGAGCTTTATCAACCTCTGCGGACAAGATTGTTCCTCCTGCTGCAGCATCTATAAAGGATTTGGAATCTGGACGTAGCCCCTTACAGAACATGTTAAGTTGAGCTATGTCTTCGAAACCATGGTTAGGGCATTTGCGCAGCAAGGACTTGAATCTTTCCCAAGCTTCATATAGTGGCTCATCATCCCTTTGTCTGAAGGTTGAGATCTCTGCTTTGGCTTCTATTAGCTTTCTTGATGGAAAGAATCTAGCCAAGAATTTCTCCTCAACCACACCCCAATTAGTCAGACTTTGGTTTGGGTGTGATTGTAGCCATTCCTTAGCTTTACCTATCAAAGAGAAGGGAAACAAGCGTAAGTAAACAGATTCTAAACTTCCCTCATCAAAACCCATAGTGCCAATCAATTCATAGAAATTAGAAAGATGAAAGTTTGGATTTTCATGATCCAATCCTGCAAATTGATGTGCGCTAATCAGATTTAGATGTGCAGTCTTCAACTCCAAGGTTCTTGCATTGGGTGGTACTAAAATGCTAGAGTGGTGTCGTGGTCCTTGATGGGAGATGTAATCTCCTAAGGTTCTCCTCATTGGAGTTCCTTCTTCAGCCATATTTTTGGGCTCCTCAACAAATAACCTCATTCTCCTTCTTCTGGAGTTTCTACCTCTGTTCCGTCGAGACGTCCTTTCGATTTCCGGGTCGAATAGTAGTTGATTAGGAGTCGCCTGACCTCTCAAAAGCATAAACACAAAACTTGAAACAGGGTAAATGTTGAAGATATTTTTAATTTTTTTAATAAAAGAAAACAATAAAATTCCTAAAAATATAAATCCTAAAAAAAAGAAAAAAAATTAAATAAATAATTAAGTAAAATAAATCTTGATAAATAGACCTCAGGGTTCTACACAAATTAGAACCGTTCCCCGGCAACGGTGCCAAAAATACTTGATGGGTTTATGGCAAGTGTGACACCCTTCTACCCCATACTCTTATACGTTTAATAAATTGGTTTAAGAAATGGTAGTGTCCCACGTTGGGTAAAAAGGTTCACAAACGTTCTTACTAAAATCTCATTAGTTCGAAAACAACTTTATTAAAAGATATTAAACTCCAATTAAAACTCAAACATAATTGCAGCGGAATCTTCAAACAAAATAAAAACAACTAAACACCCTACTGCCATACCAGGCATCCAAAATGGTTCACAAAAACATACTCCCAATCTAGCAACATGATAAAACTCCCAAATACACCATGATGTCACATCTACCAGAGCGTACCCTTTCAATCATAGTCGACACCAAATGTGTCATCACCATCACCTGAAACAACAATAGCAACGGTGAGGAAAAGAGCTCTAACTCATATATACATATAGGAGGTTACCCTGTCCTCACCCACAACATCATTACATCATGTCATCAATACATCAACCATCAATGAATAACAATCATTCAAAGCTCAACAGATATTTACTCATCTATATCAACATGTATATTCCATACCATCATTCCTAATTATAACACATAAATTTATTCAGCATACATTCACCAAGCTCATCATCATCATAGTGTCATTCATATATCATCATACTCATTATCAACATAACATCATTCATCTATCATCATGCTCATATAATCATAACATCATTCATCTATCTTCATACTCATTATCATCATAACATCATTCATCTATCATCATAACATCAATCATCTATCATCATACTCATTATCACCATAACATCAATCATCTATCATCATACTCATTAGCATCATAACATCATTCATCTATCATCATACTCATTATCATCATAACATCAATCATCTATCATCGTACTCAGCATAGGGTAATCACCACAGAGGCCGACAAGCTTCACACACAACATTACCGTTAATCGCCACAGAGGCCGGTAGTCTCCACACACCATGCCACCGTTAATCGCCATAGAGGCCGGTAGGCTTCACCCACCACGCTACCGTTAATCGCCACAGAGGCCGGTAGATTCCACACACAACGCTACCGTTAATCACCACAAAGGCCGGTAGACTCCACACACAACGCTACCGTTAGTCACCACAAAGGCCGGTAGACTTCACTCACAACGCTACCGTTAGTCACCACAAAGGCAGGTAGTGTTGCCCAACTCCCCTCTCTTGGGCCCGCACAAACCAGATCTCATCACATATGCTCAAGGCATCTCTCCTAAGTAGTACCCCCTCTATGGGTCCGCACAACTTAGGTAACATAATCATCATAATCAAGTGACATACACTCATCATCAAACATCATCTTTATAATCAAGTGACACACACTCATCATCAAACATCATCTTTATAATCAAGTGACACACACTCATCATCAACAACATCTTTATAATCAAGTGACATACACTCATCGTCAAACATCATCTTTATAATTGAGTGACACACACTCATCATCAAACATCATCTTTATAATCAAGTGACATACACTATCATTCATTAACATCATCATCATACATCATTAACATCATCATCATAAAGTGACATACACTATCATCATCAACATTATTATCATAAAGTGATATACACTATCATCATTAACATCATCATCATAAAGTGACATACACTATCATCATTAACATCATTATCATAAAGTGACATACACTATCATTCATCAATCATCATCATTATACATCGTCACAATCATCACCAACATCATTAAACATCATTAATCATCACATAAACAACATTCTCATACACAATATAACCTGGTAATCGATTACCATACAGCTGTAATCAGTTACCGGAGACCGTTACTCAATTTTGGAGTCTTCAAGCTTTAAGCTTAATGACCTTGGTTCACTAATTTGGAAATATCTAGAGTTTTAGATGTCCAATTAATGTGATTCCACTTCCATTAAACAGTTAAGATCCTGGGCTTCAGTTTGATATGTAATATGATAGGGTTCCGAGCCCGTTTGCACCCTTAACCGACTCATTCTTTCTCAGGAGAGAAAGCTGTCAAAACCTGGTAATCGATTACCACATAGCTGTAATCGATTACCAGAAACTCAACTCTCTGGTAATCGATTACAGACCCCTTGTAATCGATTACCAGCACCCCAAAATCACTCCCTGGTGCCCAGAACTCCCTGGTAATCGATTACCACTCCTGGTAATCGATTACCTGCGACGCAGATCACAGATTTCACGATTTCTAACACATCCAAAACCTTCCAATCAATCCCCAATCAATCTTTTTCATCTAAACATCATTCATAATCATTATTATCATCCAAAACTCAGTAAAACAACAATCCTTTACAGATTATATTACTAATTCATCAAACCCCCAAATTCTCCATCCCTAATCACCCCTTTTTCATTATTCTCAATATCATCTTTAATCTCGCCCAATAAATCATCAATATACATCCAATCAATCATAAATCAATAGATTATATCATTCATTCTTAATTATGCATTAATCCATACGAATTTAGAGCCTTTAGAGGGTCTTATGGTTGCCCTCACTACCCAAACACCACTACAGGCACATACAAGGAATACCCTTTTCCCCCCGTTACCTTGTAGTAGAGATCGAACAGCAAAGAAGACTCTTTCTTGGTTCTTGATGATTACTCCTCAGCAACTTCCTCCTGAGACTTGGTTTCTCCCCTCCTTGGCCTTTCGCTCTCTGACGATTATACGAATAAGGATTATGGTGAACTGAGAACCCCTCCTTAAATACATACTTAATTGGGCTAGGCCCACTCTCAACCCACTTATTATAATTATTGTTCTTATTATTTATTAAATACCCTTACTCATAAAATATCCAAATATTATTATTTATTTATTATCTCTTATTAAATAACTCTCCTCAATAAATATTCTAATTCTATTATTATTATTTATTCTTCTATTTAATTAATTATTTTCTCTGCTTATTTATTTAATTTAATTGATATTTATCCTAATAAAATTTAGGATGTTACAACTCTCCCCTCCTAAAAGAAAAATTCGTCCTCGAATTTTCCGCGATGAACAACTCTAGGAAAGGCTCCTCTCAACAGGTCGATCAAAGACACTGTTTCCCTAGAATAATCCAATGGGACATGGTTGGAAGATAACCAGTCCATACCAAGAATGATATCTAGTTGACTTAGAGGCAAAAAAATCAAATCAACTCGGAAGTTTCGATCATTAATAGAAGCAGAACATTTTTAAACACATTAGAAGTAGAAACTGACCCACTAGCTGACGTTTCCACACTCAATACAAAAGGCAAGGAAGAAACAGACAATTTAAGCTTAGACGCACACGCATGTGATATGAACGAGTGAGTCGCACCACAATCTGGAATCTCCTGATAACATAAACGCAGCCAACGTAACCTTTTGCACCAACAGGCAGTCCATCGCTCTAAAAATCTTTTTGATCTCGAAGATCCAGTCAGCAGCATCGTCAGGGTCATAACCCCCACGGAACATAGGTGGATGGTTCCTCTGGAATCGTGCAAGCCAATCCATCTCGTAATGTTGGTTAAGGTTGCCAACAGCCTGTGCCATAGCCATCAAGGCATCAGCCATCGCTTGATCGTTCCTACCCCCAAACCGTTACTCTTTCTTATTAAAGAAAGGGTAAGCAAACATACCAAGTAAAGCAGAAAAGCAAAGAAATCAAACAAACAACAATCAACCAAGCAGACCTTTCACTCAAGTAACCAATCAATTACTCAACCAATCAATCAGAATAGCACATCAAAAGTATAGTAAACTCATAACTCAAGGTCGGTGAACCGACCTGCTCTGATACCAACTAATGTGACACCCTTCTACCCCATACTCTTATACGTTTAATAAATTGGTTTAAGAAATGGTAGTGTCCCACGTTGGGTAAAAAGGTTCACAAACGTTCTTACTAAAATCTCATTAGTTCAAAAACAACTTTATTAAAAGATATTAAACTCCAATTAAAACTCAAACATAACTGCAGCGGAATCTTCAAACAAAATAAAAACAACTAAACACCCTACTGCCATACCAGGCATCCAAAATGGTTCACAAAAACATACTCCCAATCTAGCAACATGATAAAACTCCCAAATACACCCTGATGTCACATCTACTAGAGCGTACCCTTTCAATCATAGTCGACACCAAATGTGTCATCACCATCACCTGAAACAACAATAGCAACGGTGAGGAAAAGAGCTCTAACTCATATATACATATAGGAGGTTACCCTGTCCTCACCCACAACATCATTACATCATGTCATCAATACATCAACCATCAATGAATATCAATCATTCAAAGCTCAACAGATATTTACTCATCTATATCAACATGTATATTCCATACCATCATTCCTAATTATAACACATAAATTTATTCAGCATACATTCACCAAGCTCATCATCATAGTGTCATTCATATATCATCATACTCATTATCAACATAACATCATTCATCTATCATCATGCTCATATAATCATAACATCATTCATCTATCTTCATACTCATTATCATCATAACATCATTCATCTATCATCATACTCATTATCATCATAACATCAATCATCTATCATCATACTCATTATCACCATAACATCAATCATCTATCATCATACTCATTAGCATCATAACATCATTCATCTATCATCATACTCATTATCATCATAACATCAATCATCTATCATCGTACTCAGCATAGGGTAATCACCACAGAGGCCGACAAGCTTCACACACAACATTATCGTTAATCGCCACAGAGGCCGGTAGTCTCCACACACCATGCCACCGTTAATCGCCATAGAGGCCGGTAGGCTTCACCCACCACGCTACTGTTAATCGCCACAGAGGCCGGTAGATTCCACACACAACGCTACCGTTAATCACCACAAAGGCCAGTAGACTCCACACACAACGCTACCGTTAGTCACCACAAAGGCCGGTAGACTTCACTCACAACGCTACCGTTAGTCACCACAAAGGCAGGTAGTGTTGCCCAACGCCCCTCTCTTGGGCCCGCACAAACCAGATCTCATCACATATGCTCAAGGCATCTCTCCTAAGTAGTACCCCCTCTATGGGTCCGCACAACTTAGGTAACATAATCATCATAATCAAGTGACATACACTCATCATCAAACATCATCTTTATAATCAAGTGACACACACTCATCATCAACAACATCTTTATAATCAAGTGACATACACTCATCATCAAACATCATCTTTATAATCAAGTGACACACATTCATCATCAAACATCATCTTTATAATCAAGTGACACACACTCATCATCAACAACATCTTTATAATCAAGTGACATACACTCATCATCAAACATCATCTTTATAATTGAGTGACACACACTCATCATCAAACATCATCTTTATAATCAAGTGACATACACTATCATTCATTAACATCATCATCATAAAGTGACATACACTATCATCATCAACATTATTATCATAAAGTGACATACACTATCATCATTAACATCATCATCATAAAGTGACATACACTATCATCATTAACATCATTATCATAAAGTGACATACACTATCATTCATCAATCATCATCATTATACATCGTCACAATCATCACCAACATCATTAAACATCATTAATCATCACATAAACAACATTCTCATACACAATATAACCTGGTAATCGATTACCATACAGCTGTAATCAGTTACCGGAGACCGTTACTCAATTTTGGAGTCTTCAAGCTTTAAGCTTAATGACCTTGGTTCACTAATTTGGAAATATCTAGAGTTTTAGATGTCCAATTAATATGATTCCACTTCCATTAAAAAGTTAAGATCCTGGGCTTCAGTTTGATATGTAATATGATAGGGTTCCGAGCCCGTTTGCACCCTTAACCGACTCATTCTTTCTCAGGCGAGAAAGTTGTCAAAACTTGGTAATCGATTACCACACAGCTGTAATCGATTACCAGCAACTCAACTCTCTGGTAATCGATTACAGACCCCTTGTAATCGATTACCAGCACCCCAAAATCACTCCCTGGTGCTCAGAACTCCCTGGTAATCGATTACCACTCCTGGTAATCGATTACCTGCGACGCAGATCGCAGATTTCACGATTTCTATCACATCCAAACCCTTCCAATCAATCTTTTTCATCTAAACATCATTCAGAATCATTATTATCATCCAAAACTCAGTAAAACAACAATCCTTTACAGATTATATTACTAATTCATCAAACCCCCAAATTCTCCATCCCTAATCACCCCTTTTTCATTATTCTCAATATCATCTTTAATCTCGCCCAATAAATCATCAATATACATCCAATCAATCATAAATCAATAGATTATATCATTCATTCTTAATTATGCATTAATCCATACGAATTTAGAGCCTTTAGAGGGTCTTATGGTTGCCCTCAGTACCCAAACACCCCTACAGGCACATACAAGGAACACCTTTTTCCCCCCGTTACCTTGTAGTAGAGATCGAACAGCAAAGAAGACTCTTTCTTGGTTCTTGATGATTACTCCTCAGCAACTTCCTCCTGAGACTTGGTTTCTCTCCTCCTTGGCCTTTCGCTCTCTGACGATTATACGAATAAGGATTAGGGTGAACTGAGAACCCCTCATTAAATACATACTTAATTGGGCTAGGCCCACTCTCAACCCACTTATTATAATTATTATTCTTATTATTTATTAAATACCCTTACTCATAAAATATCCAAATATTATTATTTATTTATTATCTCTTATTAAATAACTCTCCTCAATAAATATTCTAATTCTATTATTATTATTTATTCTTCTATTTAATTATTTATTTTCTCTACTTATTTATTTAATTTAATTGATATTTATCCTAATAAAATTTAGGATGTTACAGCAAGCGAACCACAAATCCAGCAGTATAATAGTAAGAAAGAGTATCGTATCCACATGGAACGGTTATTTATGTAGAACGAAATCGTATTTATCAAGAGAAAGCACAGTTTAGAGAGTATAATTGCAGAATGATAAAGAGAATAGATAATTAATTGGAATTAGAAAGGTAGAGTTAGAGACACTTTACTTGGATCAGGATCGGATTTCATCTCATCACACCCATTGTGCATATAAAGACTATCTATTATTTTAGGTTTACTCTATAATAATGTAGACAAACTTTATTGCTAAGGCCCCTCGCCAACGACCTTAATACTCAAGGATAAATTATGCGGGATCTCCCAAGAGATAGATTTATCTCGACTTATTTCGCTCTCTTTTATTCAGTTTGTAAAGAATTAGACGATAAACGTATAGGAGTCTCCTTTCGGGTGTGGTCTCCTCCCTTTTTCTTTCGAGCCACCGGCCACTTAGACTTTCTTGACCACCGTCCATCTTGGTCAATGTGCATGAGGCTGCTTCCCATTGGTCTATGAAGATGGCTTCATCAGAGTTATCGAAGTTCTTCTTCTTTAAAAGACATAGTCTCAAGGAGAATGCAGCATTACCTTCCTCTATTCTAATGGAGGGACTCTTGGTATTGGCTGTCCTGTACGGCCTGAAACTTCCATTTCCTTTGGATCTTAGGCCGTCAGGATGTCCAACATTAAAAGTCACTTCGAAAGGGACCAAGACCTCAGGTCGAACAGCACAGCCAAACCACCAGGCCTTAACCTTTTGTAAGGTGTGGCAATACTTCCACCTCCTTGGTTCCAACTTCAACGATGGGGCAGGAAATCACATGCCTGCTCTGCACCCAGTCTTCTGATCCTGGGGGGTGGAGGAAGGAACGGAAGAGGAAGGTGCCGAGGAGGAAAAGGTCAAAGCAGAGGATGATGGAGATGAGAGATCGAAGGCTTTGGATTATTTGGAAGATCCAAGCTTCGAATCTCTCCTTCCCAGCCTTTCGACTTTCTGGTGTCTTCCCCTTCTGATGACATGACACTGGCAGGGAGCGTCGAAGATCATTGCCCTCTTCAGCTCGAGGAAAATACCTGCCAAAATAACTTAGGGCATAGGCATGTAGTTCGAATAGAGAAAACTTAGTTTTTAGGAAATCAGTTTATTGTATTTATTTTCATATCAATAAGATTCTCTTTGATTGGCAATTTGTTTAGCCACTTCGAGTCTCTTTATATGATTTCTATGCTTTCTCACTTCGAACTTTGTATGGCTTTACGCTTCGAGTCGTTCCATTTCAAAATTGATTTTTACGCCTAACAGACATAAAAGAGTAAATTTTACATTTTTTATTCTTGAATTATGTCAAATTTCAAGCATATTTGAACTTTTAAAAACAAAATATCACCGTGTGTTCTTTTAATTTAGAGTTTTTTCCTATTTTTTAATTTTTGAAACTTAATTTTATAAAATTTTAATATTTTAAACACAATTTTGAAGGGTTGAGATTATATTTGTTATTTTTTTAACTTCATGCTAATGAAATGATATATTGCAACAATGATGAAAGTTTAAGGATTAATTAGGACAAAATAAAAGTTCATGGTGCCTATTTACAAAATGGTAAACGTTAAGGGTGCTTATATACTCATTTCCCTAAAATGAATTCTGATTTGACCCTTCAAATAAAAAATAAATAAATTGAAATTCTGACATGCAACTAAACGTAATTTTAACATCGCTATACACAAGTTGTATTGAAGTAAACAACTCGAAGGATTGCATGGTGGAATGGCTGCATTGCCACCAAGCGCATGTGATGAAGCCGTTGACACTTGACCTGGGACGGATACAGGACTCATTTAAAGGGGGCCGGAATATAAAATTACTAAGGGTTCTACTAACAAGTGCGCTAAGAATAATAGTTAAAAAAATAATATATATAATTTTTTATTGGTTTTTTAACCTGTGCAATGTTGTATAAGTTAATAAATCAAAAGTAGAAATTTTTTTTTTGAAAAATACAACTATCACAATATTCAATGCATTGATAATATGAAATGTCACATTTTCCAATAAAATCTTTCCATTTTAATTTATTATACTGTGCAACATTGCACAGGTTAGAAAAATCGATTATTTATTATCAGTTACGATATTGATTGCATTATAACATTAAATGTTTCACATCTCAATAAAAATTGTTTGTATATGAATGTTTAATCAGCACCCTGAAGACACTCGCTAATATTTTCCTAAATGTTAAATAAAAATTAAATGCATCATATATTTTATCTAAGTTATACATATTTATGTTATAAAATTCATCAAATATTTTTTTAATAAAAAACTCTTAAAGGGGCTAAAAATCTTTTATCTTAATTATTATTTTTTATTATATGTTATATTTAATAGTATAAATGTGTATATTTATATATATAGTATATGTTTTTTGGACAAATATATAGTATATTGGAAGAGTGAGTGTGGGAGGGGGGCCAAGGCCCATCCTTGCCCCCCCTTGTTTCCGTCTCTGCACTTGACACTAGTGTTTAAAAAAAGGTAGATTTTACGGTATATTTAATAAATTAGGGGCATTGGTATATTTTATATGTGTCATTAATTTATTGATATATGTGATTTACTTGTTAACATATCAGCTTTGAAAAAATAAATTATATTTTGACCTTCAATTCTTTTATTATATTTGAGAAAACAACGTTAAATTTTTTTTCATCCCTTTTCTTATTATTTATAATTTTTTAACCCAGTTTCAAAACATAAAATAACATTATAGAGATATCATCGATTTAATCACAACAAGCACACCATATCTTTTTATATGAACAACCTCAAAACGTAAAGTAAACTCACTCTTACAAAAAAAGCAATTTAGATAAAATACTTAAAAAACGAAAACAGAGTTCGGGAGTTCAAAATCTACTAATAAGAAATTAAGAACGGTGGAAGAACTAAATACTAAAACATTCAATCTACAATAAATTGTTTATTGCAAACTATGAATCTTTAAATTAGAGAAAAATGTAATCCTCCAAGAATATAAAATTAATGTCATCGAAAAAAGAATACAAAATTAATTGATTCATACAGAGGGGAAAATTACTTTCACTGGAGCAAAAACACAAAGCAAGTCAATGGCTCTATGTTTACAAACCCTTCAAGTTTCAACCCATAAAATGAACAAGTTATTGTGATGACTTTCCAATTTCCAAAACAAAATAAGAATGAGAGGGAAATAAATTGGTGCAATGTGTAAACATTTTTTTGTAATTACGAAAACATAATAGATAGAGCTAGTTTGTAATTATAAAAATTTAATAAATTTCACTTGACATAACAAGTGTATTACACACGGCACAATGAGAGTGTGACAACTCATGACTATATCGGTACCCATAATTTATTGACGTTACCGGAGTTCTCACCTAAAAAAATTAGGTATATATATAGAAAGTGACATTTCAAAAAATAGAAGGTAGATTCTACGGTAAAGTTATAAAAGTATAGGAAGTGATACATTTGTTAGGTGTCAATAGTTTAATTGATACACATGAATTAATTGTGAGACATCAGCTTTAAAAAAAGAAATCAAATTTTGACCTTCATTCTTTTAACATATTTGTAGAGCTAACATTAAACGAAAACGATAATAGAGTTTCTTCTTTCGATTTCATCTTCTTCGACAATAGGCCAGGTGCATGGCAGACCAATTCAATAATTCCACCAATAGAAAACGAAAACGAAATTAAACGAAAACAAAAACGAAAACGAAATTAAACGAAAACGAAATTAGGCTTCTTTTTTATTTTAGGCTTCTTTTTTATTTTTTAAAATTAAACGAATACGAAATTCAACGTCTACTTCTTTGCAATTAAACGAAAACCAAAAAGCCCCAACTTAGGATTAGGGTTCTTATTGATTTAAGAAAATTATAATTTGGGATTAGGATACTTTAGAGATTGTAAAATGAATATTTTATCAAATGAGAGGGAAACCATAAAAATGTAATTTGTACCCTATTTACTCTAATTACAAAAAGGCAACTAATTGGGCAAGTTGGTGATTAGATAAAATTAACAAATTTTAGCTGAAATGGACAGTGAATTACACATGACACTACGAGGGTGTGACAACTCATGACTGTAACTTTACCCATAATTTATTGACGGCACCGGAGTCGTCACCAAAATAAAATCCACATTTTCGAAGTGTATTCAATTGCATAACCGTCCCTTGTCAGTTGTCACTGCTCACTTGGACCACTGACCATCGGTTTAGACAATATGCTTAGACCATCCACAACGGTGCTCGGGACGCAACAAAACCAGCGAAGCACCGTTGCTAGCCTGGCACAGCCCGTTGCAGGCAATCAGAAGTGAGTTGCTTCCGTGGCATAATTGCTTTAGCTAGCAACGCAAGGAAGCAATAAAAAAATGTTTTCAAGACAAAAAATTACGTTTCAAATTTGAAAATGCATGGGATATATTGAGGAAGCAACCTAAATGGTTGGCACAATTTGAAGAATCAAGTAAGAGAACAAAAGTTTCTGCTTCTGGAGAATATTCATCCTCATCCAATGCAGACACACCTTCAAGTTATGAGCCAACATCACCTACCATGGATCGTCCAATAGGGACAAAGGCATCAAAGAGGATTGCGAAAAAAAAAATCTTCTAATGTTGTTGATCTCACAGGTATGGGAGAGGTGCTCAAGACCAAAACAAAAGCATTAGAAGACATGGCACGTGCCAAGCATGAACGCAATAGGTTGAGGGAGGAACAAAGAGTTAGATATGCAACTCCTCTACAAGGATACCGCTAGTATGTCTGATGCACAACTACATATCCATCAAAAGTTATGTAACAAAATTATAGAAAAATATGGACTTTAGTAAGTAGGCTAGTTAATTTAATGCAAGTTTTAATTATGTAACGTTTATCCATTATTTAAATTATTCTACTAATTATGTAATTTTTTTCTATTAGTTATATTTTAGTTATGTAATTTTTATCCATTAATTAAATTATTCTACTAATTATGTAATTTTTGAAGATGAACTCATCGAAGATTTGCTAAATGATGAGTATGAAGAACACTACATTAGGTTGATGATGGAAAGGGTACAACAACAACAACAACCTCCAACGAGAAGTAGGCGTAGGAGACAACACATTGAAAGAGATCGTGAGGAAGGGCATGATCGCTTGTTCAGTGACTACTTCTCCAACAATGCGGTATACACAGATGAACAATTTCGTCGAAGATTTAGAATGCGAAGGGATGTCTTCCTTCACATCGTAGAAGCACTTGGAAATCACGATGAATATTTTCGTATGAGAGTTGATGCTACTGGAAGGGGAGGCCTTTCTCCGTTGCAGAAATGCACTGCTGCAATTCGCATATTGGCATATGGATCACCTGCTGATAGCGTCGATGATTATGTTCGAATTGGAGAAACCACAGCATTACAATGCTTGGAGAATTTTGCGAAGGGTGTCTACAATATATTTGGATCTGAATACTTAAGAAGACCTAACAACAATGACATTCAATACCTACTGCAAATGGGTGAGAAACGTGGTTTTCCAGGTATGTTAGGTAGCATTGATTGTATGCATTGGGAATGGAAAAATTGTCCAGTAGCATGGAAAGGTCAGTTTTGTCGTGGTAATGCCCCACCTACAATTGTGCTTGAAGTCGTGGCATCACAAGACTTATGGATTTGGCATGCATATTTTGGGGTTCCTGGTTCAAACAACGACATCAACGTGCTCAACGAATCTCCCGTGTTCAATGAAATTATGGAGGGAGAAGCCCCCGCGGTACAATTTACAGTGAATAGAACCCAATATAACATGGGTTACTATCTAGCAGATGGTATTTATCCAGAATGGGCGACAATTGTGAAAACCATCCCAAGGCCATAAGGGGATAAAAGAAAATTGTTTGCTCAACATCAAGAAGCAGCAAGAAAGGATGTGGAGCGCGCATTTGGCGTGCTTCAATCTCGATTCGCAATTGTTAGTGGTCCTGCGCGTGCTTGGAAAATGAGCACAATCAAACATATATTATATGCGTGCATCATCCTACATAATATGATTGTGGAAGATGAACGACACACATATAATGGTCATTTTGACCACTCGTATGAACCTTCAATCAATGATGTGTTGACGACTAACATACAATTTGGTCCCCATCCAGCACTTGAATCATACTTGCAAAGGAGACATGACGTACATGATTCCATACGTCATAACCAACTTCAAAATGATCTTGTGGAGCATATTTGGGAATGTTTTGGATGTAATAATTAACAAAAGTAGTTATTAATAATTTTACTACTTTTTTTATTGTGCCAACAAATAAATTAAATTATGATCAAATTAAAAATTGGTTATTTTTTTTACAATTAATTAATTTATAAATAAATAAATTATTATAAATTAATAAATAAGTTCATAATTAATTAATGGTTAAATTAATCAGTAGATCCCTATAGTTTTATTAAATTTTTAATTAGGTCCCTATAGTTTTAAATGATTCAACATAGTCCTTATAGTTCCAAATTTTTTTAATTAAGTCCTTAGACATCAATCCCGTTAAACTCCGTTAAATATTCTCCGCTTTGTATGTGTAACCAAACAATTATTTAGATGACTTGGATCATATAACGTCGTGATACCTGGATGAAAGCCCTTTCATGTGGATGCATCAAAAACCAGAGGAACACAAAGGGGATAGGGAAGCAAGAAAAGTCAAGGGAAATGAGCTTGCTTTTTACCGAACAAAGGAGTAGTTGCCCAAGGTTAGTTCCAACACCTTTCCATCTTATTGTAGATAGTTTCTCAATTCTTTTCTTAGTTCCGTTTTGGAATCTTTTAATGGGTATAGTTTCATGGAGAAATAGATCAATTAATAGCATACAGATGCCTTAAAATCCAATTCCAGAGTTTAAACTTGGTGTCCTTAGAGGGTGTGAACTTAAGAATACTAGTTGGGCACTTGGTGTTGCTGTGTATAGTGGTCATTTGATAATCTTCTGTGCTTCCTGCAATCAACGATTTCCTTTATCTAATTTCTTCTATCTACTTTTGTTATGGAGATTTTCAGGATACAATGGATGCAAAACAACATGGCGCCTTCTGCCCTTGAGAAAGAACATGCAGGTATTCTTTTTATGCTTGTCGGATATTGGACCGTCAGAATTCATAAAGGACTTCTTCTGTTGCGTCCTATACACATTAAAAAGAGCCAATGTCAGCAAGATTACTAGAACTTGAACCGTGATAGTGTTTAAGGATTTAATTAAAAAGAATTTGGAACTATAAGGATTATTTTAAATCATTTTAAACTATGGGGACTTAATTAAAAATTTAATGAAATTATAGGGACCTACTGATTAATTTAACCTTAATTAATTTATAAATAAATTATTATAAATTAATAAATAAGTTCATAATAAAATATAATGATGTAAGCTTTTTGGTGGGACCTATTGGAAGCACCCAAAGAGAGTTGCTCCATTGTAGAGATAACATGCTTGGAGTTGCTTATATCGGGAAGAGTAAAAATGAGTGATGTGTACAAGTGGGCCCCATTGGAAGCAACCAAATGGAGTTGCTCCATTGTGGATGCTCTTATTGTAAGAATACGTGGCAGATAACTTCAATTCGGAAAACACAACATAATTGTTGAAATTTATCCTATAAAATATTTTTATCTAAATAAAAATATTTTCTCATTAATTAATGAGTTCCTTTATATTAAAGAATCAATATATAATTTTTTTATTAAATTATGGACTTAATTATATTTAGAGTAAACCCTCATTTTGGTCCCTCAAAGATTCGGTATCGGTCATATTAGTCCTTGAAAAAATGAAATTACCTTTTTCGTCCCTAAAAGATGAAAAGTTATTCAATTTAGTCTCTAGCTCAAAGATAAAAAGTCGTTCACTTTAGTACTTGAAAGATTTTTTAAAATGTCAATTTAATCTCTGAAAAGGACTAAATTGAATTTTTCATCTTTTAGGGACGAAAATGTAATTTCCATCTTTCAGGGACTAATGTGACCAATCTTGAATCTTTCACGGACCAAATTGAGGGTTTACTCTTATATTTATATCAATATGACAATAAACGTTAGGTCATCTTTATAGCAGCACCTATTTTTTCATTATTCGCGGATCTTAAATGGGCCCCACCAGCACATATCAGCAAGTTCTTATTAAGCACCTCTCTTCTCTAACTCAACACCTCATTTTTTCACTATTCACAAATTTTAAATGGGTCCCATACACATCACCAAATTTTTATTTTTATTAATCCCAAATATATTAATTAATAAAAAATGAAATAATATTAAAAAAACATTAATGGAAAAAATTATTGGGAATGAAAAAGTAAAAAAAATTAACGGGGGTTTTAAACCCCCGGGAACGTAAAAAAATAAAAAATTTAACGGGGTTTCACAGCCCCAGGAAAATAAAAAAATTAAAAAAAAATATTAGCGGGGGTTTGAAACCCCCGGGAAAAACCAAAAGAAATATTGAGCACCGATGCATGGGGTTTCGTGCGTGTGTCAGAGGTCTAGCGGCCATTCCTAGGAAGCACCAATAAGACCCCATTAAGGCCATCTTTATTGCAGCACGCCACTTAATTTTCACTATTCACAGATCTTAAATGGATCCCACCAGTACACATCAACAAGTTCTTATTAAGCACCTCTCTTCTCTAATTCAACACTTCACTTTTTTACTATTCATAAATCTTAAATGGGTCCCACAAATAAACATCACACAATTTTTATTATTTTTAATCACAAATTTAATAAATTAATAAAAAACCAAAATAATAATAACGTTGGTGCAACCATAGAATTTTTTTTAAAATGACATGAAAATTAATGGGGGTTTCAAAACCCCGTTAAAATTTTTGTTTTTTTTGTTGTACTTTGTTGGGTTTAAAACCCCTGCTAATGTAAAGAATAAAAAAAATTTAACGGGGATTTTAAACCCCCGGTAATGTAAAATTTTTTAAAAAAATGGCTTAAATATGTTTTTGGTCCCTCTAAAATACATGTGTTTTCATTTTCGTCCCTCTAAAATATTGTTTTGTCATTTAGTCCTCCTAAAATTTTTTCTTTTCAAATTAGTCCTCGTTGTTAGAATAGTTAACAGAGCTCTAATGTGGCCGTTAGAAATTAGTCCCTCTAAAATACATGTGTTTTCATTTTAGTCCCTCTAAAATTCTCTCTATTTCATTGTAGTGCCCCTATTAATGGCCACATCAGCAAGTTCTTATTAAGCACCTCTCTTCTCTAACTCAACACCTCATTTTTTCACTATTCACAAATCTTAAATTGGTCCGACTTATACACGTCACCAAATTTTTATTTTTATTAATCCCAAATATATTAATTAATAAAAACGAGATAATAATAAAAAAACATTAATGGAAAAAATTTATCGAGAATGAAAAAAATAAAAAAATATTAACGGGGATTTTAAACCACGTGGACGTAAAAAAAATTAAAAAATTTTAACCGAGGTTCCGAATCCCCAGGAAAGTAAAAAATTTAAAAAAAATTAGCGGGGGTTTGCAACCCCGGGGTAAAACCAAAAAAAAATTGTGTGCACCGATGCATGGGGTTTCATGCATGTGTCAGAGGTCTAGCGACCATTCCTAGGAAGCATCAGGTCTTATATTAAGGCCATCTTTATTGCAGCACCCCACTTAATTTTCACTATTCACAGATCTTAAATGGGTCCCACCAGTACACATCAACGAGTTCTTATAAAGCACCTCTCTTCTCTAGTTTAGCACCTCACTTTTTTACTATTCATAAATCTTAAATGGGTCCCAGAAATACACATCACACAATTTTTATTATTTTTAATCACAAATTTAATAAATTAATAAAAAACCAAAATAATAATAACGTTGCTGCAACCGTAGTATTTTTTTAAAATGTCATGAAAATTAATGGGGGTTTTAAACTCCCGTTAAAATTTTTGGTTTTTGTTGTAATTTGCTGGGTTTAAAACCCCTGCTAATGTAAAGAATAAAAAAAATTAACGGGGGTTGTAAACCCCTGGTAATGTAAATTTTTTTTTAAAAAATGGCTTAAATATGTTTTTGGTCCCTCTAAAATACATGTGTTTTCATTTTCGGCCCCCTAAAATATTGTTTTGTCATTTAGTCCTCCTAAAATTTTTTCTTTTCAAATTAGTCCTCGTTGTTAGAATAGTTAACAGAGTTCTAATGTGGTCGTTAGAAATTAGTCCCTCTAAAATGCACGTGTTTTCATTTTAGTCCCTCTAAAATTTCCTCTATTTCATTGTAGTCCCCCTATTAATGGCCACATCAGCACTTTATTAACTATTCTAACGGCGAGAACTAATTTGAAAAGAAAAATTTTTAGGGGGACTAAATGACAAAAAAAATTTTAGGGGGACGAAAATGAAAACACGTGTATTTTAGGGTTCTGGGTGTGAGAACAGTGGGGGATGATCGGTGGTGGATGTCAGAGCACTCATCAAAGAGGACACCTGAAACCATCAAGTAGAAGTAGTTGGTGTGCTTCTGGGGCTTCAACTGCAAATGACATGAATCTGAAGGGGAATGATGGGGCTTCAACACACATTTCTCTTGCATCTATTCCTTTTCATTACCTTCTACCTTCATCCTAAAATTATATTACACAAAAAAAAAATATTTACAGGGCTTGCAACACAATGACAAATATAGAAAAATACAGGGTATACAACATTAGACTAACAATATAGACATGGAACCCTGAGAGTACATATGTCCTATAACAAGAAACTACAAAATAAAGCAAAAATTGATTTACCAAACCAAAAACATTGCGCAAACTAAGATAAGACAGTATACCCACAACCTAACACCACCACAAAAAAATTCTCCAAGTAGTGGATGTTACCTAATGGCGCGCTCTGTTTCCATTTGTTACCTTTCTTCACTGCGTTCCAATATATTTTCCATCACTGTGTTCTCGGGGTTAGGTTTATGCTCCTCCTTCCTCTTTACATCTTCCTCAAGTTAGCAAAGCAACAAAGGAACGAAAATAGTGAATAAATAAAGGGAAATGAAGACCTGCACACGTTATTTCATAAGAGGGATGAAAATGAAATTTGTTTTTCTAATGTGAAGGATGAAAATGAAGAGTTTTTTTTCAGTAGTTTTAATCTATGCCACGTAAACCTCCACATTAGCATGTCACGTTGCAGTTAATGTGCCAAGTAAGCATCTTCATTATGGTTAAGTCGCAGAAGCTAACGGAGGGACTAACTTGAAAGACGGAGCACGCTTTCAGGGACTATTTTTGAGTTTTCCTTCTTTAGAGAACTAACTTGAAATCAATCTCATCTTTTAGGAACCAATTTGACGTTTTAGTAAAAAAAATTAATATTTGGAGTAAATATTTATTATAAAAAATTAAACCCCTCATCTTACAACTTTTTTTCCTAATTAGTAACTACCTTATTGTTTTTATTAGTCAACTTTTCATATCTTATTAGATCTAATTAAAATTTATATATTTCATTATTTAATTTTGTATATGCAAAAATATATTAAAGTCACCGAAATACCGATTTATTTATATAAAAAATGTGGTGGATAAATTTCAAACATAATTATATTAATTTAAACAATTTATCAAATTATGTTATAAAGACCACATCTTATGGCTTACTTTAGGCCTAAATACATATCGACTCACCCGTGAAGTCATGTCATAATCTCCTTATCACAAAGTCATATATCTTCCTCATATCATTACACTTATTTTAAGCTTTCATATTAATCAAAATAAATCAATATTAATTTTGTCTATAAGTAGTTATTTAATCAAATAATTTTTATTTTCTTTAATTTCTTTAGTCAATACTTAAATTTCTTTAATTAATATTAAACATAATGAAATAATTATTAAATTAATTTCCTAAAAATTAAAATAATTCTTAATTTTTTTGAAATTAAAATTTTCAAACAAGTGTTTTATTTGTATTTTAACATATTTTTATAATTACTAAAATATTTTTCTAACAATTAATTTAATTTTTATTTTTTTCACTTATTTACTAATATTTCATAAAAAATACTCATATAACGAGATACTCTTGTTAATATATGTTTGACTTTTACTTTTTTAAAAAAATTAATATATTTTAAAATGTTGACTTTTATATTAGTTTTCTTATTAACAGTGAGTAAGAATCAAAGTCCACCTCACGTTCTTTTCAAATCAACAAGAAATGAAAATAAAAAAAATAAAATTAACATGTTAAAAATATAGGTCTAAAACAAACCAATCATAACTTTTTTATTTTTTTTCCAAAAAAATAAAAACAATTGTGCATGACATTACTCATAAAGGTCCTTGCCATGGACAAAAAACAAAAGTTCCCCTTGCCAGCTCTTCAAAGTTGACATGACGAAAAACAGTACAATGAATGTTCCTTTGCCAGCTTGTGCCTTGTCGAAGTCAAAATATGTTAATATCTTTAACTTATGACTTATGAATTAACCAAATCGCAGCGGAACTAAACTGTGATCCTAGATGAACTTTATCTGTAAAATTGGGTGTTTGAATTTTATAGTCCTCACTCTTAGGAGGGCTTTATCTAATCACCATCCCGGTTCGATGGTTAAACTCACAGCTATGCATATGCGGATTAAAACACTACAATAAAATTTTTAAAATAAATCTTTTAAAATTAGAACTTTTATGATTTGTTACATGATCCAAATAGACATGATAAAGAAGCGGGTGAGATCGGGTCTTACCCTCCCTACCCTCGCGAAAGAGAAAGTGGGTTCGAGTGCGGATTTAAAAAAGATGGTAATGGAATTGTAACCTTTAACCACATTTTGAGAAAATCCGTGAAAATCCATTTCACTTTTATTCTTCTTCTTTGTGTTATTAACTTATAAACATATTTCTAAATAAATGATACATCAAAACTTAACTTATTTTTCAATTATTATTATAATTAAAATTAATACTAAAGTCACAAATTCGCCCATGATAAAAACACACTGAGACACATTAGTCCTTAATAAATAAAAAATTTATTACGAAGTTCTTGATAATTATGTTTGTGAGACATGTTTGTCCTTCTGTTTACTTGTGTCCATTACAATTAATGGATGTGCACGTGTGGCATGTTAAATGGTCTACATGACAAAGATATTCTCTACATGGTCATCCAATGTGGCTTGTGTCATAACTAATATCCATAATAGTTCATGATAAAAAACTTTTTGAGACTCATTGGTCCTTGCACTTAAAACAAAAAATTTTGAGGGGTTAAGGTTTCCAAATCCACTGTCTCATATTTCCCTCCCATTCAACCCAATTCTCATCATTTCATGTTGCTTGCGGTTAACAATGATGATGATGACAGCAAGGAGGTGGATTTTTTTGGCAATGAATCCTCTTTTGATGATGATGATGATTATGATAGTGTAGAGGATTAACTACATAGAAATTCCCCTTTGCAAGAGCATGGTGAGGAATGAAGAAGAATGCATCTAAGAGCTAGAATGAAGAAGCATGCAATCTAAAACAAAGATTCGAGATTGAGGGAAACCTAGGCTTAAATTCCATTCATTTTAGGTGTGTAAGGACCCATGTGCCCCAGAAAGGTTTTTGTCAAGGACTAACATGGGTGTTAGTTATAACAAAAGACCAGTTAACATGTCAATGTGCATATCCATTAGTTGTAACATACACTAGTTAACAGAAAGACGAGTGTGTTTCAGAGAGATAATTGTCAAAAACATCATAAAAAGTTTTTATTTATTAAGAACTAATGTGTCTTAGCATATTTTTGTTAAGGATGAATCTTGAGCTTTACTCTAAAATGAAATAACTTTTATGTTGATGTGGGTTTGAGAGTGAAGCCGAGGTGAATACTTTCACCATAAACCCGCACCGTCAAAATCTAGTAAAATCCTCTTTAAAACCCGGTCAAATGCGGATTTTCCCCATACCCATTAATCTCACGTTGATACCCATGGATCCGGATTCAATTGCAATGCCTAATTTTAGGCTTAATTGCAATTTTGGTCCCCCTATTATCATCAATCCGCGACTTTGGTCCCCCTACTTTTTTTCACGATTTTGGTCCCCCTATAATTCCTAATCCTGAATGAGTAAACTCTCACTTTCGTCCCTGACTTTGTAAGCGTCTTTCACTTTGGTCCCTAAGATTATGAAAACCATTCTGTAGTCCCTCACTTTGACCTCCGTCTTTCACTTGGGTCCAAAACGCAAACTTCTGTTAATTCCTTGGTGAGTTGTCACTCAACCTTGCTGAGGTGTCACTCAGAGGGACCAAAGTGAAAGATTTTTGACAACTTCCTCCAAATTGGCCTTTCTCAGAGTATAACGGTCATATCAATTTGGTCCCTTATATATCTTCTTCTTCTTTCTTTTCTTCTTCTTCTTCCATCTTCTCTGGTTTCTTCTTCACCGAAATTCCCTTTCTGCTTTCTTCTTCGGTCTTCTTTTCTTCTTCCAACTTCTTTACTCTCCAGTCACCCCCCTCCAAGCTTTGTGATTATGTTGTGATTTAGGATTAGACGTGATAGAACATTAAGAATGATGTGAGGCTTTTCATTTGGTGGTTTGTATGATGTTTGGTTAAGGAAAGAGATCATCGCATGCTTGGGATATGATCACTAAAGGCTAAAATTAGTATAAACATGGCACGTGATATTATAACTCCCTGGATCAATGCGCAAGCTAGAAAATCGTTTGTCTTGTTAAACACCTAAAGTCAATGATCTTGACGCAGATAAATTAATGGTTCAATTTTCTTATTGTGATCTTCCTTTTCAACCACCAACCCACCATCCACTTTCCATTTCAAACTGGCAATATATTTCTAAGAAACCAAATAAATAAATTATAACCAAAACTTGGTATAGGCCTTTGCTTGAAGCAGAATGGGGCCTGAAGACAAAGATGGTGAACAACACTCACTTGGTATAGGCCTTAAGGTTATGCGCTGGCTGCAGCTTTCTCTTTATTTGGCATATTCTTGTTCATTATATTCCTCCTTTTTTGTGCAAAATATCTCATAAGACGCCAACAGAGAAGACACCAAATTCACCTTCTTAATCATTAATCAGATCAACATTCAAATTGCACCAATTGATGTGAGTTTAGTGGAGCCACCCAATTGTGGCCTTCACCCTTTGATCATAGCCTCGCTGCCTAAATTATTGTATAGAGCTGTCAATTCGGGCCACCCAGCCCGGCCTGGCTCGACTTGATGCGGGTAGCGGGCTTTATCGGGCTGGGCTAAAATATCGGGAGTTATTCGGGCTTCTAAATTAGGTGCCCAAGCCCTACATTTTTGCGGGCTTTTGCGGACCGGCACGGTCGGGCTAGCCCATTTTGTCGGCTCTACTATTGTACAACCAAACGGACCACTTCAGACAATGTGAAGAAGGAGCTACATAGTGCTCTGTTTGCTTAGCCACTATTCTAGAAGATGCAACTATAGTTCTCCAAATAATAACCAATATTCGTGGGTCTCTGGATATTTTTTTCTGTTTTTGAAACCCTTATAACTGCAGCAAGATTGCAATGGCATTTTGACCCCTTATTCACCTTCTGAAAATTTTGAGATGATTTCGAACACCCATTGGTATACCTCCTTTCATGGGTGGTGGTCATGGCTGTTGGGTTGTTCGCAGAACGAAGAAGAAGAACAACAGAAGAACGAAGAAGAAAAGAAGACCGAAGAAGAAAGCAGGAGGGGAATTTTGGTGAAGAAGAAACCAGAGAAGATGGAAGAAGATGAAGATAAGGGACCAAACTAAAATGACCGTTATACTCTGAGAAAGGTCAATTTTGGGGAAGTTGTAAAAATACTTTTACTTTGGTCCCTCTGATTGACACCTCAGCAAGGTTGAGTGACAACTCATCAAGGAATTAACGGACGTTTGCGTTTTGGACCTAAGTGAAAGACGGAGGTCAACGTGAGGGACTACTGAATGGTTTTCATAATCTCAGGGACCAAAGTGAAAGACGCTTACAAAGTCAGGGATGAAAGTGACAGTTTACTCAATCCTGAATGTAGTTCAAAATTTTGGACCCTTTATACCTCCAAGTATGTGTTAGAGGGATCAAAATAGTGGATTGATGATAATTGGAGGACCAAAATCGCGAAAAAAAGTAGGGGATCAAAATCGCAAATTGATGATAATAAGGGAATCGAAAATGCAATTAAGCCTTTTAAATTCCAATGAATCACCAACATTAGCTTTTTCCCAAAAGCTTCAACCTGTCATTATATAGATTTTTCCCAAAAACCAAAACAGGCAATTCGAGTTTCCCATGCATTGTGGTGGTTGGTAATAAGTAATGACAGGGCACTGGACAGCTCATTGCTTGTAGACTCAAATCTTATCCATTGGAGAGTTATCCATTACATCTGGTGCATTTTTTTATTCCTTACATTGGATGAACCCATTATAATACTGCCAAAATCTCACACTAATTCTTTTGAAGAATTTTTCAGTTCCAAAAACTGCATAAGGTATCAAATTTTTTAAAACTTCAGCATGCCAAAGAATAAGGCAAAACATCGCCCAGAAAGTGACTTTAAGTGAAATCAAGCTCTAACATTGTGTAAAAAAATGCTGAAGAACAGAAGTTCTTTAGCCTAACATACAATAACTCACTCAATTTATCCCCTTTCTAAGCTTACACCCGTGCTTCTTTACAAATTATACAACAGGGAAATAGAGAATAATCTCAATCTCAATTGCTAGCTGCCTAGCTCAGAAGACGATAAGACACAGAATAAAGCAGCAAAAGAGAAAAATTGAAATTCTGTTCAATGATTTGTAAGCCTGCATCTCCTGCCTTCTCAACCTATGGCTATTACTTCCCATCAGGGGATAAGAATTTGGGTAGGTGTACAAATTTCTGAGTTGCCAAAGACTCGGGTACAAAACATCTCCCCAAACATCCCAACCACAAGGTGGGGGAATCCTGGTGTCATGTTGGATCCAGGATTGAGCATTTGTGATGTCTCATCATCCTCTTCTTGGTATGGAGGGGAGTTGAAATGTTGATTCTGATAAGGATTACGATATGGAAGTTGCTGACCACTTTGTGATGAAGATGTTGCCAACAGAGATTGAGCACCTGAAGCAGATGGTCTTGGTGGTATAAACCTATCTCTACCGGGTGCCTTCCCATCAGGGTCACTAACAGCTGGGGTCTGGCCCCTGCCATAGAGAGGAACCATTGTGGTATGGGATATATCATCCTTACAAACAGGGCATTGTGGGTGTTCATCAGGTGCAAGAGAAGCACTTTGAACATAGAGCCATTTATAGATGCAAGGCCAGCAGTAAAGGTGGCCACAGAGGGTAACTACTGGTTCATGTGCAAAGTCTAGGCAGATATTGCAATCAAAACAACCATCAAAATTTTCTGTCTCTGTCACAGCATTTGGGATGGCTTTCCATTCCTGGGAAAAGTAGTGCTCAAACGCCATGAATTAAGGAACCCTTTTTTGCAAATCTGGTTTTCAAGTGCTTCTTTAGCCCTGAATATACAATTGACAAACCAGCTTAATACACACAAAATCAAGCAAATGCTTGAGGGCATTAAGTTCATAGATGCAGTCAAACAGAAAGGAAACAAACAACAGGACTTGACAGTGCTAAAAATAAACTTAGATTTCACCAATCCTATGCAAAGCAAGAAGAAAGAAACATCAATAGAGAAGATAGAGAAACCTATCACTTCAATTACTTAGTATCAAGGGTCCAATCATGAAATCTGATGCTATTTTCTATAAAGGGAATTTAAATTTAACCAATATTTATAATCTCCATCTGTATTTGGAAACACTGAAAGCACCACCAGAAGCTGCTACTACTACCCTACATGACCCAGACTGAATAAAGGGTTAAGACATAAAAGCAATCCCCATATTAGGGGAAAGTCATTGTCATCACTCAATTAGCATTCACATCAAATCAATTGAGTTTCTTAAACCCAACCATCTGTTGCTTACAAGAAATATTTGAAGTTCCTATCATAGAGATGCCCAAAATAATTCCAGTAAAAGGACTTCTAAGGTTCTTATCTTCTTATTGTCCACGTCAAGAAAATGAAAAATAAAAGAAAAAACAAATCAGATCTATCCAATTCTGGAACTGCTGACACACTCACAGATCAAAATTAAATAAAAAAGAAAAATAGATTGATCATGAGATTGGCATGCAAATGCAATCGCCAACACCAATAAACGACAAACATAGAGCAATGAGAAACATAAATCAACGCATAAGGGACAATTGTGTGATTGATTTCAAACATAAATGAAGAACGGAAAGAGCGAATAGCATTTCGTGGCATTCTTGACAACATAAATATGATTTATTAAAAAAAAAGCAAAAAGTATGACAAGGTTTAAGAGAAAATACCCAGAGAGAGAGAGAAAAGGGTTAAGATGGGGTGTGTATGATCCTTCTTCGCAGGCAGAGAGCGGAGTTTAGAATGGATAGAGAGAGTGCGTGTGAGGGAAGATAAAGATATGAGTGAGTTTGTGAGAGGAGAATGGCGGAGCGTTACATCAGTTACGGCCTTCTTTATATAACGAAATGAAAGCACTTTCCCTTTACATGCTCTTACATTTTTTTAATTCACTTAAATATGTTTTTTTCTCTCTAAAATATATTCGTTTTCATTTTAGTCTCCATAAAATATTTTTTTATCTTTTCATCCCCCTAAAATCATTTCTTTTCAAAATAGTCCCCACCGTTAGAATAGTTAGCAAAGTCCTGATGTGGCCGTTAACATCTATGTTGACCTGACTTTCTCGCACATATGTGTCATCCAATATGTCAATTAATTAGTTTTATAATTAATTTTATTACATAAAGATGGAAAAAAAAATTCAAAACAAAGAAATTAGAAAATAACTCTCTCAGAATCGTCATCTTTCTTCTTTAACTTGTTCCACCATTGTTGTCTTCTTCTTGTGTTCCATTCTCACATATCTGAGGTAGTCACTTCTTACCTCAATCAAAAGAAAAATACTAGGAATACACTCTTTTAAACACTCTTCCTAACACACTCCATGTGATTGGTTAAAATTCACATGGGTCCCACCACTTGGGAGTGGGACCCACGAATCCGGTGGGACCCATGTGAATTTTAACCAATCACATGGAGTGTGTTTGGGAGAGTGTTCAAAAGAGTGTGTTGTTAGCACTCCTCCAATCAAAATTGTACTTGGTAGCAGCCACTCCTTACTTCAACGAAGGTGTAGTCCCTGCAACTGCAAATCAGCAAATAAGTGCAACCAACCAAAGATCGGTCCCTGCATATCCAACTTCCATCATTGCAGCTCAGAGGCCTAAATTGGTTTTAAAAAGGAAAACAACCACCACACTTCACAAGTAACTGAAAATAAAAATAGTCACCACTACAATTTAAGTGTCTTGAACCCTAAACTGACATGGCTTTTATGATTTGGTATTCAGAAGAAGAATAAGTGGTTGCTACCAAGTATAATTTTGATTGAGGTAAGGAGTGACTGCCTCAGATCTGCGACAATGGAGCACAAGAAAAAGACGACAATGGTGGAATGGGTTGAAGAAGAAAGAATACGATTGTGAGAGAGAGAGAGTTATTTTCTAATTTCTTTGTATTGAAATTGTTTCCTATCTTTTATGTAATAAAATAAACTATAAAACTAATTAATTGACATATTGGATGCCACATATGTCCGAGAAAGCCAGATTAGCAAAAATGTTAACGGTCACATCAGCACTTGTTAACTATTCTAACGACGAGTACTATTTTGAAAAAAAAAAATCATTAGGGAGACAAAAAGATAAAAAAAAAATATTTTAAGAGGACTAAAATGAAAACAAGTGTATTTTAAAGGGACCAAAAACATATTTAAGGATTTTTAATGTTATTTTAGAATCATACAGTGACTATTACACCACCTAGGAGAGCTTTCACGCCCATTGAGGTCTTATACGGCTCGAACATGATTGTCTTCTATGGGGGGATACATGTGGTCTTGCACAAAAAAAAAATACAGTAACTGTTACACATATAGGTAAAATAGGCTACCCGTAAAATTACCTAAAATTATAGAGTTTGAACACTTATTTCAAAAGTTTGAATAACTTTCGAATTTTGTAGTTCAATTTGATAAAGTCAACTACCCGTAAAACCTCCAAAAAATAAAGTTTGGCTATCCTGCAAAAAAAAAAAGCTACCCGTAAAAATATAGAATTCTGACACTTATTTTAAAAGACCGAACCTTTATAGCCCAATCCCATAAATCTTATTATCCCCGTCAGATCGAGAAGTCAAAATTTTCAGCTCTAATTACACTCAATAGCATTTTATAAAAACGTCGTAATTTTTATAAACACTCCTTTCCTTGGATTAAAAGTTTAAAATAAATAAATAAATCTATAAAATTCATATAATTTATAGGATGATTGATATTTTATCTAATAACTTTATTTTAATGTATAAAAACATTTGTAATGTATAAATAAATATTAATTATAAGATAATATATTTATAAATGTTAAATTTATTTAATATTGATGCACATATTCAATATCATATTACTGAATGTCATTAGCTGCCAACGCAGGCTGAGATTGTGAGAAGAGTTCCCGTGTTCGATCCCAACTAAACACATTTTTCAGGAGAGGTGGGGAGCCTTAATTGTAATTAAGCCCCGAGCAGGATTGTCCATGGTAATAGGGGATACCTGTGGTGTACACAAAAAAAATATTACTAAATGTCAATGGTTGAATTTATTAAATAAAGTAATTTTTTTGAATTAAATGGATCCCCGCACATTTTTTTATTATTATTGTGTAAATTTTATAAAAACATGTTAAGTAGTATTAATTTTAAATTTTAAGCCATTCTTAAAATTTAAAAACTATTTAATAGAAGATAAAATCTTTAATTTTTTTTATATTAAATATTAGTTTTACTAATATTTTTAATTTTAATCAATAGTTTTAAAGAGAAATGTTATTTTCTGTTAGGTGACTAGTATGAAATATAAGACAAAAACAGAGGAAAATATAGAAAAGAAGGTGGAAAAGAGAAGGAAAAAAAGGTGAAAAGGTAAAATTTTGCTCATCTTTTTTTTGAAAAACTTTTTTGGTATTGCATTGAGAAATATGGTTTTAAAATTAATTTTGGGTGGAAGTAACTTCATGCCCAGTTTGGATACACTTCTGCAGAAGAATTCTAAAAAAAATAAAATGAATTAAAGAGGTTAAATGAATTTAACTTTTCCATAAGTTGAAATTAGTTTCTTATGAAGAAGTTAAATATGAGAGCTTTTGGAGAATGTGGACTATAGAAACTATTTCAACTTATGGAAAAGTTAAATTCATTTCACCTCTTTGATTTATTCTATTTTTTTCACCTAAAAGTTCTTCCGCAGAAGTGCATCCAAACTGACCCATAATAATCTTCCCTCAAAAATAATTTTGAGAACTAGTTCACGTTGAATTCAATATCACACAAAAATTTCTTTTTGTATAAATGTATCTAAATATAAATATAAATCACTTGATTTTTAACACGCTTTTGACCAAAATTAATTTTACAAATTCAAGTCATTCAAAATAAAGTTTGATAAATGTTCATGTAAACACATGCTTATTTGTAGAAAATTTATAAACCATTAAAATGCTATAATTGGACTAGCTATATAGTGATGGGAAATTTGGGTATTCCTCCCAATAATATATTTTTTTTAATATTCATTAATAAAACTTTATATAATTTTTATTAATTAATCGGAAATGATTTTATTTAATTCAGCTTCTTTATAATTGTAAATCAAGTCCTTGGAATCTCAACATTTTAAAATCGTGCCATTTATCTTAACATATAAGTATAAAATGTGGGAAACATAGAATAAATTTAAATTAGTTTCCGAACTAGTCATCTCTTTCTTAAGTCATCTCTTTCTTAATTAGTTTCCAAACTAAATTAATTACATTAGTAATCCTCGAACTTTCAAATATTCATCACATTAATACTCCAACTTCCACTCGTCACATTGATCCCTGTTGGAGGACTAATGTGATAGATATTTGAAAGTTCGAAAATTAACTTTTATTTTTATTTACTATAGGGACTATGTAGGAGAGAAAGTGATACTTTGAGCATGAATATGGTGGTTTATTCGAAAAAAATAGGTTAATCCATTAGGTGTGCAACTACACATATATTGTGTTATTATTTTTCAAATACACCAAAGTTTTTTAACACAGTGCCAACAAATTAGCTTAACCAGTGGTCTTAAGTTTTAGCATTGGGTATGTATTTGTGTTAATATTCGAAAGAAACATTTCCCCATGAAAGATATATATGATTTTGAAAAAAAAAAATACACCAAAAATTGTTTCCCATTTATTTAAAGGACGAAGACTCTCTACGTTAAAAGAAAGGCTTAAATATGTTTTTAGTCCCTATAAATATAGGTCATTTTGTCTTTAGTCCCTGTAAATTTTTTTTTTGGTTTTTCATCCCTAAAAAATTTCCCATTAGCCTTTTTGGTCCCTGCCGTTAACTTTTGGCTGATGTGGCAAACAGAGTGCCACATCAGCATGCCACATGTGTTATTTCTGCCCAACTTAAATTTGTTTTTAGTCCCTATAAATATGATCTTTTTGGTTTTAGTCCCTGCAACTTTTTTTTGGTTTTTTACCTCAATTTCATCCCCATCCAACATCACAGTGTCATTTTGCTTCCATTGCATTGGTACACTTAAAATTTTAAAATTGTTCGTGGGTTTAAAAAAATAAATTCTTTATATATTTAATTATTTGAAATTTCATAACACTTGGATTCACCGCATATAGGAAAAAAACCTGAAACAACCTTTTTTTCTCCGCAATTCTTTTTTTTCTGTTTATTGACAAACAAAATTTTCATTTGATTTATGTCTCTTGACCTGTAACTTAATGAGATTTGTGTTAACTAACAAAAAGGCTTGTAATTGAATGAAATCCACGGAAAAAATAATCTTTGTAGCAAATTTTTAAAAAAAAACACCAATTTTTTACGTGAAAACATTATTGTGAAAATTTTCTACTTTATTGTAAAAAAATACACAAAAAATTTCACACAAATTTAGAATTTGGATGAAATCCACAAAAAAAACTTGCAGAGAAAAAAGTCATTACAGTTTTCTTTTTCCTATAACCCAAAAAAGCTAGAGCTAGACTGGCAAAAACAACCCATGTTAGTGACCTTTTTTCTCTATAAATTCTTTTTTTTCTGTCTATTAACCAACAAAATTTTCATTTGATTTATGTCTATTAACCTGTAATTTAATGAGATTTGTTAACTAACAAAAAGGCTTGTAATTGTCAATCAACTGAAAATTTTGTTAGTAAATAAACAGAAAAAAAAAAGAATTGTAGACAAAAAAAGGTTGTTACAGGTTTTTTTTCCTAGATGCGGTGAATCCAAGTGTTATGAAATTTCAAATAATTGAATATATAAAGAATTTACATTTTTAAACCCACGAAAAAGTTTTAAAATTTCAAGTGTAACAATGCAATGGAAGCAAAAGGGCACTGTGATGTTGGATGGGGATGAAATTGAGGTGAAAAACCAAAAAAAAAGTTACAGGGACTAAAACCAAAAAGATCATATTTATAGGGACTAAAAACAAATTTAAGTTGGGCAGAAATAACACATGTGGCATGCTGATGTGGCACTCCGTTTGCCACATCAGCCAAAAGTTAACGGCAGGGACCAAAAAGGCTAACGGAAAATTTTTTAGGGATGAAAAACCAAAAAAAAAATTTATAGGGACTAAAAACAAAATGACCTATATTTATAGGGACTAAAAACATATTTAAGCCTAAAAAAACTAGCATTTTAACCACTCACACAATACATTAGATAATATTCCTTTTCAATTGTTATTTAAAAAAAGTAAACATAAAAATGATAGGTTTTAAAATTTGAACAAAGAATCTGATGATAAGGAGACTACTATATGCTTTTTAATAGATATAATTTTTAAATTTAAATAATATATTTAAAAGAGCAAGGAGAAGTTTAAACTTTTAAAATAATAATAATAATTTTTTAGGTAAAATATGTGTTTGGTCCCTGTAAATAGACCGAGCTTTGTTTTTAGTCCTCGTAAATGTTTTTTTTTTTTTACGTCCTTACAAATGCAATTATTTTAAAAAACATCTTTGTCGTTAAAACTCTGTTAATGATTACCAATTCGAGTTTTGTTTTTAGTCTTCATAAATGAATTTCTTTTTTTATTACATCCTTACAAATGATTTTTTTTAAAAAAGTGTATCATTGTCGTTACAACTGTTGCTCCTCCTCCTCCTCCTTCTCCTTTTGTTGCTCCATCTCCTTCTCATCCTTCTCCTTCTTTTTCTACTAATTATCCTTCTTTCTGATTCAGGTGTGATTTAATTTGAGCTCATTTTTAGAGTTGTGGCTCTATATGAGAAGCATTTATTAGTTCCTCTAACTTTATATACCTATGCAAAAAAATTGTTAGTTTCAGAAAAGTATGATATAGAAGGAGGATGGGAGAGGAGGAGGAGGAGGAGGAGGAGGAGGAGGAGGAGGAGGAGGAGGGGGGAGGAATAGAGGAGGAGAAGCGAAAGAAGAAGAAGAATCAAGAAGTAAGAGGAGGAGGAGGAAGACTAAAAACATTTATGGGGACTAAAAATAAAACTCGACCCATTTACAAAGACTAAAAACATATTTTACCCTAATTTTTTTTCATATTTATATAACTTTTAAGATAAAATAAATAAAAGTAACCCACATTTAAGAATGAGGACTAGAATTTAATATATAATGATAGAAATAATATATTGCAATGAAGCTGAGCCCTCACAAACTTTTTTTACATGTTGAATTTATTTAACTGTGTCATCATGCTAAGTTTCACACAAAATTTAATATATTAAAAAATATAATAGCATCACTCCTCTTACTATCAAACAAATTTATCACCATTGTCATCGGTCACCACAAGTCCACAAACCCAATTGAGATGGTAAATGCTTTATTCCCTAAAGTAAAGTCTCAGATTTAAGATTGGCGGATGAAAAAAAATTGTTAAAAGAGTTAGACCTATAATAATGTGGATGCTCTTGGCTGGAATATGACTGTCTTACGTGAAAAATATATGTGATTAAAAAAAAGAATGTGTTGTTAGCACCGGCTCCACTTCTTTTATCAACCTTATTAATTAATATATTTTGTTTAAGAATTTATTAATTTACTTTATAAATTTATTAAAGTAAAAAAAGAAAGAGCGGTCATATTCAAACGAGCACCACGCTTCACAGCACGGACAACGTGACTTTTGCCCTAGTCTATACGCTTTTCTACCTCCCAAATATCGATCGACCAATTTCAGATTAAAAAAAAAACGTCAAAAAAAAAAAAAATCAGAGTCAAAATAGGAAAAGGACTTGTTAACAAATCAATCTTTTGCTGACATACATTGTATTTGTCTTGGAACAATGCTTACACAGGACACCTTACAGAAATGTATATATTAAACACTTGCGCTTTAAAGACAAAAATACATACCAAAGGAAACACCAAAGGTAGATTGACAGATATTCTAATATTTTATACGTCCTTTAGTTTAATCTTTATTGGAATTTCTCTCTTTCAAATACAACATTGTTATTTTCATATTTATCACCGAACGTGTGGATAAGAGGTTGTTCTAATTTAACCAATGATCTCGGGTTTGAGCTCTGAGTATGCAACAACGTTTAATACTCCGAGTGAGGGTTTTACTGCTCATAAAAACTCTACCATGAAGGATATATGTGACCTTGCACCTGAAAGACTCTATTTTCATATTTAATTAATGTATGACTTATTTACATTTTTTATCTCCATAGTTTTTCAAGTTTGCAATTTTGGTCCCCAAAATTTATTTTGGTGATTTTAGTCCCTTAATTTTTAAAATTTTGTAAATATGGTACAACCGTTAAGTCTTTCGTCTAAGTTAATGGATTTTACTTACGTGGAACCCATTTGATAACGTGATTACCACTACAGTTTTAATGATATGTTTATAATAATTAATTTAAATTTTTATTATTAACATTTTTAAATTATATTTATTCATTTTGGAAATTCTTAAGTGACATTGTTCATTTTTTTCAAAATAACTGAATAATCTTAAAAAATTAATAATAAAAAATTAAACTAATTATTATTGACATGTCACCAAATTAAAGTTATAGTAACAACCACATTATAAAATAGGGTCCAGATAAGTAGAAACTATTAACTTGGATGGAGACTTCACAATTATCATATTTACAAAATTTAAAAAAATTAAGGAACCAAATTCACAAAAATATTTTTGGGACCAAAATCACAGACTTAGAAAATTAAATGGACAAAAAATGCAAATAAGCCATGTATTTTTCATTTTTTTCATTTCAGAAATTGGAAAAAATAAATTAATAACTTACACTTGATTAATATTTGCTATCATTTTTTTATTTAATAAGTCAATTTTAAATTAATAAAAGGATTTATTGCAATAATATTTAAAGACATTTATTTATAAAAAATATAAAATTTAGGATAATTCATAATTCTATCCACATTTCTCAAAATCAAACATATGTCTTATATAAAATATTTCTATATTTTTAACATTCGTATTGTTCATTTAGGGTAACGCACACTTTAGTATTTTGGTGCTTAAGGTCTTGTAGAAACTAGAAAGCATAACTAATAAAGCCACCTATATATTATAATTTTATAAATCTAATGAGAACTCATCCAATGCCACATGTTCATGGATAATAAATCATTAAGTGATGCTCCACACGTCAATTCCTTTTTGTTTCTGTATGACAATGCATGTTATGGAAGCACATGAAGTGATCCCCTACAACTGCAAGTTTGAAATTGATATTCGTGTTAGTATATATTCACATTTTTTTATATCCTCTTACATAAGCTACTAAATAATACTTTTTGAAGACGTGTCATACAATAAACCGAGCACACAGGATGGAGGAGAAACGAGTAGTTCTCTCTTAAGAGGAGGAAGACAATCTGCGCCGGAGCACAAATTAAGAAATACAAGCAGGTGGTGACTACCGATTTCTCATGCATGTGACTCAATTATTAAAGAAACTCCTTTATAGAGAAATTCGAGAATTAGTGACTCCCCCTTGTAGGGGAAAACCATCGCTATAGTGTATTAGCAACGCTTAGCAACGGTCACAATGATGTCGTTAAAATGTTTTTCGTTAATACCGTAGCGACGAGCAAAAACAGTCGTCGCTACGTAGCGTCTGCTTGCTCGACGTTAAAGTCGTCACTATGCTGAAATTCGTCACAAAATGAAAAGATCAAAGGTCATCGCTAAGTCGTCACATCGTAGCGACGGCCTAGGCTGTCACTAATAATTATATTATTTTTTAAAAAAAATTATTTTAACTAGTGACTGTCGTAGCCATCGTTAATGATTATATTAATTTTTTAATTGAATTTAGGGTTTTATATTTAATTTTATTTTAATTTATGGATTTACGGTTAAATTATTATAGAAATTAAATTTTTTATTTATTTTATAAATTTTATATCATATTTATTAACAATCTAAAATATAAACAAAAAACAATAAATATTATATAAAAACACCCATATAAAAAAGTATATAAACGGTATATATATATATAGTGTATAAAAATGTAATACAATAAAAAAAATCACCGTCGACGGCGACGACGCTATGGTGGTGGGCCACAATCCTCATCCCCATCCAAGGGCTGGTCATCTAGGTCGACATCATAGTGCGGGTGGGGCTGAGCCTGACTGAAGCTGGAAGAACCACTTGCATTGCGGGCATCCAGCACTAACTGCAACTGTTGTCGGAGTCATGCGAAGTCCTCCTCCAACCGTGCATACTGGGCCTGACAATAATCATCCCTCTCCTCAGCTCGACTAGTCTGCAACTTTGCTTCGATGACCTCCTGTCGCAGTTCCCCGTCAGACGAATGTTGTGACCCGTCGCTCTCGCTGGTATGGGCTCGAGAATCTTGAGTGAGTCCGGTCACACCAGGACGAATGTTGCTTGACAAGTCCCTGGTAGAGCTGTCAAAACGGGCCAGCCCGGCTCACCCGGGCTGGCTCACCACGGGTTGGATGAAAAGTGAGCCGAGCCGGGCTAGCTCACTTTTTTAGTGAGCTTGAAAAATACCAACCCGGCTCGACCCACCATGGGTTGGTGGGTTAAACGGGTTGACTCACCTATTTTTTAAAAAAATAATAAAAAACCTGATAAATACAAAAAAATCATAAAAAAATTTAAAATGCAAATAAATAAAAAAGTAGGACGCAATCAACGAAGCAACACAGTAATTTAACATTTCAGAAAGGAATAAAATCTTGGTTTTACATTAACCAAATAATTATTATTATTATTTCATGTAAAAAAAACAAAGCAGAAAGCAAAATGTGGGGTCTTCTTTCTCGCACAACAAAAAAAGGTTCTGCAACTTCTCTTTCTCACTAGCAAGTGGCAACCCATCCAGAGACACCATTGGTGCGAACCAAGGACACGACCTGCAACAACGGAGTCATCGCGCCTTGGTTGATCGTTGCTCTCCTTTTCTCCCCCGTGCCAAGGAGCCTGCAAGATTCCTTTTTTTCCTCGCCGTAGAAGATGAACGTGGAAGGGGATGGATGAGGACGAAGAGTTGAAGTGCAAACTATGCAAACAATAGCGAAGCGGTGGCCGGTGACCGGAAACCACTACGATGAAAACATAAGAGAAAAGGGATCTGAGGGGATAAGGCACAGGTGCACTTCCGCAAGACTAGCAAGAATGGGAGTAGAACAGAAAGCTAATCTTGAGATTGAGAGGAGCTAGAGTGCGGCTGTTATGTTATGGTTTTGGGTTAATGGGGTTACTAGGTTAGGGTTTCTTTTTATATATATTTATATATTAAATTAAAAAAAAATAAAAAAAGTGGGTTAACCCGGCTCAACCCGGCTCGAACCCACTTAACTCGGTGGGTTAAGTGAGCCGGGTCAAAATAACCCGGGTAAATGTGAGCTGATTTTTTCGCAACCCAACCCACCTGTGAGCCGGGTTGGGCCGGGTTGGCTCACGGGCCAGAACCCATTTTGACAGCTCTAGTCCCTGGTGCCATAATAGCGGCCTCAAATCTTGCCACCAGTAAGCCTGTCCATCGGTCGGATTTGGTCGGATTCGGGCCCAAAAGGCCCAATCCGACACAAACCGACTAAAGCTATTAGTGGCCCATTCTCGACCGTTTAGACGACATTCGGATTGGGCGGGTCTTGGGTTAGGCGGGTCTTGGGTTCATCGGGTGGTTATAAACGGTTTGGGCCGGTTTTGGGCCTTAGTTAAATTTTTGGTTTTATTCAAATTTTATTTCTTCTTTTTTTTTGCTTCTGTTCATTTTTCTAGAATTTTAAAACAAATAGATTCAGAATTGAATTGGCCCATTAATAGCCCAATAGCTTAAGGGCCAAACTTAAAAAAAAAACCCGATTCTGTATACCATATTTCATGATCCATATACATTTTACAATATTTAATAAAAATAAATGTATAAAAAAAAATATACAAAAAGTTTAGCCTTGAAGGCTTGAAGTCTAGATCTGAATAACCAGAAACTCATATTCCTCAACCCCCACCACCACTGATCACTACCCAAAATTCATATTTACTCCCTCACACCCTTGAAAGAGTAACACAGAAATGGTAGCATAAGAAAACAAAAACACCCAAAATCAAGAAATCACCCAAAGCAAACAGATCTGGAAGAACCGGAAAAGGAAGAACAGATCTGAACTGGGACACGTCCACCGCGACCTATGATCGTCATTATGCCTTTTGCATGTCGCTGCCTATCACCGTCGACCATGGAGGAGATGGAAGGTGGAGGACGCAGCCATGGAGGAGAGGTGTTTTAGGGCAGACGGAGGAGAGGCGCCCGCTGGCGATGGAGGAGAGGGGCAGTCAAACGTAACGAGAAGGAGAAGAGGAAGTCAGGAAGAGGAAGAGAAAGAGAGAGTATGAGAGATTGAGAGTGAGAAGGGAGAGGCCGAGAGGGTCATCATCAGGAAGAGGAAGAGAGAGTATGAGAGATTGAGGGGGTTGTCATGTTCTCTATTTTGAGAGGCAGAGAGTGAGAGAATCGGAGAAGGAACTCAAGCGGCTGGTTTTTTTAATGGGTTGGTGGGTCACAACTCACAATAAATAGCAATAATTGATAATATTAAAAATCAGAAAGCACAGGTCAATGAATCAATGGCTAGGAACCTCAGTGGCACACGAATTGCTTACATGGCACAATATAAAATATTGAAATTAATGAAGATTCAGACTCCTACATTACGTTGCTTCTTGACTATTCAAATTACAAAATATAATAATCGGTCGGTCTCGGATTTCGATGGGTTCAATTGGGCAAAACCGAGACCGACCGTTTCAAATCGCTTCTTTTTCTCGTTATCAGAGCTGGGTATACGGGCCAGCCCGGTCCGCATAGGCCCGCATCGTGGCGGACCGGTGCGGGTTGGCCCGTGAACTAAATGGGCCTAAATTTACTTGGTTCGCGTCCGCCCCATTTAGCCAGCGGGCTAACGGGCTGGTCTGCGGGCCCATTTATAAAAAAACAGAAAAAAAACATGTTTAGTTGTTTACTCATGAGCACAATTCTTTCAACGTGGGCAATCCAATTTGCTAAAAAAATAGGTAGGCAATTGTTTCTTTTGAAACATCACTATTATCCTATGCTGCTAATGCTATGCATGAATCACAATCCACAAATGAAATCTGGATAATTAAAAAACATACCATAAAAAATAACTAAAACAATTGTATCATAATCCTACTGTACTTAATTATCAAGCATCAAATAATCCAAACTCCAAATAAGTTTTACAAACCAAATACCAAAGGTCCCAATCCAAAATAACAAGCACAAACTCCAAATAAGTTTTACAAACCAAATATAAAAAGTCTTACAAACCAAATACCAAATAAGAAGTACAAAATCAAACACTCCTCAACCATAATTCAAAATACATCAAATTTCAAGATAAATCAAATTGTTCTTAGTCAATAAGAACATGTGACTCTCGAGTGGAGATCTCCATCACTGATTCTTTCCTTGGTTCCACCTTTGACTCACCCACCACATCTTCATCTTCATGTTTTCCTACAACTCATAATTTATAGTTAGATAGTTAGATACATTATTCATACCCAAAACATAATTCAATATAAGATTTAGTATTAGGAAAATGTAATGTTTTACCTTCCACATCAAATCCTAACAACCAATTTCTAGTGCATATCAAGGCTTGTACATTTTTTGGAAGAAGAGAACTTCGGTATTTATTAAGCACACGAGAGCCAATACTAAATGCCGATTCAGATGCCACAGTTGTAATTTGAATGCTTAAAATGTCACAAGCCATCAATGCAAGAGTAGGAAATCTATTCTTATTCTCCTTCCAATATTGCAAGACATCAAGATTTGGGTGATATTCTAAGGGAAGCTTTTGCTCTTCCAAATAAGTATCCAATTGAGACTTACCCACTTGTGACATATTTTTATTCTCATATTGGATATACTTCTGCAGTAAAAAAAAATACAAGTGAATAAAGTAGACAATAATGATAAATAAGAAGTGAATAAAAAGGAAAAAATTGAAATATAGACTTACATTCATAACCATCCCTAAGAGATCTCCACTACCACTATTACTAGTAGCAGGATATGAGTCTTGAAGTGAAGCATGAGTTTGATTGGTAGTGGTAGTTGACTCATCAGATGACAATGCAGCATACTCATTAAAGAGAGAATACAACTTGTGCTTCACAATTTTCAACTTTGCTTGACAAGCTATATCATCAAGACCAATCTCCGAGTAACAAAACCCCAAAAATCCTAGCTTAAAACGAGGATCAAGGACGGTTGCAAGTGCAAGAACAACACTATAATCACTCCAATACTTGTCAAACTTCACTTTCATTCTAGTTGCCATGTCTCTAATTACATCATCTTCATTACGCATGTTTTTAATCAACAAACATTCAATCCTCCACACTTGCATGAAATATAAATTGGATGTTGGATAGGAGGAACCAGACATCAAATTTGTGATCAAATAGAATGGACGCAAAAATTCACACATTTTCGCTCCTCTTGCCCATTCTTCATTAGTAGGGCAATACTTATAGTTTCTATCACCAAATGAAAGATCCCTAAAAGCACGCTTATATGCAAGTGCACTTTCAAGCATCATAAAGGTGGAGTTCCACCTAGTGATAACATCCAAACGCAAACCAACATTGGTATCAATATCACCAACTGAAGCAACAGAATTTTTAAAAGCATTCATTCTAGCCTCTGACCCCTTAACATACTTAATGCTTTCCCTAATTTTATGCAAAGCCCCACTAGCAACTTTCAAGCCCTCTTGAACAATGAGATTCAATATGTGAGCACAACATCGAATGTGAAAAAATTCACCACCACAAAGCAACCCATTACCCTGCAGGAGAAGTCTCTCTTTCAACAAGTCTTGCATGTTGTCATTAGATGATGCATTATCTAAGGTGAGTGAAAAAATTTTGGACAAAATCCCCCAATCTTCCAAGAAATCATACACAACCTTAGCTAATTCACGACCAGAATGTGGTGGGGGGAAATGAGAGAAATTTAAAATCTTACTATTGAGGTTCCAGCTATCATCAACATAATGTGCAGTTAATGAAATATACCCCTCTGTAGTACAAGAAGTCCACACATCAGATGTCAAGCAAATCCTACTTGGAATTTGGGACAACTCCATTTTCAATTTTCTCTTTTCACTATCATACATGTTAATCACATCAATTGTGGCAGCACGCCTAGAGGGTATCTTAACATCAGGAGACAAATACTTTAACAACTCTCTAATCCTCTTATATTCAACAAAGGAGAATGCAAGGCCATGCTCTATGATGGCTATGGATAACATGTCACGCACAATTTTTTGATCAATTTTTCTAGCCTTTAATTTACCTTGTTGATCAAGCATAAGTTTACCAACCTCAGTATTAGCAAACCCTTTTGGCACTTTCTCACATTTACTTATGTGGCGCAACAAAGTTGAAGTTCCATACTTATTACCACCACTCACATACTCTTTCCCACAAGCCTTGCATTGAGCCCTCTCTTTCCCATCACTTCCCACAATTACTTTATGAAAATAGTTCCAAACAGATGATGAAGTATTCCTAACTCTCTTAGTCCCTACTTTTGGGTCCTTTGACCCATCCTCATTAACTTGAACACAATCTTTATCCAAAGTAATATTCTCATTAACAGCAGAAGCATTAACAACAGAAGCAGAACAGTCCATCATTCACTGAAACAATAAACACAACCTATAACTTAAATGATTCATACATATCATTATACTAGAAACATAAAAAGTAATTTTTTTTTAAGAAGTCAGAATAAACACACTCCATCACTGATTTTTTCAGGGTTCATTCACAATATTCACAAAAATCACAGGTTCAGTCACAACTCACAATGTTCAGTCTCACAAATCACAATATTCATTCATATTTTCAGTCTCAAGTACACTCACACATTTTCAGTCTCACATTTTCAGTCACAGTGTTCAGTTTACCACAATCCAAACACCAGAAAAGAGGTTACCTCTTGTGCAGTCTACAGCGGCGGCTGATCTGACGGCGATCTGCGGCGGGTCTGTTGCTGCGCAACGGAGAAGATGACCGGAACGGTGATCTGCGCGGCGAACAGCGATCTGCAAGAGGAGAAACAGAGTTAAAGACCGAGACGGAGAAGAACGCACAACGAACTCACCTTGCTAAGCGGCGGACAGCGAAGCTCACCTTCCGATCTGCAGTGGCCGGCGCGATTTGGGCTGCAAAGGAGATGACCGGAGCAGCGGAGCTCCCCTTGCTAAGCGGGCAGCGGCGCAGATAGAGAGGAAAGATTTTTTTTAGGTTTCTTCTACTCTCTAAACGGCTAAACCCTAGGTTAAGTGACTCTGAAATCTGAATTTCAACTGTGAATGGGAAATGAAAAGTCAAATGTGCCCTGTATGTGGTTGAGTGTGCGTATGGGCTTTGGCCTTTTTTTTTAAGAAAATACGGGCCAGCAGGTGCGTTTAAGTGTAAGGCTACATTTTTTTTTAAATAGTTGGTCTGCGGGCTGGTCCGCGAACCCGCGGACAAAAACCCATTTAACCCACAGATAAACGGATCGAGCCAAAAAAGCCCACGTTTAAACGGGCCTGTTTTTTGCTGGTCCTAACCCACGCGGACCGCGAGTTATGCGGGTTGGTCCGCGGGCCCAGGCCCATATGCCCAGCTCTAGTTATCACCCGTTCTGGCCCGTCACCCATTGTTACCCGACCGTACAGCTGCAATTGACAATGGGTATTACGGGTGTAGGTCGGGTCGGTGTATTATGGACACCCCTAGCCACCAGCAACATCATTCCAGATCTGTAGCTTGGCGGACACATCAGTGATTGAGTTGTCCCCCGTCTATGACTCCATCTCCCTCAGTCGGTCCTGGTAATTTGTCTGTTGAGTAGAGATAAACTTATAATTAGTTAGTTATTCTATTGCAAATATATCAAATTATATAAAAAACACTGGTAATCCATCTTACATATATGGACCACCCTCAGTCGTCTACCCAGCCACCACCCTTTTTTGTGTGGGTGGCCACAAAAAAAATATATACACAAATTCATAATTTTTTTAATTAATGTCTGTGTGTGTGAGTGTGTGTGTGTGTGTGTGTGTGTGTGTGTTATTTTCACAAAAATTTGCATGACCATGCTCACGATAGGTGAGATCATAATCATACAAAATTACAATATGAAATTAAACATAACTAAAAACATGCACATACCAAAATATATATATAATTTAAAGATCACTAGCTTTGAATCTATAAGGACCCATAGATAAATTCCATACTAGAACACGCCAATAAATAGAGTGTACTTATAAGTATAAGTGGAAGAAATGTTATTTTTTTACTAAATTTAGGTCCTATTCAAAGTATTGACAGAAGTGGGCATAGTGACTAAGACCAAAATGACAAAGAAACATTTAAAATGCATAATATTTTATTCTAACACACAATTAAATGAATATGTGTGTCTAACCAAAATAATAAAATGCCCATTAATCAAAAGTTCTTACTTACAATGATCCCACCTAAGGGTCCCGGATCACAATAAATAAAAAATAAGAAATGATATAATATACAATTTTCATGTCTCAAAAAAATTCTAATACCGATAGGGTACTAAAATAAAAATGACACAAGTCAAACACACAATATATTGCATCAAAACCAAATCACATTAATAATAACATACTGATAGGGAATAATTATTATTAATGTAATATAAAACAATTTCAAGTAATTAATTTTACACAAAAATTTTCATAATTGTACCGATGATAGATGAGCTCAAAATTATGCAAAATATCAAATCATGCCAAACATAATTGTTTTTAGATAAATAAATTGCATGATTAACACATTAAATCTATTATAAATACATGGGCTAGTTTGTTTGTGCTTAAAAAAGCACTTTTTTAAATTACTTAAAAATTTATTTTTATTTTAGATGTTTTTTGTATAATTAGAAATAATTTTTCGTTTGAATTACAATCATAAAAAACACTTTGTTTGTGAAATAAATGCCTCTGCATTTAAAAAAAATCTCGCTTCTATTATAGCTACTTTTTTCAAGAAGCAGCTCTAAGTTGCTTCTTAAAAAAAGCAGAAAATTTATTATCTTCTGATTCTACTTCTTGAAAAAAGTTTAGATAAACATTTTAAAAATTTTTATAAGTGATTTTTTTAATAAAAAGTGATTCTTTTAAGAAATAATTTTAAACAAACGGGCTCAATATATAATTTCCAACTGGTCCGGAATTAATCTCATAACATTGGCTCACGAACAGGGAGAGTGAAATATACCAAAAACTCTCTAATAACATGTGAAACATTCACAAAAGAATTCAGGCGAAAATTCTGAGAGTAGCACTTTAAAAATTATAAATTACTCTCAAAATAATTAAAATAAAATACTTCCAGGCATTCAAAAAACACAAAAAATATACCAAGTAATCAAGAAATTAATTATTTATTTTTTAAAATAAAAAATAATATTTGTTGGCCAAGAAAGGGGGCCCACACGCATGGCCTTGTGAGTGGGCATGCTCGCCACACTATTGGGTCTTCTTCACCTGCAAAAACAGCAAACAGGTCGTTCAACCTGCGCTTGCAGACCTGACTGCGCGCGACGGTTATAGGCGATTCGGAGCCGTGATTTTCCGGCCATAGGACCGCCTCTTTACGGCGGTTCAAAGCCCTCAGTCAATTTCGTGGTTAAGCTTCTTTGTATGGAGTAATAGCAGATCTATAAAATTGGGGTTTCGGAAACGCGAAGAACAATAACAACTTAATTCTCACAGTATACTCCATGAAATTGTACCACACTTTGACGAATGATTCGAATTATATGCAGAAGCAAAACCCCCCATAGCAATTTGTTCAATTAATGAGCAAAAAAGGATTTGCCATTTTTGAAGCTTTGCAAGAGGAAGAAGAGACGTTTTTCAAATTTCACAGTTTATTTCTCTCCAATTGCCCGATAAAGTCACACCAAAATTTTGCTTACGATTCGAAATTTTGTGGGAAATAAAACCCCTAGCTAAATTAGTTTTCTGTTTCGAAGAGGAAAAATGAAAATAAAAATTTCGAACAGTTTCATGTTCGTTCTTAAAAAAATCCGTTCTTCACGGGCAGTTTAAGGCTATGAAATTTAGGTTCAAAGAATCCAAAATATTCTCAATTCAATTTTGTAAAATCAACACAAACAGCCATAGTTTGTACCTATTTAAGCTCTAATACCACTTGTTTAAATCTCAAGAACAATAATAACCTATATATACTGTAAATATCAGGTACAATACTACAACATGTTTTATGATTACAGAATTAGGTTTTTCGTGCGCACCTGGAGTTAAGGATGGATCCATGTTAATCTTTGTCCTTTGAACACGTACACGTGAGAGAAGACTACTCTCTTCGTGGTAAGAGCTGAGAAGCGTAATGAGCGTAATGAACTGCCTAATGGGACAACAATTTTATGCCTTACTAGTAGAGATCAGAGACCTCTCAACAGGCTACCAAACTGAACAGCCCAACCCATCATGGGCTATTCACAATAAAAGCCTAATATATCATCCATCTTTATATTTGTGCTATAATTAAATAATTATTCCATAATTGATATTAATAATTCAAATAAATATAATTCTAAATAATTGATTAATGATAATTCATAAAATATAAATAGGGAATAATCTAACATCTCATTTTATTCCGTTCCAAAGTGTCTACCAAACATAATCGTTGAGTCATTTTAACATTTACTTTAACGTGTCGGCTATTCAATGACCGACGCTAAATTATAACAACATGCCTTTTAGTGTTATTAAATAAAATCAAGGGTAAAATAACATTTTAGTCCCTATAAAACACGCGACTTTTGATTTTCGTCCTTGGAAATTTTTTCTTTTTTATTTGATCCTTATAAAATATTTAAGCTATTTTTTAGTCTCTACTGTTGATTACACTATTAATTACGAATGTGTCGAACGCCCATCACATGATTCACATTTAGTAATCATATGTATTGTACCCTGGCACATTATACAACAGTGTTAGCCTCCTTTTTTTTTTGTCAAGGGGTCATTCATTGAAAGAAGCCAAACGACACTTACAAAGCTTGAGAATGCTAAATAAAGAGTATTACAGTAGTGCACTACAAATCAAAACAACAAATCAAGCACGCATACTCAGATAATGTAAACTATTTAGCAATCCTAATAATAACAACAACAAAAAGTCTCCTATTACACAAAGATACTGAAACAGCCCAAGACAATTTATCCTCTTTTTTTATTCCTTCTAGATCAGCACATGTCCAACATCAACTTCAAGCAAAGATCCACAGCATCATCCACAACCAATCTGAGTAAAACAGCGCTGCAGAATGAGCTCTAATGGTGGAAGAGCATTGAAGACAACAGTCTGAGTAAAGCAGTGCTGCAAAAAGATGGCTCTAACATAATCTCATTGAAGAGGAGGGGGCCAAAGGTTATGGAGAATTGGAGATGGTGGCTGGAAAGGAGAAGAAGAGGTGGTGGTGGGATGTAGAAATGAGAAGGAAGTGGTAGAAAAAATAACAAAACTCCCACTAAAGAGAGAGAAAAACTCACCTTAAATGAGTAGAGAACTCTCCCTTGGAGGGAGGAGGCTCTCCCATGGAGGGAGAAAGCCCCTTTGAGTTGGAGGAGGAACAGTGGCTGCGGCGCTTAGGGTTTTCGGTTTGGAGAGACAGAGACTTTTCGATGAAACACATTCAAAGACTATTTGTGAAATATATATGAAGGAGGAAATGTACAAAGAATTTCAGTTTAAATTGACTATGAAATTTGACTCTCTAAATGAGTTCAAGGAAGCTAACACTCTTATATAATGTGTTAGGGTACTTCTGAAGTATTGTTGACTATTATGGGCGTTTGACACATCCAAATTAACAGTAGAATCAACATGAGTGACTGACAAAATAGCATAAATATTTTATAAGGATGAAATAAAAAAGAAAAATTTTCCAGGGATGAAAATCAAAACTCGAGTATTTTATAGGGACTAAAATGTTATTTTACCCTAAAATCAAATATATAAACATTTATATAATTTAAAAATTAATTAATATTTTATTACACAATTTCATTTTAGCATATAATATTTTTTTATTACCAAAATAAATATAATATTTTTTAATATATAAGTAAATATTCGATGTAAAATTATACAGCTATAAATATTTAATTTATTAATTAGTATTTTATTATACAATTCCTTTTGAGCATATTTAATTTAATTTAATTTACACAATTATATAGCTATAAGTCTAATCTATAACCTATAACCAACGTGAAAGATTTGGAATTTGGGAACATAACCGTTTGAGCGCGCGCGAACACAAATAGCAATAGGCTATAGCTATGCGAAACGCTTGAGTTACTCTCATAACTCAGGTAGCGTCTCTTCACAGTGCTTCGAGCCATTCGCAATGTCTGCAACCAAAGCTGGGTCCAGGAAGCGAGAATCCCAACTCCAACGTCCCAAGTCTGATAAGAAGATGAAGAACCGATCAGCCTCAGAGAATTTCGATCTCGACTTCGATTTAGATCTCTCCGAGTTCGTCTTCAAGTGCTTTTGTTCTGTTTTCGTCTTTCTTGTTTTTGGTTTGAATCGTATTACAAAATTCTCAATTTGCAGTGACATCAAAGGAATCGTTTCGGCGCTGCACCTGATCAGAGATAAGGCTCAGAAGGATGGTCAGAAGAAGAACGAAGAGACTATTTCCAGGTATTGCGTTTGCATTTCAATTGTACCTGAAACGTTCGTTTTACTATAGTTTGAGCTTTTTGAAGTTTATACCTGGAATGATTCGAATGTGTGAGAGGCTTCGAGCGATCTAGATTTTGATTTTGAACCGATGTAATGCATACTTCTGTTTCGATTTTCAATCTTCTTTTGAGATCCAAACCAATCATTTTGTTTTTTTTTTTCAATTATTTGTGATTTGTGCGGCATTTCATTATATAACATCCACAAGCACGCTTCTTATTGTGGACTTATATTTCAAGATTAAAATTATAAAAATGAATTCAAATGAGAGCATTTTCTCCAATGGAATAATTATACATTTGTTACAATTACCTTTATATTTCCTTATTTGTTGGTTGCTTAATTATAGTTTTTTGTAGTTAGTTGGTGCAAAAATGGTTTGTGATTGGTGCTTTTTGTTTGTCATAGTGTGGCCCCTGAGATCAAATCCATGATCGAGGGATTGAGGTCCAAATGTGAGAAGGAAAGGTGCATTTGAAACCAGTAAATTCTAAGTTTAGAATATGCTAGCACCTTGCATGTCTATTTAGGCCCTTATTTATTTATTAATTTAATTTTTGTATATTGTTCTTTTAATGTCAGGCAAAGTTTTGCTAAGGCGCTTTCAAAGAGTTCCAAAGAGGTTTGTAAACGACAAAATGGTTTATTATGTATGGTATTGATAGTTAAGTCATAGCTAGGAAGGAAATTAAGTGTTCCCCAAAACTTGTTTGATTATTGTTTTATGGTTACAAGCATGCAGTTTGAAAGTTCCTTGAAGAACGAAACTGCTAAGTTTCAAGCACTTCATGAGAATTTTTTAAAAGAGAAAGCCACTTCTCTGCAGGCCTTGAAAGGTAGGTACTCCCTGTAAAATTACCTTGGTGGACTCTAATTAGCATCATCTTATATGAGAGTTGACCTGAAAAATGGTGTTATCTTAGTACTATTTTTTGGCAGCAGCTGACATATATATGTATAAAGTGATAATAATTCCTATAAAATGAGGTGCTACTTTTGATATATATAAAATCATACTCTTTGCTGGTTAGATGCTAATTGCGCTGCTGCCCATTGATAGATATTATCTCCAAATTTGAAGAAGAAAAGGAAAAGCTATTCATGAGATATGAACAACTGAGTAAGCTATACAATTTTATCCATTCTTTCTTATGTGTATATAAAATCCGCAACCTGAAATAAATAATTTTATCCTCTTCAATCTTTTCTCTACAACTTAATGAATATATCAGGGAAGAAGGAAAGAGCTATGATGTCTGAACAAGAAAAAGCCTGCAATGACAAAATTTCCCAACTGGAAGAGTCATTAAAAAAGAAGAAACAGGTATGATAAGCAGCAGGATCTAGATTTTCAGCAGCATTCTCCGTCTCTGAAACTCACTCAGGCACAAGCTTTTCTTATTGATTGTTTTTTTGTCACACAGGACGATAAAACTTTCAGCATTCTAAGGAAAACTCTAGGTTCTTTCTTGGAAAGTGCATCGGATGAGGAATTCCAGCCTGATGATTGAAGACTGCAATGCACGGAGATCTTCATTCAGTCAAAATTACTGATTCTGTTCATTTCACTGGAAAATGCAACCATATACAAACTTGAGATCGACTCTCTTTGCATAGTTAGACATATTTTAATCTCTTATTACAATCAGGCAATCAGCCGTTGAAAATAGAGTTAAATATAGTTCTTACGACAGAAATTCAGTGCAATGTGTTCGTATTAGGATATATATTTCCCTGATTTTAATGCGTTACTCCACCTGCTGCTGTTTCTCCATTTTTTCTGCCTACCATGGCTGCTGATTCTGGTGAAATTTCTGCGTAGGTCAAACCCGCATAGCCACTTGGCAAGACCATTTGTACAGGACACTTATCTCTCAGAGTAATACATTTTTAACTCTTCAAAGTTCAAACTCCCCGCATAGCCACTTGGCCAAGACCATTTGTACAGTTATTTCTCAGAGTAATACATTTTTAACCCTTCAAAGTTCAAACTCCTCACTAGTCATAACGTCAATACATTGCAGAACTATAACCTTATCCAACAGCATAAAAGACGCCTGCAAATGGCTTTGTTGCCACCCGCATAGCACTAGTACATTATGATAACAGTTGTCAACAGAAGCATTAATGTATTAAAGTGCGAATTACAGGTCATTGAAATAACAAATGGAGCCTACTACTTTAAGAAGACAAATAATGATATTCCATATGAACATGGGATGGGACCGAAATATAGTTCTTATCATTAGAATCATGGGTGGCGAGTTGAAGGAAAAGAGAATCAATCATGAATATCATTTAAAACATACCCCTGTATATTATCAGAAATATTTTTTTTCCCTTTACACCCGCTTTTCAGGTCTTCAAGTATATATGATGATATTCAAGGGAAGGGAGGGGGTATGAAAAGAAGGGGGAATCCTAGCAGAATAGAAAGCTCTCAAGTTAAACTATCTAAAAACTACAGTGAAATTACTACCGAAACTTGATATTGATAAATAATTCCATATGGTAGCAATTTTGAGATCAAGACATGAACACTTATTCCTAATTTTTTATACAAGAATGGCCCAGCTAATAGGCCAATGGACAGACCACTAACAACCAGTTTTGGTAGGAGTTGGTTTCTTTTGCTGTACAGACCATGGGGGCCGCTTGTTGTGTGCCTGCACAAAAATCATGAGAGGAATTATTGTTTAAATGAAACTTTAGTTGTTTCATGCAATAAAATGTAGCAATTGTAGCCATACCATTGGACCCAAAGGATTGGACCTAAAGAAGGAAATTATGGTGATTGAATAATAAAATTCCTAACAAAAGTAAAATACTGCCAATCCTCTTTGACTTGGATACATTAAAAGTTTCAAATGGGTTGGTCTATTTAGAGTGAAGGAATTCTGTCATATATACACAGAAAACACTAGGTTTCAGTAGTTAAATGAAACAGACAGGATATACATAAATACATACATATGTATGTATGTATATGAAGCCTACTTTTCTTCAGCCCATTAATGAGCAGCATGTGTTTGGGCTTCTTGGTTTTCAGTGTTGAATTCATGTTCTACTGATAAACCAACCAGAAATTCATGCTCAACAGCAAGTGGAATTTAATACATAATCCTTTATCCATTAAGTGAATCACAACATGTAGGTACCATAGTATTTATATATTCTTCCTTTCATTATACATGTTTGAAAGTTTCAGGGAATATTTATTTATTAATTTATGTTTTTGACAGAAATTTATGGGGATATTTATAGTGACCAGTTGACATATGATGTGTCTGTAATTTCAATGGTAATTTCATGATGTGTCTGTAAACCAACTCCATCTCAAAAACTTAGAAGACTAAGTACTAAGTACATAAAAAAGTTGCTTTTAGTTACATAATTTATATTGACTTCAAATTAGAGACAGCAGCATGCATCTAAATAGAACTAGTGTATGGAAACCGTTAACATACCCCAATTTCTGTCACAAACCGGCATGAGGAACACCTAACTTGTGAAGCACCAAATGGGTACATTAGCAATATCGCACAATTTCCACACTTAACTTGCCCAACCTGATCAGCTGTTAGAAAGGAATGAGTTATTGATATAAATAGCTTGCCACAGAAAAAGGTGATGCCATATGTCATATTTTGAAAAAGGAAGTAATGTAAACTTCAAGAAAACAGAACATAGTTACAGAAGTGAAAACTTCAAAATGGGATGGGTTTGGACAGAGAGATTTACAATACCAAAATATCTAGTGGATAACTTGGAGCATGATGGCATCACCAAATCCAAATGTGATTGGTCATTGGTGTTTGGACTGCAACCCTTTTATGAACACCGGAAAATCTTTTCTTTTTTTAAAAAAAAATATAATAAATTTTAATAAATACACAAGATTGTTTATACTAGCAGAAAAGCACACAACCACACATAACAGGAGTGTTGGACCAGGCATAGAATTGCTTATGAAAATATTTAATCAATCAAATGTATAAAAACCAAACTTGAAATGCAAAGTTGAGTCTCACAGCAGAGACATGTCATGAGATTTGAGAATCGGAAGCAAAGAGAAAGAAAAGTGACCTTCTAATACAATATTAACTGTCTGACAGCACGAACATTTGACATGTTTGGCACCTTGTGGATATGAGAGAAGGCGGCGACAAGAACCACAAACCATTTGAGCTAAACCTGTTCATACAGCTTGCCAGTCAGAGTCTTCAAGTTAATACCCAATTTGGTGCAATGGTTATCAAAATTTTGAATATCTATATAAAAAGAATCAAGGTCACCATCATCAAAATCTCAAAAACAATCCAGCAACAAACAACCAAATCCTTTAAGCCTTAAAAGGTTACAATTCAAGGGGAAGCATGTTGGCTTCAAGCTACAAAAATTGCAAAATTGCATCCAAAACCATTCAGCAGCTGATGTGATGTTCCTCATTAAAAAATCCATTCATTTAGAAACAATTTAACCGGAATCTGAACCTATTGGCTTGAGAAAAAGTAAAACCTAACTTAAATAATAACACATAGCCTCACTGTGCCGTGAGAGAAAATAAAAATACGGAGTCCTTAAGCACATACACTTCAAAGTTCAAATAACTAAAGGCATAAAAACTGCACAGTTCAGAAGAACAAAGACATAAAAAAAAAGCCACCGCTCATGTAATCTCCTTAATTGTGCAGTAGCTGATTATAAACACATAAATAACTCAAAAAGTTTAGAAATTTCTACGAAAACCTAGCTGGGGATCCTTCAAGGTTGAAATTTGAAACATGTGAAAGCAAGTACATAAAGAACTAGAGTGGACGGTTATTGTAATCGAACAAAATAAAACGACTTGAATTAGTGAATGAAATGGTCTTCGAAATCAAGGTATAATTATTAACTCACCGGATGGACGTGGCGGTGGCGGTGGCGGTGGCGGTGCTGGTGGCGGTGGGAGTATGGGCTGCCACCCTGGTGGTGGGCCATCATCGTCTTCTTCTTTCTTTAGTTCTTCAGTTTGCATCATCGCTCGCTGCTCAGGCCCACACTTCTCACTTCACTTCACTTCACACACTACACTACACTCTTGTTTGGGGATGGCATTAGTCCCCTAAACGTTTAATTTTCAATTAGGGTTTAGGGATAGAAGAAAGAAAGTGTCAAATTAGGTCATCATGAATTATCTATTTATCATGTAACCCTAATGGAAGTTTATTAGCGATTCGGGGTGTTGCAAGTTTTCAGTTATTGGTTTTTAAAAATTTTGAATCAGGTTTTTACAATTCAAAACAAAAAATTGAAAACCACCTTTTGTGGTTTTCAAAATGTATGTTTTAAAAATCACAAAAATAAGTTTTTAATTGTTGGTTTTGAGTTGTAAAAACATGATTTAAAATTTTTAAAAACGAAAAATTGAAAACTCGCAACTACCCCGAACGACCCCTAAAATAGTATTTTAGTTTCCAAAATATCGTGATTTTCCTATTTGGTTCAGAAAATATTTTTTTCCAAATTAGTTCCTAAAATACTATAGGTTTAAATATGTTTTTGGTCCCTATAAATATAAGTTGTTTTGTGTTTAATCCCTATAAAAATTTTTTTTTATTTTAAGTTCCTACTTAATTTTCCGTCAAGGCATTTGGTCCCTGCCATTAAATCCAGTCTGATGTGGCTAACAGAGAGCCATATCAGAATGTCACGTGTGTAATTCATATTAATTAAAATATTATAATTTAATTTAATATCTATTGTAAATTAATTCCTTTGTATTTCATGGGTGAATACCCTAATAAGGACCTCATCCACAGTAACCCCTTTTTTTACCATCAATCTCATTCGTTGCGTTGGAGAAACTTTGTTATGGAGGACCGTGGAGAAATTTCGATGTGTGTAGTTGTGCTGTCAATTTGTGTGGTTGTGAAAGCGTGTAGTGGGGGTGAGAGCTTAAAGATGTTTCTTGTTGGCGTCCCAAAGCAGTCTCTGTCACGTTAAGGTAAGTAAACCCTACGTTCCAAATATTTAACTCCATTAGCATATGGGTGGGGACAGGTTTGTCAGTAACTGACAAAAAAAGGTTTAGAGATGAGTAATATATTGTTTCAGATGAGTGTGGGGACTGTGGGAATGAATTTGTTTGTATGTACTTTAATTTGGGGTTTTGTGAATTTACTTATCTAGGCATAAGTTTCACTGTTGTGGTGCATCACCGGGGGGCTTTTGTTGAGGAACCTACTTTGAGGTATGAGGGTGGAGAAGTGCATGTTGTCCACAACATAGACATAGATATCTAGAGTTACTTTGAAGCCTTAGGTTTGATAAAAGACTTAGGGAATCGTGACACTATTAAGTTATGGTGGAATGTAGGTGGGGGTAGACTGGATAAAAACTTGACATGCATTAGTTGGGACTCTCATGCACTTGAAATGGGAACTTATGCAGTGGAGCATAACTGTGAAGTTGATTTGTATGTAAAACACACTATGATTTCTAAGCCTATTTTGTTGGATGATAGCACACTGTTAACAGGAAACAAAGTTGGTGGGGGTGAACAAGTTGAATGTGGAGGGGTTGGAGGATTAGGTGGAGTTGGGGAGGAAAACAATGTTGAAGGAGAGGCTTGGGTAGGTGGTGAAAATGGAGTTGGATGTTGTGATGATGAGGATGATGGGAGTAGCTCCAATGATAACACTAATGATATGCATTTTTCTGATAGTGAGGAGGAAAGGAACTTGGGTTCAAATGATGGTTTTAAGGAACCTAACGTCCAAGTCAATAGTCAAAGTGGAAGGAAGATGAAAACTAAGACTACACCAGTAAAGAATCCAGTGTTAACTCCCAAAAAAATAGCTAAAAAAAGACTCCTAAGAGAGCAAAAAGAAATTTTTTTGAGGGGGAAAGTAGTGGGGTACATGCTATGGAAAATTGAGCATGAGATTTTCTCACCATCAAATGTTGAAGGCATGCACACAATTGATAAGGAATATGTTAGTGATGAATTGCATAGTGATTTAGATGAGTTGCATGATTTTGACACTAATTCAAAACCCAAGTTCCCCACATATCAAAAAGAAGAAATGTGTAAAGGTTTTAAGTTTAGGCTTGGCATTGAGTTTAGGTCACTCAAAGAGTTTAAGGCTGCCATCCTTGAGCATTCTGTTTTGAATGGAAGGGAAGTTGTGTTTGTGAAAATTGATTCAGTAAGGGAAAGGGTTAAATGTAAGAGAGACTGTGAGTTCACTGCATTTGTGATTAGAGTTGGAAGGTCTTCCACTTATAGAATGAAGACACTTGTTCCTAGGCACACTTGTGGTCGTGTGTTTCATAATAGCAATTCCAAGTCAGTGTGGGTTGCTAAGGTTATGGTAGACAAATTCAAGAGTAACAACAACTTAAGTTTGAAGGACATAGTTGAAGATATAAGGAGGAATTACTCTGCTAGAATTTCCATGGACTGTGTAATAAAGGAAAGGAGGATAGCTAAACAAGTTGTAGGAGGAGATGTAAGAATCAATATTCAATGTTATGGAGTTACAATGCTAAGCTTAGAAGGGCAAGTAGGGGCAACACATGTGAGATTGAGTTGGACATGCCATCAATGGATGTTCCTTCAAAATTCAGCAGGTTTTATATGTGTTTGGAAGGGTGCAAGAAATGATTTTTATCAGCTTGTAGGCCATTCATAGGAGTTGATGGCTGCCACCTAAAGACACAATATGGAGGTATTTTACTGGTTGATGTTGGAAGGGGTCCAAATGACCAGTATTTTCCTCTTGCCTTTGTTGTGGTGGAAACAGAAACCAAGGATAGTTGGAGGTGGTTTCTACAATTACTTCTGGAGGATATTGGAGATAATACTCAAAAGAGATGGGTTTTCATCTCCGATCAACAAAAGGTACTTGTCTTTTTTTTATTGATGTTAACTTATTCATTTTAATGTTGCATAAAATGTGATTTGTAACAAATACTACATTAACTTGATGTTACAGGGGCTTGTTCAAGTTTTTGAAGAGATGATGGAGGGGGTGGAGCATAGATTCTACCTGCGACATTTGTATGCAAATTTGAAAAAAAATTTGGAGGGGGTACTCAAATGAGAGATCTTATAATGGCAGTTGCTAAGTCCACTTATGATGAGGCGGAAAATGAATGAATTGAAATCATTGAATGACAAGGCCCATGATTGGCTTGCAGCAATTCCAACAAAGGCATGGTGCAAACATGCCTTTACCTTTTATCCAAGATGTGATGTACTGATGAACAACCTATCTGAGGCTTTCAACAGTACCATCCTCCTTGCTAGAGACAAGCCCATCCTTACTATGTTCGAGTGGATCAGAACTTATATCATGCAAAGGAATGCTACACTGAATGAAAAAATGCACAAGTATACTGGAAGGATAATGCCTAAGCCAAGGAGGAGACTAGACAGAGAAATTGACAAGAGTGGACATTGGATAGCTACTTAGGCTGGAGACCTCAAGTTTGAGGTGAGTCATACCAAGATATTTGATAAGTTTATTGTGGACCTTCAAGCACACAGTTGCAGCTGTAATTTCTGGGACTTGGTAGGCATACCCTGCAGACATGCAGTGGCAACCATTTCTATGAAAAGGGATCATCCAGAAAACTATGTCTATAGGTATTATCTGAAGGAAACATATGCTCAATGCTATGGACACACTATAAGCCCAATTAATGGTAAAGGACAATGGCCTACATGTGAAGAAGAGAAGATTTTGCCACCTGAATATAAGAGGCCACTAGGAGGGCAAAATAAATTGCAAAGAAGGGTGCCTGAGGAGGATGGCAATGTAACAAGGTTGAAAAGAAGCCACTCTTCAAATAGGTGTGGTAGGTGCCTTAAGTATGGCCATAACATGAGGAGTTGTCCCTTACCACCAAGCCAAGATGATGATGAGCCTTCCAACCCAGATCAAGGACCAAATGATAACCAGGTATAACTTTGTAATTTTTACTATTTTTTACTTTTCTAAAATATATTATGAATTTGTTTTTTACATACATGGTGTCTTTTTGAATGCAGAGGAAAGGAGAAGGGAAACAATGTGTTCAAGAAGACACAGTCATAGGGGGTTCCAAGGTGAATAATGCATTCTATGATGACTTATTTCACATTCATCAAAATTGTTTTATGAATTTTTTGTCATTTTGCTGAGGAAAGGGAAAGGGAAAGAAGCTGAAAAAGGGAAAGACAAACAAGGTGCAAAAGGGAAAGGGAAAGGGGCTGAAAAGGGAAACAAAAAGTTGTTGAAAAGGGGAAAGATAAACAGAAAGTTGCTGAAAAAGGGAAACAGAAAATTCAGGGAGCCATTTCTGTTGTACCTAATACAAGTGAAGGGAATCAAGCATGTGGTCAGGGTGCAGCGAAAATAAATGGATTCCCTCCCTTGTTATAATCGTTTTGCAAAAACACGAATCAAGGCAAAAAGGTATTGAAACGAAAGGTCGTACCTTATTAGGATTATAAACAAGGCAAGTGTAGCCACGTCTCTATTGGTATCCATGCCAACAGCCGAACTAGGATACCCTCCTCAGCTCTGCTAGAAGCCTCAGAAAGTAAGAAGCGATTGCTCATATGTCTCAGGGTAGTGCATCTTATGCTCTATTTATAGAGTGGTGGCTAGGGTTTTACTCCCTCACTCACTTAACCCTCACACTTATGGGCCTGGCCCATTATGTAATAATTCTAATTTAATTTAATTAGAATTATTATCCTTTCCTAGTGGCATGTTGTATGCGTGTGACCCAATATGATTTTAATATTTGGTTATAATATTAAAATAAAACCCTTTTATATTTAATATCATAAATAGTGAGCGGTATCTAGCAACACATCACTATCCAAATATTGAGATTATCAATAACTTTGATAAATCCTATTTTATTATAATAATTTATATGCTCTGTCCCTTTGTCCAAATATCTAATTGAACACAAGGGCATGGATTGTGTCAACCTTGTATAGTTCAATTTATATTTTCTTGATACCCAAGTAGACTGTACAGAAAATAAATATCTCATATTTATCCTCCTGAGCATGGCCATGCATTTTGCAGTCTCACTTTATCAAGAGGCCTACATATATAACTCCTGTTACATAGGAGGGACAAATCCCATCTAGGGCACTCACATTCCTCCACATAATTTATTATATATCCAAATACCAACTTTATGATTACCCTGTTACAGGCAACGTTTGATGATATTCAAAACATATAATTCCTTATGTAGGAATCCTAGTGATTTCAGGTCGAAGGACTTCATATAATATTTATCAATTTAAGAAACGTTCATGACACTTATGTAACAACCCATGCAACGTTCTTAAGGTGGGTCTGTCCAATACACCATTACTCTTAATGTGTACCTATGTGAGCACATGATATCTCATATCCATGATCCGTGAGATGTGATCATCAATGAACTCACACACTAGTCTAAAATCATCTTTGTCCTAAGATGATAATTGACTAGGGACTATTTAAGAATAGTTCTTCATAAGCTCTCACGATCAAGTCATCTACTTGATTCCTTATGAAGTTTAAGCTTACTATTCTAAGGACAATAATTATATTCTAAAAGAATGAGTTTGCCTTTATAAAATAACATGATACAAGTGATGGATATTCATAAATATATAAGTCTCTAGTGCATATTCCTAACAACGAGTGTCAAGGTACTTTTTCATCCACACCTCAAGATTAATATGAACCTTGCAATTTCTGAAAAAGAATGTTAACCAATTAGTCCTCATTTGTTGTAGGCCAAACAAAAGAAGAGAAACGCAGGAAATTCTTCCAAATCTGTTGCAAAACCAAGTACCACAAATTCTGAGCAGCAAACAAGTGTTGGAGGAGTACAATTGGAGGCCCCCTATTCCAGAGTTTGCAAAAAATCTAATTGTAGCACAATTGTTGGCACGCATGATGGCTGCAAATAACAGGTTTAGAGATACTATAAGGACCCACTCAGATGCTCAATCCACCCTGTCTGAAGTCACAGTTAATGATCCAGTTGCAGTGGTAGCAACCCAGAACTCTCAAGTTGACCCACATAATGAAGTTGTTGGAGGAGCAGATTAAAATTGGAACCTTAGTTTCTGGGTGGTGTTAATACATGAACTTTTTTGTTAGTATATTGTAATTGTTGGTGCAAACTAATGACACTTTCATGGTTTGGATTTTTTGTTGAAATTATTGTTGGCACTTTTATGTCATGATTTGGCTTTTTGAAGTGCATAATTTGGACACGCTTTTATGTCATGATTTGGCTATTTAAATGATATTGGTAGCTGCCTAATTATTACTCAAATGTTAGTTTGAAAATTTAATCTCCTCCTTTATCTTCAATTTGACTCGTGAGCTTGTAATGGTGATTTAGATACTAGTTACACCAATAAATGGTAATTTACATACCAAATACACGAATAATAGGACCATCCAAATCAAATCCATTTTCATTCATGTTTAAAGAACATAAAAGCATTCAATTACAAGCACCAAATCATTGAAATACCATCCAGTAACAAAAGATACCAACTACTGTAGACATAACTACATTACAACCCTGCCACTTTTTAGCTACACAATATCACTTAAACAACTTGATTTCCTACACATTGGCATTTTAACAAACACCATAGACACAAAATTGTCAACATAGTAAAACACATCAACAGTAGGTTCTTTGTCAATCTTCCATAATTCCTCTCATTCTCCAACTTTCACTGCAGTTTAGCATTCTCCAGCTTCAATGTTTTGATCAACATCTTATGTGAGTGGCAACAACCCCTTCCTCCAAACTCACATGGGTTGTCCTTTTCCTCCACCCACTCAAAGAGACCACAACTCTTATTCTTGTCCTATTGCAAACCCATAGCCCAGTATCAAGCAAACACCTCTCAAATTCAAAAAATAGAGGAGTACGTAGAAAAGAAAAATCAAACCACGAAATTAAAGATCGCAAACCTTCCAGTTAGGGCATTTACGAAATTTCTTTCCTGGATTTTTCGCCCTGCTACCAGCAATGAACACAACCACCTCATCGCCACAGCCACACCTCTTACGTGAAAGCGCAGACGAACTCGATGCCATTGAGCAACTGGCCATGGGGGAAGAAAGCTTCGATTAACATCTAGGAAAGGAAGGAAGGATACCTTATTTAAATAGATATTAGAGTAAATTAATAATATTTTAATTAATATGAATTACACACGTGGCAGTCTGATGTGGCTCTCTGTTAGCCACATCAGATTGGATTTAACGGCAGAGACCAAATGCCTTGACGGAAAATTAAGCAAGGACTAAAAACCAAAAAATATTTTTATAGTGACTAAACACAAAATGACCTATACTTATAGGGACCAAAAACATATTTAAGCCAAAATTATAATGCATTTCAATTTGGTTCTTCCGTTAGTGCATCGTTAAAAATCTCTGCTAAATGCTTATGTAGCATTTTAAGTGGACAAAATAATCTTAAATGATATACCCATGTATCATCTTATGTGTCATATAAGCTTATATTCTTTTAAATTTAAGAAATCCCTAATTATCATAGAAATCCCAAAACATTATTCCAAAACCCCTACATTGTGTCTAAATTACCCACTAGTGTTGCTCCCCTTCCTCTACCAAATACCCCTTCTTCTAACAGTTGTTGATCCACCAACACCCTTGCAAATCAAAACTTCATGTATTGGAAGTATTGAATTAAGTTACTGTTAAATCAAATCCACACAATTTTAAATTTTCACATTTACATTGGCTTGCACTTGGTCAGGTGTAGTGTCTTCATGTTGAGGAGTTGGCACTCTTCCTCAACCCCTCATGTTTCCTCAACCCCCTTATGGTTCCTTTTCCTTATGCAACTACACTAAAGGAGGCAACACGTTACCTTTTGAACCCTTTTACTGCAACAAATCTCGCGCGACGATTTTTTCACTTAAGCAACAACATGTATTTCTTCACACACTATCAACCACTCACACAAGGTCAATCATTGGAGTAGAGGAACGTTCATGCAACTCTTTCTACCACAAGGTATTGTGCCCTAACACAAGTCACGCGAGAATATGACCAACATTTACTAAAAATCCATGTAGGATGCCTCAAATGACACATGGGAATGCCATTTAGGATTATTTTGTCCACCTAAGCTGCCACATAAGCATTTAGCAGAGATTTTTAACGGTGCACTAACAGAGGGACCAAATGGGAATGCGTTATAATTTTTTAGGGACTAGTTTGGAAAAAAATATTTTGAGGGACCAAATGAGAAAATCACGATATTTTGGGGGACCAAATACATATTTTAACCTAATTTATTTTACTCCATCTAAACATTTGTTGGTTAAAGTGGATGTGGACTAAAATATTATATAATTTTACTTTTATGTACGAAATAAGTTAAGAGCTAAGATGACATGATTTTGAATAAAATATATTTTCATTTCTTATAAAATATATCTTTTTTGATTTTCGTCCTTACAATTTTTTTTTGTTTTAGTTTTCACAAAATAAGAAATTATTAGATTGGTATTTGACATCCTTAACACTCACAAAATCACCAATATTCACATATAATGTGAGAACTAAAATAAAAAAATTTATAAGGACTAAAATCAAAGTGAAAGTATTATATATAGATCAATAATTAATTACTGGATCAAAAGTCACAATTTATTATTTTGTGAGGACCAAAACCAATTTTTTTTTTTGCAAGGACGAAAATCAAATCTGATGTATTTTACAGGGACCAAAAATATATTTCAGCCGATAATTTTTTATTTTAATTTTAAATATTAATAATTTTTATTATTTTTAATTCAAATATTGGTTCAAGTGATATATACTTTGATTACCCTTAGACAAGGTCTTGAGTTTAAGCCTTGTGTATGAAAAAACTCTACTAGGAGAGCTAGTCACACTATGTTGTGAATGTTTCCGGCTCGAAGAAGATTGTCTTTTATAAAGGATATTCGTGGTTTAGACAAAAAAAGAGTAAATCATAGATAATTTTAGTCCCTAAAAGATGAAAAATTCATTCAATGTAGTTATTTTTAAGGATTCAATTGATGTTAAAAAGGGGTTAAAATATACTAAGTTGAACAAATTTTTCATTTTTTAAGGATGAAAATGCAATTTTCATCTTTTACGAATTAATATGATTAGATTCCAAATATTTTGAAGAACAAAATAAGGGTTTACTAAAACAATATAAAATAACATGAACATAATGTGAATCTTTATAATTAATTATCAACAAATATAAAAAAAATATTTTTCTTAAAACAAACATATCCCAAGATTCATATGTCATATTTAATTATAAAAAGCTTAATTTTAAAGTGCAATAATGAACTATTTTATTGACACATTATTATTATTATTATTATGTGTATATTACATTTAACATGTCATGTTGGCATCTCCATTAGAGTTAACTGTCATATGGTAATAGAGAGACTAAAATAAAAGATGAAAAACACAGTTAAAGACTAATTTAATAGTTTTATTCTTTTGGGGAGAAAATTGAAATTCCGCCATCTTTCATAAACTAAACTGATGATTTAGTCCACTATAATAATGTATTATTACATTATTAAATGAATATGACATTTTATATATTATTAGATCCATTAAATAATGTAACAACATATTATTATATAATAGTGTAAATATTTTTTATTGACGGTAAATATCTATTAAATTCAATTATTAATATTAATAAAATAAATAGAAATAATAACTCCACTTGGTAAAACCAGAGGAAACACTGTTAAAATTCTATGAGCTAGGTAGATGATAATGAGAAATTGTATTTGGATATAAAAAAAGTATACAACGTGATGAGTGATGTGAAGAAAAAAGATTGAGAAAAAGTGTATTTTATATGTGTTAAATATATTTGGCTTAAATATGTTTTTGGTCCCTCTAAAATACATGTGTTTTCATTTTCGCCCCCCTACAATTTTTTTTATCATTTAGTCCTCCTAAAATTTTTCCTTTTCAAATTAGTCCTCGCTGTTAGAGTAGTAGTCCCTCTAAAATACACGTGTTTTCACTTTAGTCCCTCTAAAATACACGTGTTTTCATTTTAGTCCCTCTAAAATTACCTCTATTTCTTTGTAGTCCCCTTGTTAATTGCCACATCAGCACTCTATTAATTATTCTAACGGGGAGGACTAATTTGAAAAGAAAAAAATTTAGGGGGACTAAATGACAAAAAAAAATTATGGGGACGAAAATGAAAACACATGTATTTTAGAGGGACCAAAAACATATTTAAGACAATATATTTTTAGTCCCTGAAATATAGTCGAGATTTGGTTTTAGTCCTATAATTTAAAATCAGTGATTTTGATCCTTCAAAAATTGAAAAACACCAATTTAGTCCTTATCGAAAAATATTCGTAGCTAATTCGTAGCAAAATCTGTAGCCAAACTATGCAATAAGGACTAACTTGGTGTATTTTTAATTTTTGAAGGATCAAAACCACCTGTTTTAAATTATAGGGACTAAAATCAAATTTTAATTATATTTCAGGGACTAAAAAACATATTTAACTCATTTTATATTTTATTGTATGATTTGGTTATATGAATAATATATCTCAATGACAATAATACCCCACATAGTTTCTTAAACCCTTGTCATTGAGATATATTATTCATATATATAACCAAAACATACAATAAAATATAAAATATATCACATTTTATATCACATTTCATACTTCCCTCTATTTCATTTTTTGGAAATTTTAATGAATTTAAATAATATACTTTAGAATTTAAAAGAATTGTAATTCGAGCAGTGTTGTCCAAAAGTCAATTTAGCTCTCCACTATATGTGTATGTATTACTTTTCAAACCGTGGGTGACCAAGTTACTTCACTGGCTGACAAATGTCCATTTACTGTCATAATCAAATTGGTTTTGAATATTTGGATACATGTCTTAGGTAAACAATCAAAAGTACCATATATAATATATTGGCTACCTAACACATGCCACACTAGCAAGCACATCTATATATTTTCTATTTTTTCTATACATACATTTATATGTTTGTATGTCTAAAAGCTTCTATAAGCATCCATTTCCCATCTGATCAATTTCAAGGAAGTGTTTTCCATGATCAAGATCAAGAGTGTCCTCACCCTTTTCCTAAGGTTCCTGGCCTTTGGAGCAACTATAGCAGCAGTGGTTGTTACAATAACAAGCCATGACTCTGCTGAGGTCCTGAACCTAACCTTCACTGCAAAATATAGCAACGAGCCAGTGTTCAAGTGAGATTTTTCCCAATTTCTCATTTTCTAAGAACATGTAAATATTCTCTATCATTATAAGCATGTTTAATTGACATGTTTTATGAACAATTACTATAGGTACTTTGTGGTTGCAGAAGCCATAGCAAGTGGATACAGCCTCATTGTTCTCTTCACAATCACATGTTCACATAATTCACTTTGGCGTTTGGTTTTGATCTTGGATGTGGTAAACAACCATTTGTGGAATTGTGGTATATGCAACATAGGGTTTGTTTGGTTTGCATTTTCATTTCCTATTTTTTGTTTTCTGGAATTTTACAAAGGAAAAACTGGAAATGTTGAAAACAAAAAATCGTCGTTTCCAGCATTTCTAGCTTTTCCTTTGTAAAATTTCAAAAAACAGGAAATAAAATGAAAATAGGAAATGGAAACAGGAAATGAAAATGCAAACCAAACAAACCCTTAAATATCTGTTTGGTTTGCATTTTCATTTTTATTTTTATTTCCTGTTTCTTGTTTTCTAAAATTTTAAAAAGGAAAAATTGGAAATGTTTCTATTTCCAACATTTCCTGTTTTTCATTTGTAAAGTTTCAGAAAACAGAAAACAGAATGAAAATAAAAAATAAAAATAAAAAATGAAAATACAAACCAAATATGCCATAAACTTTTGAGTCTTTGAAAAAATTAACAATTGCACATATTTTGATTAGGTGATAGCAATGCTACTCTCTTCAAGTGTTTCAGCAGCACTAGGAATAGCTCAGGTGGGAAAGAAAGGCAATAGTCATGCTGGTTGGTTACCCATTTGTGGACAAGTTCCTAAATTTTGTGACCATGTCACTGGAGCCCTTGTTGCTGGTTTCTCTGCTGCTATAATATACTTCTTACTTGTATTTTCTTCTCTTTACTCTGTACAGAACCCACATCTTCCTGTAAAAGTAGAAACAGATCGATCACTTGTTGCTTAGTAGTGCCTATTTGGTGTTTTTCAGTATCCTTCACATGTGCTCTAGTCCCCTCAAATCACTTTTATAGATAATCAATATGAATGCATTTATCACTATTAAGAATTAAGAAGGTGGATATTGTAAACGTATCGCAAGAGGTTTGAAATGTAGACAATGCAGAGATCCACCTTGTATTGAAATTAAATTTTTTTTATTGAAATAATGAATGTGGTTAGGATCAAACTTTTGACCGCTTGATCATATAGGCTTTGATATCATGTCATGTAATTAATTATCCCATAATTTTAAACTTTTGAGTGGATGACACATGAGTGTATATATCTTTAATATGTGGTTATATATATATATCGAGTACCTTGTTCTTTTTTTCCTCTTGAGAAATGATAATATTATAATCAATAGCGTTTTTTAAAAAAAATATTATAATCAATAGCCAACGAATTTGTTTTCTTTTAACATTGTGCAATATAAACGTTTTTTTTTGTGTTGGTTCAATGCTAAACATTTATTTCCCGTGAATTAAGATTTAGCACAACAAATCAGCTAATTAAAATTATGATAAAATGTATGTACACACAACAAGTCATTGATATATGTAACTCCAAGGGATTGGTCGAGTGAAACAATATATGATCTCGTATGTAAGTGTTTTTTGAGCCCGAAAGTCTTCCTTATCTTGAACTAGGACACCATCTCCACCCTAAATTTTCATTAAAAAAAACATTGATATATAACATTTTTTTTAGTTAATAGTAATAATTTTGCATTTCTTTTCTATCATATACTTCACACTTTAAAGGAAACTTATTTAAATTTGTTAAGATTAGTTTGCTAATTATAACCTTAGTGATGTTTGTAGCTCACATTAGTATTAAAACAAACATTTGTAGCTCACATTATTTTTAATTATATATTTTTAAATGTTTTAGTTGTAATTTGTAAGTTTATTTTCAAAAATTTTAAAACAAATATTTACTCATATATATATATTAAATTAACTATATAATTTAAATAGAATTATTTTATATGTAAATGTGATGTTGAATAAAATTATTTTATATAAATTAATAAAAAGTAACAAAAAAAAGCCATAGTCCACCATTCTAGTTCTAGTTTCTATTAACATAGGTGCATATACTTCTTTCATTAATAATTGTCATTTCACGATGTGCTATTGGCGAGATTCCAAATAAAAAATATATATGCAATTTTGTCCCACCTAGGCTTAGCCACTAGTGGCTCTTTCTTGCTCACGCAGGTATTCACTGTTACTTGTTTTTATAAAACTCAAGTCCTTGATTGCAATTAATTAAACTTAAGATTTTTTTCTACTGGTAATCTTACTTGTTATCACAGGTTAAAAAAGTGTTTCACCGGTGACACATCCATAAGGTGTTTCACCCTAGAAGGATCCAAAAATAATAGAAGGAACAATGTGATGAATTGGAAATGAACGTATTTGTTTTAAAGATACACTTACTTTTATTGATCAACAATATGCACTTAACTAGTTAATTACAAATGAATCTAGGTATTTTTCAAACATTAACTTACCTCGGGTCATCAACAATATACTTAACGCAGGAGAAAATCCGATTTCTGATTTGGTTGATTCTGCATGACTCCCTTGCTACTAAGGCTGTTCTTTTTAGACGACATATTACACCTAATGCAACTTGCCCGAGATGCCATGACCATGATGAGACTATTTTACATTGTCTGAGGGATTGTAGTGCTGCAAAGGAGGTTTGAAGAAGGTTTAGGCGGTTCTACCCAGCCAAAATTCTATACAAATGACCCTTTGTTTTGGCTTCAACAAAACATTTGTGGCTCTCATGGAGCTCTTTTCTTGGCTGGCGTGTGGTGGAACTAGAGATGGTGAAACAACTTTCTGTTTAATTCTGAGAAATGGGATGTGCACTTTGTTATTCGTCTCATACTAACCATGACAGATGTTGAGGGAAATCTTGATTCCCATAATGAGCATAGAACTTCCCTTCGGTGGTCTCCTCCTTCTGCGGGGTATGTCAAGTTGAATGTTGACGGTAGTTTTTGTAATGAGTCAAAAGCCATGTACACTGGTGGTGTTCTAAGGGATGCTAATGGTGGCTGGCTGTGTGGTTTTTCTAGCCAAGAAGGTGCGGGTTCTATTCTTATGCCAGAGCTGTTAGCTGTTCTTAGGGGCCCGGTGTTTGCTTGGAATAGAGGGGAGAAAAAGTTGCTTTGCGAATTTGATTCCCCGGAGGTTCTTCATCTTCTTCGTGTAGTTTTATCTCTGATGGTGAGAGGTTTGACTGAGATTGTTGCTGAAATCAACAGCCTGCTGAACTTGGATTGGGATGTGCAGCTGCACCATGTCTACCCCGAAGGAAATTCAACCGCTGACTTCCTTGCCAAATGCGCTCGCACAGTTCTGGAGAATTTTGTCTCCTGGTCGCTGCTTCCTGTAGATCTTCAACCTTTGTTGTTGGAGGATTCATTCTTCTTAGTTAATTAGTCTTTCTGTTTGTTTTTCTTTCTTTCCATTATAACAAAAAAAACTAGTTAATAATTAAAATCATAATGTTATGAGATCCATTATTTATATAACAAACTCATAAAATAATTTATATAACATTTTTTTCTTTATCTCTCTATTGTATCACTAATCACTATCATTCACATCTCACCTTTTATTTTTTCTCTTTTATTTCCACATGTGTCGTGATTGTAGGAGAGTGTTAATACAATTTCACTAATAGTATATGATATATACTTAATTAATGTACCATCTCATTTTTACCCCAACATATACTATAGGAAAATTGATTGAATTTCTACCTTGCTTTTCTTTCATGGAAGACAATGAGCGCCAAGAAAGACACAAAATTGAAGTTAGAGAAAGGGCGGCATCAAAATCTGCAGAATACGAAGCTGTGGTACGTGCAGGCCCGCACGTGCGACCCCTCCAACAAGCTCACGCTCATCTCGTCGTCACAGGCTGTCACCGTAGCCGAGCCCTCCTCACCAAGCTCCTCACATTGTCTCTCGCCGCCGGTGCCGTCTCCTACACGCGCCGCCTCTTCCGTTCAGTCACCGACCCCGATTCATTCCTCTTCAGTTCCCTCATCAAAGCCTCTTCCACCTTCGGCTTCTCCCACGATGCCATTCTCTTCTACCGTCACATGCTCCTCTCTCGCATTGCACCTTCCTCTTACACCTTCACCTCTGTCTTCAAGGCTTGCTCTCATCTCTCCGCCCTCCGAGTCGGTACCCTTATTCATTCCCACGTTTTCGTTTCTGGGTATGGCATTGATCCCTTTGTCCAACCCGCAATCGTTACCTTTTACGCGAAATCAGGTAATTTGAATGTTGCCCGCAAGGTGTTCGATAAAATGCCCCAACGAAGTGTCGTTGCTTGGAACTCCATGATCTCGGGTTATGAACAAAACGGGCTTGCTAATGAAGCAATTGCGCTGTTTCACAAGATGCGTGAATCTGGGGTTGTTCCTGATTCCGCAACTTTTGTTAGTGTTTCATCTGCTTGTTCTCAACTGGGGTCTCTTGATTTGGGGTGTTGGGTGCATGATTGTATAATCAACAGTGGGATTCGTGTAAACGTGGTTCTTGGTACCTCGTTGATAAACATGTTTTCGCGGTGTGGTGATGTGAGTAGAGCACGTGGGGTTTTTGATTCGATGGATGAGGGGAATAGTGTTATTGCTTGGACAGCTATGATATCAGGGTATGGTATGCATGGTTTTGGTGTTCAAGCAATGGAACTTTTCCATCGAATGAAAGCATGTGGGGTTGTTCCTAACACTGTCACTTTTGTTGCTGTCTTGTCTGCATGTGCTCATGCAGGGCTAATAAGTGAAGGGCGCCTAGTGTTTGCAAGCATGAGAGAGGACTATGGTGTGGTTCCTGGTGTGGAACACCATGTTTGTATGGTTGATATGCTTGGGAGGGCTGGGTTGCTTAGTGAAGCATATCAATTCATCACAGAACTTAGTCCTGAAGAGCTTGTTCCTGCAGTGTGGACTGCAATGCTTGGGGCTTGCAAGATGCATAAGAATTTTGATCTTGGGGTAGAAGCTGCTCAGAATCTCATCTCTTTAGAGCCAGAGAATCCTAGTCATTATGTGTTGCTTTCCAACATGTATGCATTGGCAGGGAGGATGGATAGAGTGGAATCAGTTAGAAATGTAATGATCCAAAGAGGCCTAAAAAAGCAAGTAGGTTATAGCACTATTGATGTCGACAACAAAACTTACCTTTTTAGCATGGGTGACAAGTCCCACCCTGAGACCAATGAGATTTATAGTTATTTGGATGGATTGATGTGGAGGTGCAAGGAAGTGGGTTATGCACCTGTTCCTGAATCGGCAATGCATGAGTTGGAAGATGAAGAGAGGGAGTATGCCCTCAGGTACCATAGTGAGAAGCTTGCAGTAGCATTTGGGCTCATGAAAACCAACCATGGAATGACTCTCAGGATTGTCAAGAACCTTAGGATATGTGAAGACTGTCATTCAGCTATTAAGTTCATCTCTGTTGTAACAAATAGAGAGATAATCATTCGGGATAAGCTTCGTTTCCATCATTTCAGAGAAGGTTCATGTTCTTGTTTAGATTATTGGTGATAAGACTTGAACCTGCGTGAAACTAATTGATTGGAGATTGTTTTGAGGACAATCTCTGAGAAAATGATAGTGTTTAACTGTTCATCTTGTGTGAACATGATTTTACTTAAACTGGTTTAAAATTGGTTTTTGGACCCAAACCGGTGTAAACCTATTTTTTACTCATACTGGTTCAAAACTAGTTATGTGCTCAAACCGGTTTAGAACCGTATCAAAACTGGTTTCCTAAAAACTAAACTGGTTTTATGAAAAATAAAGTGGTTTGGGTTAGAAAACTGAACTATAAAAATGGTTTAATTTGGTTCAGTTTGGTTTTTTAAAATAACCAAACCATGCACAGCCCTATTTAATAGTATAAAACTCAAGTTAGCTGTACCTGTATTTCGCAGTTGGCTTTCTAGAACTTAGTTGAAGAAGAGAAGAGAAAGTATATATTTATTTTTTGCAGAAAAGTCACAACAATAGCTACCAAATAATGCCTTTACTAAACTCTCCAACACACTTCTTTAACATGTCATGAAACAGATTATCATTATCAAACAGATGAAGAGACACATCTAGCAGATCATTCCAATCATTGTATTACTTATTTCAAATAACATCTACAACCCACATATACCACAAACACATGGTCTGTTGTGTTGATACATATCCATGGAAATGCAAAACCCAGAGATTGGTTTCTAACAAGCTTATATTGGTCGGGAAACAGTTAGTAAAACTTAGTAGGAAAGTTTTTTTTTCATCTCAACAAACTGACTGCAATCAATTCCCTTATTAGAAAAAGCCTCTACAAGCTTGGGGAAGAGTTTAGAAAGCATAATTTTAAATCCTGTAGAAGTCCCCTTCCGGTTTTCATGCTCACTTTTTCCACATCCAATGGAAGCTCCTTCAAGATATGCCTTACAAGCAAGAAGTATATGTTGTGAGCGTTTCCTAAAGTGCTCTTCCACCAGTGCCTCAAAATGCTGCATCAGGCATATCATTGTCAGTTACAATTTCATCCACATAATTGCATTCAAAGATTCAGATGCCCCCCTTTTTTGCATAATAATCTAGGAAAAGGGCCACATACAGGATTGAAACAAACTTAAGGTCAAGCCAGAAAGTGCAAAATATTAGAAATCATGGACTCAACATGAACCTCCTCTTTGGCTCTTTTCTGTAACATTATTTTAATATGCATGATATCTAGGTTGTGCTCTAGCAGTGTCTTATGCTTCTTTGTGTGCATGTGTTATGAGACACATTTTTGGCATATTGTATTTAAATACATGGTCAACATATAACTAACCTGTGATGCCACTGAATTTTGCCTAATCCTCCTATCCCAGATCATCATGAATACAGTGTAACAATAGAGGAAAACCACTGTATAGAAATAATAATTTTACCTTGGGTGGCTTTCTTAATAGATACAACATTGATTTGGTTGTGACAAGGAAAGCATTCTCATTGTAGCTTACAGAATTTTTCTCTCCCTCAGCTCTGCCTATTTGTTGGTCATATCCAGCCTCATTGAAATATGGCTTCTCATTAAGGACAAGAGCCTGCAGAGAGAGAAGGACCTGAAGAATAGTGGAGGAGCCAGGGTTCCACACTTCAGTTCCTGTGCCTGCCCAAGTATTTAGGAGACTCAGACATATTTTACCTGACTCATACAGATTAGGATTTAAGCGCAGCCCACCAGAATTGTAGTGCACCATCTGCATGGGATTTCAAAGGCCATGATGACAACATGAGAGTTGTTCAGATATAAATATTGATTTTTCTTGAGGTCTTTGACTATGAGCTGTTATAGTATAGACTGAAACATTTTATACAAATAGTTAACAAGCATTGCAAACTACATTTAAAAGCTTACAGGTGGTTCATTGGGATACTCTGGAGGGAAACATATGTCAAAGAAAAACAATCCATCATGATAAGGTGTTCCAGATGCACCAACAATAGCTGCTCGCATGAGATCCATTCTTTCTTCAAACACACGAACATAAATAGTGTCTGTTTGGATCAATAAAGATGGTAAGTGCATTTGCAGAAATTGATATGAATATTTACAGGATCAACAAATCAACACATGACTTTATTCAAAATTACATTTCAGGTACTTTTTTTAAGTTTGTTTCCAGATTAAGCCTCTGTTTGTTTTACCATTGCAACAGTGCAAAACTATAGTTTCACAGAATTGATTTTAAATCACTTCCGTCCAATGTGCTTTGTAAAACGTGCATCACTCATCTCAACAATTCATTTCTAGAATCAATTCTACTCAACTGTAAACCAAACAAACATCTAATGACCCACAATACATACATTCTTACACTCTACTTCGATTAAACTTATGGACACTCACTTTTAAAAAGTGGAATTTTGACAAATTTTATTTTCTCTTTAGAACTACCATCAATTTAGTTTCTATCTTGCACTTCTGATCTCCCTAAAGTCAAGATTTTGTCTCTAATTCAGTCTTTCCCTAATTAGCCTCCTGCAGCACTAACTGATCAATAATGTTACAACTGATACCATATTATCTTGCCATATATATTTTGTCATTGAAAATGGGCTCCCTTCCGGATTAAAATGGCTAAGGGAATTATGAGGACTATCTATCTCAGTCCATAGAGTGGCAGAGACCAGTGTCTCCAGTGACATAAATGTAATTTCCTAATTTGAGTTTAAGCATCATATAACAATAAAGACTGCACCATGAAGACTTTACTTGAGGATAAATAAGTACTTAAAACATTGTGGTTGAAATTAAATAAGATAAAGTATGCACCAGGAAGACTTTTCTCGAGGATGCTCCATTCTTGCTGAACCTTTTTTACCCAACCTTTGTTTACCTACAAAGGAGATACAGACAGCAATGAGCCTAATATATCAATGTAATAGTATGTCACTGTTAGTGATGATCGATTTCTAACCTGCGATGTTGACAACCCTTTTCCTTCATAAAAAAAATGGTGGTCAGAGCAATTTTCTATTATATCAAACTGCTTAAACTGGTTTGAATTTGAACTATTTCTGTCTGAAGAGAATGGAAATTCATTATTCACATGAATCCTAATAACTTCTGGATGTGAAGTTCTGTCTTCAGTAGATTGTAACTCAGTCATTGGATGTGGTTCAGTGCAGAGGTCACAAGTTTCCAAATCATTCTTATCAAACAGAAAATCAGATTCATTCTCTTTTTCAAATGTAGGTACTGAGGAAACTGCTCCTGAACGTGAAGTTCCACCAAGTGTTTGGAACATGCTGGCTCTAATACTGGATAAAAGTTCAAAGGCGGCTCGAGGAAGGAAAAAGGAACTACACTCCCCAAAATTCTTTTCACAATTCTCTCTACTTCCATGACCATTTAGTAAGTCCTGATCATCAAACATGATATACAGTTTATAATTAGATAGTTGCATTTGGTAAGCTTCTAGTTAGCAATTAATCATTGAAAAATACAATTATGGATGATAACGGTTAGAATATTAGAATAATATATTTAATATCTTAGAATATCTGTTTAGATTAGGTTTTATCCTATTATATCTCCTATGATCAGTTTCCATATTTCTAGATAATTATTATGATTTGTTTCCTAATTACGAGTCTATATTTGTCAATATAAATAAGCGTTAGTGTCTAGTCCTTTGTATCAATTATCAAGTATCAAGTATCGATATCATTGTATATTTAATATTATTCTTTTCCTTTCTTCCTTTTTTATCCAAAACCCTATAACTTCAACAATAACTAATGCCTGTGATTAACTAACTGACTTTTCATTATAATTTCCAAGCTGAGACTTTTATGTCTTTACAAGCATACACATAATACATATGGATGGACACAGATACTGAACACACAGAAAAGATATTGTCCTCACCTTTCCCTTCTGCTCAGAAGGTAGACTTCCATGTTCAATCATTTCTTGAGTTAACTCATCAACATTTATTTCATAAGGAGTGGGAGTTACAGTTGAACCTTCGTGTTTACCAATCCTAAAAATTTCATAAGGTGCAACCTGTTGAGCAAAACAAATCGTTCATACATTACTTCAAGAGTGAACCAGCATCATATACAGCTAGCAACCTCATTAACTACAGTATAATAAGTACTGAAAATTATGCATACCTTGGTTGTGAAACCAGTAGCCCATTTCACCTCCACTTCACCATCTTTGAAACCAGTAACACTGCCAATACAGTGCAGGAAATAGTCATCAGAAAACTCTTCCTGATAACCCATTTGGTTCCCATTTTAAGAGCAGCCTCCGCATTCAAGTCAGTAACTGACTTTGCTTTTTCTTTACCAGCTTGGTAACCAAGCTGTTTTTGAGCCGCCTTGAACATAATATCACCAAAAAAACAGGAGTAATCTGGGTGCTCTACAAGTTCGTAGGCACTCACAGTTTCCTCCATTTTGTCTCCAGCCAAATCATCTGGGTTGGATATGGAAACAGTTTTCCATTGTACCTTTACAGTACACTCCTTTGCATCCACACATTGGACAACACCCCATCTTTGACTGCTAGGCCTAAGAGGATCATAAGAAGCACCTTTTTCCAGCACAAACTGATAAGGCCAAAATTCATGTGTTGTTATAACATTCACCGGGAGTAAATTCTCAGGATCTAATCCCAAAGAATGTTCACCATTTTGCCACAGAATATCAACTTTGGTCTTTATCTTCCCAATGATAAAATATTCTCCAACATAAGAATTAAGGTTTCTTCTCTTATATCCTCTTGTCATACTATGCTCCATAGTAAGACCACCTGTGGATGCATGTTGAATAATCTGTTCCTTTTGGTCTGCAACTGACAGCATGCACCAGTCACCAAGCTGCCAGTTTGCATGTGAAAAACATGACAACACAGTCAAGTTTTTGGAATCTTGCCAGCATGGTGGAGCCTCATTCACACTCAAATTGCAACCCACAGGAACAGAGGCAAGCCAGTTGACATACACCAAACCTGCATCCACAGCACAAACAGTTCCTTCATCTTGATTGTCTCTCCAATTTCCACACAGCCATCCAGCTGATTTAGAAGCATTAGAGGACTTAACCTTTACTCTCTGCCCTGGATAGTATGGATATTGTGAATCTTCATGAAAATTATTAGTCAGTGGTAAAATCTTCTCTTTTTCCAAGGCAATTATGTCACTTTTTGCTCCATCATCAAACAATACAGTAACTTTGTCCACTACCCTTTGAATCCGGCCAAGCCATGGCCCCTTAATTACATAATCACCTTCTGAAATGGAGCGAATCTTCAAAAGTTTCTTGGAGCTTATGTTTTTTAGTACTTTTCCTCTAATATTTTCTAAATCCACAAACACATCAATGCTTGTGACCCTGCCCATCTGTCCAGATGGGTCTGACAAGGAACAGACCACATCTCCATGAACAAATGCTCTCTCAAATGTGAGAAAATCATCTATTTTCTCTATGCTTAATTCTAAACTTGATAATATGCTCTGAGCTTGTCCACCATATAGAAAATCAATTTCCTCTTGATCCTCACTGCTGCTGCTGTCACTAGAAGTCTCCCAGTCCGAATCACTAATGATAGCATCCATCAGTTATATGCCTGTCATAATATTTTGATAGTAACATCAAGTAAATTTCAATAAAATAACATGATAACACAAAAATATAAATAAAAAAGCTGTTAGTCCATGTACGGGAATTCTCACCAGATTCTGAAATAGATGGAATCAGTAGTATCTTGAGAAGAAAAGACACAAACTGTTAATTAAGATGTAGGCTTTAACCCTGTAAAAATTTTTCTTTCAATGAGAGCTATGCATGAAAACTAAATAAATCAGTAATGTATTTTCCTTATTTAGAATTTCTGATATGGATATTTTAAAATTGTTGACAAAAATCTTAACATATCCATAAATGAATATAACAGTAAAGGGATTCAAGAAGATCCTTACCTTCTCAAGCAAAGTGAAGCATCAAACCCCTGTATGTATGTATTGTGATCACAATAGGTATGCTGATATTGACTTAATGGATAATTGTGTATAACACAATATTTCTGAGTGATACAGCCTTTTGTCACAGATAGTTAGTCAGTATCTCCAAAAGATTATCTTGATAACTGAAACTGGAGATCTGATGCCAAAGGAGATTTGCCCAATAGGACAACAGGAATCAACCAAGGACTCCAAAATGTAAATGCCAAAGGAGATATGCCCAATTTGGACTGGAATTTTCAGAGAAAGAAACTCTTGAGAGAGGTTTCCAAACACTATCAAGTACCTATAACTATAAGATGATTTCTTTTATTTTTGTTTTTTTTTGGTGGGGGGGTGCTGACTGGAAGGAAAATTTCTACCTATTATTATAGGAAGCAGACCAAGATAATTAAAAGATGCCAAAGGAGATTTGCCCTCCAGAATGGGTGGAGTTCCTAGAGTTATTTCTGAGTGGTAATATTTTTACAGAAGGAAAAAAATTTGATATATTTTTACTACCTTGAATCCAACCAAAGGAAAGTTAAAAATAACTTTTGCCAAAGGAGATTTGCCCAATACAGAGGAACCTTCAAACATAAATAAATGCAGAAGGGAAAGAAAATTTCCTCTTCCAAGATTGAAAGTTATAATCCCAAAGGAGACTTGCCCCCACAACAAAGCCTAACACTCTATATGGTACCAAGGGAGATTGGCTAATATCTAGAACCAATATAATTTCAGAGTTATAATCAGGAATGCTTTAGGCATTCAACAGAAATATTTTCTACTCCTTGATTCACAGGAAGAGGGCAAATTAGAAACACAAATGCCATTGGCAAAAGGGATTCTATTACCAGATCATTTCTTTTGAACCTGCAATAAAAGAAAGTATTGACTAGTCAACATTTTATCTAACCTTTTTCAATTTGAAAAGAAAATAGAAATAACAAAAGAGAGAGGATGCAGATAGTGACTAAATTATAATGTTCATAGTTCAGAAAATGCTAGGATTTAAACTAGTGATTGCTTTTAATATAAACATCTGCTTTTAATAAACATCAAAGAAATGGAATCTAAAGAAATCGCTGAGTTTTGATAAACAAAACTAGGAATGATAAAAAATGAGGATTGATATTTTCTTAAGATTCCTACCATCTAGTTTTAGTACAAAATCTATTCCTAGGTACCCAACTTTGAGAGGAAATCATTGTACACAACTGTATTTTGCATCTCAAATTTTATGAAAAAGAAAGCCCCGCACTCTCTAGTTAATCTGTGAAAAAGAAAGATAGGGAAACAAGGGGGTACAGCTTATCAATAGAAAGCAATGATATTTTGTCATCCATGAAAGTATCCATACATTTTTTCTTGTCAAATTAATCACAACTCCATTGCTTTAATTGGAAGAAAAATCCCAAAAGCATTCCCTTAGATTTTATTGAACCTTGGAATTCATATGAAATCACTTCTAACATAATGATCATGTTATATGGAAATCAACTTTATTAAGTCCAACACAATCAAATACCAAAATCTAGCATTAGAATGAGTTTACACAGATAAATTTATAATCTATTAACCCCCCAACAAATAAATAAATTCAAGCTTATATAAAGTTAAAAGAAAACAGATTAAATTTGCAGAGCAAGGGAAAGTACCTTTTGCACCTTTGAGATGGTTGGACCCATGTAAGCTATAGAAGTTAAAAGACCATGAAACCCCATGACTCTAAACACCAAATGAAGGAACTCCACCCAGAAGAACATAACAAATTGAAACTAGGCTACTTCCAAAAATTTGCTTTCAACTTTTTTTTATTTGAAAAAAAAAACTATCTTTCTCTCTTCTTCTTCTTAGCTAAGAATTTTTCAGGGTTTATTTAGAAGAAGGAAGAGGTGGGAATTGTTCAAATAGGTTTAGTTCCACGCCCAGTTCCACCATCCTCCACATCACCACCGAGCTTTGGAACCATTGCAGGGAAGACACCCTTTTTCTCGGTGAAATGTTAAGGCTTTGGTGAAGGTGGGAACTTTGTGTGTGTGTTGTGTTATGGAATGGAGGCTTTTTGTTACACATAAATAGGTGACTATTTGAACCAACAGAAAAGAATATACCAGACAGTATCTGACATAAAATACTACAAGGCAGTTAGTGTGTAAATACATGTTTGCCCTCCTTGTATTAATATCACTCAAAAGTCAAAACTTTGAATCAGAAACCACAAGGAAAGTAAGTACTCTGTAATTCTGGGATGACATTTTCCTCTGATCCTTATGTCCCTCTTCTGATGATGTTGTTTCATGAATTGATTGTTGAACCTTACTGACCTAATAAAAGGTTTGGTATATCACAATTAACTATGTTTGAGTCTTATCAAACCATGATGTGGGGCATTGGGGATTAGTACCAAAGATGGTTTGTTGTTTCCTTTTCTTTTTCTTTTCTTGTTTCTAGCTTGGAATTTTGTAAATTAATATTTAAAAACATTGGAATATTTCTTATTTGTATTTAATATATAATTTCATTTAGGTTTACCACTCAATGACTAATTCATTTAGGATATGTTTGGAGGGATTTTAGTCTCAAATCATAGTAACCATAGTCTGGAAAGCACAAATATGACAAGAGCCATGGATACTATATACACAACTCAATATGAAAATATGATACATTTTAAAAATTAGAAGACTTGCTATGGTTATAATATAGTACATAAAATTAATATAATTTAATATAAAATGCAAAACTTGAATGAAAAGATAGAATTGAAATGTTAAAAGTTAACATGAATCATTATAAAAATAATAAAGTATTATCATTTATTTAATTATTATGATTTTCTTATATATCTTGATATAAAAATTCAAAAATTAGAAGTAAAAAATTATATAATATAACTAAAAATATCTATGAAGTATCTGATATCAATACGACACAGATATGGTTATTTTGAATTGTTCATACTTCTTTAATTTTGGTTAAATTTTAAACTACCTAGGAAAATTACTATATATCCCTTAACCACAAAATCACATTTGAACCAGATCAAATTTATGAAGTTCTATTTAAAATCAATGTTTTGAAGTCTAATAATATGTTTTTTCTGCTGAGGAGGTCCCAAAATAACATTTGTGCAAAAACTACTCTCTTATAGCTTTTGGTCATACGTGATTTTGAGACCTTTCCAATAAGAAATCAAATACGCTATAATTCACCTATGCACACGTAATCTATCATTGCATGAAAAAATGTTTTATTTTTTGGTCTGTGTAAAAAGGTGTTTTGGAAAACAAAACCTAACATATTTCTTAATTGGTTATTCTTTTGTTGAAATGATAATAATCCTATGTAATTTAAAGTTGATATTTCTACTTTTCAACTTTAGACTATTTACTGCTGTTTCTTCTATATCAAGTGTTGGACTTTTTTCTGGGAAAAAGATGGGAATATTTATTTCATATTTAATTAAAGATGATTATGAGACTAATTGACATGAAATGCATCTAAATCACTAAGCCTTATAGTTCTTCTAATTAGTTTAAGATGACTCTTATACCTAAGAGACTGATTTCTGTAGTGAAATTCTTGGTGTACTTACTATTGGTTTCTGTTGTTTACACTGTATACCTATGTACCATAACTGTGTGTTCTGCCTTTTCACTTTGCTACTAAATTAATTTTTGGAGAAGGCATTTTGAACAATGAACAGAATGAATTTTGACACACTAAATTTGTTCTTAATTAGTTTCTCACATAGATTTAAATTGAAAAGAGGAAGCAATGAGGTTCGTGCTTAGTTCTCTCTTACTTTTTTCCACCACCTAACTTGAACATTTGCCAAAATGTAATTTAAAGCCAAGAACATATATATGTTGTCATAATGCTGTCATTAATCTATCTCTTTATATGCCTCAGTGATAAAAGCACTAAATTTGCCCATATCAGCAATTTCTAGCCATTAAGTAAGGTTATCTCAAGTTTATTCCCATGGATATCCTTGACAACATATGTTACTTTTCTAGCCAAAATAAGGAATATCCTTGATGCTTCATAACTGAGTGAAATGTTTATGATCTAAAGACAAAGGGACAAATTATTTTAAGACTGTTTGTGGAGACAAGTAAGTGATTCCATATCTTTTTTTCCTATAATAGACAGAGTATGCTACAAAAACATTTTCCTTCATGGATAACAAACAGAGAGGATAATTAGGAGCCAATCAGTTTGGTCCTATATACCTATGGAATTAACCACAGAACTAGAAGAATTTCTTTTCCTAGTTGCCAATGTTTAAAGAATGTGACTAAGCACTAGGACACTGTCTAGTTGGAAAGGTAGAACATGCCACTAACTGAAAATGACCAACTCCTAACAACTTTTCTCACTTCTTATAACCATATAGAATTTTCAACCATTTCTTTTTTTCTTTTTGTTGGGTGGACTCCAGATTGACAGTGCTTTTGTACTTTGTTATGCATGTGCCCAAGATTTTATTCCAAATCCCAGTGACCCTTGATGATTGCTAGGGAACCAAGTTATGGGGATATGAAGGTTCTTCTTTAATAGTCAAGCATTTAAAAGTAGCATTTCTTGAAATGTTTTGGACTTCTGATGTTACAAGCATAACCAACTTTTCTGGTTCAAATCCTACCCCATTTTGCTCTAGTTTTCCTTCTGGTTTGGTTTATTTATTGTCAATAAGAAATGCAACACTGGAAGTTCTTGCTTTGTCATTGCTATGTTCATCAAGAACTATCTAAGCAAAACAAAGTTCCAAGTTTCTTTCAAACGCCAGAAAGTGTAAATACAGTACAACAACTATGCTTGGAGAGAGGTTTCTGAATTTTAGTTTATCTAAATGGTATTAGTCAAAGTAAGGTCAGAAATTAGACCAGTCTTCATATAAATAAGGTGGGGTATCTCTCCATTTTTTTATGCAATAAGGGATGCACTATCCAAGCATTACATTGCAACTTTCATCTGCTCCACTTTTGTTCATATGTACTATTGTCATAAAAAAAACAAATTTATATAAATGCTTAAGGATTCTACAGTATATGTCACTGCTAAAGCTCTTCATTTATTTTTACCAAATTTGGCTCTGGCACATTAAATTATTAGCATAGTGGATCACTTGCATTTAACAACTACTTAGGCCAATCTGCACCAATGCAGGTACACACACAGAAAAAAAAAAATAAAAGAAATCCCTCAGAGGGTACAAACTCGAATATTCACATGCTTATTCCTCCATCTGTTCTGTATCATATTTTTTTGGTGCATGAAATATAATGTGCATTGGATGATGTCAATTTTCATTGAAAGCTCCACATTGGTAGGTTTTAAAGCATGATTTGAGCCAGCCACCTGTGCACCATTATAATTATATACTTCTGAAATGGGTGTTTACGTGTCAGTTTTGTTTGTGTGTTGTCTATAATGGAAAACAAGAGAGATATTAACCGATGAAGGTGGATGTGGAATTATTCTACTTCCCAATATTGTACAATTGAAATGCATAATCACAGGTGGAATTTATCACTGAAGTGCTTGCACACATGTTTTAATATAATAACATCAATACTTGTGTAGGAAAACATCACCTAAAAGTGTTTCTAATTAAAATCATGTTTATCCTTAGTGCCTGTTCAATATGCTTTTTTTCCCTGATTTTAATTTTGAAAGTATCTATTCCAAACATTAACATTACCAAAACTCCAAAGGACCACATGTACCTGCATTAATCACAAAGGAAAATAATAGAGTAAACCCCATCTTGAAATCATATGCTGACTTTCTGTTCATGCTGCCAAAAGTTAGCATTTCTTGTAATGCAAGTCACAGAGTCAGAGCATACATTTCTGTTTTTTTCCCATTAATTAAGTAGAATAATTTATTGATGCAATTTATTTTTTGAAATATATTAGAAATATATTATATAGTAATCTATCTCTCCTTCACTCAATAACTTAATGTAATATATTATTAGAAATATATTATACAGAATAATTTATTGATGCAATATAATATCAGAATCTCATTAATGTAATTGTAGTTTCACTTTTAAAAAGTAAAATTTTGACAAAGGCTTGTATCTTGTAACTTCTTTCAGAGTTAAAATTTTACACTTTTTAAAAGTGAAATCAAATATTACTATCGTTCCTTTCAAGAAAATAATCAATTTTTTTTGCTAATATTTACATTATAAATTTGAGTAATTAACCTTACGCAATTAAAGAAAGGTGAAAAGGGCACATTGATTGAGACCCAACATCATGTATCTCAATCTATATTTATTTGTCCAGTGTTTTTATCAATAGCATCAATATCAATTTTTTTTACCTAAAGTAGTTAGTGCATCCACTAGTTAGCAAGCTGCAAAATCCATGTTCACTACAAAATAAAAGTAGGGTTGTAATTGGTCCTCCACTATTAGTAAAATAATCATTCCAACTGAATTTTAGAACCACTAGCAGGATAGTGCTTCTTATATATTCACAACCAAGATGGACTTTTTACACATGCATTTGAACGTTCCTGGCATTATAAAATAACATTAATTAAATTAATTAATATAAGCCGCCTCATGCACTTAGCAGTTAGCAGGCAAGCAGATCACTATACAAATAGCCTTACATTGGAAATCAACCCACATAGAATAATAAGGTTTTTTTAACCACATAATTTTTTTATTTTTTATGCATGGAAAATATCATAAAAGTTATTTGTAAAGGCTATCATATTCATTAAGAATTGTTCATTTTTCTGTAAGTTTTAAGTTATTCCCTTTAAAAAAAGAAACATTTTACGAATAAATCTACATAATTATAAAAGTGAATAATATTGAATTTTGTTTATTTGTAAATTTTTTGTCAAAGATAAAAATATGGATTAAAAAAGTGAAAACTTATTTTTCTCATAATAGTAATATTTTTTTTAACTGTTGTCCATAATATGATAAGATGTAAATGAAATTTTACATGATGTTGAATCCTGAAATTATCTCCTTTTTCCTTTTAATTAAGAACATCAAATTCAATTAATACTCGTGTCCTTAATATTGACGTCAAACCATAAATTAATATGTAAATGATATTTATAAATTTGCTAATGTATCATACACACTGAAAAATATTCAAAAGAAATACGCCTCTGCACAAGATACATTTGGGTCTCAAAAGTATGATCATTGAGTTTTTTTATTTCTCCTTTTGATTTTGGATTTTTTTATCAAACTCTTTCCTTATTCTCCAAAATATAAACAATATTTGAATTTTTATTTCATGTCCATCTCGTATGAAATTTAAAATTGAAATGGAGTACCCTGTATTACTAATTAAATTCTGGAAAATGTTAACCAATTTCATAATTAAGGGATTAAAACTAGAAAATTTCAATTAAATTGTGAACATTACTTATATAAATAATATAATACCGTGATTTCAATAAAAATTTTGAATATGTTAATTGTTAATTATTTAATCAGTGACTTTAAAACAATGATTTGCAGCACCATTAAATTATTGATGAATATCCTTTAGAGACTAATTAACAAGTAATACAACCCTTTGAAAACAAAAATTTATTTATTTATTTCTAAATGATACTATCTACATTTGATTTATTTTGACGTGTCAAGCGTAGAAGAAAACTATGATATCATTCACTTAATTATAGATGTTTCCCTTCTCTCTCATTTGCTGATTAAAATGAAAACCCTTTCTCATAGTGGCCCATGTTTGCCTAAAATATATTAAGGAAATTAAAAAAGAAAGTTGGAAGAGTGATACAAGTCTAATCAAAATCCACCATGCACCATCAAATTAAAAGCGAAAAGATATATGCAGATTGTGTACAGTGAAAACAAAATAATGGTCACATGCAACAGCAAGTTCATCTCAATCTCAACCAATTAAAATAGTAAATCAGATAATAGCAAACTTTTATAGTTTTTATTATAATTTTATAGTGGCAAGAAGTGGAGAAGCTGTTGTAGCAAATAATTCATTAACATAATCATAATTAAAACGAAAGTGGCATCTGAAGAAGTGCTTTACGATTTGCCAATTCCTTAGTAGTAAGTAAGAAGAGATTGATTTGTGACAAAGAAAGTGAGTCCACTTAGAACCACTTTGTTCCATGGAAAAGGAGATATTCTTCCATTTTTTATTCTCTTTAACCCTTGAATGACCCATACAACACACATAAAAAAGTTAACTATTTGGAAATCAGAAGGACATTTTTTTATTCTCCTTATTTGATTTCAATTTTTTTCTATTTCTATTTTTTTATTAATTATAAAAATATCACCTTATGTTCACTTTATTTATCATTTTGAAAGACTTGTATAGAAAACAATAAAAATAATTATTTTCACTGCTTTTATACAAAAAAAATATATATATATATTTTCTCAAGATAGAAATTTTCAATTTTATCAAATATTAAAAATTTTATAAGAAGTTTTTAAGACAAGTTATTGACCTCCTAATTTAAAAAAATATAACATCTTTACTTTGAATTTTCACCAATTATAACTTTGCTCTTAACATTTTGGTGAAAATACTGTAAAGACATAAGAATAATTTTATAAAATATATAAGAGATATCAGTGTAAATTTGTTATGCTTTATAAAAGATCATCTTCGAATATTCCACAACACAAATGTTTTAAGTACATAGAAATAAAAAATCGTCACTTGCCAGATTTAATTTATTGGTAAATTTAGGTCACCAAACGTCTTGTTAAGAAAAAAAAAGTCCATCTGTCTATTGGCACGTTTTCCTCATTTTTTGCATTTACGCTTATTAATTTATAAAGCATTTAAACTTATGATAGTAGCTTTGTTGAATTTGGATCCCCCTAACCAATTTCTCTTTCCATTTATCTCCATCAAATATCACAACCACACATTTATCTTTAATAATTTAGATTGACTAATCTCATTGCAATATTTTTCTAATCTCACATCTAAATCATTAAAATAAGTAAATGGTTGTGATTTTACTGGGGAGATTGGCCAGAGAGGATCCAAATTCCAGCGTTTGTGTGGGAGAGAGGGTTCCATCATGCAGTCAATACTCACAAATTGAAGTATGATTGTGGGCTTAACATGTCTTTCATGATAGGAAAGCCTTAAGATAAAATGGGTTTGCAGGGTGTGGTGGGGGAAGAAATGGGCCGAATGGTGTTGTGGCCACAGGTGAAAAAGGCTGATCCTAATCAAATCCAAGGTCAACGATGGGATGAGGTTTAGTCTCCATTTGGTTTGACGTTTCATCATTGTAAAATCATAATTTTGCGGAATTGATTTTAAATCACTTTCGTCCAATGTGTTTCGTAAAACATGCATAACTCATCTCAACTATTAATTTCTAAAATCAATTTTATTCAACTGTAAACTAAATCGATACTTAATACATTTAGGCCTATTCACCTTTTTTTTTTGTCCAAATGCCTATTCACTTTTGCATTACTCTGCAATAATCAAATAGTACACAGTAAGAGTGTATTAGCTGGATAGGTTGAACCTTTTGTTGTTGATAGGAAATTGTGGACAACAAGGTCATGCTTAGTCATTGTCTCTATCCAAAGTTTGGTAATTGTCCCAAGTTTTGATATAACGTGTGATGGATAATGACAATTGACATGTCCGGTAATTTTCTTTTTTGGAAATAGTATTATCTTAAGATATTGTTTGGTTGGAGGAATTTGGAGGGGAGAGATTTTAAGAGGGTTGTGTTTGGTTCAATTTTTTAGGAGGGGAGAGGAGGTGAGGAAGGAGGCCAAAATCCCTCTTGATAGCATTATGCCTCCCTTCCAAAAGTGGGGGATTTGGAGGGGAGGAAAGGGGGTTTAAAATAAAACAATCAAAATTACTCAAGTATTCATCTTCTTATATTAATAAAGTTGAATGTTATAAAAGCCAAAGGGTATGGAAGTAAATTAGTTTTATTCCTCCCCTTGTGAATCAAATAACAAAGGCTTCCCCCCTCACCTTCACTCCTCGAACCAAACAAGATAAAATATTATCTCACCTCTCCCCCCTTCATTAAAATCCCTCCCACCCTCGTTTGAACCAAACAGACCCTAAAGCTAACAGAATCATCATTCGTAAAATAGCTTTTGTTTTCATCTTACACACAAGATGATAAGAGCTATTGAGGTTTGTCAGCTATAACTCTTTGATAAAGGATAATTATCAATTACTGAATTGGAAATTTCTCTTGTAGTCATATATGTTACAAAGGAAGCCTATATAATATACCCTAGTGTGGGGAAGGATATGGGAAAAGTACTAAAGAAGTGGCCTGTTTGGAATTTGATGTGGAGATCATGCAATCTACAAAGAGTTCATGCCACTTGAGCTAAAGCTTTTGGACCCAATAAAAATGATTTTTAATCCTTTCATGCAAAAGATTTCAACAAGTTACACACTAACACAAATTAAGACACGTATTCTGGTCACAATATAGATCAAGACATTGTCTGCCATGTAGGAATCACATCAGGATCCTTTTTCTCTATAACTTTTGCTTTTCCCTGCACAGGATGTGAAAGGTGATGTTTGCTTACTTTATTTCTGTCAGAAATTGGTACAATGCATGATATAGTATCATGTTTTTAACTAACAATAAAAGTACAGAAGTCAATGTGCAATTTCATGGGACCCTGAAACCTGTTTAAGAATCAAAGGATTTATGTTCAAATATTGAACCACTAAATATAGCATTACAAAGGGAAGAGAAAAAAATTTGTGAAAACAATCCTAGAAAATCTGACTACCGAGTGGATGGCTCTGACTATTTCCACCTAAAATGAATATGCAGATGTAAATAGAGCTTCTCAATAATACAACCAAGCTCATTATATACCATCCAATTGAAAAAACTCATTGTGACATAGAGTTTACTGTCAACAGCCAAGAGGTTGCATCGTTTTCTTAAGCAGTAACTGCAACCTTTTCCTGTTCCTTCTTAGCAGCTTTTGAAGGCTTTTCAGGAGGCAATACCATTGGAGGTTTCTCAATTCCTTGAATATCAGTTATCCTTAACTTGGTCAATTCCTGTAGATGATAACCATGGATCAAGCAGAATTAATATCAATAATTTGTTATAAAACTATGTCTGATTAAATGATTGTTTTCCAACACACCTGGCGATGCCCTTTGGTTCTTCGGTAATTCTTCCTTCTCTTTTTCTTAAAAATTATAACCTTTGCATCTAGCGCCTGATATAAAGGAAAAATCAGCACAAATGCAAGTGCATAGAGAGAAAGAATGACAACACTTCAATTCATCCCTCAGGACCCCAAGTAGAAATGAATTTTTATTCATTTTTTGGATAGAAGAACTTCATCAAGACAGAGAGGTTGATTATAAAGAGTTAGGGGATAAAAGATCCTCACAGAATATTAAATAAAAAAGCGGGCAAACAGACAAGAAAAAAATATCAATGAAGCAAAGCAACCTTAATATCTTTTAAGATTATTGTAAGCAATTAAGAGGCTAAGCATTTTAATGTTTAGTTGTTTTTACGTTTAAGTGAGATTCTTGAGATCCAATTGTTTTTTTCTACTCCAGCTGGAGGTTTTTAGCACAGTTAGTACACACCAGACCAGCCTGGCCAGTCTGTCTAGAAAACTCATGAACTGGCCTCTCAGCTGGTTCAGTTGGAGTTCTGAACAATTTTTCAGATAGACCCAACCAAACACACTTGAGTCACTGGCCTGGTTCTGTGGCATTTGTTTCTGAATTATGAAGGTGCAGATGGTGAGGGGCTTAGTTCCTGCTTTCCTCTGCTCCGTCAAAGTGGATGCTCCCACAACCACCATTGCTAGTTTCTGCCTTCTGATGAGTTTATGCCTCACTCTTTTATTCTTGTCCTAGTGAATGGTTCTTGGCTGTGTAAGTGTTTATCGTGTCTATAGTGTTACATGCTCTAGAAGCAAGTGCACTGCTGTGGGTTAATGAGCTTAGTTGGATTTAGAGTGTTAGCAACCAGCAAAGGGTGGTGTGTCAACAGCCCAAGTAGCCAGCCTGCATTTGGAGAATCATATGCAAGGAGATGTTAGAGAGGTTTGGCCAAGAGGTGAGGAGGAGCGCATGGGAGATGAGTGAGTGTATTAGTCAGTTAAACACATAGGAAAGAGAATATGAAGAAATATAGGAGGGAAATCTGTTGGGAGTGGGTATGATTGAATTCTGTTAGTTTGTTGTTGCAGAGGAGTGCCTCTGTTTGAAGCTAGGCTTCGGGGTGAATCCTCTCCTCCAAAGGATCGTCCATTTCCTGTTTTTTTCATTATCATACTTGAATAATACAGTACACTTTTTAATTTTCTATTTGATTTTCTGAAAGTGAAAAGGGAGTGTATCAGAGAGGATGGTGGATCAGACATGATTCTGGAAAACTACCCAGATAATGAGGCTCTTCCTTGGGAACTGCATTTGCTGGGTTCCAATAAGACCTGTATTAGACAAATCCCAATTATTTCCCTCCCGAAAACACTCTTGGCTATATTTCCAAATTGGCTTATTATTAAATTTAATAGGAAAAATAGCAGACTTCTACCTATATTATTTATAGCTGGTAAGTTGATTATCCTTCAATTTTGTTTTAATAGATACAACTACTGGTTTTAGATTTTATTTTTTTCTTCACTCTTGAGCTCCTCCTCTCTACCTACCTATCCATGCTTTCCACATTCTATACACAACTTCCTTTTCCCTTCTTGCATTGTTCTACCATGAACAATCATGGACCTTTTGTTTTCATTATCTCCAGAAAGTTCCTTCTTCAATTGCTCATGAGATTTGCTCTGCATTAAAATTAAAATCAGGGAAGATGCATTGGGATTTTGGGGCTTCAATGGTTTGTTTATCTCACTTTTGGTTGTTCTGAATCTTTTCCATGTTGAATGCATATTCAAGGTACTGCTCTTCTTTCTTGAAGTTTATTGTTTTGGCAATAATATATAATATTTTTACCTAAGTTTTGCCAGGAAAAGAAAAAAGACTGAACTGAACACTTCAACACATGCCATTTTATTTAAATTCAATAAAGATACCCTTTGAAATAAAATACATACTGCAAAGTAAATAAACTGTTTTTAGTTTACTTTATAGTTTACAGGTTATATTGAGGAAAATTGTATGCATATACAAGAATTAAATGCAATACATAATTCCTTTAATTTTCTTAATTAGAGGTAATTATGTCATCTAGTCACAATTCTGATTGCTTCCCATTTTGATTGCAAACATATGAATGGAAAGCAAAGCAAATGCAACCTAGATGCAACCAAAACTGAAACAGGAATGGCCATTCTGTTCTAAACCTGTTCTATTCCCACTCCTATATAATGAGAAAGCTGATTCTGCACAACAAATTTTAAGTGAAATGGGCAGTTCTATACTTACATGCTCCTCAACAACAGCATGAACAGCTGCATCTGGCACTATGGGTCTGCCAACAATTGTCTGAGTAGGGGATCCAAGCAACAAAACTTTGTTCAAAATCAACTGCAATGAGCAAAAAATGCAATGGAGAATACTCAATTAACTGGCATGAAAAATTCCATAACAAAGAAAATAGCAAATGGTTAGTACAAAGAAAACAAGTCATTGCTTGATATTTAATAAGATTACTGACATACTCATACTGATACAAATATACTGCAACAGTGCAATTACACAGTGTATCTAGGACTAGTTAACAAAGTGTTTCACGGAACTATCAAAACGGTAAGCAACAATTGTACAAAAACGACAACAAAAGAATTTATCCACTAACCGGAGTTGACTACATGAATCAAGTAATCCCCTAATGTCCTGTTATAAATCATGTCAAATTGGAGTACCACTTAAATCTAAATCCTTCTTAATGGCTTGGCTTAAGGTTTTTCTTGGTCTCCCGCTACCTCCATTTAACCTACCCTCCTTACCGGGGCTTCTATAGGTCTTCTTCAAACATGCCCAAACAGCATAAGGCTGGATTCTACCATTTTTCTCATAATAAGTGCTACCCCAACTTTTTCTAAATTGCATTCAATCTTAATTTTATCTTGTCTTGTGAGTCCATTAATCCAACCTAACATTCTCATTTCTGCAACATTGAGCTTATGTTCTTGTTGGCTCTTTACCATCAACATTTAATCTCATACAACATCTCAGGTCAAATAGATTGTGTTAAAATTTTCCCTCAAGCTTAAGTGGTACTTTTCTATTACAAATAACTCTGAAGACACTCCTTCAATTCATTCACCCTACTTGAACCCTATAACAATAGCCATTTTCCACTAGGTAGGGGGTAAGCAACAACTTATTTAACCCAAAAGAAAAAAAATGCAACCTTAGTTCTGAACAAAGTTTGACATAAAAACTGTTCAAATAAGAACTATTTTTTTAAAATTTTAGGAGATTGCCAACACTCATGACTCGTGACATTAAAGGAAAAAAAAACTCTTTTCTTATCTAATTTTGAAATTTGGAAAAGATTCCTAAAGTTTCAGTATATATAGCATAATGCGAATGTGATAATGTAATATCCCTTCTTTAAATAAGGCAAAGGACATAAGTAGAAACATCATTTAAAGAACAGAAGGAACAATATGACAACAAAAGTTCAGCATGTGTATTATTAGCATTGCAAGTAATTTTAGTAAAAGAAAGCAAAGGATTGGAATTAACAAAAGTTTTAAGGTAGAATCTTTAAAACAGGCACTAAAAATTACAATAAGAGATTTTTAATTTTGAAAACTCCCCGGCACTTTACAGTATTGTATTTCTCATGCTAATCCAATAGGACAATACTCGATTGTCCCCCCTCACTTCCTTAACGAATCCAAAGGGGTTAAGTAAGTAAGGAACATCAATAGCAGCCTCTCAAGACAAATGCAATAATATCATTGCTCATAACCCTTATCTCAATCAGTAGTACAGTATCATGTCACTATCTATGAAATTAAACCAACTAGTTCTATACACACTTACACAGTAAAGTTATAATAATACAAGTCACACAATGATCCACAAGCACCCCAGGATGAGAACCATTTTAGAAAGAACCCTCTACATGAATCACAATCACACACACACACACACACACTCTCACACACACACACTTGTGTTAGTATATACTAATATACGAAAGCAAGCAAAAGGGTCACTTACCTTATCATTCACTTCACAAAATTTCAATCTTTCAGTGAAAATGCTGTCCCTGTTGCTTACTTTAAATTGATGCGAACCAATCTAAACCAATGGAAAAGAAAATACACACAAAAACAATGACTAATAAGCATAGAAAAATCAAACATTAATACACAGAACGACACAAAGTTTGCAAATTGAACCTGAACAACAGCGAAAACAGGCTCGTAGGGCTTAAAAACATCATCATCCTTTTGAAGGGGCTCCACCACTTTGTATCCAATAGCCGCTGCTTCTGCTTGCTTCTCCTCCGCAGTATACACCTTTTTCCCACTTGACACAGAAACATAATCATCATCATCATCATCATCATCATCTTCTTCTTCACTATATTCCCCTTCTTCTTCTTCTTCATCATCATCAGTAATATCGTCTTTGTTGATTCGATCGTCTTCATCTTTGGTGGAAGAGTAACAGCGTAGGTGGGACCATTGTGTGAACGCAGAGGAGGGTCTGGAATTGGTGAAAATGGGAAGAAGAGGTGGCGAAATGTGAGCGTTGTTGAGAAAAGGGGGAACGGAGAGTGAGCGAAGAGATGAAGGGTTGTTTAAGAGAAAGGATGTTGCCTGTGATTGGCGCGTTAAGGTTTGCAGGCACCTCCTATACGCCATGGATGCTGGTGTTGCTGAGGAAGCTGAAGCTAGGTTTAATCACTCACTCACTCTCTCACACTACTTTGCTCCCACACCTCCACTCACAACAAAACAAATGGGCCTAAGCCCACAAAGACTAATGCAAAGCAACAAACCCATGTTTGAACACATTACACATACTTTGTTTATGGGAGTTGCTTTTAGAACCCCTTTTTGCTATTCGCACCTCATCCCATACCCAAATCCCCATACTACTCCTACCCCTACCTCCACCTCCTCCCCTTTATTTTTTTAATTTGAAGTTTTTGGTTTAGTCCGTCTCTAACCATTTTTTTAAATCAACTTTTGGAACCTTTGAAGTTGGTTTAAAAAAATAAAGGGGAGGGGGAGGGGGACAGGAATGGGGGGAGGGGTGGGTGGGGAAGAGGGAGTGGGGGGTTGTTGGGAAGGAGGTGTGGGAGGGGTGGGGGAGTAGGGGTGAGGTTGTTGGGAAAGGGTGGGGGATTATAATGTTGGGAAGGGGTGGGGGAGTGAGGAAAGGGGGGAGACGGTTGGGGGGAGCTGCAGGTGCAGCGCGGAGGGGGGTGGGGCATGGGGTACGGGTAGTAGGGGGAATTGAGTATGAGATGGGGGTGCGAATAGCAAAAAGGGGTTCTAAAAGCAACTCCCTTCATTTATTAGGTAGGTGATGAGTTTTGACAAAAAAATAGGTAGGTGATAGGTAAAATCATGGTGATCAAAACCGGACCGGACGGTTTAACTGGTCCGACCGGGAATCGACCTGGTGTCCGGTCCATACAACCCAGAAAATCAGCTGGTTTCAGAACCGGTCAAGAACCAGTGTCAGAAAGTCGGTTGAACCGGTCAGTTTCAAAATTTTTCTTTTTCTGTTTTTTTTATATTTTATTTTTTTGATTTAATCTAAAATATTTTTAAGGTAAATAAAAATAACTTTTTAAGAATTACAAATAAATATTTATTATTTAGCCAATTATTATGAATTTTTTATGATATAATACATATAATAAGGTCTTTTATATTAATTTATAATCTTATATATCTTAATTTCTTATGATTTTATTTTATTTTATTCTTTAAAAATATTATATAATATTAAAAAATATATTTAATTATTACCGGTTCGACCACGGTTGAACCACTGAACCATGAACCAGTACCTTCATCGGTTCAATTACTGATCCGATTTTAAAAATATTGGTTAAAATTAGGGTGTGCAAGTTATTCCGATTGGATCATACAACACATAAAATAATAGTAGGATTAGAGCGGATCTCATTTAATAATTTAATATCGAGCTAATGAGAGTTCTAGTCAATCTATAGGTTATTCAATCTGTCTTATATATATTAGTCTCTTCATTCCTTTTTATCTGTCATAATTTTTTGAAAATTTTTATTCTTTTATATTTGTCACTTTAGTACTTTAAGACAACATTAATTATCTTTTTTTCTCTTTTACCCCCTTATATTTACTCATTTATTATTATTATTAAATGAGTAAAAATAATTAATAAGAAAGATAAAGGACATAATAGAAAAGTAGATAATAATTTTAAGAGAGACAAGAACATTAATTTCATTCCTTAATTCATGTTTCTAAGCCAATTTGTGGTAGATAAAAAGTAATAGATAGAGTTTTTATAATTTTCTATTACTTAAAAGATTAATACCATTTTATGACGGGTTAAAAATCAATTTTCCTCTATCTACTTTTAAAACACATTTCATATATAAAATTGTATAGTGATACATTGGTATTCTTCTTTTAACAATGTTTTAAATGTAAAAAAAGTTATATATATTGATATCTACTTGATTGATGGAGGTTTGCTCCAAATTATGCTACTTTTGTGATGCAACAATGGAAGGACTTTTCAGTAGAAGGAAGGGCATCATTTGTGTTGAAAGAAAAGCTTAAGGCAATGAAGAATAGATTACAGAGGTGGACTAAAGAGTCTTTTGGAAAGTTGGATGGAAAAATTAATATGGTATAAGAGCAATTACATCTCTTAGATATCAAGGGGGAAGAATCGTCCTTAACACATGAGGATTTGCAGCGTCGAAAAGAATTCTCAGCTGATTTGTGTCACCCAATGTTTTTAAAATCGGACCGGTGAATGTTGGTTCACGGTTCAGTGGTTCAACTGTGGTCGAACCTGTAATAATTAAATATATTTTTTTAATATTATATAATATTTTTTAAATAAAAAATAAGATAAAATCATAAGAAATTAAGATATATAAGATTATAAATTAACAGAAAAGACCTTGTTATATGTATTATATCATAAAAAATTCATAATAATTGGCTAAATAATAAATATTTATGTGTAATCCTTAAAAAGTTATTTTTATTTATCTTAAAAATATTTTAGATTAAATAAAAAATCAAAAAAAGAAAAAAGAAAAAAGAAAGAAAAACTTTGAAATTGACCAGTTTAACCGGTTTTCTAACATCGATTCTTTAACGGTTTTCACCGGTTCGACCGGTTCTCATCGGTTCTGAAACCATCCGGTTTTCTGGGTTGTATGGACCGAACGCCAGGCCGGTTCCTAGTCGGATCGGTTGAACCGGTCGGTCCGGTCCGATTTTGATAATCATGTGTCACCTAGTGCTTATGAAGGATACACAAAATTTTTCCATGCTACCATTAATAAAAGAAGATTGAAGAATGAAATTAGAAGTCTGGAAGTTAACAAAAGGCATTCTGACCCAAATTCTATTAAGAATACGGTGAAAGGGTACTTTGAGAATCATTTTAAGGAGCAACCTTCGCGGAGACCTTTTTGAATGGAGTGGATTTTAAAAGATTATCTGACATGGATGCTAACAAGTTGGTTGCCCCATTCTCTAAATAGGAGGTGAAGTCGGCTATGTGGGATTGTGGTGGGTCTACAAGCCCGGGTCCAGATGGGTTTAACTTTAACTTTGTGAAAGATTTTTGGGGTGTGTTGAAAGATGATATTCTGAATTTTTTGCATGAATTCCATTCCAATGGAAAACTTGTGAAAGGTTCAAATAGTTCTTTTGTTGTTTTGGTGCCTAAGACTGAGTGTCCTCAAAGGGTGGAGGAATTTAGGCATATTTCCCTCATTGTTTTTATGTATAAAATCATTGCCAAGGTATTGGCTAACAAATTGAGGCTAGTGATCGGTGGTATAATTTAATATTGTCAATCTGCTTTTATTAAAGGCAGGTTCATCTTTGATAGTGTTGTGATTGCTAATGAGGCCGTTGAAGAGATGAAAAGAAAGAAAATGAGGTGCATGTTATTTAAGGTGGACTTTGAAAAGGCCTATGATTCTGGCAATTGAGACTTTCTGAAGGAGGTGATGGGGAACATGGGTTTTCCGTTTAAATAGAGGGATTGGATTTCTGAATGCCTGAGTACTTTTAGGATTTCCATATTAATTAATGGAAGTCCATCTGGTGAATTTGGGATTGGTAGGGGTTTGAGACAAGGAGATCCTCTATCTCCTTTTCTATTTCTCATTGTTTCCGAGGCATTTCATTCATTGATGTGTAAAGTTGTTCGTTCCCAATTTTTTCTGGTTATAAGGCTGGATGTGACCAGGTGATGCTTTCACGCTTACAGTATGCGGATGATACCATTATTTTGGGTGAAGCTTCTTTTTCAAATGTATGGGCTATCAAATTTGTACTTCAAGTCTTTGACTTAGTGGCCGGGCACAAGGTGAATTTTCATAAAAGCAAACTTGTTGGGGTTAATGTTGATGAGGAGTGGTTACATATTGCCTCTTTATTCCTGAACTGTAGAGTGGGCTCTTTACCTTTTTTCTTATCTGGGGCTTCCAATTGGTGCCAACCCTAGAAGGAAAAAGACCTGGCTTCCAGTGATCCATAAGGTGCAGAAGCGTTTGACCAAGTGGAAGTGTAAGACATTTGAAATCTGTTCTACATGCTATTCGGATCTATTTTCTTTCTTTCTTCAAGTCTCCAAAAGGTATCATCTCACAACTTAACTATCTTTTTATTTCTTTTTTGCGGGGTGGGTCTTTGGAAGAAAATAAAATTTCTTGGGTGTCTTGGGAAGATGTATGTAGAGAGAAATGTCATGGGGGGTTGGGGTTTCATGACTTGAGTGCGTTTAATCTAGCTCTGTTAGGAAAATGGAGGTGGAGGTTGTTAGTGGACAGGTATGGGTTGTGGAGTAGAGTTATAAAATCTATATATGGTGAAAGATGTGTATTTGGGGATGGTGTGAGAGTGCAGGGATCTATCTGGTGGATGGATCTATGGTCCATTGAGAATTATTATAACTTCACCTTTGATTGGTTCTCACATTCTTGTGTCAAGTTAGTAGGAGGTGGGAGTGATACTCTTTTTTGGCGCGATGTGTGGTGTGATGATGATGCTTTGTGTAACCGGTTTGCTAGACTTTTCTCCATTGCTATGAATAAGGATGTGTCTGTAGCCAATATGTGTGTTAGGAGTGATAGAGGCTGGTTATGTAATTGGAGCTAGCGTAGGGAGTTATTTTAGTGGGAGTTGCTTTTTCTTGCTTAGTTGATTTTTGAGTTACAATCGGTGACCTTGATTGAAGCTCAAACAGATCGGTGGTGTTGGAAAGCTGATTCGGATGATGTGTGGTAAAATCTGCATATAATGTTATTGTGAATAAGGACATAAATGATGTTTTCCCTTTGCATAACTTTTTATGGTCTAAGTTGGCTTCTGTTAAGGTCTCAGCTTTTGCTTGGAAAACTTTGCTGAATAGAATTCCTTCAAAGGAGAACCTAATTATAAGGAAAGTGCTTTCGCCTTCTCTTGATTGATGTACATTGTAACATCCCATAAATTCAAACTTGTTTTGATAATTAAATACATAAGATAAGAATTTTGTAAAAGAGGAAAGAATTAGGTGGGAGGGATTTGAGATAGGATTAAAGAGAAGAGAAAATTAGACAATAGGATTCTGGTATTTTCGCTCAAGCGAAAATGGCTCGCTCGAGCTAATATATGTGAAGTCTATAAATCTGTTTAAGTAATTAAACATGATTATAAGACTTAACATCCGTTAGTTTTAATGATTAACAAATAAGATTATATAAAGAACAAATAAAATTATATAAAGAACCAATTAGATTATATAAACAGGTTCTACTGAGAAAGGTATTTGTTTGTTAATTATGTTTCAGGATAAAATACTCTTTAGAAGAAGAAGATTTTGTGAACATAATCAGAATCAGAAGATCAGAATCAGAAGAACAAGAGTGCAGAATCTGAAGAAGATTAATCCTTAACAAAGTTGAAGCAATTGAAGAATAGAAGTGAAGACTTGAAGACTGACTGAAGAAGAAGACTGACTGAAGAAGTGAAGACTTGAAGACTGTCTGTAGAAGTGAAGATTTGAAGACTGTCTGAAGAAGTGAAGATTAGAAGACTATCTGAAGAATCGAAGATTAGAAGACTATCTGAAGAACTGAAGGCAAAAGATATGGAGAAGTACAGATTCAAATATACGTCTGTCTGAAGAACAACAATGAACTGAAGAAACGAAGAAGAAGAGATACAAGAAGAAGAAGATACAAAGAAGAACGAAGCTACAATTCTAAGGAAGAAGGCCGCTAAAGTTTCAACCAGTATGAAGAATTGAAGTTGTCTGAAGGACGCAACTCGTCTGAAGTATTGAAGCTGACTAAAGTAACGAAGCTGTCTGAAAGACTTGAGCTGTCTGAAATCATCAACCTGTCTTAAGTGTTGAAACCGTCTAAAGAGCCAAGCCCGTCTGAAGACTGGAACCTGTCTGAAGACTGAAACCCGTCTGAAGTTTGGAAGCTGTCTGAAGCTTTAGTAATGACGTGGCATCTTTGCTGAAACCTTGCGTGAAGACTTTTCTAAGTCTCTGCTGCTCGTACGTTTTGAAACACATTTGTGGCAACAATCACAGAGACCTTTCCTGGTGCATTTGAATTTCATACACCACTGAGGAAATCTCTGCAACGCAGCATTCGCAGCAACAACAGTAGCAGCTTTACTGCAGCACCAACGTTGTACTATGTCAGAACTCTCAAGAAGCGTGTCTCACAACAGATTAAAAGAAGACTATTTGTTGTCTCTAAACAATAGTATTTCAACGAGACATTTCTTCATTTGTGCAATCTGGAACAAAGCAGAAGAAAAGCTCAGGAGACTAAGCAGAAGCAACAAGGAAGATGTTTGAATAAAATATATTCAATTCAACATCTTTATCTAAATCCCAAAAGAGGAATCTGCAAACAACGACTATTGATCAAGACATCTCATTCAAAGAAGTAATGGTGTCAGGAGCAAGTGAAAAAGGAGTATATGCAGAATAAGCAAAAAGGGCAAACTCAACGGATACATACTCTCAAGAGAATCAGAGGAAATCCGAAAGCAAGCAGATGCAAGACAATGCAAGCTGGATAAAGCAGATGCAAGCAGATGCAAGATAATGCAAGCTGGAGCAAGAAGATGCAAGCTGGATAAAACAGATGCAAGAAAGCAGAAGAATTCAAGAGAGAGAATACACATAATCATCACATCTCTCAAAACAGAGCTCATCAACAGAAGTGTCAGAACGGGAGTATTCTGAACACTCAATATGCTTAAGGAGAATAAACCGTTTGAGAAGCTATTACACAACGGCTATATGAGCCACATCATCAAAAGCTCAACGGTATTATGAATCATCTTCAACGGCTATATTCAAGAAGAACATTTAAATAGCCTCAAGAAAGAAGTTGAAGTTGTTGTTGGAGTGCACAACCAAGTTGTTGTTGCAGCACACAACCAAGCTGTTTGGGTAGAAGATCAATCAGGTTGTTGGAAACAACCATGCAGTTGCTGTACAACCAAGAAAGATCAATCGGGATTGTTTTTCAAGAAGGTTCTTGAAATCAATCAAGATGAAAATCGTTAACTAGGCTGAGTGTCTTACAGTTAACAAGAGTTGACTTGAGTTTAAATACATCGTGAAAATGTCAACAACGATTGATCAGAGAGTGAATTCTCAATCGGGCTACTGATCAGCTGGTCAGTTAGTTAGATTGTACAGTTGGTCTGTTGATCAAGTGAGTTGGTTGTCGGGAAGGCAATCATGCTGTACAAATGACTATCAAACCAGGTACGGTTTGAAGCTTGGATGATACCTTGGTATTCCAATGATACGGGTGAGAATGTAGCCCATGGAAACCAATGGTTGGAGAATAAGGCTGAAGCTTAATTTCACATCTTAGTTAGCCTACTCTCAGAGGATGTATTCCTCATAGAAAAGACATGGATTGTACTTAAATTCAAACACTTGTATCACTGTCTATCCTTGTATTTAGTTTGTAATGACTGTATCCTGAGTATGTACTCAGTAATCTCTATGTACAAGAAAAATCTGAGTTGAGAGGTTCTAGCGAACATCTAGCTTAGGTTGAGTAGTGTTAGATTGTTATTGTTAGTATATCATATGATAGATATGGGCTTGGGCCTATCACTATGTATATTTGTAAATACACTTATGTGTATATATATTATTTTCCGCTGTGTATTCTAGACACACGGATTCTATCATATGTCTCTCGTTTTCTCTTCATCTCAACATGGTATCAGAGCCTAACGAGAGATAACCCTAGTCCGTGCCTTCCCAGTGGACCCACTGTCCATTGGTGTCAAATGTTTTTCCGGAAACCGTGTCTCATTCCGGTTTCCGGTCTGCCCGTGTTGCCGTGTTATTTTTCCGGCACTTTTTCTCTCTTTTCCGCCGCTGCCGCCGCCGCCCGCCGCCCGCCGTGAATCCAACCGGGGCCACCACCGTCGGACTCGCGCCGTCAATCCGAGTCCAACGCCGCCGGAATCGTGTCTATCGGAGCAGCGACGCGCTCTCACGCGCCGTTTCTTCGCCGGAGCGTTTCTCCACCGTCAGCCGCGCGTGGAGGCGCGTCCGGCCGCCGTTCCGGCTGCCCTCGCCGCCGCCAGACTCGCCTCGGTGTCCTCTACCCCGATCTGGTCTTTGTTTGTGAGTTTCAGGTCTGGTCCTCGCGGGTTCTTCCTTTTTGGACGTTTTTCTCTCTCCTGTGGTTGTTTCTCTCTCCTACAGTTGACCCATGGCTACTCCTGCTGCTACTAAGTCTGATACTCCTATCTTTACTAACTATGTCAATGTCCCACTCTCTATTGACAAGTTAGATGGCAGTAATTATGATACCTGGGCCTCTGATATACGACTCTGGCTAAAGGGACAGGATTATCTTGATCATCTTACTCAGAAGGCTGATTCCATCGACGAAAAAGATCGCCCCCGCTGGTCCAAAGTTGATGCTCAGATTTGCAGTGTTCTTAAGTCGACTATTCATCCTACCCTGAAGCAGATATTTCGCGCCCATGAGACATGTGCTGGGGTTTGGGAGCAGGCAAAGGTGCTTTACACCAATGATACTCAGCGCCTCTATGGTGTTTGCCACAACCTCTTGAGTACCATTGTCCCTAGACGACTTGATGGATCCATGGCTGAGTACTTGGGCAAAGTTCATGGTCTTTTACATGACTTCAATGAACTCTTGCCCCCCGCTTCCACTCCTGCCCAAGAACTGGAGCAACGCCAGACTTTCTTTATGTTGATGGCATTGTATGGGCTCCCAGACGAGTATTCTTTGGTCCGTGATCAGATTTTGGGATCTCCGACTGTGCCCACTTTGACCTCCACTTGGTCAACGTTGTTGCGTGTGACGCCCAAGTCATCTATTGACATACCTTCTCCTATCACCCCTGTTGACTCTTCTGCCTTAGTATCCCAGCGTGATGATCGTAGCCGCTCTCGCAAACCAGGCAAGACTCGTCACAGGTGTGATCATTGCCACAAATTGGGCCACACTATTGATCGGTGTTTTGCATTGCATGGTCGCCCTCCTCGGTCTGCTAATGTTGCCCAGGTTGCTCCCTCTGTGCCTTCTGATGTTGATGCCACTTCCTTTGCTCATCCAGGACCGCCGGCTATCTTCAACGACTTCCTTAAATGGTATGAGGATCGTCAGGCCTCCGGTTCCACTGCTTCTGTTGCGCACACGGGTAATTCCTTTGCTGGTCTCACTCACTCCACCTCCCTTGGCCCTTGGGTTCTTGATTCTGGTGCCATCGATCATATTACTGGTAATAAATCCCTTTTCTCTACCCTTTCCACTTCTGGTTACTTACCGTCTGTGACTTTGGCTAATGGCTCCCAGGCCCCATCCCATGGTGTTGGTAGTGTCCACCCTCTTCCTTCTCTCTCCATTGATAATGTCCTTTATGTCCCTGGGTCACCATTTAACTTATTATCCATTAGCCGTCTCACTCGTACTCTTGATTGTGTCATTTCTTTTACTAAAGACTCTGTTTTCTTACAGGACCGGAGTTCGGGACGGATGATTGGCGCCGGATGTGAGTCTCATGGCCTTTATCAGCTTCGTACTTCTGCTCATGCTGGCTCGGTGGTGGATTCTCCCCTTCTCATCCATGCTCAGTTGGGTCACCCTAGCCTTGCCAAGCTACAACAACTAGTACCGAGTCTGTCTAAGTTGTCCACTTTGTCGTGTGAGTCATGTCAATTAGGAAAACATAGTCGTAGTCCATTTCCTAGGAGTGTCAATAACAGAGCTTTGTCTCCTTTTGCTTTAGTTCACTCTGATATTTGGGGTCCGAGTCGTATTAGGTCTACTTTAGGGTTTCAGTATTTTGTTACTTTCATTGATGATTATTCTCGATGTACGTGGTTGTTTTTAATGAAAAATCGTTCTGAGTTGTTTTCTATTTTTCAATCATTTTATAATGAAGTGAAAAATCAATTTGGTGTTTCTATCCGTGCTCTCCGCAGTGATAATGCTCGTGAATATCTCTCCCATTCTTTTCAAACATTTATGGCTTCTCATGGTATTCTTCATCAGACCTCTTGTGCATATACCCCACAACAAAATGGGGTTGCAGAGCGCAAGAATAGACATCTCATTGAAACAACTCGAACCCTTTTACTTCATGGTCATGTCCCTCAACAATTTTGGGGTGATGCTGTTCTCACCGCGTGCTATCTCATCAATCGCATGCCCTCTTCTGTCCTAAACAACCAGGTCCCTAACTCTATATTGTTCCCTCATGAGCCTCTCCACCCCTTACCTCCTAGAGTCTTCGGGTCTACGTGCTTTGTTCACAACCATAGTCCTGGTCTTGATAAATTGTCTGCGAAGTCTCATAAGTGTGTCTTTCTAGGTTTCCCTCGGTCTCAGAGGGGGTATAAGTGTTTCTCACCCTCTCTTCGTAGATATCTCATTTCAGCTGATGTCACGTTCTTTGAGTCTTCTCTCTACTTTGAGTCTAGTTCCTTAACCTCTGGGTCTGACTTAGTATCCACCACCACCCCTTTTGTCTTTGATCCCTCAGACATGCCCGTTGTGCAGGGAGATCCACCACCTCAGCCACCTCTACAGGTTTATCATCGTCGGCAACCTCCACGCCTTCCAGACGGGCCACCTATTGACTCTCCTCCGGAGCCAACTCCTCCGTCTCCTCCGGCCCCTTCGGCCCCACCTCCTGAGTCTGATCTCCCTATTGCACTTCGTAAAGGTATACGCTCCACTCGTAATCCTTCACCTCATTATGTCACTCTGAGTTATCACAGGTTATCCCCATCCCATTATACTTGTCTCTCTTCCATTTCCTCTGTGTCTATTCCTAAAACTGCAGGTGATGCCTTAGCCCACCCTGGTTGGAGACAAGCTATGATTGATGAGATGTGTGCTCTTCAGAACAGTGGTACTTGGGATCTCGTTCCTTTGCCTCCTGGGAAATCTGTTGTTGGTTGTCGGTGGATCTTCACAGTGAAAGTTGGCCCTGATGGCACAATTGATCGGCTCAAAGCTCGATTAGTCGCCAAAGGTTATACTCAGATATTCGGGTTAGACTACGGTGACACTTTTTCTCCCGTCGCCAAGATGGCTTCTGTCAGATTATTTTTAGCCATGGCTGCTATTCGTCATTGGCCCCTCTATCAGTTAGATGTCAAAAATGCCTTCCTTCATGGTGACTTGTTGGAGGAAGTTTATATGGAGCAACCTCCTGGTTTTGTTGCTCAGGGGGAGTCTTCAGGCTTAGTGTGTCGTCTCCGCAAGTCTTTATACGGTCTTAAGCAGTCTCCCAGGGCTTGGTTTGGTAGATTCAGTACAGTAGTCCAGCAGTTTGGTATGACTCGGAGTGAGGCTGACCATTCTGTGTTTTATCGCCATTCAGCTGCTGGGTGTATCTATTTGGTAGTGTATGTTGACGACATTGTCATTACAGGTAGTGATCACCATGGCATTTCACAGATAAAACAACACCTTTGTCATCATTTTCAGACTAAAGACCTTGGCAGACTGAGATACTTCTTGGGGATTGAGGTAGCACAATCCAAGAATGGAATTGTAATTTCCCAGAGAAAGTATGCATTGGATATTTTAGAGGAGACCGGGCTAATGAATTCCAAGTCCGTCGACACACCTATGGATCCAAATGCTAAACTTCTACCAGGTCAGGGGGAGCCACTTTTAGATCCTGAGAGATACAGGAGACTGGTTGGAAAACTGAACTACCTCACCGTCACTCGTCCAGACATCTCTTTTGCAGTTAGTGTGGTAAGTCAGTTTCTTAATTCTCCTTGTGCTGGTCATTGGGATGCAGTCATTCGCATTCTAAAATATATTAAAGGAGCCCCAGGAAAAGGTTTGTTATATGAAGACAATAAACATACTCGAGTTGTGGGATACTCAGATGCAGATTGGGCAGGTTCTCCTTCTGATAGGAGATCCACTTCTGGATATTGTGTCTTTATTGGTGACAACTTGATTTCCTGGAAAAGCAAGAAGCAAAATGTGGTGGCGAGATCCAGTGCAGAAGCAGAGTATAGAGCTATGGCTTCAGCTACTTGTGAGCTTATTTGGCTCAAACAGTTACTTGAAGAACTGAGATTTGGGGAGGTTACACAAATGTCCCTCATTTGTGATAACCAAGCTGCCCTTCACATTGCCTCTAATCCAGTATTCCATGAGAGGACCAAACATATTGAGATAGATTGCCATTTCATCAGAGAAAAGATTTTATCTGGAGACATTACTACTCAGTTTGTTAATTCCAATGATCAGTTGGCAGATGTCTTCACCAAATCACTGAGGGGTCCTAGGATTGATTATATATGTAACAAGCTTGGTGCATATGATTTATATGCTCCAGCTTGAGGGGGAGTGTTAGATTGTTATTGTTAGTATATCATATGATAGATATGGGCTTGGGCCTATCACTATGTATATTTGTAAATACACTTATGTGTATATATATTATTTTCCGCTGTGTATTCTAGACACACGGATTCTATCATATGTCTCTCGTTTTCTCTTCATCTCAACAAGTAGTAAAATACTCTACACTTGGATAAGTGTCTGAGAGCCTGGAGAGGCTTGGTGGAAGAAAGAATACTCTTAGAGCTTGAAGAGGCTTAATAGAAAATACTACAGCTGGTCTGTGTGACTCAGTGTGACATATATGTGGTTGCGAGGGTCTGGAGGATTCGGAGTGACGCATATATGTGTTAAGGATCGGTATGATCCTGAGCCTGAAGAGGCTTGACTGTAAAAGAATACTCAGTGGAACACATATGTGGCTGCAAGGGTCTGGGGGATTCGGAGTGGCGCATATGTGTTGTTGTTATAAAAAGGCTAGTGGTGGTTTGCCACTAGGACTGGATGTAGCTCACAGGGTTTGTGGGTGAACCAGGATAAATTCTGTGTCTAAGTTTTCTTTCCCTTAATCTCTTTTATTTACAGTCTTTACATTTACGATGGGGATTGGAAAGTATTTTTCATAATAATCTAAACACAACGATTTCAATAAAACAAGTTTTCATACAAACATAACATTAAAACATCTCTAGTGTAGGTTGAAGTATTATAGAAGAATATATTCAGAGGGATGTCTGAAATACCTGTCTGAAGTGAGCCCAACAGGAACTCAGTTCAGACACATGATATGGATGGTCTCTGATCATCTAAAGTATTTCAGAAACAGTTCTGAAGGTACTCTTAGTAATATTCTTCAGAAGACACTAAGAGAAGTTTGTTTAAAATCAAAACAATCTTAAGTGTAAGAAAAAGTTTTTTAATCTAAATCTTTCATATATTCCGCATGTTTTTAAAATAACTCTGATCTTAAGATTGGTTTTGTACAATGATCACTTAACGTGATTGTTTATTTTAAAGATTTCCAAAATTGTCTTAAAATGTCTAAAACACTATTCAACCCCCCTTCTAGTGTTGCCTGTGGTTCTAACAATATATCTTCTGAGATAGAACTCCCACAAGAAAATACATGTGAAATAGATAGTTCCCTCCAAAACTTGGAAATTCAAAATAGAGAAGAACTTCCAAAGAGTTGGAGACTAGTTTCAGCACATCCTCATGACCAAATTATTGGTAGCACATCAGAAGGTGTTAGAACTAGATCTCAAGTCAGAAGAAGTGAAACTGCTACGACATTACTGTCTCAAATTGAACCTAAAGGCATCAATGAAGCTCTTGATGATGAATCATTGATAAATGCTATGAAAGAAGAACTGGATCAATTTGAGAAAAATGAAGCATGGACACTTGTACCACAACCAGAGAATCATTCAATAATAGGAACCAAGTGGGTGTTCAGAAACAAGATGAATGAAGAAGGTAAAGTAATAAGAAACAAAGCAAGGTTAGTTGCACAAGGATACAACCAGCAAGAAGGTATTGACTTTGATGAAACTTTTGCTCCAGTAGCTAGAATATAAGCTATTATAACTTTTCTTGCATTTGTAGCCTACAAAAATTTTAAGCTTTACCAAACGGATGTTAAAAGTGTCTTTTTAAATGGTTTTATAAATGAGGAAGTGCATGTACACCAACCTCCTGGCTTTGCTGATTTAAAACATCCAAATCATGTCTTCAAACTTACCAAAGCTCTATATGGGCTTAAACAAGCTCCTAAAGCTTGGTATGAAAGGTTAAGTAACTTTTTGCTAAAAAATGATTTCTCAATAGGAAAAATTGACAAAGCCTTATTTAAAAAGACTTCAAAGAAGGATCTTCTAATTGTTCAAATTTATGTTGATGATATCATATTTGGATCCTCAAATGAGAAAATGTGTCAAGAATTTTCTAATCTAATGAAAGGGGAGTTTGAAATGATCCTAATGGGAGAGCTTAAGTTTTTCTTAGGTTTGCAAATTAAGCTAGAAGATACAGGAATTTTTACCTGTCAAGAAAAATATACAAAAGATCTTCTGAAAAAATTCAAAATGGAAGATGCAAGATCCATGATAACTCCTATGCATCCTTCTGCATTATTAGAAGCTCAATTGGTAGTGGGTTTAAGGAATCTATGACTATAAGTCCCCTTGGTCATGGGTTCGAACCCACGGAGGTTCCCTTTGGGGAATAATCCACCTGAGGGGGGGTGGAGAAGCTAAGTAAGTTAACATCCCGGTTTAAGGGGATGTTACAGATGTTGCCTTGGATTGGCGCGTTAAGGTTTGCAGGCACCTCCTATACGCCATGGATGCTGGTGTTGCTGTGGAAGCTGAAGCTAGGTTTAATCACTCTCACACTACTTTGCTCCCACACCTCCACTCACAACAAAACAAATGGGCCTAAGCCCACAAAGACTAATGCAATGCAACAAGCCCATGTTTGAACACATACTTCGTTTATTAGGTAGGTGATAGGTCTTGACCAAAAAAAAATAGGTAGGTGATAGGTAAAATCATGGTTATCAAAACCGAACCGGACGGTTCATCCAGTCCGACCGGAAATCGACCTAGTGTCCGGTCCATACTACCCAGAAAACCGCCTGATTTCAGAACCGGTGAGAACCGATCAAGAACCGGTGTCAGAAAGCCGGTTAAACCGGTCAGTTTCAAAATTTTCTCTTTTCTTTTTTATTTAATCTAAAATATTTTTAAGATAAATAAAAATAACTTTTAAGGATTACACGTAAATATTTATTATTTAGCCAATTATTATGAGTTTTTTATGATATAATACATATAACAAGGTCTTTTATATTAATTTATAATCTTATATATCTTAATTTCTTATGATTTTATCTTATTTTATTATTTAAAAAATATTATATAATATTAAAAATATATTTAATTATTACCGGTTCGACCACGGTTGAACCACTGAACCGTGAACCAATACCTTCACCGGTTCAATTACCGGTCCGATTTTAAAAACATTGGGTGACACAAATCAGCTGAGAATTCTTTTCAACGCTGCAAATCCTCATGTGTTAAGGACGATTCTTCCCCCTCGATATCTAAGAGATGCAATTGCTCTTTTACCATATTAATTTTACCATCCAACTCTCCAAAAGACTCTTTATTCCACCTTCGTAAGCTATTTTTCATTGCCTCAAGCTTTTCTTTCAACACAAATGTTGCCTTCCTTTCTACTGAAATCTCCTTCCATTGTTGCATCACAAAAGTAGCATAACTTGGAGCAAACCTCCATAAAAAAAGTAGATATCAATATATACATATAAATTTTTTAAATTTAAAACATTGTTAAAAGAAGAATACCAATGTATCACTATACAATTTTATGTATTAAATGTGTTTTAAAAGTAGATAGAGGAAAATTGATTTTTAACCCCTTATAAAATGGTATTAAGCCTTTAAGTAATAAAAAATTATAAAAACTCTATCTATTACTTTTTATCCGCCACAAATTGGCTTAGAAACATGAATTAAGGAATGAAATTAATGTTCTTGTCTCTCTCAAAATTATTATCTACTTTTCTATTGTGCCCGTTATATTTCTAATTAATTATTTTTACTCATTTAATAATAATAATAATAAATGAGTAAATATAAAGGGGTAAAAAAAAAAAAGATAATTAATGTTGTCTTAAAGTACTAAAGTGACAAATATAAAAGAATAAAAAAATTTCCAAAAATTATGACAGATAAAAAGGAATAAAGAGACTAATATATATAAGACAGATTGAATAACCTATAGATTGACTAAAACTCTCATTAGCTCGATATTAAACTATTAAGTGAGATCCACTTTAATCCTACTATTATTTTATGTGTTACATGATCCAACCGAAATAACTTGCACACCATAATTTAAGGTGAATTTTCATAAAAGCAAACTTATTGGGGTTAATGTTGATGAGGAGTGGTTACATATTGCCTCTTTATTCCTTAATTGTAGAGTGGACTTTTTACCTTTTTCTTATCTGGGGCTTCCAATTGGTGCCAACCCTACTTCCAGTGATCCATAAGGTGCAGAAGCGTTTGACCAAGTGGAAGTGTAAGACGTTATTTTTTTATGGTCGTATTGTCCTCTTGAAATCTGTTCTACATGCTATTCGGATCTATTTTATTTCTTTCTTCAAGTCTCCAAAAGGTATCATCTCACAACTTAACTCTCTTTTTATTTCTTTTTTGCGGGGTGGGTCTTTGGAAGAAAATAAAATTTCTTGGGTGTCTTGGGATGATGTATGTAGAGAGAAATGTCATGGGGGGTTGGGGTTTCGTGACTTGAGTGCGTTTAATCAAGCTCTGTTAGGAAAATGGAGGTGGAGGTTGTTAGTGGACAGGTGTGGGTTGTGGAGTAGAGATCTAAAATCTATATATGGTGAAAGATGTGTATTTGGGGATGGTGTGAGAGTGCAGGGATCTATCTGGTGGATGGATCTATGGTCCATTGAGAATTGTTATAACTTCACCTTTGATTGGTTCTCACGTTCTTGCGTCAAGTTAGTAGGAGGTGGGAGTGATACTCTTTTTTGGCGCGATGTGTGGTGTGGTGATGATGCTTTGTGTAACCGGTTTGCTAGAATTTTCTCCATTGCTATGAATAAGGGTGTGTTTGTAGCCAATATGTTTGTTAGGAGTGATAGGGGCTGGTTATGTAATTGGAGCTGGCGTAGGGAGTTATTTCAGTGGGAGTTTCTTTTGCTTGCTTAGTTGATTTTTGAGTTACAATCGGTGACCTTGATTGAAGCTCAAACAGATCGGTGGTGTTGGAAAGCTGATTCGGATGGTGTGTATTCGGTAAAATCTGCGTATAATGTTATTATGAATAAGGACATACATGTTATTTTCCTTTTGCATAACTTTTTATGGTCTAAGTTGGCTTTTGTTAAGGTCTCAGCTTTTGCTTGGAAAACTTTGCTGAATAGAATTCCTTCAAAGGAGAACCTAATTATAAGGAAAGTGCTTCCGCCTTCTCTTGATTGGTGTACATGGTGTGGTCATGAGATAGAAACAACTCCGCATATCTTTTTTGAGTGTTTATTTGCTCATATATTCTGAATGTTATGTTTAGAGTGGTTCGATTTTTGTACTGTTCTACATAAAAGTTGCTCGGTTAATTTTGCACAGTTTGTAGGACTCCCAAATTGCAATTCACAGAATAGGTTGAGATGGTCTTTACTGTGGTTGGTGACTATTTGGTCTATATGGACGGCTAAAAATGATGTTGTGTTCAATCTTATTTCTGTGGAACCGTCCCATGTACTGGAGTTAATTAAAATCAGAATGTGGAAATGGTTAAAAGCAAAAGACCCTTCTTTCTTATACCCTTTTCTCATGTGGTATGTTTATCCTGCCTTTTGTCTCAATTTTAGAGCTGGATGATTGATTCTGTTATATGGTGGATGTCTCTGTTATTTTGTGACTGCTGTTTGGTATTCTGTGGTATGTTAGTGTGTCCATTGTGGGTTGTTGTCTTCACTTGGTGCTGTTTCTAGACGGTCTTCTTGTCAAGACTGTTAAGTGGTGGGTTGCAAGGACAATTAGAAATGCATCCTATCATTTGATAATTCTCCTGTTTATATTTTAAATTATTTCTGGGTGGTCTTGTGCATGTCTTAATGTGGAGCTGCTACAACAATTTGTCATCTTATTCGTCTAATACTTATTGGATTCTAGTGCATGTCGATTATGTTGTAAGGGGTAGTGACTTATGTTTGGATTTGATTTTTGTTTGGTTGTTTCTTTGTAAGTTTTGGTATTTGGGTTTAGTATGGGTTGGAGTACCCCTTGTACTCCCTATTAATATAATTCTTTTTGCTTAGAAAAAAATAAAAAAAGGGAGAGGGAGAGAGAAAGAGGGGGAGATTCTAATGTATGTACTATTTTTTGACTAATTACATGAACTATTTTTGTTCGATCTTTGTCATACAATCATTTAATGATTTTATTCAAATTATACGTTGAGTCAACCCAGTCCCCAATCTACTTCAACTTGGTCTTAATTAGACTCGTATATTGTCAGATTTCTTTGGGTTTGTGACAGATTCGAGTATAAAAATTTAGCCCAATCAAAAATTAGGATCTGGCAAGGGACACATAAAAAGCATCTCAACTCATCTCCACACACCCCTAATTAAAATTGAAACATCATTTTTTCGTTGTATCGAATTTGCTTTGGGATATCAATTAATTTTTTTAATAAAAATATTATAAAATTACACCTTATTAGTATATAAAAAAGATATTGTTTTTACCCTTGAATTTGGTAACGAGAACTATTTTGAATTCAATATAGAAACAAGATCCTCATTGAGTTTTTTATTGAAACTTTAACATGTGCTTATGTGAAATGAAAATATAATAAACAATCTATAATATTAAAGAATAAGAGAAAGGAATAATTTACAAATCAAAAAAACAAACAATGATCAAATGAATAATAGAAAGATAATTACAAAAAAAAACACATAATAGAATGTAAATAATAAGATAGGCAAACATAAAAGATAAACAGAAAGATAAATAAACATAAAACATAACATGAATACAGATAAAGATAAAAAAAAGTAAATGAGAAATAATGGCCACAAAAGAAAGGTATAAACTAAGGATTGAAGATAAACGTGAAAACACTAGAAGAGGTTTAATTATGTATTTAAAACATTTTCATAGATGAAAACATGTTTTACATACACAAGTTAAGACATTGTAACTTCAGACAAATTTACAAAAATTGTATACAGTATCTTAAACTAATAGCTATCATATGAAAATTCAGATGATGTCTTAAAACCTTTTCAAAAAGTTTTCTTACAGTATTTTGTCAAAACTAAGTTTAGAAACTAAATTTAACCTTGTGATTGGTAAAAATTAATGAGAGAGAAAAACAAAGAGATTAGGATAAGAATATCACACAAAGAAGTTTTTCTCGGCTCATTCTCTCTAATATATAGTTGCATCCGGTCCTTGTAACTACGATAGAATTTTCACTATAACGAGTTCTATATAAGTATTATTTCTTTACCTAGCCACTTCAGACTCAAATATCGCGGGTTACAATAAAATGAGATAGAAGGTTTTTGAAGTTCAGATAAAGTAATTGCTAATGAAAATAATTTGAGTCTTTAATGCAACAACTTGTTCTTCATTTTTCCAAGTCTTCTATTTTTAGGCTTTTGGGTATGAGGAATTGCTTTTGGCTCTTGAGAGAGAAAAAGTAGTTGTTCTAACTTGGCATTTAATTTGTCGAGTTGTTATTATTGTTTTTGTGTTTTTTTTGCAGAGTGTACAATTTGTTTTTGGTGAGTTTAACTATTATATACTGTCAGTGTAAAGAAGTTTTACACAATCATCGAATGATATTTTGTCACATCAATTAATGAATATGACACCCTTGTATCATTAAACTCATTAAATGATGTGTCAACACATCATTGGATGATCGTATAAAATTATTTTGCACCGACAGTATATAATTATTAAATCCTTTGTTTTTATTCCTTTTGCGTTTAGCTTGGCTCTCACTATAACAAAAAATGTATTTAAAATGTTTTTTATGCATGTTAAAGCGTTAACAAATGTTTTAGTTGTTAACATTGTAGTATATTGTTTACATTCTAAAGCACTTTTGAAAACGTTGTAGAAAGAAGATGTGTTAAAACATTTTCAGAGACGCTTTAATATGTCTTTTTTTGTTTTTTAAGATGCTAGCTACAGACTTTTCGTAGCTACTTCCTAGCTAACATGCTTAAGAAAACATTTCTGACGAGAATCCTTGCTTTTCATGTCCCCTTTTCATTATCTACTATCCTTCTTACTTCCCTAAAAGGTGAACAAAATTGCAAACACAAAATATAAAGCTACATATTAATAAAAACATTAAAAAAATTTAAAGATTAATTGACTTCTTACTAAGTTCATCTAAGCATCTCTAACATCTAAAAAGGTAACAGGAGGCCCAGATCACTACAAGAAAATCGATTTTTAGCAACGATCAAAACTCGTCACTTCAGGGGAAATACCATCGCTATTTCATAATTAGCGATGGCTTAACAAGGACCAACCAGTCGTCGCTAAAAACCTCATCGTTAATGTAGTACACTACGAGAATTCTTTTGAATTTGCTACCAAATTTAGCTACAGATATTCTTTATAGCAAGTTTGGATCTAATTTGTGACTAATTAGCTACAAAATATATTTTCATTGCTAACTTTTGAAAGACAGACTTATTTATTTGTTTTTCTCTCATCTTTTTCACAAACGCCCTTTTCTTTTCTCTTGATTTCTCTCGCCTATTGCTCCTTCTTTCGCACTTTTTGCTTTGCTCGCGCTCATGGTGATCGAGTATAATGTTGAGACTTGAGTTGAGAGCTATAGAATGGTGCAGTTTTTGTGTTTTCTCTCTTCGTTGAGGTTTCTCACTGTCAGTTCTCTCTCTCCATTAGGTTTCCAACTACTCAACTTGATTGCGATTTCTCTCACTCTCTCTTCATCTGCTTCGATTTTTTCATTGTTGAATTGTTTGCCATTTCTCCTCAAGTATGTTTGTGATTTCTCATTATTGAAGTTGATGTTCATGTTTGGGAATTGGATTGGAGGTGTTTGTCAAATTTAGGAATCGAATTGCAGGTTCATATTCTTGGCTTCAGCAATTTGCCATGCTTCACTTTAACAATCCTCGTGTTATGTTCATAGTAGCTTTCACACATAGATAACGAATTTCCATGGGTTTTGATAAACAGAATAAATGTTATTTTGGATTGTGTACTGATGTTAGCAGTGTTGCAGGCTTAAGTGAGGAGTTCTTGTTCTATGTTCTCTGTTCTCTTACTTCTCTTTATTCCCTTCAAAGTAATTTTGCTTCCCTAATCCTAATGTGTCGCATTTTCTGTACAGTCTTGTGGCTGATGATGTTCTATATTTTATTTCTATTCCACTACAATCGGTGATAAACAAGACGGTTGCATCTTATATGGCCATGGGTAGCACATTGGGAATTATGTTTTGGATTTTCTTAAACAAAATTCATGAATTAATAGCTTCTCCTCGCAGGAATAACTCACATGTGATTGAGAGGAGAGAATCTCGATTTGTGGCTACAAGTGTAAGTGATCATGAGAGGGATGGGGAAGGTGCACCATTCGTGGCTATAATTGTTAGGGCAGAGAGGGAACCATATAGGGTTAGAGTCTTAGAGATGGGGAAGGTGCATCATTATATCCTTTTGATCGAAGAGCTGGACTTGCTAGGCTAGCAATGAAAGCATTGCCTCCTATTAAAATCTTTAGAGGAGAAAACACTACAGGGTTCCAATGTGATTGTCCTATTTGCAAGGAAGAATTCAAGAATGGGGAGTTGATTCAACCTTTTAGAGTGTGCCTACATGAATTCCATTCGTCTTGCATTAACTCTTGGTTACATGGTGGAAACATTACTTGTCCTGTTTTTCATAGGAATTTGCTAGCAACTAATCTCTCCTTAAGGTACGTATGATTTTTATGTTTGTTCTGTTTTGAGTGAATGAAAATACATTATATACCTCGAGGTAACAACTAATCTCTCATCACTTAGTAATTTTGGATTGTGTGCACATGTTTGTGCATTTTTACTCTATGAATAAGTACAATTATAATGTAGAGTTTGACATGATGAGGAAAAGATTTGAAAAGCTTCTATTAGGGGAAGACATGCTCGCACAATGTTGAGATCTTGGCAAGCGTACCAATATCGCAACAATATAATAGTTTAAGAGTAAGGGTTGTCGTACCCACGAGGAATGATACAACTCAAATTCATAGTGCTCAACTTATTGAGTAAGAAAGATTGTGAAAGAGTGATTTGTTTGTGAAGATTATAATAGTAAAATAAAATAAATTTGAGACAAAGAGAAATATGAATGAAATTGAGCAATAAATAGAAACTAGGATTGAACTTCGTCTATCGCACCCTCTTGTATTTTGGAAATCAATGATATTTAGGAATTTATAATTATAAATATTGAAGTCCAAATAAATTTCATTCACATTGATTTCTCAAATATGAAATTCTTAGAACAATTCCCTAAACACCAATTCCTTGGCTGTTTAACAAATTGCCTAGCTTTAAGATCACTTGTTAATAGCTATCAATAAATTGAACCCTATCCCTAGGTATTCAACCTATTGAGTGTTTTTACCCAAATCAGATTTAGAAAACTGCCTCCTAGCTAATTCAATAAATCACATCATAACTCCGGTACAAAGATGGAAGCTAAGCATTAAGAACAGAATAAAAACACCAATATTATAAAAATAGAGATTCCTAAATAACAAAGACCCAAAATACAATCGGGGATTGAATCGACTGCGTTCAATCCTAATGAGAGATTTAGCTACTCATGGTAGCCATTACACTCTAGTGACTGTCACACTTTTCTCCTAACTCCGTATCTACTCAAAGACTCCGTAAACTCTGAATCAATTCTCCATCCCTAAAAGTCTCTTTAAATACTGTCTGAAGGCCCGTTTAAACTCTATTTGTGGCCCATTAAAAATTAAGTTATGTTTCCTACACTCTGCCTCGGCTCAGCGCAGGTGAAGCTCAGGAAACAGTAACTGTACAAGCATTCCTGCGCTCAGCGCATGTGGAGCGCAGGAAACAGCAACAAACTCCTCTGAATTGTCATCCTTTGAAGCTTGTTCTACACTGCTCCTATCGTTGCTCATTATTCTCTTGATGCTACGATTGTACCTTAGTTTTTATCTGTAAAAATTGACAGATTCTTTATCAAAATAGCATCAAGTTCATATTTAACTTCAATAATTACAAGAACCACAATTTTAGCTAAAAATGGTGAAATTGGGTTATAAATTCAACAATCCATCACCAATAAGTGTTGTAATTTACCTGAAAATTTACTTAATTCTAACACTTATCACACAACACTGCAGTTACAATATCAAAAGATTTGCTCCCAATAAGGTTTCTTGACACCTTCATTCTTAGGCTTTGATAAAAAGAAAAAACTAGCAAATAGAGCTATCATTGGATAGAAATTACTCCATGAAGTCTTGGCCATTAGTCTTTTATTTCGATGTACGATATTACAGTAGATTTCCTCCAACATTTTTTAGAGTCTTGACTTTAGGTTTTGTTTTCATTTTCCTCGATCTGTTTCCTTATGGAGATCCTTTTCCTTTCATTATGGAGATCCTTTTCCACAAAAGGTTACCTGAAAACCTTCTTTCACTAAACAATTCTTTTGGAAATGTCATTTTATGTGCCTTTTTTAAGATCTTAGTACTTGGTGATTTTTTCCTCCTAAAATAATTTCTTAATGATATCTTTTCCTTAAACACTATGAATTATACTTTTATTATGCTCCTAAATCCTGATTGAGCTCTATTATGTCTCTTTTTAATCCATTAGTGTCCTACCCGTGCGATGCACGAATATTATTATTCCAATAGATTATTAAAATTGAATAATGTAATATACATAATTTATTAAATATGTATAATTAAAAATAATAATGATTTATTTATTTATAATATTTAATTCTATATATATTTATTAGTATATAAAGAATATTAAAAAAATTTAAATAAAAAATGGATTTGGAAAATCAAATATAAAAATTAATAATTAAAAATGGAAACTTTTATAAATTTTATTTCATTTATATTTTTTGAAATGTCTCCTTGTACATTATATTTTTTGTCACAGGACAACAATTAAAATTGTCATCACATATAAGGATCATAAATCCTTGTTGAGACTAAATCCTAGATACAACAATATGTAATTGACCATGCAAGAAAACTGGTTTTGGTAAATACACACCAATATGTGATAATGTCTGACCTTCACTTTTATTAATCCGGTTCCATTGCAAAGTCCAATGGATAAATAGAGAACTCTCATTATCATGACAGACACTCATATTTTTAACACCAACTTATGATGAGGAAGTGCAAAACATCTCAGCTTCAATATCAATTTCTTCATCTACCTTCCGTATAGTGTCAGGACTCAAATACACTCTCTCTTCTCTAGTAAATAATATCATGACATATTAATTGAATGAACAACATCTAATTTAGGAGCAAGAATTGTTTTATCCTAAACAAAGGCAATGTTTCCAAAATTTGAAAGTAAGTTAGGGTATGCAAACAAAACTATATCTCCAATTGTATTACCTGTAGAATTCATCAATAGATTTTTCAATACTTCAGTATTAGTCGCATCATCACCATAAGTGCCTAAATCACCATCACCTAATGCAAGAATTCACTCAGGTTATCTAGTATCTAACCAGTGTGATGCACATGTATTAAGTTTAAAATACAATGTCTAAGATCAATAATCTATAATATTTATCTCCTTTTCAGAAGATCAACAATTTAGCATATGTTAATAGAAATAATTTAAGTTTAATAACATCTGTATTTTTTAAAAATATGACTATGATGATTAAATAGAGAGATAAATGTTTTAATATAATATTGAAATAAGAAAATGAAATTGTGATGAAAAATAAAAAAAGAAATATTTTAATATAATAATAAAAAGAAATTGAAATTGTGATAAGAAGCAAAAAGAAAAAGAAAAAAGAAAACGGCAGGAGCATGACTACCTCCCGTGAAGGGTAAATGTGGTCCATAAAAAAATCACCCTATTGAAGTGAGAATAAAAACTTAGAAGAAAACCAAGTAAAAAACATGACACGTGTACGATGGGAGCATTCTTAATATAGAGTAAATAGATAAATAAAATAGATAAAAGAAATAATATGTAAAAACATTAATGAATAAAGTAGAGAGATAAATAATATATTTAAAAACACACATTAAATTTAATGTAAATCAACACACTTATTGTATTTCTTAATGCGTGTTTTTATGTAATGAAATAGATAAATATGAATGAATAATGAGAGATTTAATTTTAAAATAATAAAATAAATAAATTAAAAGTGTGATAAAAAAGAAAACAATAGAACCAAAATTATTTCCTGTGGAGGATATACATGGTTAATTTATTAAAAAAATAACTATCACAACACCCAATGCATTGATAATGTTAATGGTTGTAATTCCCAATAAAACCTTTCCATTTTTGCTTTTTTATCCTGTGCAATATTGCAAATGTTAGAAAATAGATATAATTATAAATTTAAATTATATTGATATTTGAGATCCCTCCTCTTAGTAACTTAAAACCTATATAAAGTGTATGGACAAACCGTTGTTGGAAGAGTTAACCCCACCATTACGTGAATGTTCACGGAAGGAACATGACCACCTTCTGCGGAGAGTATTTGAGTTCATAAAAAATTCACTTTACTGAAGTGAGAATAAAAAAATCTGAAAAAATATAAATAACAGAAGTGAGAGAAAATGTGACATGTGTTCCGAGAGAACAATTTTATTATGGAGTATATAGAAAAGATAGGAGAGATAATAAGTGAAAACATTAATGAATAAAATAGAGAGATAATAAGTGAAAACATTAATGAATAAAATAGAGAGATAATTGTTTTAATATAATAATAAAAAACAAAGTGAAAGTGTGATGAAAAAATAAAAATAAAACAGCAGGAGCGAAGTTAACTCTTGATTCTGATTTTTTTCTTATGGTTGGGAAGTGACTTCTGCTTAGGAAGGAGTTGAGGGGTAATTACCTTGAATTAGTTTTGTTTTTGTAAAAATACACTAGGGGTTAGAATTGATTGTGATTGCAAAGAGGTCTCTTGCTTGAGGACAAGCAAGAATTCAAGTTGGGGGGAATTTGATAAGTGAAAAATAGTTGATAAATTAGTATATATTTTATTTCACTTATCAAGGACAAAATGGTAATTTTGCCCCATTTTTATCCCTTTTTATTTAATATTTAATAATTTGTATTTTTTAATCCTAGTTTAGAATTTGATGCTATTTTAATGGATTTATTGCTGATTTTTGCAGGATTCTTGCAAAGATTTAAATCAGAGATTAAATAGCATTAAATGAGGAGGATTTATGCAAGATTGGAGATTGATTGAGGACAATTAATTAAAGATTTGAAGAAGATTTGAATCATTAATGAGAAGATAGAGCCAATCAGTCAAAGATATTGCAGATAAGCTTCCCAAATAAACAAGGAATGCACAATGAATACAAAGATATCAGAAAATAAAGGGAAACAAGGAAGGACAAACGCGTGAAAACCAGTCTCAGGGAGAGATCAAATAAAAGAGGAAAGTTGAAGCTGCAGGACGCTGGCTGCGCTTCACCTGCGCTATAGCGCAAGGTGAAGCGCAACTCTCTGGATCCTGCGCTACAGCCTGCGCTGTAGCGCAGTATGAAGCGCAGGTCACGCAGATTACGTCCCTGTTTTTGTATTTTTTATTTTTTTGTATTTTTTTTGTTTAAAATAAATATAAGGAGAGAAAAGGGAGTTGGAGAAGAAAAAAAAGATTTTTTTTTTGTTTATTTTGGCTCGACGGATTTGGTTTCTGCTCCTACGTATCCCCAGGTGCAATGGAGAAATCAAAGCCACGTAGTTCTAAAACGTGTTGGAAAAAAAGATTGATTTGTTTTTGAAAGAAATTTATTTTTAATTTTTGAAAATAAAGGAAAATGAGGAAATTGGTTTTGGGAGTGTTTTTAATTCAAAGAAAAAGGGATTTATTTTTAGCAGAGTTGATGCTAGCAAATGACTATACAACGAACTCTTGAAATTGTTCAGACATTATTGATAGAAATGCTATTCAATAAACGTCATTTATTTTGAGAAGAAAACGTTTTTGAAGAAAAAAGATTTGAAATTCCGCATTATTGAGTTAACAAATGACTATACTCAATATTTTTCCTTTTTTACGTTATTGATAGGATTGCTATTCAATTAACGTATTTTTTGAAAAGAATTATTATTTGAAAAGGAATTTGAAGTTTCACGCATTATTGAGCTAGTAAGTGACTATACTCAATATTTTTCTTTTTTACGTTATTGATAGAAATGCTATTCAATAAACGTATTTTTTAAAAGAATTATTTTTAAAAAGGAATTTAAAATTTCACGCATTATTGAGCTAGTAAGTGACTATACTCAATATTTCCTTTTTTACGTTATTGATAGAAATGCTATTCAGTAAACGTAATGTTCTTTGAGAAAATTATTTTTTGGAAACGGATTTGAGACTAAACGCATTATTGAGTTAGTAAATGACTATACTCAATATTTTCTTTTTGACATTATCGATAGAAAGGCTATTCGATTAATGTCGTTTATTTTTGATAAAATTATTTAGAAAAAATTTGAGATTACGCGCATTATTGAGTTAGTAAATGACTATACTCAACATTTTTTTTCTTAAAAAATACGTTAAAAGATAGAAATGCTATTCTATTAACGTAATTGATTTTGAGAAAATTATTTCAGAGAAAGGTTTGAGATTACACGCATTATTGAGTTAGTAAATGACTATACTCAATATTTTCTTTTTTCTTAAAAAAATACATTAAATGATAGAAATGCTATTCCATTAACGTGATCGATTATTTTTAGAAAAAAATATTTTTTTATTATTTTTTTTGAAAAATGTAGATTAAACTAACCATATTTACACGTGTCCTAATTTATAAACGAGTACTATTTACAACGGCAGCTAAATTGCACGCCACACAAATATTCACAATTATTTAAAGCTGGCCAAATAAAAGAAACAAATATTTACAAATAATACAAGATGGTGGGTCAAAAGAAAATAAAATAAAAATGAGACAAACTATAACATAGAAAATTAACAAAAATACACACAACGAAATGAAATTGGGCCTCAGGTTGCATCATCGGCCCAACACAACAACACACAAAAAAACAGAGAAAACAAGCAAAACAATTATCCTAATTATTACGTATTTACTATTAATTACCATTATTATAATTACCATTATCACTACTGCACCATATTTTTGAATTTCAAACAATAATATAACAAACAAAACAAAATAATAAAAAAAGGAAGAAGAGAAAAAAAATACTGGAACGGTTCAGCAAAAGATTCCTAGAATATGCTTTATTTTCACACTCATTCACTTACCCACTCAATCATTCACCTCTGCCTGTTTGGTTTAAATTTTGAACCGTTTAAATTTTGAACCACCCAAAATCAATTCTGCAAAATTGATTTTAAATTACTTCCGTCCAACGTACTTTGTAAAGTGTGCATAATTCATCTCAACCATTCATTTCTAGAATCAATTATACTTAACTGTAAACCAAACGGACCAGTCATTCACGCGTCCCTCTCACTTAATCTCCCTAATTTATTCACTTTCTCTCTTTTCAATCTCCCTAAAAATAATCTGAACAGCCCCCTCCTCCTTTCATTTTCCACTTTCCTCTTCCCCTTCTCTCAGACTCCCTCATTTCTCTTAAGATAAAAATGAACAGCCCCCCTACTTTCTCTCTTCCTCTTCACTCTCCCTCTCAATCTCTCTAATTCGCCCACACACACTCAAGCATTGGATTAGAACAAGAAAAAGCTGAGGGGAGAGGGAAGAAGGGGGCGGCCGCCCCCTGCATGGCCGCGGAGAGCGCGGCTACGGCCGCTGGAGGGCGGACGCGCGTGCAGCGGCGGCGTCGCGGAGGCGGAGCTGCGGAGAGGGACGGCAGCCGCTTGGAGCGGCGGACAGAGGAGCTTCTGCAGGGCGAGGCCGCGCACAGCGGCGGTTGCAGCGGTGGAGGAACAGTCGCGCCGGAACGGGATGCCGCCGCGGCCTCCCTTCCTCCTCCCTTTCTCTGTTTTTTTTGTACTGGTAAAAAATTTGTCATTGATGAGGAAAGGAAAAAAGAAAGAGAGAAAGAAAATATATATATATATATATATATTTGATACTGATTTTTTTTTCTTTTAAAACTATTGCTGATTTCTTATACAAATAAAAAAATGTTACTGATCTTGGTTTGAACTGGACAGGGAAGAGGGACAGTGGAGAGGGGGAAAGACCCTGTTTTTATCTTTTTGTTTATTCTCTCAGCTTTTGATCCGGGCGTCGACCCTCGCCCCCTACGAGATGATCGAAATCCCCCTACTTGGCCAAACGACAGAACCCACCAAGGTTCCCGTCGGCTCGGATCTTAGGCCGATAGCACGAAACGCCGGAAAACCGAACGACACACCTAGATTGGCATCGCCGATGGTGATCCGCTCGCTCACCATCATGCTGGCGGGCAACTGATCCGGGCGTCGACCCTCGGCCCCTACGAGATGGTCGAATCCCCCTATTTGGCCGAACGGAAGAACCCACTAAGGTTCCCGACGGCCCGGACCTTAGGCCGATTGGACAACACCCTGTAGGGACGATCGCCCACGAGGTTGATCCATGACCCATACCTTAGTAGAGCCTCGGACCCCTACGACTAGAGACCCAGGGGTAGCGCACCTACCAAGTCTCATCGCATTTAATGCGCCCCCTACAACCCCCGATAAAGGTAAAGGGGCCTGACACACGCCACCGGGAATTACGGCCTCGACAGGTCAAGGGCGGCGGAGGCGTGCCTGCTCCACCTGCCATGCCCCCTGCTGCCACAACATCCCATGGCTATATAAGGAGCCTCACCCCCATGAGCAAAGGTGATCTTTCTATCAGTATCCACACTCTTCTTCTCTACCCTTTACTGACTTGAGCGTTGGAGTGCCTTTGCAGGTACACCACCGCGCACCCCCTTGCCGGAGCGACCACCGGAGAACCACAACCACCCTATACTCCATCTCGGACCTCCCTTTGTGATCTCGGCCACGATCATTTGGCGCCGTCTGTGGGAACGTGTAACTAAAGTCCCACCATTTCTACCTCTTTGCTGAGATCTGGTCCATTTGTCAAAAGCACGAGAGATGGATGCTACAACCAGGAACCAGCTACCACCTTTCACCGGAGAAACTCCCGACGCGGGAGCAGGAGTCGTGACAGAGCCCCATCACCATCCAAAGACAACCCAGGAACAACCCCCGTCTATGCACACAACGGGTTCCTCCACTGACAGCTACCACCTGAAGCCTCCCGGAGACGTCATCAGGAGGAAGAAGTCTGGAAGAAAAACTAGGAGGAAGGAAACCCCCTCCAGCAGTGAGGAAGACACCCCTCCTCCCCCCAAAAAAAGAGGAAAAGCAGAACAGTAAAAGAGTTGGAGAGGAGAATCAAGTACTTGGAATCCTTAATCCCAGTAGCACCACGGAGGAAATCCCACCGGAGGGAGACCAGTAGGAGAAGCACCGCGTCGAGGAGGACATACAGAACCATGGATCTGCCATCACAGGAGACAAGCTACACTTCGTCCGATGGGTCATCAGACGAAGTCTCATCCTCGGAATATCAAACCGAGAAGCTGAGCCGAACGCAAGGGCGTATCAGGAGGGCCACACCCTCAGCTAAAGCCGATACGAAGGAAGCATCGGCCAGAAGGGAGCGAGAAGTGACCCCAAAGGCAACCACACCTGGATTCCATAAAGAGGACGCAGAGACTAAGCCCGTGGAGCCGGTCGTATCCCAAAACGTTGTCCAGACGAACCCCGTCGTCCTAACGGTGCCAACAGCAATCCCCGTAACAGCGACCGGCACCCCAGCCGCCCCAGCCGCCGTGGTTGCACCGACTACAGTTCCAAGCCTCGTAACCCTACATCGGCCTTTCACGCACCCGTTTACACCAAGGCTTGCTCAGGTGGAAATCCCCGATCGATTCTTGCGACCCTTCAGCACTATCAGCCTATACACTGGGGAGACCGACCCGGGTAGGCACCTAGACCGTTTCTTCAATGAGATGCTCTTCCTCGGTGCTCAGGACGACATCATGTGTAGAATCGTCTCTCGGACGCTGGATGAGGAGGCCTTGACCTGGTTCAGGGACACTCCCCCAGAACTCTAGTGGACAAATGGGACGACCTTGCGGCAGCCTTCGCCAAAAGGTTCAGCATGGCCAACCAAATACCACGAGATTCCCACACCCTTGCCAAGGTCAAGCAAGGAGAGTTCGAAACCTTGCGAGACTTCCTGGCCCAGTTTTACAAGGAGGTGGCCCTCACGCCCAATGTCGCGGACGAGGTACAACTACATTGCGCAGTAGAGGCGCTGCGTAAAGGGACACCCTTGGATATCTCGCTCAGAAGGATCCGAGTGCCAGAACATGACGGCCTTCATAGAACGAGCGGCTCAGTTCATGAACGAAGAAATGCACTTAGAGGGCATAAGCAAGGGGACGACTCCTAAAGAAGGCCGAGCGCCTGAAAGAGATGAAAAGAGCAGAAGAGAACGACGAGAGGAAAAGAAAAAATTCAGAAGGCGCTATGAAGGCCACTATACACCCCTCAACGTTAACCCTTCTAGGATTTGGAAGGAGGTGCACAACGCCGAGCTGGCCGAGGTGAAGAGGCCCCCACCCATCAAATCCCCACAAGGGGACAAAAACAAATATTGCGCCTTCCACAAGGGGCATTGCCATGACACAGATGATTGCTACCAACTTAAAGATGCCATCGAGCAGCTGATAAGAGACGGGGGCCTGGGTCGATATGTGAAGAAGGAAATATCGGAATGGGGTAGTCGAGGGCATGACGAGCGGCGACGGGATCGCCAGTCACCCCCGAGAAGACGACACCGTTCCCGATCGCCAAAGAACCGTGACGCGCCAGACAGGAAGCACAGAGAGAGGTCGCCAAGAAGGGACCAAGGCCAGCAACCTCGGATCACCATTAACATGATCGCTGGAGGTTTTGGAGGAGGAGGTTGCTCGTCCAATTCCAGAAAAAGAGCCCTGAAGGAGGTGCAGCATGTGGAGGACGACCACCACAGGTCCCGGCGATACGAGACGCATCCCCAAACCCCCACGATCACGTTTGACGGAAGCGACTTCGGAGACACCCTGCCCGGACACGACTGATCCGATGGTAATTAGTGCAGTGATAGCCAATGCTGAAGTAAAGCGAGTATTGATCGACCAGGGGAGTTCGGCCGATATCATATACGAAAATTGCTTTGAAAAGATGGGAATCAGCCGAGGGGATCTCCTGCCCTATGATAGCGACCTCGTCAGCTTCTCAGGCGATCGCATTCAACCCCTCGGATATATGGAGGCCCTAGTCACACTGACTGGAAAAGGAGGAAGCAAAACAATCAAGTCCAAAGTTCATCATAGTACCATGCAAGAGCTCCTACAATGCCATTATGGGGAGACCGAACCTCAACGCCATAGGAGCAGTAGTCTCTACAGTACACCTTGCCATGAAGTTCCCAACAAGAGAAGGCCGCGTGGCAACTGTCAGAGGAGACCAACTGACCGCCAGGAGCTGCTATAACCTGAGCTTAAAGAAAAACCCTCCTCCGAACGCCAAGACCCAAACCCTGAAGATAAGGCATGATGTATCCCTCGTTGATCTGGATCCGAGGATAGATTCGGGAGAAGAAGGCCGAGGAATGGAGCGCCCTTCCCCAGAGGGGGAAACCACCCCCATCCACGTTGGTAAAAAAGAAGGGCAGAGCACCAAAATGGGGAGTCACCTCCCAGCAGAATTTAGAAGCAGAATGGAGAAACTCTTGATGGATAACGCCGACCTCTTCGCATGGACGGCGGCCGACATGCCAGGAATCGACCCAGATTTCTGTTGTCACAAACTGTCAGTAGACCCTCGGCTCAAAGCAGTCGCCCAGAAAAAGAGGAGGATGGGACCAGAAAGACAACAGGCAATCAAGGAGCAGACCGCAGAACTGCTAAAGGCAGGATTCATTAGAGAAATCCAATACGCCACATGGCTGGCCAATGTCGTCTTGGTCAAGAAGTCTTCAGGGAAGTGGAGAATGTGCATGGACTACACCGACCTCAACAAAGCATGCCCCAAAGATCCATTCCCTCTACCTAACATTGACAGGTTAGTAGACAACTCCTCTGGCTATCGTTTCCTCTCCTTCATGGATGCTTATTCTGGTTATAACCAAATCCCAATGTATGCCCATGACGAGGAAAAAACGGCCTTCCTAACGGACGACGACACCTATTGCTACACCATGATGCCATTCGGACTCAAAAATGCTGGCGCAACATATCAAAGGATGATGACGAAAGTATTTGAAGGACTGATTGGGGAAGTTGTGGAGGTATACGTAGACGACATCATCGTCAAGACGCCCGACGGAGGAGACCCTGTGGCCGACCTGGAGAAGGTTTTCCATCGGCTCAGAAAGCACAACATGAGGTTAAATCCCCTCAAATGCACATTCGGAGTCCCAGCCGGGCACTTTCTTGGATACATGTTGACAAGAAGAGGGATAGAGGCAAACCCAGGAAAATGCAAGGCCATCCTGGAGATGAATAGTCCCTCCACGGTGAAAGAAGTCCAACAGCTGACGGGAAGAATAGCGGCCCTCACCCGTTTCTTAGCCCGATCGGCACACAGGTCACTCCCCTTGTACCAACTCCTCAAGAAGAGACAAAAGTTCGACTGGTCTCCGGCCTGTGAAGAAGCTTTTAACAGCTTCAAAGAATCACTCACGAAACCACCAATCCTGGTGAAACCCGACCCAGGCGAAAGGCTATACCTGTACCTGTCGGTCGGGGAAGAAGCCATCAGCTCCGTACTAGTAAAAGAGGAAGGAAGCAATCAGAGTCCAGTGTACTTCACTAGCAAAAGCCTGCAGGGCCCAGAGCTCAGATACCAAAAGCTAGAAAAAGCAGCATTCGCGATCGTATCAGCTGCACGTCGGCTACGACCATACTTTCAGGCTCACCCCATTACCATCAGAACTGACTTACCCATCAGATCAGTTTTACACAAGCCCGACCTCGCAGGACGAATGATCACATGGGCAATTGAGCTCTCGGAACACGACATCACCTATGAGCCACGATCGGCTATTAAGGCCCAGGTCCTATCCGACTTCACCCTTGAAATGACGGAACCCCGAGCAGATAAGTCCGGGGTCACTTGGACAATTTACGTGGACAGATCGTCAAATGCTAAAGGAGCCGGAGCAGGGGTGGTCCTAGAAGATAGCACTGGTGTAACCATTGAGCAGTCCCTGAAATTCGAATTCAAGACGTCAAACAACCAAGCCGAGTATGAGGCTTGCGTAGCAGGACTTAGCTTGGCTAAAGACCTAGAGGCGGAAACGGTCGTCCTATGCAGCGACTCCCAACTGATGATTTCCCAGATCAATGGAGAATACCAGGCACGAGAACCCATCCTACAGCTATATCTGGCTAAAGTAAAGGAAATATCAGAAGCCTTCAGGTCGGTCGAATTTCGCCATGTGCCAAGGGAGCAAAATACTCGGGCCGATGTCTTGTCAAGATTGGCAAGTACCAAGAAAGCCGGGAATAACAGATCAGTCGTCCAGGAAACTCTAGCAGGCCCTAGTGTCGGTGAGAAGAAGCAAACCATGCAAGTTGCCCAAGAACCCAACTGGATGAATCCGATCATACAATACTTGCGAACCGGGGCACTTCCCGAAGAAAAGAAGGAAGCAAAGAAAATCCAACGCGCCTCTGCATGGTACACGTTGGTGAACGATCGGCTCTACAAAAAAGGGTACTCTTGCCCCATGCTCAAGTGCCTATCCCCTAGCGAGGCAAGCTACGTATTAGCTGAGATTCACGAAGGAAGCTGTGGTCAACACCTGGGAGGACGAGCGCTGGCAAAGAAAGCCCTACGAGCAGGCTACTACTGGCCAACGATGGAAAAAGACGCAGCCCAACATGTTCAGAAGTGCGATCCTTGTCAGAAGCATGCGGATTTCCACAATGCCCCGGCCGAGGAAATGACTACCACCTCAACTCCTTGGCCCTTCTCCAGATGGGGAATAGACATCCTTGGGCCATTTCCCCCGGCCCCAGGACAAGTAAAATTCCTAATCGTAGCGATCGACCATTTCACTAAGTGGATCGAGGCCGAACCCCTGGCAACCATCACATCCGCTCGGGTCCAGAGGTTCTTCTACAAAAGCATCATCAGCCGTTACGGAGTTCCAAAAGCGGTCGTCACAGACAACGGCACCCAGTTTGCAGATAAAGGGTTCAGAGAGCTGCTAGAAGGACTAAAGATCAAACAACACTTCACATCTGTGGAACACCCCCAAACAAATGGACAGGCCGAGGCAGCAAACCGAGTCATTCTACGAGGGTTAAAAAGGAGGCTAGATGAATCGAAAGGAAGGTGGGCCGAGCAGCTAGACCACGTCCTTTGGGCATACCGAACAACCCCACACTCCTCGACTGGAGAAACCCCTTTCCGCCTAGCCCACGGGGCCGACGCTGTCATTCCTGCCGAAATCGGGGAGCCAACCTGGAGAATTGAAAATCACGACGAGGCCCAAAACGATCGGCTTATCAGAGAGGAACTGGACTTCTTAGAGGAACGAAGAGCCGTCGCCCACGTCCGAGAAGAGGCAGTCAAGATGAGAGCCGCAGCCAAATACAACAAACGGGTGATCGAAAGAAAATTCGCACCCGGGAACCTCGTCCTCAGAAGGGCCGACATTGGAGGAAGAAATGCGCAGCAAGGGAAGTTAGCACCTAATTGGGAAGGACCTTATCGCATCACAGAAACAACAGGAAAAGGAGCCTACCGACTGGAGACACTCGGCGGTATCGACATCCCCCGACACTGGAACGCGCAGAACTTGAGAAGATACTTCAGTTAAAAACATCATGTACTGATGAAAAATCAGCTGCTAAATACAATCAAACCCGCGGTGTGAAAACCGGGGCATTCAGCATTCCGCTCGTATATGAATGAATCGGCCAAAGCCAAACCAAACAAACGTAAACGTCATACGAACGTTCGAAACGATGACAACATACTCATCCGATCGGCACGAATATCATTCAAACAATAAACAAATCAAACGGCGCGAACACCGAACAAACAACGAACAATTCGATCGGCGCGAATGTCATTCAAACGATAAACAATAAAAGCATGCAAAGATAAAGTACAAAACGATCGGACAAACAAGAACATTAAAGGAGAATAAAACTCCGGATTGTCTTACATCTTTTAAAAGCAAAGTTACAATCGAAAAGAAGCGGGAAGGAAACTAGCCTAAGTTACAAGTACGTTAAATGAAGGAGTCTAAGCTTGAGTGGTCGAGGGGAAGCCTTCTGGGGGAACCTCAACCCTGTTGCCCTCCCCATCATCACACACCACCACCCCGTCGACCACCTCGTACTCAAAGGAGATGCCCCGTGTGTCGAGATTGTAAGCAGGGTTACGAACTTTTATTTGTTCGACCGCCGTATCAAAAGCAGCCTGGGTATATTTGACACAATCGGCCAGGGCCTGACGCTCTCCTTCAACAGCCGCCACCAGCTTCTTCTTCAACTCGCTAACCTCAGCGTCATTTTCTTCCTTCAGCTTCTGGAGGTCGGCCAACCTTTTCTGCTCGGCCTCCAACAATTTCTGGTTGAGGTCAGCCACCTTTTGCTCCAGATCTCCTTTCTCCTTGCCAACGGTCCCCAGCTGAACCGTAAGCTCATTCTTCTCGGCCAGAAGCTTGGTGCACTGCTCTGAAGCCTTCTCAGAAGCCTTCATGACTTTATCATATTCTTGCTTGGTCTTCCGAGCAGTGGGCACCACATCCTTCTGGATAAATCTCAAAAAAGAGACCTGCTGGAGATAGGTCACCTGGGCATCCCGGAGGCATTGGTCAACGTTGAATTCCCCCTTCAAAAACTTCCGCCTGATCCTTTCATTGTATAACTGAGAATCGACGGCGGGAAGATCTGGAGAGAAGTTATCAGCAAAAATCTGGTCGCCCACCAATACCTCGGCCGATGAGCTTCCTCCCGCACCATGGCCGACCGGATCGTCCTTTTTTCCTTTCTGTTTCTTCTCTCTCTCCCCCGCCTTGGGCTGATCAAGAGCAGCGTCGGCCTTCTCCACCAGAACTTTGTCTTGCCCCCCTCATCTTGGGTCGGCGCTTCGTCACGATCCTGCAGCTGTGAAGGGGCTGACTCATCACGATCTTTCCTCTTCCTCCGATCGGATGGCTTCGGATCAACCGCCCCGGCCGCCTTAGCCTTCTTCATCAGCTCAGAGATCTTCATGTTATCTTCCTCTGCGAAGAACAAACGTAAACATGTTAGAAAAAATAGAACAGATAGTTTACAAACACACAAGCACAAGAATACCCACCCAAAGCAGCAGTAAGCTCATCGGCCGACTATCTATCAGCAGCCGAGAAGAGTAACGTGCACCGCCCCGACCCTCAATCGCCTTCTCCAAGACAGTATACGCACTTTGCTCGGCCGCAGTTAACTGCTCCCATTTAAATTGATACGTCTTGGGCGCCCAGTCATAGTGGCGACTATCCCAATAGATGCTAATGCTCGGTTCCTGCTCCTCCCAAGAGTATCTCCAGAATGGAAGAACCCCATCCTCGGGCTCAATCTTGAAGAAATCCTTCTTAAAAGAAACCCCTGACGACTTAGCAGAGTCAACATACAACCCAAGGACGGCGCGACCGGTATGGCTGCGCAAGCTCACCCACGATCGAACATTCCCTGTCCGAGCGCACACGTCGAATATGTAGAAGAACAGAGGTACAGTCGGCACCAAACCCGATACACCGCATAGGATTTCGAACGCTTTCACGAAGGCCCAAGCGTTCGGATGCAACTGGCTAGGCGCCACCCTCAAGTGCCGAATGACGGACTTCTGGAAGTCAGTAAAAGGGACCCGTACCTTCAACCGATGCACCTATAAAGGCATACAGGTACATAAACCCCTTGTTCGTCTCCCCTCGGTGACAGATCCGATCGGAAGCAGCTGGGGGAATAATCCTATATTTTTATCATACTCCGGCTCGAACACGCTCAGCATGGCTCGCAGCGTCGCCTCGTTCTCTCCGCAGTACCGCGACTGACAGACCCAAAACTTCGGCATCCACCCAAGCATATCGGCCAACAACCCTCACGTCCCGACTATCTACCTCTGCACCGCTCGTACTTGCCGCATCCATATGACCCCCCCTATAACCTACGGAAGAAGAGATTGAGTTAGAAACCTCGGCATCCTCCTCGATCGATGGCAGATCGGATTCCAGGGATGACGCGCACAGGTCACTCACAAAAGCCGACCTCTCCATTGGATGGAGCGTTCGGACCTCTTCTCGAGCCGAGGCCGTCGCACCAGCAAAGCGCTGGAGCATGACTGGAATAGTTAGCAACGACCTCGCCCTCGGCTCCGCCCTAGGCCTAGACTGCGGCCACGTCGGAAGGAGGCGCGTCCAGCACCTCCAGAGAACCATTGCTCTCTCCCCCACCACTTCCCCCCTCAGAGGAGGCCATTGCAAACAGAAAGATAAAGCAAAACTTAAAGGAAATGGTGGGAGAAGGAGGCAATACCTGAGAAACGCGACGGAGTCACAACAAGTTACGGTGGTTCACGGCGGCAGAAACCAAAACACCCAGTAAACAGGCCCCAGACAGCAAGAGTAGTCAACAGTGCACACCAACAGAAGGGTTGAGGCAAGAAGAAGCTGTTGATCGGAGAAGAAATAGCAGGGGAAGGTAGCAAAGAAAGGGATGCAATGAAAACGTCAATGGAGGACGCACAGAGGAAATGGGAGCTTTTCGTATACACAGAGGTGAAGGAGAGGCAAAGTGGAGGGAGCGGTTAACTCCCTCCACCTAATAGAGTTTAAACGAAGGACCTATTGGTCATTCCACCCTAAGTTCAAAAGCCATGAGGTAAAACGAGGGACAGGAATGGGATTTCACCCAAGGAGAAAACAGTCACCAAAGGCCAATACAGGGGCACCTGTGTAAATTCCCTCATTAAAAACAGGGACGAAAGGGTCAGCCACATCAGACCTGCGTAACGCACGTCTCCGCAATGATGAGGCATTAAAGGTTGAGTGTCTCGATGAGAAAACAACCAAAGACAGTACGCCACGTGTCGTGGAGCACCTGAACCATCAGCAAAAGGGACTGCACGCGAAGGACGACTGCAGACGAAAAGACGTACGACAAGATCTAACAGCAAATGGCGGAAGGACAACTAGTCTGAGGGCCGATCGTCGACAACAGGCGTCGTCGATGGTAAAACACTCGTCGACAATCCTCCTAAGGCACACGGGTTCACATTTTGACCAAGAAGCAGAGGGCCGAACGCCAGGATACCGCCGATGACGAGCCGCTCGCTCACCATCACGCTGGGGGGCAACTGATCCGGCGTCGACCCTCGCCCCCTACGAGATGATCGAAATCCCCCTACTTGGCCAAACGACAGAACCCACCAAGGTTCCTGTCGGCTCGGATCTTAGGCCGATAGCACGAAACGCCGGAAAACCGAACGACACACCTAGATTGGCATCGCCGATGGTGATCCGCTCGCTCACCATCACGCTGGGGGGCAACTGATCCGGGCGTCGATCCTCGGCCCCTACGAGATGGTCGAATCCCCCTATTTGGCCGAACAGAAGAACCCACTAAGGTTCCCGACGGCCCGGACCTTAGGCCGATTGGACAACACCCTGTAGGGACGATCGCCCACGAGGCTGATCCATGACCCATACCTTAGTAGAGCCTCGGACCCCTACGACTAGAGACCCAGGGGTAGCGCACCTACCAAGTCTCATCGCATTTAATGCGCCCCCTACAACCCCCGATAAAGGTAAAGGGGCCTGACACACGCCACCAGGGAATTACGGCCCCGACAGGTCAAGGGCGGCGGAGGCGTGCCTGCTCCACCTGCCATGCCCCCTGCTGCCACAACATCCCATGGCTATATAAGGAGCCTCACCCCCATGATCAAAGGTAATCTTTCTATCAGTATCCACACTCTTCCTCTCTACCCTTTACTGACTTGAGCGTTGGAGTGCCTTTGCAGGTACACCACCGCGCACCCCCTTGCCGGAGCGACCACCGGAGAACCACAGCCACCCTATACTCCATCTCGGACCTCCCTTTGTGATCTCGGCCACGATCATTTGGCGCCGTCTGTGGGAACGTGTAACTAAAGTCCCACCATTTCTACCTCTTTGCTGAGATCTGGTCCATTTGTCAAAAGCACGAGAGATGGATGCTACAACCAGGAACCAGCTACCACCTTTCACCAGAGAAACTCCCGACGCGGGAGCAGGAGTTGTGACAGAGCCCCATCACCATCCAAAGACAACCCAGGAACAACCCCCGTCTATGCACACAACGGGTTCCTCCACTGACAGCTACCACCTGAAGCCTCCCGGAGACGTCATCAGGAGGAAGAAGTCTGGAAGAAAAACTAGGAGGAAGGAAACCCCCTCTAGCAGTGGGGAAGACACCCCTCCTCCCCCCAAAAAAAGAGGAAAAGCAGAACAGTAAAAGAGTTGGAGAGGAGAATCAAGTACTTAGAATCCTTAATCCCAGTAGCACCACGGAGGAAATCCCACCGGAGGGAGACCAGTAGGAGAAGCACCGCATCGAGGAGGACATACAGAACCATGGATCTGCCATCACAGGAGACAAGCTACACTTCGTCCGATGGGTCATCAGACGAAGTCTCATCCTCGGAATATCAAACCGAGAAGCTGAGCCGAACGCAAGGGCGTAGCAGGAGGGCCACACCCTCAGCCAAAGCCGATACGAAGGAAGCGTCGGCCAGAAGGGAGCGAGAAGTGACCCCAAAGGCAACCACACCTGGATTCCATAAAGAGGAGGCAGAGACTAAGCCCGTGGAGCCGGTCGTATCCCAAAACGTTGTCCAGACGAACCCCGTCGTCCCAACGGTGCCAACAGCAATCCCCGTAACAACGACCGGCACCCCAGCCGCCCCAGCTGCCGTGGTTGCACCGACTACAGTTCCAAGCCTCGTAACCCTACATCGGCCTTTCACACACCCGTTTACACCAAGGCTTGCTCAGGTGGAAATCCCCGATCGATTCTTGCGGCCCTTCAGCACTATCAGCTTATACACTGGGGAGACCGACCCGGGTAGGCACCTATACCGTTTCTTCAATGAGATGCTCTTCCTCGGTGCTCAAGACGACATCATGTGTAGAAGCTTCTCTCGGACGCTGGATGAGGAGGCCTTGACCTGGTTCAGGGCACTCCCCCAGAACTCTGTGGACAAATGGGACGACCTTGCGACAGCCTTCGCCAAAAGGTTCAGCATGGCCAACCAAATACCACGAGATTCCCACACCCTTGCCAAGGTCAAGCAAGGAGAGTTCGAAACCTTGCGAGACTTCCTGGCCCGGTTTTACAAGGAGGTGTCCCTCACGCCCAATGTCGCGGACGAGGTACAGCTACATTGCGCAGTAGAGGCGCTGCGTAAAGGGACACCCTTGGATATCTCGCTCAGAAGGATCCGAGTGCAGAACATGACGGCCTTCAGAGAACGAGCGGCTCAGTTCATGAACGAAGAAATGCACTTAGAGGGCACAAGCAAGGGGACGACTCCTAAAGAAGGCCGAGCGCCTGAAAGAGATGAAAAGAGCAGAAGAGAACGGCGAGAGGAAAAGAAAAAATTCAGAGGGCGCTATGAAGGCCACTATACACCCCTCAACGTTAACCCTTCTAGGATTTGGCAGGAGGTGCACAACGCCGAGCTGGCCGAGGTGAAGAGGCCCCCACCCATCAAATCCCCACAAGGGGACAAAAACAAATATTGCGCCTTCCACAAGGGGCATGGCCATGACACAGATGATTGCTACCAACTTAAAGATGCCATCGAGCAGCTGATAAGAGACGGGGGCCTGGGTCGATATGTGAAGAAGGAAAGATCGGAATGGGGTAGTCGAGGGCATGACGAGCTGCGACGGGATCGCCAGTCACCCCCGAGAAGACGACACCGTTCCCGATCGCCAAAGAACCGTGACGCGCCAGACAGGAAGCACAGAGAGAGGTCGCCAAGAAGGGACCAAGGCCAGCAACCTCGGATCACCATTAACATGATCGCTGGAGGTTTTGGAGGAGGAGGATGCTCGTCCAATTCCAGAAAAAGAGCCTTGAAGGAGGTGCAGCATGTGGAGGACGACCACCACAGGTCCCGGCGATACGAGACGCATCCCCAAACCCCCACGATCACGTTTGACGGAAGCGACTTCGGAGACACCCTGCCCGGACACGACGATCCGATGGTAATTAGTGCAGTGATAGCCAATGCTGAAGTAAAGCGAGTATTGATCGACCAGGGGAGTTCGGCCGATATCATATACAAAAATTGCTTCGAAAAGATGGGAATCAGCCGAGGGGATCTCTTGCCCTATGATAGCGACCTCGTCAGCTTCTCAGGCGATCGCATTCAACCCCTCGGATATATGGAGGCCCTAGTCACACTGACTGGAAAAGGAGGAAGCAAAACAATCAAGTCCAAATTCATCATAGTACCATGCAAGAGCTCCTACAATGCCATTATGGGGAGACCAAGCCTCAACGCCATAGGAGCAGTAGTCTCTACAATACACCTTGCCATGAAGTTCCCAACAAGAGAAGGCCGCATGGCAACTGTCAGAGGAGACCAACTGACCGCGAGGATCTGCTATAACCTGAGCTTAAAGAAAAACCCTCCTCCGAACGCCAAGACCCAAACCCTGAAGATAAGGCATGATGTATCCCTCGTTGATCTGGATCCGAGGATAGATTCGGGAGAAGAAGGCCAAGGAATGGAGCGCCCTTCCCCAGAGGGGGAAACCACCCCCATCCACGTTAGTAAAAAAGAAGGGCAGAGCACCAAAATGGGGAGTCACCTCCCAGCAGAATTTAGAAGCAGAATGGAGAAACTCTTGATGGATAACGCCGACCTCTTCGCATGGACGGCGGCCGACATGCCAGGAATCGACCCAGATTTCTGTTGTCACAAACTGTCAGTAGACCCTCGGCTCAAAGCAGTCGCCCAGATAAAGAGAAGGATGGGACCAGAAAGACAACAGGCAATCAAGGAGCAGACCGCAGAACTGCTAAAGGCAGGATTCATTAGAGAAATCCAATACGCCACATGGCTGGCCAATGTCGTCTTGGTCAAGAAGTCTTCAGGGAAGTGGAGAATGTGCGTGGACTACACCGACCTCAACAAATCATGCCCCAAAGATCCATTCCCTCTACCTAACATTGACAGGTTAGTAGACAACTCCTCTGGCTATCGTTTCCTCTCCTTCATGGATGCTTATTCTGGTTATAACCAAATCCCAATGTATGCCCATGACGAGGAAAAAACGGCCTTCCTAACGGACGACGGCACCTATTGCTACACCATGATGCCATTCGGACTCAAAAATGCTGGCGCAACATATCAAAGGATGATGACGAAAGTATTTGAAGGACTGATTGGGGAAGTTGTGGAGGTATACGTAGACGACATCATCGTCAAGACGCCCGACGGAGGAGACCCTGTGGCCGACCTGGAGAAGGTTTTCCATCGGCTCAGAAAGCACAACATGAGGTTAAATCCCCTCAAATGCACATTCGGAGTCCCAGCCGGGCACTTTCTTGGATACATGTTGACAAGAAGAGGGATAGAGGCAAACCCAGGAAAATGCAAGGCCATCCTGGAGATGAATAGTCCCTCCACGGTGAAAGAAGTCCAACAGTTGACGGGAAGAATAGCGGCCCTCACCCGTTTCTTAGCCCGATCGGCACACAGGTCACTCCCCTTGTACCAACTCCTCAAGAAGAGACAAAAGTTCGGCTGGTCTCCGGCCTGTGAAGAAGCTTTTAACTGCTTCAAAGAATCACTCACCCGACAGGTCAAGGGCGGCGGAGGCGTGCCTGCTCCACCTGCCATGCCCCCTGCTGCCACAACATCCCATGGCTATATAAGGAGCCTCACCCCCATGAGCAAAGGTAATCTTTCTATCAGTATCCACACTCTTCTTCTCTACCCTTTACTGACTTGAGCGTTGGAGTGCCTTTGCAGGTACACCACCGCGCACCCCCTTGCCGGAGCGACCACCGGAGAACCACAACCACCCTATACTCCATCTCGGACCTCCCTTTGTGATCTCGGCCACGATCAGCTTTAAATATGAAAACTGTGTATTTGGGACTGTATTTATTATGGGACTGTTTATTATTTGGATTTGAGCTGATACATGTGATTCTGAATTGGCACTTGTTTAGTAGAATGTTTTCATCACTACACACATACCACTTTCAGATTACACATAGAAAGTATATAGGCATTGAAGCATGATTTAGAACAAGCAAATAGAGAATGATACCGAATACGTGATTTCGTTATTTGCTTTATAGTTCCTGTCCCTTTTGCAGATGCAAAATCTCCTCCTTGTTGTGAATTCACTGTTGTGGTTCTCCCTGTTCTACACTCAAAGAAATTTTATCCCCACTGTGTTTACACTCAAATCCAAAATGAGAATAAAAATGATCCTCACTCGGAAGAATTTATGTGGAATGCTGTATTTTCTTTTGTATCTCCGCGTGTGTAGAGAGGAAGAGGAAGAAGAAGACCATTACAATCTGTTTTTTCTTTCAGAAGCTATTTTCTCCTTTCGAAAATCCTTTCTCCAACCTCCTCCCCTCTCTTTCTCTCCAGTATATATAAAGGGAGAGACCGCCTCTGTCATTTCCACCGCCCATGCCATGATGGATTTGAGCTGCTGTGAGTAGCCACTTGCCCTGCAGCTTGCCTGCTCTGAACTGCCCTGCTCTGAACTGCCGCCGAATTCCTCCTCACACGAAACTTCAATTTATATTCATCATTTTTTGCATTTTTATTCATTTAATCTTTTTGTTGTTTTTTTGTCACCTCATCTGATGGGTGGAAACGGATGACCCTTAACCATGGGTAAGGTCCAAGAGAAGCGACCAAGAAAGAAAAGAAAGAAAAGAGAAAGAAAAAAACAACAAAAAGAGAAAAAAAAGGTTCAGGCCCAAAGAGTCTCAGGCCTGAAAGAAAGAAAAAAAAAGGAAAGAGAAAAGAAAAAAATAGAAAACCCATTGGCCCAAAAATTAAAAAATCTGTTTAATTAATTATTCAACTAATTAATTATTTAATAATTAATTAACTAATTAATTAACTCAGTTTTTTTCATCATTTTTATTTTTGATGGTGTAAAAGGAAAATATCACAAGTTTATATGTGCGCGGAAATAGAAAGAGAGGTGGGAAAAGTGGATTTGAATTTCCGGACGAAATTAGGAGCTGACACCTCCCAAACACCAGACCTTCTGATACTGAATATGATGATACTAATACCAGCAGAAAGACCTTTCAAGCCTTTATTAGCAATAACCATGATAAAACATCTTCTGATGTTTCTCAGGAAGAACACATTGCCTTCCTCTGGCTTTGGTTATCCAATTTTGTGTTTTTTACTAGGTCTCTCCAGGTCCCACAAGGCCTTTATCCTTTGGTTGTTTGCCTTCATGAAGGTAGAAAAATCAACTTAGCCAAACTGCTTCTTGGCCATCTTTATTTGTGTTTATCTGATGCCTTAAGCTCTTTCAAACAAGTTAAACCATTGGGTGGTTTCTATGGTCCTTTCTGGCTCCTGGATTTTTGGCTTCGAGCTACATTTCCAAGGGATACCAAACTTTCTTCTGAGGTGTCCAACCTATTCGAACCAACAGCTAAGAGCTTAGCCTACACTTTCCTTTGTCCTTACAAGGAGGGACTCAGCCGTCTTCAAGCTTTCATGACTTATTTCTTTGATCAGGATAAGTTTGATGATACCCTTGCTCCTTACTCCAAAAGAACTCGTGGTCCTAAATGGGTACAAGGGCCTCTTGTAAGTGTTAACCCTGATGATCAGTTCGATCAAGATCGAAGGTGGAGTAAAATTCTTCGAAATCAGTTGATCTTTCCCCACTATGACCAATCAATCCCTTGCCTGATGCATTATCAGCCAACCCTTGTGGCTAGGCAGTTTGGTCTTTGCCAGAATATCCCTGTTCCTTTCTTCAAGGGACAAAATATTGCACCTTTTACTTTGATGGATGATGTGATTCTGAGGATTAGGGAGTTCGAGGAAACAAAACCCCCTTATGTGCCCACTGACTTCACCCCTTCGAACTACTGCACTACTGCGTACGACCTTTGGTGGCGTGGCTCCTACAAAGAGATGGCATGTTCGAAGGAGGTATGTTTCGAGCGCTTCATCCTCACTCAGGATTATCCAGAAACAGAGAAACGAAAAAGACAAGGTAAAAAGAATGAAATCACCATTTACTTCTTTCTTTATCTTAACAGCACCTTTTTAACTTTGCTTTTCGATCTTTTACAGCCCCTAAAGATGCCGGTGACCCCTCGAAGTCAAAGAAACCCAAGGTACCTAAGGGTAGCAAGAAAACAACTTCAACTGATACCGCAGGAGCTTCAAAGTCTAAAAAGGGCCTTGGTAAAGATAAGGTAATCAATTACTTTAAATGGTTCGTTCTTTTTCAGGCCTGTATCTTCCTTTATCTTCATGCCTCTTTGAATTCTGTAACAGGCTCTAGCTAAGAAGAAACCAACTTCGAAACCTCCTGCTCAGAAAGCTCCTACTGTTTCGAGGAAAAGGAAGACTCCTGTTGCTGCTTCCACTGAGAAAGAGACTCAAACTGCTCATGCTCAAACTCAATCTGTTGGGACCCAGAGTGGTGATCCTTCGAACAAGGAACAAGCAGATGAGCAAATAGCCGCCTCTGGACATGAGACTACTCTTCCTACCTTGGATGAAACCACTGGGGGCGAAGCCAATGAGCCTGGCTCTTCCACCAATCCTCAAACTACTAAGGTTTGTACTTTGGCTTTTAATTTGTTATATTAGCCTCGAACTTCTTATTCGAACTCTCCTTCTTGCAGGATACAAATCCAAAGAAGAAAGTCAAACATGTTGCGTCTAAAATTAGGCGTTCTTGGAAAGCTAATAAAGTGGTAAGCCTTGGCTTTGTCTCTTTTGCTTTTATCTTCAAGTGCATGCCATAATTAAATCTTCTTTTCTTCAGGTACTCTCAGACGCGACCCATCAAGGAAGTACTACAGGTTCTAGTTCTTCCAGTATTGACACTTTTTTAAATTCTCTTCCTCTTGCTATGCAATATCCTGGGTCGAACAAGATTCTAAGATTTGAAGCTGCAGAGGATCAAACTAGAACTGAAGATTCTGAGGTCAATTCTCCTGATCACTTTGAAGATCACACACAAGAAGAAAAAGAAGAGTAAGAAGATCAAGCTAAGGGCTCTGAGCAAGAACAAAACGAAGACGCTCCCAATGATTCTACTGATGACGATGACGTTGCCATTATCAACATTATCAAATCATCCGGGCCCAAGGCTGCTCCAGAGAAAGAAATTGTACAGCCTGAAAGAGTTGCTCCTGAGGGTCCAAATATCGAAAATGTCCAAGACCCTAAGATTGATGAGCCTTCCCAACTTTAAATCACTCAAGAACATCAACAGGCCAGTGATTCGACCCCGGAGAAAGTTCAGAAGGATGCGAGTGATCAGAACTCTCAAGGTGATATACCTTCGACCCCATCCTTTACTGCTCCTGAAAACACAGATGAAGGTCACGATCAGACACCCCCTGATAACATCATTACCCAACCTCCTTCAAAAGAGCCTGAGGTTCAACAATCTGCTCCTACTTCGAGCCCAAAACAACAAGAACCTCGAGTTCCTTCACCACCAAAAACCTCTGCACCTGTTGTTGACCTTGACACACTCAGTAAGCGGCTCGAAGATGACCCCCTTTTTCATCATTAATAGACTATTGGCAGGGTCACTTCCTATTGCTTCAGCGAGCCGTAGTGCCAATACTTCTGAATCCAGTACTCACCATCGAGTTCAAGGGTTGGAAAGCAGGCTTCGACACTTGGCTTTCTCTCAAAACCTTGTAGAAGTTCTAAGTGATGAGCTCGACAAGCAAATCAGAGAAGTGTTGGCTGAATAGAAAGCCATTCCTGAAGCTATCCCTATGGAGTTGGACGAAGCCATTGGAGCATTCTGTGCGTGGTATGACACTTTGACTGAAACCATAAATCAGCTCCATGCCAACGAGACGAAACAAGATGAAATCTTGAGCCAAGAAAGTGCATTAAGGAACAAGCTTATAGAACATGATACTCAGTTCAAAGCATGTTCTACCACTTTAGAACAAGGATCTGCCCAACTAGGGGTTCTTGATAAAGAGATCGAAGAGCTGCAGAAGCAGGTAGACGCGAAGGTTAAAGAAAGAGAAGTCCTTGCTTCGGCTATTGAACAAGTTCGAAAGTGTCAAGAAGATTTAAAAGAGGTAGTGAGGACTGATTCCAACACACTTCTCAACTGCTTTAGAAACCTGAAGAAGGCGCAGAATGACCATGCCACCCTTGAAGCCACTATTGCAAAGGCTAAGGAAGACTACCTTGAATTCAAGGCTAAAGATCTATTTTAGAAGCTCCTTCGTCAAGCCTTTCTTCTTTAACACTTGTTTTATTTCATTGTGATAGCCATGTTTGGCCTATACTTATTTATTTATTTAAGATGAATTTTTTACTTCGTGCATGATTGGTTTGAATTTTTTCAAATGTTTACCATTTATGGCTTGAATCACGCAACTAAAAGTAACATCTCGAATAGTGTAGGCGTTATTTGACAACACCTTTTCAATTTCGAATGGTCCCTCCCAAATAGGGGTCCATTTGCCAAACCTTGGTGATTTCTTTCCTAAGGGTAACTGAACTTTCCATACTAAGTCACCCTCCCGAAAGCTTTTATTATTAACCCTTCGATTGTAAAAACGAGCCACTCTTTCCTTTTGCTTGACTATATTTTCCAATGCAACCAGTCTTTCTTCGTCAAGCCCATCTAATTGGTTGAACATTAGGCTCAGATAATCTTGAGTAGGTAATTCATGTTGCCTCTGAATTCGAAGGGATTCCAGGTTCGTTTCTAGAGGTAAAACGGCCTCATGCCCATATACTAATTTATATGGGGAAGCAACAGTGGCATCTCTTGGGGAGTTTCTATACGCCCATAACACTTGACTAAGTGTTTCATGTCAATTTCTAGGTTTCTGTCCTATGTGCTTCTTAATCAACCCTATTAGTATCTTATTAATAGCCTCGACTTGGCCATTTGCTTGGGCATAATAAGGTGTAGAAGTGAGAAGTTTAATCTTTCTGGACTCTGCATATTGAGCTACTTTCCTTCCTGTAAACATAGACCCCTGATCTGTGGTTATGGTTTCAGGGATGCCAAACCTGTGGACTATGTATTATTCTATGAATTCTACTACTTCTTTTTGCCCAACATCTTTTAAAGGAACAGCTTCGACCCACTTGGTAAAGTAATCTACCCCTACTAAGATGAACTTTTGTCCTTTCGAAGAAGGGGGATGAATCATACCTATTAGGTTGAGGTCCCAACCTCGAAATGGCCAAGGCTTGATTATGGAATAAAGCTCTGCAGCAGGAGCATGATGCATGTGGCCATGTTTTTGGCATTCTTCACATCCTTTGGCAAAATCATGACAATCTTTTAGCATTATTGGCCAAAAATAGCAATACCTTAATAATGTCCACCTCATCTTCTCCCCTGCCTGGTGGGCTCCACAAATGCCTTCATGAACTTCAGGTAATGCCAGATATGCTTCTGCTTCCCCTAAACATCTTAGAAGGTTCCCCCACTTGACTTCTTATATAGTTCGTCTCCCAGGATGGTGTAATTCAAAGCTCTGAGCTTGACTTTCCTATTAGCAGGTTTTGACAGATCCTTTAAATAATCTACTAGAGGCCTCCTCCAATCTGAAGATGTCAGTATGTCCAAGTTCCAAACTACTCTCTCCTCTACTGTTAATGGAAGTTTGGTTTCGATCAAATTCTCAAAGAATTCTAGCTTAACTTTATAACCAGGAGCTATTTGGGCCAATTCATTAGCCATTTCATTCTGAACTCAAGGTATATGTTCTAAAATAACTTCTTCGAAAAGGCCTAACAGACTCTTGGCCCTGACAAAATACTTTGCCAACCTCGAGCTACAGCATTTGTAAACTCCTTTCAATTGATTTATAACCAATTGAGAATCTCCTTTCACATGAATGTGGGAGACTTCGAAACTTAATAACAGTTCGAGCCCAGCAATCAATGCCTCATACTCGACCTCATTATTCGAACATTCACCCTTTATTCTAAACATTACTTTAGTTATTACCTCATTAGGGGATATAATCAGCATACCAATGCCGCTCCCTTTAATATGTCTAGAACCATCAGAGAATAATTTCCAAGGTTTAATTCATAAGAAATTAACCTCTTCGATCTTAACCGTAGGAAGTTCGGCTAAGAAATCAGCAAGGGCTTGCCCTTTTATTGCTTTTAAAGGTAATTACTTTAAAGAAAATTCTGTTAAGGCTAATGCCCATTTCCCAACTCTGCCATGAAGTATTGGCTTGATTAACATGTACTTAACTACATCAAAATGTGAACTTACAAAAACCTCTGAGGGTTTCAGATAGTATTTAAGCTTTGTACATGAGAAATAAAGGCATAAACTTAGTTTCTCTAAAGGTGAATACCTTTTCTCTACATCATTTAGGCTTCTACTCAAATAGTAGACTACTCTTTCGAAGCCACTATCATCCTCTTGGGCTAACATGCTACCCAGGGTTTCATCAGATGCAGAGATATATAATCGAAGTGGTCTTCCTCGAACTGGGGGAGTCATTACCGGAGGATTAGCTACGTATTTCTTTATCGAATCAAAAACCATTTGGTGCTCCTCTTTCCATTCAAACTCTTCTTATTTCTTCAACTTGACTAAGGGAGAAAATATCCTTGTCTTTCCTGATAAGTTCGAAATGAATCTCCTTAGGTAATTTATCTTCCCCAATAAGCTCTGCGACTGCTTTTTATTTTATGGGGGTCTTGTGTTGATGATTGCTTGGGTTTTGTTTGCGTCAACTTCGATCCCTTGTTGCTGCACCAAGAATCCTAAGAAATTTCCTGCAGACACCCCAAAGGCGCACTTCAAAGGGTTCATTTTTAAACCATGCAGCCTTATCCTTTCGAACGAACATCTTAAGTGTTCCAAGTGTTGAGCTTTGGTCTTTGACTTGACCACTACATCATCTATGTATCCCTGCATAAATTTACCAATAAAATCATGAAATATCAGGTTCATGGCCCTTTGATATGTGGCCCCAACATTTTTTAAACCAAAAGGCATCATCACCCATTCGAAGGTACCCAATGCCCCAGGGCAACGAAATGCAGTTTTAGAAATACCTTCTTTTGCAATGAAAATCTGGTTGTAACCAGAGTAGCCATCAAGAAGGCTTAGCATTTCGTTTCCTTTTGCTGAATCGATCAACATATCAGCTATAGGCATTGGATACTCATCTTTGGGAGTTGCCTCATAAGGATTTCTAAAATCTATACAGACTCTCAATTTGCCATTCTTTTTAATAACTGGCACAATGTTAGAGAGCCAATTTATGTACCTGGTTGTTCTTATAAATTTGCTTTAAGGAGTCTTTTGATCTCCTCTTTAATCTTCGAAACCACTTCTGGAGCAAACCTTCGAGGGGGCTGCTTTACTAGTTTCCTCCTAGGTATTGTTGGTAATTTGTGCTCGACCAATGCACGATTCAGTCCTGGCATTTCGTCGTAATCCCAAGCAAAACAATCTTTATATTGCTTTAGTATTTCGATAAGATGTTGTTTGATCTCAGGATCTACTTTAGCGCTGATGAAGGTTGGTCTTTGGTTTTCGGCCGTTCCAAGATTTACCTCTTCAAGTTGATCGTGTGCATCAAATCTTGGTACTTTCTCATGGCCGTATTCTATATCTGAAACTTCTTCATCATAAATGCAATCCAAATGTACTGGATCTCCTTCTCGAGCTTGTAGTTGTTTGTGATGATCCTTACTCCCCTTTGTTGTTTCTTTCATTAAATTCGAAGGGGCTTCATACTTGGATTCGACCACGTAGGCCGCTACTCTCTTGATGAATGATTCTATGCTTTCCATGAATCACCCAACATTTCTAAGGTCGTATCTAAGTCGACCTCTCTTTTTAATGTGAATCCTTATATAGGATCCAGCCTCACTGAATGAGGCACTTTGGCTGAATGTATGGCTGATTTAGATTCAAGTTCATAAGGATTGATATGAGCCAAATTCCTGTTGAAATCCATTTCTACCAGACCCTGTTCCACGATATAAATCCCTTGGTCAGCCTCGACCACAATGGGATTGCCTTGTTGATCCCATAAGAAAAGCTTCTGATGAACAGTTGATGATACAACCCCTATGCCATGTATCCATTCCCTTCCTAACATCATGTTGAAGCTGGCCTTTGTTTGAATCACCACAAAGATAGTGGTTCTCATCTGGCCACCTATCATCAAGTCCAGTGCTACAATCCCTTCTGAGCCTGATGATTTTCCTACAAAATCTGTAATCACAATATTATGAGGAAGAAGATCTTTGTTAGTCTTACCTAACTTGTCGAAGGTTGTTTTTGGCAGAAGATTGATGGCTGCTCCTCCATCAATGATCACTCTATTGATAGGGCTCCCTTCGACCATTGCTTTAATATATAGTGGCTTCATATGAGCCATGTCTCCTGGAGCAGGTTTTGCTATGCTGACCACCTCCTTCTTGGTCTCCTCCTCTGTCTGATTTAACATAACAACACTTTGGAGGCTGTCGTCTTCAAAATCCTCTTCGTTTTCCAATCTTTGCACCTGCTGAGCAAATTCAGCTGGTAAGATCGAAATGATACCACATATTTCCTGTATCGAATCAGGGAATCCTGATTTGAACTCTTCAGTTAGAAGATCGTCTTCCTCCATGTCTTTTACCTTTGCAGCATTGATTTGCTCACGAAAATCATGCTGAGCCTTAGATGATGAGGAATCAAATCTCCTTTTAAGACTCTGAGGAGTTTTAGCACACTCAGCTTCTATCTGCTCCATTCTGGCCCTATATAACCTCTGGGCCCTACGCCATTGAGTCCTTGTCATTGAACCCTTGGCCTTAGAGTACTGGCTGAAGTGATACCAACTTTCATGAGGTGCTCGAACCTCTTTAGATTGCTTGACCATTATTTCTTTTCCTTTTGAGGAATTGGAAGCCCCTGCTTGTTGTGCCACTGGTTGCCACTTTGGCTGAACCTTTGTCTTAGTTGGGACTTGTCTTACCCATTGGTTCGAGAGTGCTTTGATTGGAGGAACGAAGGTGTTCTCATGAATAGGCATGCCCCTGCCTACTCCTTTCATTGCTCTGTACATCTTCTGCCCTTCATACTTCCGAGGCCCCAATCTTTGCTTCAATTGACGCTTCTTGTTCGAAGCTTCCTCAAAAGTCTTGGCAGAGTCTGAGTCGAACACTGCACTGCACCTGGGGCAGAGCATAACGTTTCTGTCCTCATTTTGCTTTCTAGTCAAATACTCCAATATACTTTCGTCTGCTAAAGGGTAAATGTCTTTCACCTCCTTCTTGAACTCCTCAATGGTCATATCAGTGGCCCTTGCATTCACTGGTTCGACCTCGACATGTTGATTTCAAATGGTTCCACATAGTGAACGTTGTTGTTGAATGGATCTGCATCGACCTTCATTGTGCTCTTCATTTTCTCTTCGAACTTCAATCTTCCTTCAGGTATTGCCTTCAAGAGTAGGGATTTTATGATCATCACTCAGGATGATTTGTTTATCTTTTAGCAATATATCAAATATTTGGTCAGCTTTAGACACATCGAAACCATATGATGGTTTGTTAGACTTATCATTCACAGAAGAACCAGGAACTTCTTTTGCTGGTCTAAGTAAAGAGCAAACATAAGATGGCCCAAGCTTTAACTCAGCCACATTGACTTTATTTTCCTCACTATCACTATTCGAATCACTCTCATTCTTATAAGCCTCTATATAGGCTATTTTATCCTTTTTGCCTATTCTTTCGAACTTCTAATACTTGGCCTTCTCAGCTTTTATTTGTTCTATCTTCGTGACTCTATCTGCCAATTGGGACATATCTCGAACTGGGAGGTTAATGAGCTTCTTTCTAATAAAGAATTCGAGCCCTCCAGTAGCTATCTGAACTAGTTCATGTTCAGGAATTGGGGTGAAACACCTAGCTTTAGATTGTCTAAACCTATTCAGATAGTTTTCTATGGTTTCATTAGGTGATCTCTTGATACCCATCAGATCCATTAGGCTGACCTTACTCTCGCCTCTAAAGAACTGCTCATGAAAAACTCTCTCCAACTGGATCCAATTCTGGATCGAATTGGGAGTAAGTGTGATGAACCAAGTAAAGGCATTCTTGGTTAATGAACTGGGAAAATATTTCATTTCAGCAATTCATCATTTGCTAAGTCTCCACACTCTATTTGGTATCTTGCCACATGCTTTACTGTGGATTCCCCTATTTCTCATGCAAACTTGGAGAACTTTGGGACTTTGAGACCTCTGGGCAATTCTGCCCTTAAGACATCATGAGGGAAGGCTGAAACAAAGTAGGGTTGGTTTGCATAGCCTACATTAAAACCATGTCTATTCAGCACTTGTTCGACCACGTTGGCAATGTTATGTTGCCCCCCAATATTCATTTGCCTTACCCTTTCGACCACTAAGTCAGGGTCTCGGTTTCGAGCCACGATCACTGGACGTGCTCTACCTGTCTCATTCAAGTCCAGTTCGATTTGAGGTTCTCTTCTAATGGCTTCCTGTCTTTCGAAGCCATCTGTCTCTGATCCATTCCCAAAGACATCTGCTATCTTACCCATTTGCCTAGCCAATAACTGATAATTCTGGTTAGTTGTTGCAACCAGATGCGTTATCACAGTGGGCATTTGATGAGTTAGCATGTTAACCATATCATGGTTACTCTCATCCATTTGCTGTCTCATGGACTGCAAAGCAATATTGGTGAAGGGTACTGACCCAGGTTGATTCGACCACATTTCTGGTAAGCCTCTATTGTTCCTGGGGACAACATGTGTTGCCAAAGGGTTGGTATACACACTTTGAGGCATTCCTAAGGTTGCCATCATATTCTGGGCTTGAAAACCAGGAGGTGGTCCTTCTGCCCTGAGCGGCTCATATGCTCTCACTTGGCTAACTACAGGTTCCTCGGCTTGTGGGAAAGTACCAGTAGGTACTTCATCATCTCTATATCTCCCAATACCCCTCTGAGGAGTTTGACCACCGTCATGGCTATCATGAGGGGGTCGTTGGTTGAGGAACTTCCTGAGGAATGTCCAGAACCACTTTTGTTCTTAGTTGTCATGGTTCTCTTACCACTTCTAAGATTCATACAACACTATTAGATTTAAAGGGTCCCACCGGGCGTGCCAATTTGTTTGTCCATGAATTTTGCACAAACAAATGTATCTCTGAACTGTCTAGGATGAGATACGAATCCTTTGTTGTTTAATGTGGGTTCTACCTCAGTGTGAAATCTTAGAAATAGTTTAGAGTGTAAAGACGTGACGTTACTATAAAACATGAACTAGGATACTGCATCAATGGCCCCTGAACGGGCCTTAACTTGCATTAAAAGAAAAGGGTAACTTACAAGCACAAGTAACTAAAGGAATCAATTACAGTGTCGTGGGTTCCTAATCTATAAAACACAGAAGACATATAAATGCGTCTGCATTAAAGAAAAAACAAGCAAGAAAACATAAAGAAAGAACGAAGAAGAAGAAGAAATAAAAAGTTGGTCTGCAGAGTCCCTACTTCCTCTAAGCTTTGCTGGTTTGCCTTGATCGTTGTGGTGGATGCTACGGCTTTTTCAGGGTGCTGTTTGAGTGTTCAGGTTGCGGACCTTTGTTCTTTCAAACTTTCCCCTATTTATAGCCTTTCTCCTGGTAACCATTTTCTTCTCCAGATAGCTTCCCTTAACTCCCTTTGTAACTTTCATAACCCCACGTTCTCTGCATGAACGGTGGTGGACTTCTTTGATAACTGCCGAAGGTGATGTGGCCATGGGTATTTGGTAATTAATAATGAGGAGAATAACTGACCCTTCGATCCCGATAGAAGGATAACCCCTCTTTTCGAACTAAAACAAGAAGGGTTTCGAGCTCTTTAGGTTGCTATTCTCTTCGAGCTAAGGTTCGTATTGAACCACTTTTAGCAATAGGTATGAGACTTCCTTTGTAACCCACGTTTCTTCCGAGCTTGACACCCTTTTTCCAAAGCATTTAATCACTAACCTCTTTGACTTATTTGACTACCATCCACCTTGCGCAGGACTACTTCTAATTGGCTTGTAGGGATGGCATCCTTAATGCCTTCAACATTCTTCTTCTTTATAAAGAATGACATCAGGTGAAGTGCATCATCATCTTCATTTGTTCCATGGAGAGGCCCTTGATATTGGCTGCTCTGTATGACCGGAGGCTTCCATTTCCTTTGGATTTCAGGTCGTCGGAGTGTCCAACATTACTGGTCACTTCAATGAGGACCAAGATTTCAGGTCGAACAACACAACCAAATTGCCAGGCCTTAGACCCATGCAAGGTCTGGTACTACTCCCACCTCCCTGGTTCTGAACTCAACTATGGGGCAGGAAATCACATGCTTGCTCTACGCTCAGTCTTCTGATCCTGGAAGATAGAGGAAGGAGGAGGAGAGGAAGGTACAGAGGAGGAAGAGGTCAAAGAAGAGGATGATGAGGATGAGGGATTGAAGTCCCTGGATTATTTGGAAGATTCATGGTTCGAGCCTCTTCTCAGCGTTCGACTTCTTGGGGCCTCTTCCTTCCAAAGGCATGACACTGGCATCAAGCTCGAAGATCATTGCCCTCCTTAGCTCGAGGCAAATACCTGCCAAAATAAATTAGGGTATAGATATGAAGTTCGAATAACGAAACTCCACTTAGGAAATAGACTTATTGTACTTAAAGTCTTAATCAATAAAATTTTCTTTTATTTGGCTCTCTACTTAGCCACTTCGAGTTATTTTACTTAGCTTTCCGCTCAGCCATTTCGAACTTGGATTTTCTTTAATACGTAACAATATATATAATGATAAAATAACAAAAAATTAGTGTCGGTCAGGCCGACACTAACTTTACGAAGAACGATACCAAAAAATTTTCTTTTAGCGAGGCCTGGTCGACGCTAGACAAAAACAATTTTTAAAAAATTATTATACCTTTAACGGCCTGGCCGTTGCTACATAAAAAAATTAAAAAAATATTTTTTTAACTGTGATGTCTTTAGCGTCGGCCATTGCGTCGACCTAGCCAACGCTTATAACGATAGTGTCGTGGCTAATTCGTTGTTTTCTTGTAATTGATAATTCATTTAAAAAGGATCAAACCAATTAAATAAAGCAATCATATAAAATTAATAATTCCTAGTGATTCATTTATTTCAAGTCATGTTTCCCCATTCAAAGTTATTTAGAATAGTAACCATATAATGGTAAAGAAGTCAAAAAGAGAAATTGATTGTCAATATGTTTTTTAATTAAACTAAAATATAAAAAAGATAAATCTTTTTCCTAGTTGTTTCCTGTGCTCCACCTACGCTGAGCGCAAATGGAGCGCATAAATGATTGTTAGTTACTGTTTCCTGCGCCTCACCTGCGCTGAGCGCAAGTAGAGCACAGGAAACGCAACCTAATTTTTAATGGGCTGCAATCAGAGTCTCAAAATCCCATCAGAACAGTTTATAAATGCACTTTTACGGATTGAGACGACAGACAGAGATGTACGGAGCCGTTGAGCAGATATGGAGCTAGAGAAAAGTGTGACAGTCTCTCTAGTTGGTTTGTAATGGCTACCATGAGTAGGGCTCTTGAATTCTGATTTGAGTAAAAATACTCGATAGGTTGAGTGCTTAGGAATAAGGTTCAATTTATGGATAGCTATTAACAATTGATTTTAAGGCTAGAACAATTTGTTAAGCAGCCAAGGAATTGGTGTTTAGGGAGTTGATTCTAAGAATTTCATAGTTGAGGAATCTTTATGAATGAATTTTATTTGGGCTTCAATATTTATAATTATAAATTCCTAGATTTCATTGGTTTCCAAATACAAGAGGGGTGCGATAGACGAAGTTCAATCCTAGTTTCCTTAATTTGCTCAACCTTATCCCTATTTTCACTCTCTCTCTCTTACCTTTTATTTTATTTACTATTGCAATCTTCACAAACAACCATTCGAATCTTCTCTTGCTCAATAAGTGTGAACACTAAGGATTTATTTTATATCGTTCCTCGTGGGTACGATACGACAACCCTTACTTTAAAACTATTATACTGTTGCGATATTGGTACGCTTGACAAGATCTCAACAAGTATTTTTGGCACCGTTGCCGGGGAGCGGTGTCTCAATTTAAATTCTTAGGAGGTTTATCTTATTGAGTTGTGAATATTTTTATTTTTCTTTTCTTTTTCCTTTTCTTTTAGGAATTTCAATTTTTATTTTGTTTCATTTTAATTCTTTTATTTATATTTATTTCTAGGATTTTTAATTTTTAGGAAAAATTTATTTTATTATTTTTTTTATGATTTTGTTCCTTCCTCTCTTCCGAGCCAACCTTTGTTTGAGCTTCTTGATTTATGCTCTTGCGAGGACAGGTGTCTCAAAATCAATTGGTATGTGATCCTGAGATAGAAAGGACATCTAGAAGGAACATGAGTAGAAACAGAAGGAGAAGACAAAGAAGAAATCAAGGAGACAATTTCAACACTCTCTGTAGTGAAGTAAAGAGTGAAGAGATGGCTGGAGAAAGACCACCAACCCCACCAAGAAGAGTATTAGGAGACTATGTCATGCAACAAGGGCCACGCTATTTCTCAAGCATAGTCGTACCCACTGCTGCAAAATCTTTGGAGATGAAGCCAACATTTCTGAGTCTCATTAGCGTCCATTAATTCACAGGATTGGATAATAAGGATCCACATACTCATCTTTCTACTTTTTATGAATTGATTGGTACCAAGGGTTTTGAGGAAGGTGATCTTGAATCTGTTTACTTACATTTATTCCCTTTTTCTTTGATAGGTAAAGCTAAGGAATGGCTAAGTCACATCCCAATCAGAGTTTGACTAGTTGGAGTAATGTGGAAGAAAAGTTCTTGAAAAGATTCCTCCCACCATCTCGCTATATCAAGGCCAAGTCAGACATCTCCACATTCAGACAGGGAGAAGACGAACCATTATGTGAGGCCTGGGAGAGATTCAAATCCTTGCTGAGAAAGTGTCCTAACCATGGTCTGGAGGATATTGCACAACTGAATATCTTTTGCAATGGACTCAGATCTGACACCAAGATGATCATAGATGATGCAATAGGAGGTACAATTATGTCAGTGGATGCAGAGCATGCTACCAGAATCATTGATAATTTCGCATTAAATAATCAACAAGCTCAACATGGGAGGCAACCAGTTCGGAAGAAGGGGGTGTTAGAGCTAAACACTACTGATGCACTTTTAGCTCAGAATAAGCTCCTTTCCCAACAGCTAGAAGCAATTATTAAACAGATGGCTAAGCTTCCTCAACAGTTGCAAGCAGTACATTCTCATCCAAGCCCATCCCCACAATTGATTTGTGATTTTTGTGGAGGTAACCATCCTAATGGTCATTGCTCTTATCAAGACATTCAGGACGAGCAAGTTAATTATATGGGAAATCAAGGGAGATCAGGTAATTTCTCCAACAACAACCAATATTCAAACAATTATTCACAAGGTTGGAGAAATAATCAGAACAACAATTCTGGGTGGAGAAAATATGCAAGGGCTTCCAATAGGCAAGCACCCTATCAACAGCAAAAACAACAAAGTTACACTCTAGTACATGACAGGCTATCAAAACTAGATGAGAAAATTGATGCTCTTATACAATCTTTTGAGACCTACAAGAAGAACACAAATGCAACTCTCAGAAATGTAGAGACACAAGTTGGCCAGTTTGCAAAGGACATAGAAGAAGATAATAAGGGACAATTTACTGCCAACACCCAAACAAATCCCAAGGAGCAATGCAATGCAGTTACTACAAACAATAATGCATCAGAGGGAAGTGATTTGGAGGACGACTTGACATCTGAAGAGGAGCTGCTAGAAGAGGATGTTGTGGAAAAATGTGTTCAATTAAGTACGGATCAAGTGGAAGTTGAGATGAAGGTAGAAAAGTCAGAAAGGGGTCTAAAACCAGAGAAGTCATTAGACCCAGGCAGATTCACTGTACCAGTCACTGTTGGTACTTTACCAGTCACAAAGGCATTGCTAGATCTTGGAGCTAGCATCAATCTAATGCCCTTATCATTGTTCAAAAGACTGGGTAAATTAAAAGTCAAACCTGCAAATGTAGCCTTACTACTTGCAAACAAGTCCTCAGCATATCCTTATGGGATAATTGAAGATTTTCCTTTAAAAGTGGACAAGTTTAAGTTTCCAGTGGATTTTGTGGTGATTGATATGGAGGAGGATACTGATGTCCCCTTAATTCTGGGAAGACCTTTTATGAAAGCTGTTAAGATGATCATTGATGTTGATAAAAGAAGGTTCAAACTTAGCTCTCAAGATGAGAGTATTGTCTTCCATCTGGACAGAGGAATTTCCCAACAATCTGAACCACCAGATAAACTGGAATTAGATCCTACTGATGGGATTTGTCGCACTCATTTTGAACCATAGCTGTAAGGAGTAAAAAGAAAAGGAACTGACTGCCAAAATATTCCTAAGTATCAGGAGAAGAAAGTCCTCAAAAATCTTCAGAAGAAGCCCACAAGAAGGAAAAAGCAGCTGCAAGAATCCATGGTGGAATTCCGTTTCAAGAAAAGAAGAAGATCAATATCATCTGATGATGAAGAGTGTGATGAAGCTGATGACAAAACAAAAGGGTGGTATGGAGGATGGATATCAGCCTGTGGAACATCAGAATCCACCACCACCTTCCAAATGAAACCTCCTTGAGTATATGACATAAAATGAGCGCTTCCTGGGAGGCAATCCAGTGTTTTTAAATTTTAAAATTTGAATTGTTTTCATTTTGTTTTTATATGCATAATTTATATTTGTTAATTAGGATTTTTAATTTAATTAGGTTTTAGGAAATTTCAAGAATTGTTGGAATAAAATTGTGGAAATCAAAATAAATTTTTTAATCAGTAGGAAGTAGCAGAAAACTTGACTGAAAATTGCAAAACTTCATTCTGTTTTCTGCGTTTCACCTGCGCTGAGCGGATTTTTAAGACTGACACCTGTGCTCCACTTGCGCTGAGCGCAGGTGAAGCGCAGGTTCACGCCTTTGCTTAAATTGAACCGAGAACAGGGGAAAGTAATTCATTTCTTTCTCCCCTGTTTTCCCTTGTACCGTTGCTCTGAGTTTTGCAAGCTTTCCTTTACTTTTTCCACTTACAAACCTCCATCAATCTTGAATCTTGAGAGTTCACAGGTATGTTTTCTTGTTTTTGAGTTGTTTTTACCGATTAAAATCCTTTTTTACTCTGTTTTTTGTTTGATTTGATAGAACCTTAGGGTAGTAAACTTAGGCTCTTAGAATTACATGTTTTTAGGATTATCTGTCAAAGAAGCCTTTGGATAATATACTGGTTATGGTTTAGTGGTGCAAATGTTGATTTTTAAGATGCTTAGTGATTTTTGCAAGTTATTCTGTTTAGTGACATTGATGCTCTGTTTTTGATTAAAATTTTCACACTGACCATTGCATGGATAATTTTGCATTACTTCATGTCTGAATATATTTGTTATCTGAGCTTAATACCATTTACCAATTGAATGCCCTGTCTTGAGTTTGTTGGTTCCATCAACGGACATGCTTTAATTGATCACTTGGCTTATAGGTTTGCATGCTCTTGAGATTGTTGTTAGTTTGGCATTTGGTAAAATGGTGGTTGTGATTGATCAAGCAAATTGGTGATTGTTGGTGTATTCATTAATTCTTATAAGTTGTTGTGATTGAAAGTGTTAGTGCTCTATTTTGTTTAAAACTTTTTACATTAACCATTTCATGGAATATGAATCAATTCTTCCTGAATCAATGAACAATCCTGTTTGATTGAATAATCTTGTTGATTGATCCTGCCAATGTATGATAAATGATTTCTCTGTTTTTGGAGTTAATTTGGTGCCCATGAAAAATGCTTTCATGAACTATGCATGCATTGCATTTTTATACTGATCATTGGGTTGAGAGAAATTCTGTTCACATGCATTGGATTGATCCTGGTTATATTAAATTTTTACAGATGGCTCGCACCAAGGTCACCAACACTGCTGGTACCTCCAGGAGAGGCAAAGGAGGAAAGAGGGAACATGATGTTAGCGCAAAAACCCTTTGAGATTTGGTTTTAATGACAACAAACCTTTTGATCAAACTTAATGTTTTCTGTTCTTAAAGTTACTGATGTTTTGTATGTGAGATCTTAGAAAGACAGGATTCTCATGAAGAACTCAGAAAGATCAACCACGACCAAGCTTAGATTGAGATTGAGAGGAAACCACAGATTGAGACTGGTAGTAATCCTCAGACTTAAGATAAAGATAAAGGTCCGCCTGAGATTGAGCAATCAATGAAAGTCTTTCCTGAGTTTCAGAAAGATCAGAATCCTAATGATAAGAAACATCAGACTTCAGAATTTTCTTTGGAGAATGGGCAAAGCTTAGAAGTTCTATATGCTGAAGGTAATTGCAGAAGAAGAGACCTTAAGACATATTCTTTATCAGGAAGTCTCCAGAAGCTTAGAATGGTTGAATATGAAGATAGCCTAAGTTGAGAGAGGTGCACATCAGAATGCAGTCTTAGCTACAGTCAGAAAGAGTCTTTACTAGAAACACCAATCATAAAGGCAAGTCAAGTTGAGCTCAAACAGTGAACTAAGTTGCATCAAGAAGACCAATATTTGAGACTCAAGATAAGCGGAAATATAAAAGATAAATATCTGAGATGTCTTGTTTCTACTGATTGTGTGCTCAAGTGTTTGCAGAATTTAGCTTCTCATATTGGAGGATAATTTTATCTTATGTTAAGACAAGCCGAGATGCTACGGAGACTTTCAATCTAAAAGATAACACTTGAGATGTATGAAGCTAAGCACAAGACAAAGCAAGAGTCAAGTTAAGACTGACCAAGCGCAGACTCATAGGTGAGACTCAGACTCATCTCATACTAAGACTCAACTTGAGACTCATATACAAACTTGAAAAGAAAGATCATCGGTCGGATGCAAGAGCTGCTAAGAGATGAGACTCAGACTTAGCTTCAGAATCAAGAGATAAGATCAGAATAGAAGTTCATAAACAAAGAAGATATTCAAAGTCAGCTTGAGACAAGCTCAAATTGCAAAGTCAGGTTGAGACAGGCCCAAACTCATAGTGTAAAATCAAACTCAGTCCAAGCATGACAAATAAGAACTTTGAAGTATGAAGCTGAGCAAAGATGAGATCCAAAGTCAGCTTGAGATGCAAACTCAGACTTGAGATGCAGATTCAACTTGAGACGCAGAGATCAGATGCAAACATCAGACTCAGACTTGAGATGCAAACATCAGACTCAGACTTGAGATACAGACATCAGACTCAGACTGAGACGCAGAGATCAGATGCAGTCATTAGACTCAGATGCATACTCAAGCTATCAACATAAGATTCAGACTTTAGATAGAGTCTCAGCAACAAAAATAAGTCAATGCAAGTACACTGTCACAACAGAGACTGCATCAGAAAAGTACTGATCTTATGTCATAAAAGTGAAAAACAGTTTCTCTCTCTTCCAACGACTAGTATAACGGCTAGTTTTCTGAAGACTATAGAAGGAAGTCTCATTATGGTGAGACAGTGTGAGAAACACAAGTGAGACTCAGCAGAGATGCTGCTGCATAACCAGAAAAATCCAAGTCTCAAGTGAATCTCAACCTACCTATCTGTGTTATCATAGCTAATATCATGTAGTAGGTTTAGCTCTTGTTTTGTAATGATTTGTATACACTCCTTGAGTGATTTAGAGCGTGATACCTAGCTGAGCTCACTGTTTATCCATACTTTGTATGTATTATAAGCTAGATCAATCTTATCTCATCTCATATCACCAAGTCTCAACTAAGTCATGAGGTGTCTGAGCTTAGTGTGAGCGATTGTAAAGCCTGGAGAGGCACTGTAACAAGAATACTCACTGAGTTGCCTGGAGAGGCAGTCGAAGACAAAGAATACTGCATGCGTTACCTTGAGAGGTAGTTGAAAACAAAGAATACTGCATGAGTTGCCTGAAGAGGAAGTTACGAACAAAGAATACTTGAGACTCAACCAAGGTAGGAGTGCTTATACTTGGTGTGAGTGACGACTTGAAGAGGCTGTAAGAATACTTGTAATTGGTTGTGATTGTCAATAGTGGAAATCTCACGAGTTGTGAGGACTGGATGTAGCCCAAGGTTGTGGGTGAACCAGTATAAATCTCAGTGTGCATCTCTTCTCCCTATCTCTTTATTTATATTGCACATCTCATGTCTCAAATCTGCTTGTTAAAATAAATTAAATCTATTCAGAGAAAACCAACTTGTAATAACTAAGATTTGTCTCTGCATCTCATCTTACATCTCAAGTCTATCTCATCTCAGATCTCATCTCAACTTGAGATCAATCAGTAGTCTCACTCACTCTCTTTTAAGGTCTTAACTTTTGCTAAGCTGAGTTTAACATTTTTTAAGCTAAGCTTAACCTTTTGCTGAGCTAAAGCTTTCTTAATCCTAACCTTACGCTGACTTAAGAATCAATCTGAGTTCCAAGTCACAGACTTGAGATCCACCTCAGATTGAATTTGAATTTTCAGGTACAATATTTTCAAGTCTCTATTCAACCCCCCTTCTAGATACATTCAGCCAACTTCACGTGATGAACCTAACTATGATCCCATGAAGTTCAAGAGTTCCAAATATGCGGAGGCATACGGTTCTCTTATGAACTGTAACTTCATCAAGGAGAGGCCAGTAGAACTCCACCCTGGGGAGTTCGACGATTTCAACAATGAGATCACCAGGAGGCGCTGGAGGAGAGTAGCTGAATCTGACGGGCATTTTGGCCTGGAGCTGGTCCGAGAATTCTACGCCAACGCCATTGGCGATCATGGTGGTGGTGCTGAGAGACGGTCCTATGTGAGAGGCCGTTGGGTGACTTACGGTCGCGGTGCGATCAATGATTTTCTAGACCGCCCTGGCCCTGATGATGAGGAGCAGATAGTCTGTCAATATCACCAGCTATTACGTGATATTGGCATATATGGTAATGATGATCTTGATAGGAGGACAACTGAGTATTTGTGTTCATGGGGCATACTTATGATGTCAACGCTTACAGGGAGGCTGCCAGGATTTTCAGGAAGAACCTGCAGAATATTTCTAGGATGTGGACGGTCCTAGTGTTGGCTAACATCAAGCCAACCAACCATGTGTCAGATATTATCATCGAGACGACACATTTTATATATTGTGTTCTGACTGGGCAAGATATCGACATTGCCAAAGTTATATCTCATAAGATATACCTTACGGTGTCTGCTGTGGAGTGTTGCAGTGCACGCTCCAGGATCAATCTAGGATTCCCTTTGCTTATCACTGCTTTGTGCCAATCTCAGGGGAATTTTGTACACCCCACTGCTCCTATCAAGACCCCTATGACGAAGGGGTACATTGAGGCCAACTGCATACCACAGGAGGAGTTGGACCCACCTCCAGAACCCCAGCAGCCACCACAGCAGCAGCAACACCCAAAACCAGCTGACTTACCTTATCCCTTTTATATGGAGCATCTGTTTCGTCAGAACTCCACTATCTACAGAGGACTAGTTCACCTACAGGATTACTTGTATCAGACTAGACCAGACCCCAACTCAGGCATGTTACCAGACCAAATTCATACTTATTTGCAGTAGCCTGGGGACAGGCCTATTCTTCCAGGGGGAGGTGGGGTAGAAGCTGGTGATGGAGATGGAAAGGATGAGGACATTCAGGACATGAAGGATGAGGATTGATTTTGGTGTTTTTCTTTTCTTTTTCCTTTTCATTTTTTTTCGTTTCTTTTTCTTTTATTTTCTTTTCATTTGATCTGTACTGTATCTGACACATTACTGACACATCATTTCTATGCAGTATGGATTTTAGGATTATTTTTATTTTAGTTAATTAGGATTTTTGTTTTGTATTTCATGTTTTTAGGATTTAGGAATTATGATTTAAGGAATTCAATTTCAAGTCTCAAAACTAGGCAGCCTAACTAACTAAATTAGGTGAGAAAAAGGAATTTAGTGGTTGAATCCATAATTAGTTAGGATTAGGATATTGTGCAGGAAAATGTATCAAGGTAGTTAATAAAATTCAATAGTGATTTATTCAAGGAAAATAGCCATAAGCCGGTGAGTTTGTGAGACTAAACACTTTGAGAGTTTTCATCGTTGCTTGTCAACTGCTATTGCTTGAGTTTCTGGATTTTATTCTGCACATGAAAAACATGGAAGTGATTTATAAATTGCTCAGTACCAAATAGCCAATCTGTGAATAATTTTTTCCTATTTTTTTGATAGCCCATTTGAGCCTGAATTTTTATTTTCTTGATGCACCCCAGCCTTGTAAATGATTATATCTTGTCCCTACAAACTTAGGGATAGAGAGCATAGGTGCAATTTATTCAATAAGAATGGGTATGAATTGGCTGATTGAAATTGCAACAAGCAGGCATACTGAGTACTGGAATTCACTCTCTTAAAGAATGAAAAAAGGTGTATGTTTATATTTAAAGTTAAATAAAAGGGAGTGAATTACCAAAAGGAGGCCGATTATGTATAAATACTCAAAGTTAAGAATGATATGGTGGATTGAGAGTAATTTAGAATATTGGTTAGATTGTAGAGATGCTCTCTTTCTTAAATTTGTGTATTTTGAATTATCCAGAAAAACCATGAATTCTTGATAGCATGGCCTCATTACAACCTGAGAAAGACCTTTTGATCCATGTTGATCATGTGCATGATTATTAACTAGAAACGACTAACAATTTTAGTTGTTCAACTACAGTGAAGAATTTGAGGGAAACACTTACACGTGAGAATGAGAGAAATTCCTTGATTTATCACTTATTGTTTTGATTACTGCTTTTGAAATTTTTGAATGCATTTTTATCTTGTTCTGATTGAGGATTGGAGTCACCACTTGGTTCTGATTATTAATCTGAAATTTGGAAGGTGACAGCTGTCTAGCATGAGATACTGAATTTGTTTCCTTATTAGTCAAGACCATAATTGAGGATTGAAGTAAACTGTCTGTAGGAGATTCTCTTGCTTGAGGACAAGCAAGAAGCTAAGTTGAGGAGAATTTGATAAGTGTTAAATTTACATAAAATTCCTATATAATTACAACACTTATTGAGGGAAAATGCTAAATTTATATCCCAATTTAACCCTTTTTGGCTTAAAATGAATTTCTTGTAATTATTTAAGTCAAATTTGAATTTGATGCTATTTTGATTGAAAATCTGCTGAATTTTGCAGGTAAAAAGCAAAGTTATAAATAAAGCATCAAGACAGCATCAAACAAGGACAGGAACAACATGGAACAAGCTTCAAAAGAGGACAGTTTAGGAGAAACAGAAGTTGTTTCTTGCGCTCCACCTGCGCTGAGCGCAAGTGGAGCGCAGAAATGATAGTTAGTTACTATTTCCTGCGCCTCACCTGCGCTGAGCGCAGGAAACGTAACCTAATTTTTAATGGGCTGTAATTAGAGTCTAAAAAGCCCATCAGAACAATTTATGAAGGCACTTTTAGGGATTGAGACGACAGACAGATACGTACGGAGCCGTTGAGCAGATCTGGAGCTAGAGAAAAGTGTGACAGTCTCTCTAGTTGGTTTGTAATGGCTACCATGAGTAGCTAAACTTTCTGTTAGGATTGAATGTAGTCGATTCAATCCCCAATTGTATTTTGGATCCTCTTTATTATTTAGGAATCTCTATTTTTTATAATATTGGTATTTTTATTATGTACTTAATGCTTAGCTTCCGTCTTTGTACCAGAGTTATGATAAAAGTTTTATGAGGCACGTTGGGAAGCGGTTTTCTGAAATCAGGAGCGAGTTACTGAGTGCCTAGGAATAGGGCTCTTGAATTCTGATTTGGGTAAAAATAGTCGATAGGTTGAATGCCTAGGAATAGGGTTCAATTTATGGATAGCTATTAACAACCGATCTTAAGGCTAGAACAATTTGTTAAGAAACCAAGGATAAGTTCAGGAAGAAATCAAGCTGTTAAAAGACGAAACAGAAGAAGCAGTTACGCGTTCCACGCTCCACTTGCACTAAGCGCAGGGTGGAGCGTAGCATTATGTAATTCACGCTTCACTTGCGCTGAGCGCAAAGTGAAGCGCAGCTGCACAAATTTATTTTTTAGATCCGTTTTCAAAATAGATTTCTTCCAGATTTAAGATAGCTTTCCTTGATATATAAATGGGACCTTTTTGTAAAGATCAAAGGAGCTTAGCAAAGGAGCATTTAGAAAGGAGATTAGAGAGACGACAAAGGCAGAGCTAGGATTGGAGCAAGGTGACAGCTTCTCCATTGGGTTGTAATGGCTACCATGTGTAGCTAAGCGTCTCAGTATGATTGAATGTAGTTGATTCAATCCCCAAAGTGTATGTGAATTCTCTTTATTATTTATGAATCCTTATTTTATAATATCAGTACTTTTAGACTTTGCTTAATGCGTAGCTTTCGCCTTTGTGCCGGAGTTATAGGTTAATTTTAGGATTCAAGTGACAGATGTTTCTATAAAATTAACAGCGAGTTTGGGAAAACCTAGACATAGGACACCTAAAATTCTGATTGGTAAAAGTACTCATAGTAGTTACTATAGGGTTATAGGAGAAAGTGACCATTGAAGAAGAAGTAGGCAATCTCTATAGGTCTATAGGGCGAATTTATAGTTTTAACAAACGGAAAAGTAGAGCAATCAAGCCAGGGTAATTTGTCCCTTGGGAGAACCCGCATGAATTACTTTTGAGTATCTCGTGATATGGGACACCGGCAGGGGATAACATAGTTTGGCTAGGATATTATAAAAATATATTCATAAATAATATTGGGATTCACATGCATAAAGGGGTGCGATGATACGAAGTTCAATCCTAATCCAAGTAAAGTATTTTATCTTCTCTCAATTGTCTCTTTACTCTATGCAAATTTAATCTCTTTACGAAGTGAACCGTTCCCTGTAGATATGATAAACTCATACTTACTATTATACTGCTGAAATTTTGGTACGCTTGCCAGAATTCCATCAAGTACCATGGAAGGTCCTTTTGTTGCGGGCACTATGGTAAAAGCTACCACTGAATGGTAAAGATTTTGAACTAAAGCTATACAATTATATCAAACTTTACCAAATTGCTTTACCTGTTAGTGATGAGACTCAAACGTAAGCTTCCTGCAAGGATCTAATATCTCATCTTTTCTTAATTTTTATTTAATGCTAACATCCAAACATATAAAAAATTTTCCGATATCAAAATATTTGAAGTAGGGGAATTTTAGGATGGAACCCTATATTTTGGGTCTATGGTACCTTTACTATAAATAGTATAAATTTAATATTAAAAATTAATGATATATTTTATTAATTGAAATTTAATTTTTATAATAATAAAGTGTGAGGGTCTACGGTAGACCGAAACTTAAAAGGGTATATCCTAAAATTACCCGTAAGTTTCTGCATCATACCTATTAAGAGAAAGCCATACAATCATTATAATATTTAATTAGATGAATAAAGACCACATTTAAAGGAAAAGAGATCCAAGGAGGAGGAGGAGAGATAAAATTTAAAGATAAGAGAAAGAGATGAACACAAAAGAGAGAAGAATTAATGAGACAAAGATTAATGGACTCCTTGATCGCCATATATGTCGCTCAATAGACATAGTAGGCGTTTATCATAGACTTGAGGAATTAATTAAAAAACTAATCTTATTTACATCATTTAAACTAATATTTACAAACCTTAGCCCCTAATGGGAAATTCATAATCTCTTGCCATGTTGTGGTAGTTACACTCCCTAGAATTCTCCTCAATCATGTGTGCCCATAGATGTAACTGCTTGACACTTGGAGTAACTTCTAGTAATTGTTGTCCTATTGTTTTCAAATGTTGTTTGAAGTGATCTCTTTTGAAAGGACACATTTTTTAAACCCCTTAAGTAGCTTCCATCGAATTGTGTCTCATACAAACTTGCTTAAGTATTGACCTGTCACAAACTAAGAATGTTCTGGTAGTTTTCACTTTAAAAAATCCAACATCTTGAAATCTGGATACTCAAATGTCATTTTATTTGAATGCTTCCTTGTAACACGGACTTCCAATTCTTTCCGAGATCTCCTTCGCTGTATTTCTCTTTTCACTTTTCACTACTTCCTGGGATTTGAATAGTGTTTACTCCTTTGTTTCTCTAATGTTTATTTTGGATTGTGTTAGTCTCTTGACAGCAATATCTTGTGAGGAGGAATTAAAGTATTCCAATTATAAGAGCAGTGAGTGTACCTTCAAATAAATGTGAGTATCACTTGAGTGGTGAGAGTGTTTCTCTTGAGTTTTATAGGGTGGTATACATCTTTTGGTGGGCTTATCAGATTTTCATAAAATTTATATGCTTATGTTAAGATAGTATTAGATATTCTTATTGAAGTCTTTTTATGGATATATGCTAATGGAATCAAATCATGTAAATGCTTGGAGTAATGCTATTTTCCATGGAATATTTTAAACGGATACTAATGAATTTAAAAGTAGTTCACTCATAATCACTCATAACATGTATAGTATACAACAACACCAAAGATAAAAAGATGTAGATTCCAATTAAAAATTAACAGCATAATGGGAGCGAATTTGGTTTCACATTCTTTAGTATTTCTATAATTCTTGTATGTTCCATTATTTTCCCAATGATGTGTAATTTAAGTTGTTATTCTCGATTCCTCGGTGTGTGATTTTTGTTGAGTCTTAGAATTATTTTAAGTAAATAAAATTAGATTCAAGACTCATTATCCTTAGTTTTAATGATTAACAAATTAGATTAAATAGAAACAAGTTCTACTGAGAAATGTATTGTCTTTTGTATTTAAGGAATCTTGAAGAAGCAATTCTCAGAAAAAAGATCAACCTGCCGAACCAGAAAAAGAAGAAGAACTGAGCAATAATCAGAAGAAGAAGATCAGCGCAGAAGAAATGAAGAAGAAAGCCATCAGAGTTCAACAACCAAAAGAAGGAGAATTACTGAAGACAAGCTACTGAAGAAGAAGAACTCAGAGCAAATGAAGAATGAATTTCTGTTTGAGCAAGATACTGAGGAAAAGAAGAAGAACAACCGGGCAAAGAAAGAAGAAGAGGAAAAATGCTCACAAAGAACTAAGAAGAAGAAAGAAGCAACCATCTGAAGAAAAGAAGAAGGAACTCGCTGAAAGCATCTCCAAGATGAAGGGTTAAAACTGATGGAGTCAATCAACCTTCTGAAAGTATGTGTGCACAATGAAGTCAAAGCTACTGAACACATACTCACTGATGACGTGGCATTTCAAACCCTCTGAAGAAGAAGAAGAATCCAGAAACGTCATGCTACTCTCTAAAGACTTGTGAGTCAATATGGATGATATATTAAAAGACTCAAGTCTCAACAAAGATTAAAGGTGAAGCTGAATTTGTGCAAAGAAAAACAAAGGCCTTCGTGCACAACTTCATTTCTCGACATAAAAGATGAAGCCTACTGCAGAAAAGTGAATAGAGGTCAGAGATAGAGTCAGCGCTGTTGCAACACCTAATCTGTACCATCTCTGCAATACGTTATCAGAGGCATACACCTCAAGTGAGAAGAAAAGCAGAACTCACAACGGGACAAAGGAGAAGTCTAACGGATCTTAGCATCCTGCCTCCTTATACTCACAAAGAAGAGAAAGAAAGAAGAAGGAGAGAGAGGAATATCAACTTGCTGAAGACGAAGAAAATCTCTCAAGATTAAGAGCCCATCTGCTGTGTGTCAAAACTAATTCATCTACACACCTAAACCACTTAAGTCAGAAGCTACCGAAAGAGAAGTTATTTCACAACGACTCTTAGAGCATTAATCATTTCTTCTCAACGGTATAATTGAGCAATCTTCAACGGCTATATTTCCAGAACATATAAATAGCCTCAATGAAGGATTATGAAGATTGGCGGCATTGAAGCCCATAGCGGCCATGATTTCCAAGATAACGCCCAAGAGAGAATTGGCAGAAGCTTATGAGAAATATTATCAAGCCAACTCTCCGAAGATGAAGAAGAAGCAGTTTTCTGCTTATCAGATACAGAGTAGATATAGAGCTTAATTCATACACTTGTATCTCTGTATATCATTGTACTTAGAATTCACCTATTGTATCCTAAGTAGTACTTAGTAACCCTCTAGTACAAGATGAACATTGGTTTAAGTTTCTAGGAAACTTAAACTTTATGTTGTAAACACTTCATGTGTCTGAGAGCCTGGAGAGGCTTGGTGGAATAAAGAATAGTCGGTTGAGCCTGGAGAGGATTGTCTGTAAAAGATTACTGCATGTGTTTCCTGGAGAGGCGGTTGAAAACAAAGAATACTCGTTGGGCCTGAAGAGGCCAGGTGTGCAAAGAATACTGCATGAGTTTTCTGAAGAGGCAGTTGAAAACAAAGAATACTCGGTGTTAATCCTGGAGATGTTGTGGTAAAAGAATACTTGTAATCTTGTGGGATTAGTAAAAAATCCAGTGGTGTTTTGCCTTGGGACTAGATGTAGCTCACTGGGTTTGTGGGTGAACCAGTATAAATCTTTGTGTTAAGTTCTCTCTTTCCTTACCTCTTTACTTTCCGCTGATATTTTTTGTAATCTAACCAAGGAGGGTTAAAGAAAAGAGTTTTATTAATCTTCGCAGAAAAACAATCTTTTCTTTAAAGGGAAAATTATTTTAGAAAGGTTTTAATTCAACCTTCCGAGTTGCATCAGTAGGTTGCTGAACACTCTAGTTTCGGAAGGTTGATCAAATATTTTCAAATTGGTTTTGTTTGTTTTTGAAAGGTTTTCCAAAATCTTTAAAGATTAACGAAACACTATTCAACCCCCCTTCTAGTGTTTTCTGTGGCCCCAACAATTTTTCCTAACATAAATCCTATCTCTTCTAAAACACAACATATTATATATAAGTATGTGATATATTATACAAATATTTTTAAATTTAAGTGAGATTTAAAAATATAGATTAAAAAATATTTTAGATAATAATAGTTGAAGTTATAAGGCATATGAATAATTAAAATTCAAATAAATAATGAGATAAACATAAAAAGTTAAAATTTGAAAAATAAATTTTAATATAAAAGGAAATAAATCCTTCTTTTTTGGTCCTTTAAACATTAGGATGTTGTCATAGTAGCTCTTTAAAGATTTTTTTGACTACCACTTAAAGATTAAAATGCATCATATTATACATAAAAGTGCATCATATTGGTCTTTTAAAGAAGTTTTCACTAAATTAGTCCTTCAAATATACAATATTGTCACCAAAATTATCTTTTTGTAGTAGAAAGTCTTTCATATGTAAAAGAAAGAGGATCTACAACTATTCCAAAGAAGGCAAAGTGTTGACGATGTCACACAACTCATAATCAAACTAATTATAGGACCAGAAAATCCAAATTCCATAAACACATGTTGGAGGATGTCTCGGTCAATTCTATCATACGCCTTCTTAAGATTCAACATAAAAATCAAGTCACCTTTCTTCTTTTTGGAGGTATCCATATGATGAAGAACCTCCTGGAGAATAATCACATTGTCAATCGTGCCTCTTCCTGGGATAAAGGAACTCTGAAGCGGGCTGATGAGATCACTAAAACTTAATTCTATAAAATCAAGTTGTTTCATAATTAATTTTATAAATGTCCATAAAAATACCCACTAGTGTAGTGGAGGAGTTTCACCACTGCCTATTCCATACTGAGGATAAAGGACGGCAATAAGAGGGATATGTTAAGAGTTTAATGACCTAATAGTTGAATCTGTAGTGTAATAAAAAAATCAATGTTCTATTGCTCCTTATCTTAAATAGAATTAAAAAATGATTAAGGATAATCTGTCTTCATAAATAGTTCAAAATTCTAAGCTATTTACCGATTTAAATTAGATGTCGGTATGTATTTAGTGTTCTGCTGGAAACGTCAACAGGCAGAAAATGAGGAACTTATGTGGGATTAGAACATTGCTTGTTGATGACCTTAGCAACATTTATGTGAAGCCTAATCCAACATAGGCTTTATATTATTGGAATATTATCTGATTCCTAGTTGTTATCCATTATACTTGTATTTTAAAATTCAAATTACATTAGTTATTGTACAATTAGATAAGTTGTTCAGGTTGTTTAAAATTCAAATTAGATTAGTTGATGTATAATTAGATAAGTTGTTCAGGTTGTTACATCTAGATAGTTTTTATTTTTTTCATCTTAGCTCTCCTAGTTCATCTAGTTGTATATATATCATTGTGTATCATTTCTCAATTAGTGCAACCAATAATATTCACACAAATTTATCTTTTATATGGAATCAGAATTGCCTTAGCCTCCCAGCACTTTCTTTTCGATCCTCATGGCCTCCATATCAAGCACCTCTGATGCTTCACCTCTTCCTCCCACTCTAATGGACCTTGTGGAATTTATTACTCCTACTCACTTTCCAATCAAATTAAACTCCACCAATTATCTCACTTGGTACAAACAGGTTACCTCTCTACTTAATGCTAGAGATTTGGAAGGCTATGTTTCTGGGGCTACACCTTGTCCCCCTGCAACCATCTCTAATGGTGATTCTTCCATCTCAAATCTGTCATACTCATTTTGGGTATGACAGGATAAACTGCTTTACATAGCTCTTCTTGGTTCATGTGATGCCGAAGCCCGAGTTGTTATGTCCTCAGCTGACACTTCTTGTGAAGCTTGGATTGCTCTTCAACGAGCTTTCTCTAATCGCTCTCGCTCTAGAGTCATGTCCTTAAAAAAAGTGTCTCAACTCCATATCCAAAGGCACATCCTCAGTTACCTCTTATTTACAATCCATTCGCACCATTGTGGATGAATTGTCCTTAATTGGACATCCTGTTGATGACCTTGATCTGGTAATCCATACACTTAATGGATTGGGGCCAACCTTTCGTGAATTTTATACCTCTTCCAGAACACATGACATCCTAATTCGCTTTGATGAACTACTTGATAAACTGATGGACTTTGAAATGTTGCTCCAACATGATGATCGCCTCCAGTCTACTACCCTAGTGACGACCAATTATACACAACGCCACTTCAACAAGGACAAAAGGCATGCTCCACAACCTTCGTATCCTCCACGTGGACGCAATAACTTCCTAGCAATTATATGTCAGGTTTATAACAAAAGAGGTCATTCAACCTTACAATGCTACAAACTCAAAAAATTTTCTTGCAAGCCAGCCTATCCTTCTACAAATACTAAACAGATTATTGTGCCTCCCCCTGACTGGATTTTTGACTCTGTTGCATCCCATCACATAACCAATGATTTCAATAATCTCTCCATTCAATTTGACTACAATGGTCCTGATCAACTACAAGTGGCCAATGGTACGACACTTCCCATTTCTCATATTGGTTCTACTATTTTACCTGCACAAAATATTAAGCCTTTTCATCTAACCAATGATTTGTGTGTACCTGGAGTTACACAAAATTTGGTTTCAGTTTCTAAATTATGCTAAACTAATGATGTCTCTATTAAATTTTTCCATGGCATTTTGAGGTCAAGGATATGAGCACGGGGGCGGTTCTGTTGCGCGGATTGAATGATGGTAATGTCTACAAACTACTCAAGTCATCCTCACCAAAGTCATTCACTACTCAATCCACCTCATTCATCCTTCTTTGGTACAGTCGTCTTGGTCATCCTGCATCTCGTCCTCTCCTTCATTCCCTCAATCCAGTAATATTGATTTTCAAGGTCTCTCCAATAAATGATCTCTTTGCCTAGCCAATAAAAGTCACAAATTTCCCTTCCACAAGTCTTCCATCCATAGTTCCAGGCCTTTACAGTTTATTTTCTTTGATGTCTGGGGACCTGCTCCCGTTATCTCAATTGATCATTTTCGCTACTATGTTATCTTTATTCATTTTTCCAAATACATTTGGCTTTATCCAATGAAAAATAAATTTGATGTGTCCTTAATTTTTCCTATCTTTAAGAAATTAGTTGAAACACAATTCAGTTGCCAAATTCAAAATTTCTTTTCACATAATGGTGGTGAATTTTTAAAATTTAAATCATTTTTTCAAAGTAACAAAATTTCACATCTCACCACTCCACCTCACACTCCTGATCACAATGGAATTTCTGAACTCAAATATCATCACTTACTTGAAACAACTCGCTGTTTCATCCATTAAGCGTCCCTACCTCCCAAATTTTGGACCTTTGCACTCCACACAACAACCTATTTAATAAATAGACTTCCCACTCCAAATCTGAAAATGAAATATCCATTTTCTAGATTTTTTAACCAAGAAGTCAACTACTAAAAATTAAAAGTGTTCGGTTGTTCGTGTTTCCCTTGGCTCAAACTATATACCAATAATAAATTCCAATCACATTCGGAACCCTGTGTGTTTCTTGGATATTGTTCTTCTCAAAGTGCCTACATCTATTTTTATTTCAAAAATAATTTTTTTATCATTCTAGGCACGTACAGTTTGTAGAAGATCAATTTTCGTATCTCACAACAGATCCTAATGTACTGGACAATTCTCTCCCAAGCCCAATCTCCCACCAACCACTAACATCCATTACACCCTTTGACCGTAGCCCCCACGCTCCATCATCTTTTCAACCTACAAATCCTACTCCTCTACCTAATATCTCCCCCCACACGCCAACCAACCCCCTAATATCTCCCTCTATCCCAAACCAAATCCAAATCCCTTAAAATCGTGACCCCCTTTAACCATTTTTCCAATTTCAAATCCTCCAACCACATCTTGAGATCTATGCCCCACCTTTGACCCACCGTTTAAATTTAATCCTTCACATAGTAGCGATCCTGACCAAGAGCTTCCTTTATGTCCCTATCATCAGAGTAATACAAGTCTGCCTACAGAGTCTACCCTACAGTGTCCCTCAGATACACCTCCATCAATATTGCCTTTATCTCAATCTTCCGCAGAAGCACTCCACGCGCCCCATTCTCTCTTTGATCCTCCATCTCATCCCATGGTCACTAAAGGCAAGAATGAAATCTTTAAACCAAAGGCTTTTTAGGTCAGTGAGCACCGTATGCCCACTATTGCAGAACCTACATGTGCTTCCCAGGCGCTCAAACATATCTAGCAGCAAGCATTGAGCGATGAATTCATTGCACTCATGAAGAATGGCACTTGGACCCTTGTTCCTCCCCTCCCTCACTACAATGTAATCGGAAACAAGTGGGTTTCCATAATAAAAAGAAACATAAATGGCAGTGAAAATGTGCAGCATTGATTCCACTAAATTTACTATTTTGGATGTGGGAGTGAAAATGTTCCACTAAATTTACTATTTTGTGCATCCTATAACTAACTAGTGTTGTCGTGGGAGTGAAAATATGCAGCATTGATTCCACTAAATTCACTATTTTGGAAAAATGCTAGTTTTGTAACTTGCAAACTCCATGTTACCAATTCTTAAATATAGTCTTGAATTTTTTATATAATTTAATTTGGGTATTTTTCCCTTTTTGACTCTAATAGATAAGGACTAGTCTAGTTCAATTTGTACATTCAAACCTAGGGCTGACCCAACACATGTTAAGGCTTAAAATAGATTTCGAGATTGAGGCATTTTTCTAATTAATTATAGCAGCTTATTAATTTATTACAATTTTATTAAAAACTTATCTTTACAAACTTTTTAGATATAAAATTAATTATTATGGTTAATTAACATTTAAGATAGTATTTTGGTGATTTTGATATATTCCAACATTTACTGTATTACATAATAGAAAATATGTATTTCAATTAAGATTAATATGGTAGGAAAAGTCAACTAATATAATAAATAAGGTAGTTATTAATTATGAGAAAAAGTAGTAGCAAGATGATGTTTTTTTTAAATAAAAGAGATTTTTATTAATTAATAAATTTTCAAGGACTTATTATATATTTATATAAAATTTAAATATAATTATAATTAATATAAATATAAAATTATGACGTCTATGTGATAATGGGGGCCTAAAGCAATGGCTTTAGGTGCAGACCCTTTGGGCTGACCCTGTTCAAACCTGGAAGCTATTTTCATATTGATAATAAAATATTATTTTGGATTATCAATGTTTTTGTTGGGTTTTGGAAGGTCAAACACAGCAGAATAACTGATCTTTTAAAATTTAATAAATATATCCAAAATCGTCCAAGGATCCATGCAAAAGCCATAAATCGTGTTATAGATTATACATTTTAGTGCTTTCCTTTATGCCAAACCACGAGCATGTAAAAGTAGTTATGCCTCCACCGGTATCCACACGAATACGCGATACTAGGACTACCCTCTTTTGCAGTGCTAGTGGCAACGGAGGGATGAAATTGCCTTTTTTCCTCACTATGAGAGGATGGTGATATGATTTAGGGAATATCATTTCTCTTTAAGGTTTGGAGTATTGGAGTAATCAATCATTAGCTATCACCCATACATTTTATACATTGCGGAGGCTAACCCTTATAGTGAGCATTAGGCTTTAGTGATACCTACCGATGTGTAGGTCCAAACTAATGAGTTGGCCCATTTAGTCTTACTAATTGAGCTTAACATCACATGAACTTTTAATCTAATTAAAAACCTAACTAAAACCATCTAATGGTTTCAGTGTCCAAGTCAGCCCGTTCTAAGTGTGTGACCCCGTAAGTTCCCATTATGTTAGCAGTAACATTAAAATCTTATTTTAACATTACAGGTAGGGAATGATATCTAGCAAAACATCGCTACTACCCAAATAACAGGAATGTCAATGTGATCATTTGATATATAACCAATTAGCAACCAATGTTACCATATATGTATAGTCCCTTTGTCCATATATCTAGATTGAACACAGGGCGTGGAACGTGTCATCCTTGTATAGTTCAACCTCGATTTCTTGATTTTCCGAGTAGACTTATAACAAATAATATTAATATCTCATAATAATATTATTTGGGCACGACCATGCACTTTGTAGTCTCACTCTCAATCAAGGGGCCCGAGATATAACTCCCATTATGTGAAAGGAAAAAATCTCATCTAGTCACTCACATCCCTCCACGTGATTTGCGACATACTCGATAACCACCTTTATAGTCACCGGGTTAGGCATGGCATTTGATGACACCAAAGTATACGACTCCTCATGTTGGGAACCATAGTGACATAGGTCAAAGGACCACATACACCATCGCTAATGACTTACATAATAATCCATGTAGCCTTCTCATGGTGGGTCAGTCTGATACACCATAAAAACCTTTTAATGTGTATCCATGTGAAAGATTTGATATCACATATCCATGATCAGTGAGAAATTTGAAAACTTTAATAGAGAAATTTGAAAAATTCTTTTTTAAAAGAATTAAAAATATTAAATTACTAAAACACCAGTTAATCTATATATGGTGTTTTATAAGGGGCATGGCTTGGTTTTTTTGTTAAAAGGAAAAGATGTAAATGCTAATATTCTCCTTTGAAAAATCATGAAAACATGAGTTTGCAAGTTACAAAACCAGTAGATTTCCAAAACAGTAAATTTAACAGAATCAATGCTCCACATTTTCACTCACACAACAATACGATTTAGATTCCAATGCCTGAAATGGTCTCTCTAGTTCCATAAACAATAAAGAAGCTAATTCTGATTTCAGTTATGCTATTGGTTGAGAACATAATAGAAGATGTGTCTAAACCCTAAAGAAACTGAATGGAGAAAATTTGGAATTTATTCTTTGAAAAAGTTGAAATATTAAATTATTATAAAACCCATTAATCTACATTTTTTTTAAAGGGTATGAAATTGGTTTTTTAGTTAAAAGGAAAAGATGTAGTATGCTAATATGCTCCCTATACAAAAATTAAATGGGAATAGCAACCCCACCCCTCCCACACACACACACACTCACACTACAAGAAAATCTGAGATTTGCTACAAAGAAATTTGTAGCTAATTTGCAAGTTAAATAGCAGCAGAAATCTTTTACTACGAAATACCTGTAAATTTGCTACAAAATCGGTGGTAGCATAAATTAAGTAGCAAATTTGCTACAAAATAATTTGGTAGCTATTTCGCAGTAACTTTTAAAAATTTCGTAGCAAATCCACATGAAAATGGTAGCAATTTGACATTCATGTTTTCTATTTTCTAACTATTTAGCTAGGACATGTCATAGTTATTTAGTAGTTAATTTGTAGGTAACTTACCATGACAATTTTGTAGCTGCTTCCTAGCTAAAGTGTATAATCAATATCTTACCCCATCGCTAGCTAGAGCGCAGCCAAATTTGTAGCAACTTCATAATATAATGAATTGCTTTGCAAAGTAATTAGACAGGAGATCATTCATAGCTGGTTGCTCACTATAATTCATTCATTTATTTTATAACTAATCCAATTTAATTTTACTTTACAAATTTTAACCAAAATAATATCAAACAAATTAACAAAGTTAATACATTATGAATTTTTATATGCAAATACCAAACTAATCTTATTGGAAATAGATGCAAATGGAGTGTTTAGAAACTCATAATTCTATAACCTGAAAGGTTCACCGGATCTAATTATCATTGTAGTATAAGAGCCTAAGCAGCAATAATGTAGATTTGCATTTCACACGATATTTAAATTGAACAACAAGAATAAATAGCCATATAGTAAAAATATTCACAAATACAAAAATACCTAGTGGTTGAATCAGTTTAAAACTTTGGGGAAGCCAACTAACATGATACTATAATAATAAAGCATATCATTATTTAACTTTGGCTCATAAAAGAAAATTACATATTGAAACCCATCCTATAATGAGACCAAGAGCAGATCACCTATAGACTATAGAGCAATGAAGATGAAGTGCAGTCACCACAAAACCATTGCAGGGTGCAGAACAACTTGAAGTGCGTGACGTATCAGGTAACCTGGTTCGGAACAGTGCAATGATGTTGTCTCCCACCTCTTAAGCATTTTGCTTCTTTTCTTTTTGTGTTCTCTCTTTTACACTACAAGGAATTGCACTACCAAAAGCAGTGTACTTATAGACCGAGCAACACAAAACTCATATTATAGGAGCCCAGATAAAATATTTTCATCCTCAAAGTATATAGCCTTTGTATGACTTACCAGCCAACCCAATTCTCAGTCCATATTTTGGGTTTACAATTCTTGTTGGGAGTGAAGTTTTCATAGTAGAATCCATTGAAGGTGTCAATCTACAACACAGTTAGTAAATACATATCAGAGAGAGAAAGATGCAAGGGAAAATAATCAATTTATCTCAGAAACAGGAGAAATTGGAGAAGATAATAAAACTGATGAGCTAAATCGAAGCACCTTCCTCCAAATAAAGGGAAAGTTTAAAATATATAGGGAGATGGGACAAATATATTTATTATGGTATATTAGCAAAATAGACTTCTACATGCTAATTCTATTATTTTGGCAAAATAAAATATTATAAACTAGTATAAAATAGCAAAATAGACTTATAAGTATAAAATACAAAACTGATTATGGTGATTTCATAATCAAACAGTTTTAATTATTTCCAAAATAGTATATGAACTAAAAACACGTAGACTAGTGCACTTAAGCTTTATTGCCCATCATGTCAGGCCTCGAAATATTTTATGTCCTCGTTGATAAAAAATATATTTAATAACTAATTGTGTATTGTAAGGATATTTTAAAATTAAATCATATTAAATTTAAAAAATAAATAAATAATAATTTACGTTTCAATAAAGGTATTTATAATTAATATATAAAAAATTAAATTAAAATTTGCGCTCATCTAGCTCTTCAAAAAAGCCTGTATTGTTTCTAACATTTGTCTCTTTGAAGAATATTGGAAAAAAAATTGACACATTACTTAAATATGATAATATTATTGACACAAACGAGCTATTTTTTATTTGAACAAACGAGCAATTTCTGATATGTTTTACTATTTGTTATGAGTCATTATATTGTTTTAAACTTTTAAGTTTTAATAATTTTCTCATTGGATTATATAATAATCCTTTTTGATAAATTGCAAAGGAATATAAATTTCATGTTAACTATTTCAGTTAAACACAACATTACCCAGTAAACCGTGCTCATACACATCATACAAAGATTAATTATTTTTAACAAAAATTATCTTCAAATCAAACTTTCATTCAGTTAAAATATAAATTCAAAGGTCATTCAATCCAACCAAATAGAAAGGATAATGAAAATAAAGTAAAATAAAAAAGGCCATTTTCAGCTTTCAATACTTTTCAAACACATGTCAGGTGAGGTAGCCATTGAACGAAATTTTCACCCCTCAAACTACATGGGCCGAATTCTCTGCATCATTCTTTGTCTCTCACTAACTGTGCCAAACGTAAATTAACCACGATAAGCGTGTGTATGTGGGTTTTGATTTGAGAGAGTGTGTGTGGGATTCTAATAAGTGTAAACCATTATTTTATTTCATCACTGCAAATGGCTCTGGCTAATAACTACGTCATTTTAGTTTTAGGAAAATATATTAGTAATCAATCAAGAGTTAATTAGTTGTTGCTTAGCTAAAAATGATACGAGGAAATTCTTGTAGTGACAAGGTAATAGCTAAAAACTATCAAGATGTAAAAGTAGTAGAAAATTTTATGATACATAGCGGTTAGGATTTGATTTTTAATTATCTCGAATTCCATAATTGATGACATTTCAATTATTTCGAATTCCTTAAGTCATGGCATTCTGAAGTCATTTCGAATTTTCAGAAGAAGAACAATATTATCTTATTTCGAATTCTGATTGAAAACCTTGTTAACTTAGAAAATACTTGAAGTAGAGTTAATATAGAAACTTTGGAAATTCGGAAGAGAAGATATATTGTGAATTCGAAAATGTAAAGAGATATAAATGAAAGGTATTCCAAATCAGGTAAAGGACAATTCTTTTATTTAAGTCCAAAATTCGAATTACATGTTGTTCGAATACATTGGAAATACACTTAGATAGGAAACTGTCCTAAACACCTAGAATATTAGAAAAGAAACTATCCTAAGGTATACTAAATACTTCATTCTTGTCTTCCATGCCTTTTCTTCTTCTTTCATCCAGCACAGGTCTGATAAAACCTACATTCTTTCGAATCTCCTCGCACCTGAGGAGGAAGATCGAAGTCAGCATGGAAAATAAAAAATGAATTTATTTTGGCTATTACGTTCAATCCAATATAAAACTTTCGAGAAGAAAGATTGAGAAAGCCAATGACTTAGGCTATTACGTCAATCTTATAAAAAATGAAGTCATTCTAGATTAGATTAAACGTAACAGCCAAAGAAATTAACTTCTTTATATTCTTTGAAGAAATTCTATGAAGAGATTTCGAAAAGATGAAGAGAAGAGAAAAAGAGAAGAATGAAGAAGTTTGAATGAATGAAGTGTAAAATGAACTCCCATTTATAGGAGTTAAAAGAGCCAAGAGCCATTAATGTGCCACTGTAACGTCCAATAAGAAAAAGCACATGTAAAATGAGAGGACGATGGCCGGTGGTCTTCACAACCTTTGTAATGACTAATAGAAATATGCCACATAGCATAAAAGAAAGAGAAAGTCAAAATTCGAATCAACATCTTTGGATTCGAAAAGCTTGAAAGGTACAGAGTCAAAATAAAGGAATTCGAAACAGTCAGAAAGCAGAAAGTCGAAGACACATCTTTGAAGACTTAGAAGAATTCTGAAGAAAACAGAAGACTCATTTTCGAAAAGACAAAAGACTCATTTTTCGAAAAGATAGAAGATATCAAGAAAACAGTTATTGGAAGTTATGAAGATTAAGACAAGTGTCACCTAGTTAGTGGTTGATTTTCAAAATTTGTAATTAGTTTTCTGGATAGCAGAAACGTGGCAAGCATCTACGCTGCCAACACATAGGGTTGCTGATGTGTCAAGCATGCATTAGTTAGCCGTTAGGATTGGAATCTATAAATACTAGAACCCACAATGTAATAAGGGTTGGCAAATCACTCACTCAAATTCTCTGAAACACCTTAACGTCCAAACTCACAGCGACAAACAGGTTACAAGGAGAAGAACAGTACGTGATGAACCCATCCAAATTTATCTTAATGCAATTGTTCTTACAATTCAATTTTTCTTTTCTTTTGTTTACATTCTGCAATTTACATTTTGCAATTCATTTCTTGTACAATTTCTTACTCAAAACTTTTTACTGAAGTTTCTCAAAATCAGTTTCTGAAAACTCATGTTTTAAACTTGATAGAATTCTGAATCAAGCAATTTTATGGAAATTAAGTTCTTTGATGAAATTCTGAATCAAATCTTTTTAGAACTTATTGTTTCTAGATTTCTAACGTTTAGAAAATTAATTGGTGAAATTCTGAACCATTTAATCTAAGTTTCCAGAAAATTCATTCTTTTGATCATTTGAACACATAAACCTACTTTTTTAAAAGAGTCCCGTAAGAGGATTTGATTCTAATCCCCAGATTGCTCGTAGAATCAAAGTGATAAATTCAATTTTTCGAATTTGTATTTTATCACCACAAACAAATTGGCACGCCCGGTGGGACAAATTGCCAAAAAGTAGTGTGTGTTACGATTTTCTGAATAGATTTGTTCTTGTTCTTGTATGCGTTTGAGAAGTGGAAGGACAATTTCTGTTCAAATGGCTAATAGTGGTAGACAAAATGCAAATGGAAATAACAATAGGGATAATGCTAATATCACAAATTCTGAGAATTCTTCTCCTCCAAGGAATGAGTCTGTGAATAATAATGATAATGGGGTCGATGGGAATAATAGTGTTCATAGAAACCCATCAACAAATGTGACTACAATCACAAATGCTGTGATAGATCCAGTGGTTAGTCAAATTGGTTCTACTATCCCTATGCCCAGTTTTATGTCTATGCCTCAAAATGGACAACCACAATATGGTTTACCATTTGGGTTTGTTCCAAATTCTGGAATAGCCCCACAAGTTATATCAACAACGGGTCCTTCAGTTGTTCGAGGACCCATGTTTAATCCTTTTTTAGGAAATTCTTCTTCATCTATTACAAATTCAACGTTGCAAACTCTAAGGCAACAAATGGATGAAAGTAACCATGAAATGGTGAACATGTTGACAACTCAAATGGCCACAGTGTTTGATCCCCTAGAACAAACAACAAATGCAAATTATAACTTGTTGGCTAGGCAAATGGAAAGGATTGCGGATGTGTTTGGAGCACCCACAGATCCTATAGTAAGACAAGTGGCTAATATGAATCCTCCTGTAAATATGGGAGATCAGAATAATCAAATACCAAATCCTGTGAATCCTGTTGAAAATAGAGAAAACAATGCTCCTAGAGTTATTCTGAATAGAAATCAGAATGCTGATGAAATTCTCGAAAGGATAAGAGCAAATAACTTAGGGGGGCAACAAAATGTTGTTGGAATAGTTGAACAAGTCCTGAATAGACATGGATTCAATGTAGGATTTGCAAATCATCCTTATGTAGTTTCTCCTTTTACCCAAATGGTTTTGCAAACTGAATTACCAAGGGGATGGAAAGTTCCCAAATTTACTAAGTTTGCTGGAGAAGTAGGAGAATCCGATGTCGAACACATTGCTCGATATCAAATCGAAGCAGGTGATTTGGCAAATAATGAAGAACTTAAAATGAAGTATTTCCCTAGTTCTTTAACCAAGAATGCTTTTGTAGAAACACAGAGAAACACTAAAAGGGGGGGTTGAATAGTGTTTCTTTGTATTTTTAAAAGCTTTTTGAAAACAACAAGTTATAAACAGTTTCAGACAGGTTTATCGGGGCTGTCTGAAGTTTTTGAATGGTTCCTGAAAATATATTTTAAAAGGTTTCTTTGCTTTTAAAATATTTAGAATAGCTTTTCAACACTCTTGATATTAATATAAACGAATTGACAAGAGATAAGGGATAGAAAAACTTAGCCAAGGATTTATCCTGGTTCACTCACTACCACTGTGAGCTACCTCCAGTCCCAATGCCAACAAGCACTTGGATTTTCTCTTAATCTTTCACAAAGATTACAAGTATTCTTTTCTATCAAGCCTCTTCAGGCTCTACAACCAAGACAAGCCTCTCTAGGCTCAAACAACACAAGTATTCTTTTCCAGACAAGCCTCTCCAGGCTCAACAACAATTACAGTTAAAAAGAGTTTAAGCTTTTAAACTACACAAGTTTGAAGCTCAAACCTATTACGATGTACAGCTTAAAAACTGAGGTATACTCAGGATATGAAAATATAAAGTGTACAAAGAATTTTATCAGAGTGATTTTCTTGAAGAAAATTGCAGCGATGATTCTCTTTTTCTATATACTCTTCTCTGTTCTTGTTGCTAGCCCAATGATGGTCTTCATAAGGGGTATTTATACCCAGACTTTAATCCGTTGAAAAACCACCGTTTAGAGATAGCATTAAATGCTATTCAATCCGTTGTGAGACATACTTCTGAGCATCCTGACATTTCTGACACAGTACAAGGTTGCATCTGCCAAAAGGCTGCTTCAGGAATTGCTGCGTTGTTGCGTTTACAGAGATTTCCTCAGTGGTGTATGAAATTCAAATGCACTAGGAAAGGCCTCTGTGTTTGTTGCCATAAATGTATTCCAAAACGTACGAGCAGCAGAGACTCAGAAAAGTCTTCACGCAAGGTTTCAGCAAGGATGCCACGTCATTACTAAAGCTTCAGACGGCTTCCGAACTTCAGACGGGTTCCAGTCTTCAGACGGGCTTGGCTCTTCAGACAGCTTCAACACTTAAGATAGGTTGACCACTTCAGAAGGCCTGTTTCCCTCAGATGACTTGAAGCACTTCTTAAAGACTTATAAAGCGTATTGTGGCTTGCTGAAATCACAGATAGATAATTAAACACTTAAGAGTATCTGTGAAAATAAATACTGTAAATTTGTTAATCATTAAAACTTGGAAATACTGCTGTCTTAAAACATCATGAAATCTCTTATGATATTTTTGAGACTCAACATTCTCCCCCTTTTTAATGATGACAAATTTATCTTAAAAATGTAAAATCTGAAAGGAGTATGTAAGAATAAAGTAGCTTAATAACTCCCCCTCAGATAATGAACTTAATAGTTCTTCTTTGCTCCCCCTGTGTCCTGTAGCACTTCACATTTGAATCAGATTTTTGTTAGTTTTAGTACTCCCCCTTTTGTCATCAGTCAAAAGGGAATCTAGAGCATAACAACAACAGAAATCAAAAGGATAATCATGAAGTATAAACTCAGAAAAATCATGCAGGGAACAGCTGATATATAATCATAAAACGTTTCAGATAAGCATAGAAATTGCCAGAGATAAAAACAAACATGGCTACATCACAGACTAGCCAGATTTCTTCAACAAAGCATCCTTCAGCAAGGACATGAGATCATCCCTTGTCTTGTCCAATTGAGAAAGAAGGGCAGACTTCATATCTTCTTGAGCATTCTTGATCTCTTGCTGTTCATGAAGAATCTGATCTTGCTTAGCTATGAGTTCAGTCTTGTGCAAAGCCAGAGTCTGTTCTTGTTTGGCAAGAAGCTCAGCATTGGCTTTCTCTAGCTTCTGTATCTTGAACCTCAGTCTTCCATTCTCTTCTTCATAGTCAGGTGCTGATTCATAAAAAATAATTTTAATGTATCTGCACACAAAACTCAGCGCATCAAATCCTGGAAGTAGTCCATATTTCTGAGGATGATAGACTGGATGAAAGAATGTTCCAATGGGGTTGATCATCTCCCATTCTTCATGAAAAGGTGCAGTCAAAAGTGGGAAGTGTTGTCTGATAAACATATACTGCACATTCATGGATCTCCCATAGCCAATGAGAGAGTCTTCATCAGGTCCAGTTGACCCAGATGAGGATCCAGCATCCTCTCTGATTTTCCAGTAAGAGCTCCAAACTCTGTCCCTGAGACTGTGATCCATGCCTCCACCTTGCTTTCTGACAATGGCTGGTAGATGCTTCCATTCGCTTGGTGACAAAGGTTTGAAGGGGGCTGTGTAAACCTTGGGTTCTTTAAACTTATCAGCAGAACCTTCCTTCAGAGGATACCTAGGAATGATCCTGTCAGGTTGCACCAGAATTTTAGTGCTTGGCCTGATAGAAGCATTTCTAGGTGGCCTGTAACCTCTCATGCCAACCCAGTTCAGATGAGCTCTTTGAAACAATTCTCCTTCTGTGCACAGCTTTCTGACAAAGCACCACTCATCAGTACTCATCTTCAGACAATCATCTTCAGAACAGGGATCAAGTGGAGCCCACTTGTGTTCAGGAACTACCACTCCCTGTCTGATCTTCTCAAGCTGTCCAGAGTATTGACCATCAAAACTTCCAGTATACTTGTTCCGTTCAGCTTCAGCAGTGTGCAAGATAAGTCCTTGATGCATGTAGATGGGGGGTGTATCCTTGAAAAACAGCAGCTCTTCATAAAGGTTAGGGAATTTTGGAACTCTTTCCCTTTCAAAGAAGGGTCCCTCATACCTTTTGTGGGGCACTTCAGCTTCTTCTGCAAACTGAGAGTTAGTAAAAGGATAGGCATAAGGATCAAAAGTGGGTTCTGTGAAGAAATCCCTACTTTTGGGTCCAAGCCTAAGATGTGCGGGTGGCATGCTTCCTTTCCACACACATTGCTGGGTCTCCTCAGCAGAGTTTTCGGATCTGTATGATTCTGATGATGACGATGACGAAGATGGTGATGGTGATGGTGCTTCCTTTTCTTCAGACAAGATAGGTTGTCCATCAACCTTGTCTGAAACTTCCTTTTCTGAAACAGCTTCACTATGAACTTGTTCAAGTATTTCTTCTTCTTCATTCTCTTCTGGCAATCCTTTTTCTGGTGATGAAGGTGGTGAAGGTGTAACATTGTCAAACCTCACCCTTATTGGTTTGTAGGGTTCCTTTGAAGGTTTCTCTTTCTGAATTTTGCTTTTCTTGACTTCCCTTGCTGCCTCCTCCCTTTCAGTTTGCTTTTCTTCTCTTCTTCTTTTGAAATAAAGATTGGCTGTGACGAACTTCTGATATTTATCTGCCATGTCTATAGCATCTTGTTTACTAGAGATACTCCTAGTGATTCTTGTGGTAACTTCAGGAGCACTAGTAAGGAACTTGCTTATTCTTTTCTTCCTCATGGCAGCACTGGATCTCTTTCTTTTCTTGGTTCCTTCAGCCAAGGCAGCTAGCCTTTCTTTTTCAGCTAAGGAAATCTGTGTAGATACTACATAAGCATGATCAGCCTTCTCTTGTTCTAACTTCTTCTCCAATTCTTGATTTTCAATCATAGTAGCAATTGCAGCTACCTTGATCAATTCAGGATCAGAGGGACAGGCAGCAACAGGTTGTGCAACAATAGCATCAACATCAGCAACAGGTTCCTCATGTGCCTTTCCTTCTAGATTAGAAGTAGGCTCAAGAGGTTTTGCTCCTTCAGACTTTTGACCCACAATTTCAGACGACTTTGTCAAAGTCTTCTGAACAGGTTCAGCAGTCTTAAGGTGCAACTTAGGGTTTGCTGGTGCTACCTTTGCAGCACTCCTAACCGGTAGCTTCGGCAACTTAGGTTGAGGGGAGGGCTTGGATGCAACAAAATCATCCTTCCTTATGTCCCCTTGAAGTTCAAGTTCCAGAACTTCAAAAGCAGCTCCACTTCTAGATGCCTTCTCTGACAGTAGACTCTCCTTCATAGTAGGAGAAGAATGTCTTGGAATGAGAGGGTTCTTCAGCTTCATACTGGTAATATTGGCCTCACCAAAAAGAGCAGGTGCTTTGTGATCAAATTTAAGAGGTACTCTGAAATGCATCAGTACCTTGGTGATAAGTAGATTGTGAGTAAGGCTTCCGGCAGAATCCCTAATCTTCTTCTGAATGTGGAACATAAGTATCTTTGGGAGATTCATCTTCTTCTTCAGCAATAGGTTGATCAAGCAGAATCTCTCAAGTTCAGAGACATGATTTCTGCTTCCACTCTTATGGAAAATGCATTGCCCTAGAATGGCATGAAGAACTCTGACTTTATCCAGCATGTTCTTTGAGTCAGCGCTCTGAGGCTTCGCTGTTCCATACAACATCTTGGTGAACTTCTCAGAGCCACCATTTCTTCCTTCCCATCCTGGAGTGAAGACCTCTCCTTCAGCTTGTACACCAGTCACCTTGGAAAGAATATCAGAATCTATGAAGATGGACTCTCCAAGAACTTCAGCTCAGATGCTTTCATATTCACCTTTGTTGTTTAGAATTCCTCTTGCTGAAAACCAGAAATCAATGATGCTCTGTTCATTCCAAGAGCAATCAGTTTTCTCAAAGAATGAAGTCCAACCAGCAGCATCAAATTCCTCAAAAAGGTCCATGCCTAAATCACTGAGACCCTGAAGATCAACACCTTTGGACTTGACAATCTTTCCTCCAGTGCTTGTCTTCTTTGGTGCCATTGCAGTTGCAGACAAAAACTTTGAGCAGAAAACTGTTGTGAGAGAGAGAAGATGAAGTTGAAGAGTGAGCAGAGAGAAAATGTGAGCCTTCTTCAATATGTAACCTCCTTTATTATATAGAAACCCACGATGCAATGATGGTATGTACTGGCTGCGCAGACGTTGGGGAACGTGCAGAGTGGAAGAGACAAAATAAATGGCATTCAACCGTCTCAGATAGCCACGTCATCATTTTATTTAAGACAAGTGAATAATTTCAGACAACTAAATGAAATTTCAGAAACCCTAAAATTTCAGACATGTCACAATTTCAGACATACTGAGATTTCAAATGTTCATTTCAGACAACATACAAAATCAGTTAGAAAATGCATGTATGTTCAAATTATCACGTATGAACTTAAATCTGTCTTCAGTCAGAGGTTTTGTGAATATATCTACCCATTGAAGCTCTGTTTCAATGAACTTTATATCAAAAACACCTTTCTGAACATAGTCTCTAATGAAATGATGCTTGATTTCTATATGCTTTCCTCTAGAATGTTGAATGGGGTTTTTAGTCAGATTAATGGCACTTGTATTGTCACACAAAACATGTATAACAGATATAGGAATATTAAAATCCTCAAGCTGATACTTCACCCAAAGAAAATGTGAACAACAACTTGCTGCTGAGATATATTCAGCTTCAGCTGTTGATAATGCAATGGTGCTTTGCCTTTTACTTGACCAGTTGACCATGTTGCCTCCAAAGAAGTGACAACCTCCACTGGTGCTCTTTCTTTCAATTCTGTCTCCAGCAAAGTCAGCATCACAGTATCCTATTATCCTGCGTTCTTTGTCTTTCTTATAGCAAAGACCAAGATTAGTAGTACCTTTAAGATATCTAAAAATCCTCTTAACAGCTTTATAATGAGTAATTCTTGGATCTGATTGAAATCTAGCACAAAGACAAACACTGAACATAATGTCAGGTCTGCTTGCTGTTAGATACAATAAAGAACCAATCATTCCTCTATACAAAGTCTGATTCACTGGTTCTTCATTCTCATCTTTGCTTAAATATGTTGAAGGATGCATAGGAGTTGACATGGGCTTGCAATCATTTAAATTAAATTTCTTAAGCATTTCTTTTGTATATTTCTCTTGATGAATCCATATACAATTAGAATCTTGCTTAATTTGAAGTCCTAAGAAAAATTTTAATTCACCCATTAGGCTCATTTCAAATTCAGATTGCATTAACCCAGAAAACTCCTTGCAAAGAGAAGAATCAGTGGAACCAAATATAATGTCATCAACATATATCTGGACTAGCATGAGACCTTTGTTAGACCGTTTTCTAAAAAGAGTTGTGTCAATTTTTCCTCTTTCAAAACCATTTTTGATAAGAAAATTGCTCAATCTGTCATACCAAGCTCTTGGGGCTTGTTTTAGACCATAGAGAGCCTTTTTCAATTTGAAAACATAATATGGGAATGTGACATCCTCAAAACCAGGGGGTTGTCTAACAAAGACTTCTTCTTCAATGAAACCATTGAGAAAAGCACTTTTAACGTCCATTTGATATAGCTTGATGCCATTATTTATAGCATAAGACAATAAAATTCTAATTGCTTCTAACCTGGCCACTGGGGCAAAGGTTTCTGTGAAATAAATTCCTTCTTGCTGATTGTATCCTTGAGCCACAAGCCTTGCCTTGTTTCTGACTACTTTGCCTTCTTCAGACAGCTTGTTTCTGAACACCCATTTGGTTCCAATAATAGTTTTCCCATGGGGTTTAGGAACAAGGGTCCAGACATCACTCCTAGCAAATTGATTTAACTCTTCTTGCATGGCTAGGATCCACCCTTCATCATGCAGAGCTTCATCAATATCTTTGGGTTCAACTTCAGACAGGAGAGCCAGTGAATTCAGATTCCTGAACTTTGATCTTGTCTTCACTCCTTCTGAAGTACTTCCAATAATTTGCTCTTTAGGGTGATGTGACTTGTATCTCCAATCAGTTCTGTGAATGGGTACATCATCTGTCTGAAGAGGATCAGTAACAGTAGGCACTTCAGACAACTGTTCATCTTTCAAGTTGCTGTTGTCATTTAGCTCCATTCCTGCAAAATCATCCTCTAGATCTGATAGTTCCCTATCAGTCTCTTTCTTGTCATTGAATTTAACATGGATTGATTCTTCTACAACTAGAGTTCTAGAGTTATAAACTCTGTAAGCCTTAGATGTTTCAGAATAACCTATGAAAAATCCTTTGTCAGATTTTGCATCAAACTTTCCAAGATCATCCTTTGTGTTAAGTATAAAACACTCACAGCCAAAGGGATGAAAGTAAGATATGTTGGGTTTTCTTCCTTTCCACAATTCATAAGGAGTTCTTTTAAGAATTGGTCTTACCAATATTCTGTTTTGAAGGTAGCAAGCTGTGTTAATAGCTTCTGCCCAGAAGGATCTTGGTAGATTGCATGAGTTGAGCATGGTTCTTCCCATCTCTTGCAGACTTCTGTTCTTTCTCTCAACAACCCCATTTTGTTGAGGTGTTCTAGCCACAGAGAAATTGTGTGAGATCCCATTCTCATTACAGAACATTTCAAAGTTTGCATTTTCAAACTCTCCGCCATGATCACTTCTGATGACAGATATACAAAATCCTTTTTCATTCTGTACCTTCTTACAAAATATTGTGAAATTCTTAAAAGTTTCATCCTTGCTTCTAAGGAATATAACCCATGTATATCTAGAATAGTCATCAACAATGACTAAACCATATTTCTTACCACTAATGCTTTCTGTTCTAATAGGACCAAACAAGTCAATATGCAATAGTTCTAGAGGTCTGCTAGTAGAAACAACATCTTTACTCTTAAATGAGTGTCTTGTTTGTTTCCCTTTCAGACAGCTTTCACATAAAATGTCAGATTTGTATGAAAGCTTGGGTAAGCCTTTAACCAGATTGTATTTTGCTAATCTTGAGATTAATCTCAAGCTGGCATGCCCAAGTCTTTGATGCCAAATCTGTTTTTCATCTTCAACAGAAATAAAACATTTAACATTTTGACTTGCTAGTTCCTCTAGATCAATTTTGTACACATTGTTGTGCCTTTTAGCAGTAAAAAGGATTTGATCAGAAGAGTCTTTGACTATACAACCTTCCTTAGTAAAAGAGACTACATATCCATTGTCACATAATTGACTTATGCTCAGTAGGTTGTGTTAAAGTCCTTCCACTAGGAGAACATTTTTAATAAGGGATAAAGGTGACATACCTACAGTCCCTATTCCTGTGATCTTCCCTTGCTGGTTTCCACCAAAGGTGACCACACCTCCATTTCTTGGTCTAAGGTTTTGGAACAAAGACCTTTCTCCTGTCATGTGTCGCGAGCATCCACTGTCCAGGTACCATTTGTGGTGTCTCTTTTGTCCTGTTAAACACATCTGCAACAGAGATAATCAAGTTTTTAGGTACCCATATTCTTTTGGGTCCTCTTTTGTTAGACCTGGCTGTTGGTCTCTTTTTGTGTTTACACTGAGTCACATTGTGTCCAGCTTTTCCACAGTGAGAACACCTAGTAACCTTTCCTTTGCCTTTTTCAATATTAAAAATATGAGGTTTAGGCATGTTATGATCCCAAAAACCTAAGCCACTTTTATCAATGGAATGTCTTTGATCACCAAGTAATCTGTTCAAATTATCAGTTCCTTTGACAAACTTAGCTAAGTCTTTTGTCAGTTGCTCAACTTGCTTCTGAAGTTTTATATTTTCTTCAGACACATGTTGAGAACTACTGATGTCAGACACAAGGATCTTTTCCTTGAGCATAATATTTTCTATTTCAAGGGCTTCATATTTATTACACATTTCTGTGTGAGCCTTGGATAGATTCTTATACTCTTGAAATAGTTCTTTGGAGCTTTCCATCAGATCATCATACATTTCTTGAAGGGTTAAAGGAAATACCTCTTCTTCAGAGCTGTCTGATGATGGCAGACTGGCCATAAAACATAAGTTAGCCTATTCTGAAGTATCTTCTTCTTCTTCAGAAGTAGATTCATCAAGGTCTTCTCATGTTGCCATTAGTCCCTTCTTCTTTTTGAAGAACTTCTTCTTTTTGAATGTGTTTTTCTTCAACTTAGGACACTCAGCCTTCATGTGACCTGGTTGTTTGCATTCAAAACAAGTAATTTTGTCATTTTGAAAATCTTTACCTGTCTTACCTCCTTTAGAAGTTGAAGGTTGATTCCTTCCGAACTTTCCTCTGTTTTGGAGAATTCTTTTGATCTTCCTACTTAAAAGAGCAAGATCATCATCTTCTAAGCTATCTTCAGAATCCTCATCTGTTTCTGAAGTTTCCTCAGCTTGCATAGCCTTCATCTTGCCATGCCTAGACTGACTGGTATTGGAGTTTAGAGCCAGAGATTTCTTCTTGTTGTGATGAGAATAAGGAAAGACTTGAAGACTAGTGGCTGAATTTTTATTCCAAATAAAAAAATTAAGTGGTTGTTTTATTTTTTTCATAATAATAGGCAACCAAAATTATTTAAATTGTAGGCTGCCAATTATGTTTTGTTTGGGCAGTTACACTCTATTTTATGGCTGACAATTAAGTTAGTTTATTAGAGTTTTTATTGGTTATAATTATGGATGCCAAGAGACAAGGAAAAATGTGCATAGGCTGAGTTGTTTCAAGCCTTTATATTCAGCACATGATGCTAATAGAATTCAGATTATGATTTTGAAGAAAAACTGAGTTTTGAGAAGTGATTTCTCTTGGGTTCTTGTAATCCAATAATTGAGATTTATCAAAGGTTTTCACCCCTTTGTGTGTTTAATCTCTAGGACATATCTTCCATCCTTGGAAGTGTGGCGTCCTCACCATTTTCCATTCCATTTCTTTCTTTTCCCATTCACATAATTCTGTTCTGGTTGTTAAGGAATGAGCGTTGTTCATATTCATCAATTTGTGCGCTTCTGTACTTCTGAATGTTGTTTGTTTTGCGTGCAAAAATCTGCACAATTATATCTTGAAAGCAGTTGCAAATTGTCTGCACGTTTCCGGTTCTTTCATTGGATGTTGAGTTATGTTAATTCAAGCATCATCTAATTCTGACTTTGTGAAAAGTGTTAAACAAAGTCTGCACCATCTTGCTTCAATTAGTTCCACACTGAATTATCAAATTATCCTTCAATCAGCCACTTTGTTAACTGCGCTGAATTCATAGAGTGTTTGCACGCTTATTTATTTTTCTGGGAATTCAATTCTGCTCTTTCCATTCATAATTCTGCGCTGGGAATTAAATAAATTCTGCACCTAATTGAATATTTGATTCACGCAGAATTGGCTTTAAATTAATACCTTTCATCCTTTTAACTGTCTTCCAAATTTCGCTTGCTTACTGTTTGATAAATTGTCTCATCTTTGTTTAATTTGTAAGGCAGCCAGTGCTCTTTTCCTAGAGGTCCTCAGAATCCTAAACCACCCCCTCGGATTCACATCATGTTGTCATCTTCTTCAAGCTCAAGCTCATGAACCTTGAGAGATCCCAGAAGTTCCTCCATTCTAAGAGAGTTTAAGTCTCTTGCCTCTTGAATGGCAGTAACTTTGGGTCTCCAGGTCTTAGGCAAGCTTCTTAGAATCTTTTTGTTATTATCTCCAGATTCATAAGTTCTGCCCAAGGACCTGAGTCCATTTGTAATGGTCTGAAACCTCCCAAACATCTGATCAATGGTTTCTGTTTCTTCCATTTTGAACATCTCATATTGATGTATGAGCATACTAATCTTGGATCGCTTGACAGTTTCAGTCCCTTCATGGGCTGCTGCAAGAGTATCCCAGATTTCCTTGGCAGATGTACAACCGTGCACCTTCTCATATTTTGATTTGTTCAATGAGCATATCAGATAGAGTTTGGCTTTGGCATTCATCTGAACTCTAGCCTTCTGCTCCAAGGTCCAATCAGCCTTAGGTATAGGCACATTGTTTTGCATGGGCACATAGTCTCCATTAGTAACTACATCCTAGACATCAATGTTGTTGCTTTCAATGAACAACTTCATACGATCTCTCCAGTAGTGATAGTCTACTCCATTGAATGTTGGGGGTCTTGTGATAGATGTACCCTCAGAGATGTATTGCCTGTTGTTATTTGCAGCTTCCATCTGGATCTTTTAGTCCTCAACACTTGTTAGGTGTTCAACCCTGAGTTAAGCTCTGGTACCAACTGTAGAAACACAGGGAAACACTAAAAGGGGGGTTGAATAGTGTTTCTTTGTATTTTTAAAAGCTTTTTGAAAACAACAAGTTATAAACAGTTTCAGACAGGTTTATCGGGGCTGTCTGAAGTTTTTGAATGGTTCCTGAAAATATATTTTAAAAAGTTTCTTTGCTTTTAAAATATTTAGAATAGCTTTTCAACACCCTTGATATTAATATAAACGAATTGACAAGAGATAAGGGATAGAAAAACTTAGCCAAGGATTTATCCTGGTTCACTCACTACCACTGTGAGCTACCTCCAGTCCCAATGCCAACAAGCACTTGGATTTTCTCTTAATCTTTCACAAAGATTACAAATATTCTTTTCTATCGAGCCTCTTCAGGCTCTACAACCAAGACAAGCCTCTCTAGGCTCAAACAACACAAGTATTCTTTTCCAGACAAGCCTCTCCAGGCTCAACAACAATTACAGTTAAAAAGAGTTTAAGCTTTTAAACTACACAAGTTTGAAGCTCAAACCTATTACGATGTACAGCTTAAAAACTGAGGTATACTCAGGATATGAAAATATAAAGTGTACAAAGAATTTTATCAGAGTGATTTTCTTGAAGAAAATTGCAGCGATGATTCTCTTTTTCTATATACTCTTCTCTGTTCTTGTTGCTAGCCCAATGATGGTCTTCATAAGGGGTATTTATACCCAGACTTTAATCCGTTGAAAAACCACCGTTTAGAGATAGCATTAAATGCTATTCAATCCGTTGTGAGACATACTTCTGAGCATCCTGACATTTCTGACACAGTACAAGGTTGCATCTGCCAAAAGGCTGCTTCAGGAATTGCTGCGTTGCTACGTTTACAGAGATTTCCTCAGTGGTGTATGAAATTCAAATGCACCAGGAAAGGCCTCTGTGTTTGTTGCCATAAATGTGTTCCAAAACGTACGAGCAGCAGAGACTCAGAAAAGTCTTCACGCAAGGTTTCAGCAAGGATGCCACGTCATTACTAAAGCTTCAGACGGCTTCCGAACTTCAGACGGGTTCCAGTCTTCAGACGGGCTTGGCTCTTCAGACAACTTCAACACTTAAGACAGATTGACCACTTTAGAAGGCCTGTTTCCCTCAGATGACTTGAAGCACTTCTTAAAGACTTATAAAGCGTATTGTGGCATGCTGAAATCACAGATAGATAATTAAACACTTAAGAGTATCTGTGAAAATAAATACTGTAAATTTGTTAATCATTAAAACTTGGAAATATTGCTGTCTTAAAACATCATAAAATCTCTTATGATATTTTTGAGACTCAACAACTTTCACTTGGTTTACAACACTTCCCCAAATTCGATTCATTCATGGAATCAATTGGAAAGAAGTTTTCATGAACAATTCTTTCGAGGGGAAACCAAAGTTACTTTAATGGACTTAGTGAATATTAAAAGGTCTTCGAACGAATCCACTGATGACTATTTGAATAGATTTAGGCAAATGAAAGCTAGATGCTTTACTCAAATTCCTGAATATGAGTTAGTCCAAATGGCTGCAGGAGGACTAGATTACTCAATTCGAAAGAAATTGATTAATCAACAACTTAGAGATATGGCCCAATTGGCTGATTAAGTTAGGCAAATTGAACACTTGAAAAAAGAAAAAGAGAGATTTCGAAAACCTGATAAACTCTTTCGAAAAGACAAAGTAGCATATTTGGAAGTATCTGATGATAGTGATTTCGAATATGATATGGAGGATAATGATGTTCATGTAGCAGAACTTAAGCCTGGACCTCCTTATGTTTGTCAATCTTTGAAACCTAGTGGAAACACTAGTAATGATAACAAAGATAGATTTCCTAAGAAAAACTATGGTTTCGATATTTCGAAAGTAGATCAAATCTTTGATATTTTAGTGAAAGACAAACAAATAACTCTAAGTGATGATCATAAAATCCCTTCTCAAGAACAGAGAAGAGGTAGGAAATACTGTAAATATCATCATACTTATGGTCATTGGACTAATAGTTGTGTTCGTTTCAGGGATATTATCCAAGAAGCGATTAAACAAGGAAGATTGAAATTTGAGGAAAAAGCACCAATGGCAATGAAGATTGATTCAGATCCTCTTCAGGTGAATGCCAATTATGCTGAGCCAGTTAGTATTAACATGGTTGAAGTTGAAGACTCGAATTCTGTGGGTCAGGCTGTGGAAATGGCCTTAGACGGAGACCAAGAAATACATGATGTTTATCCAAAAGGAGGAGAGTCTCTTTTGGAATTTCTGAATAGAAAGAAGGCAGAAGATGCCTCAATAGATCTTTGCCCAAGATGTCATGCTGTGTTTGACAAGTCTGCAACAAAGGTTTTTCGAAATTCAGACATGAAAGTACATTATCAACAGGTTACTTCCCATTAGAAGCAGGCTGAGAAAAGGCAGAAGAAGCCCCATCCTTCATATGGAGGATGGATTTCGAGATCCGAATCCATCTCTGGGGGAAATACTCCTGTGAATAGGAGTAGGTTTGATAAGGGAAAGCAACCTATGACTCAAAGGTTCCAAGAAAATTCGAAGCCAAGAACTTTTGTTCCTCCATCATCTGTACCTCCGAATCAATGGATTCGACCAGGTTTCGTGAAGCAGCACAATCATTTCCAAAGTCTGTATCAGAAACCTTACTTTGGGAATAGGCAACAAATGACTAAGACTCAATGGAGAAGGGCACAGAGGATGAGGAAGACAGCTTTCGAAAATCAAGCAAAAAGGAACATTGATACTGAAGGAAATAAGCAGCAATCCAAACCCATTCAAGCAAAGAATGCTCAAGTCATTCAGGTGCAGGCAAATACAAGTAATCCATCTTACGCTCAGATGGTTAAGAAGAAGCCTTCGTTCCAAGTAATTGGAGGTTTCAATGAAAGTGAAGATGACTTGTTAACAGAAAATTTCGAAACTGGATATGCAGATGGTCTGGACGACATCTGTGCAGTTGTTTCTGTTTTGCCTGTAGAATATGTTGAAGAGCTTGAAAGAGGTTTGGAAGATGAAGATTTCGAGGATGATGAAATCGGAGAAGACCCAGTTTGCTACACCTATATTGGCAAACAAATCTGTCAGAACAATCAGCAGTATTCGAAAGGCCAGTGGAAGAAATGCAACTCCACATGAAACCTCTGTTTATCAAAGCTATGGTTGAGGATGTGAATATTGGTAAAGTTCTGGTGGATTCAGGAGCGGCAGTGAACTTAATGCCGAAGTTTATGATGAAGAAGTTGATGAAAACTAAGTTTGACTTGTTGCCACACCAAATGGTGATTACTGATTTAGTGGTAGAACTTCCAAGTCTGAAGGTGTTCTATGTTTAGAATTAACCGTTGGAACAATCACGAGACCGACCATGTTTGTAGTGGTGGATTCGAAAGCAAATTATAATTTGCTACTTGGAAGAGAATGGATTCATGGTGTGGGTGTTGTTCCTTCATCAATGCATCAGAAACTCTGCATGTGGACCAAAGAAGGAATTCCCATTTATGTGGATGGTGATAAAAATTATTTCAAGGTGGAGGAAGATGCAGTGGATGTTAGGAGCACTGAGAAAAAGGTTATGAAAACTAGACCTTATGAAGTTATTGATAAGTATTCATTGATGCCTACCAAGGTACCATATTCCTTGAGGATAAATCCAAACTATGGATTTATGATACAATGTGATGTTGGCCCCTGTGAGGCCGCAGAAATAGCTGAATGGTCAGATCCGGAAAAAAGGGTTGAAACGGCTCTCGAAGCCGAGTTCAATGAAAATAAAGAAAATAAAGTACAAACGGCCCTAAGGCCGAGTGGCAAGAAGGAAGAATACTCAGTGAGGAAATAATAGAAGAGGAAAATTCACTCGAAACAGAAAATGATTCTTCTCCAAAAGGTTAAAACTTCTGTTGAGAAAAACGAAGATTCTGAAAAGAAGTGCTTTGAGCAAATGATGAAAAGAGTTGAGACTTATGTTCAGGAAACTCAAGAGTCTGAGTTCGAAAAATTAGATTGCATATATGATGACTCTCCCTTGGGTTTCGAAGGATTTTTGTCTCAAGGTATCAAGAAGATGGAAGCTCAAGACCCTTTAGAAGAAATAAACTTGGGTGATGCAAATGAAAGGAGACCCACGTTTATTAGTCAGAATCTCGAAGGTGAGTTTAAAGAAAAAGTCATTGACTTGTTAAAAGAGTATAAAGATTGTTTTGCTTGGGATTACCATGAAATGCCTGGTTTGAGTCGAGAACTGGTAGAGCATAAGCTTCCAACGTTTCCAGAAAAGACACCAGTGAAACAAGCTCCAAGAAGATTCGCTCCAGAATTGTTTCGAAAATCAAAGAAGAAATTGAGCGTCTTCTAAAGGCTAAGTTCATTCGAACTGCCAGGTATGTTGATTAGATTTCTAACATAGTACCTGTTATTAAGAAAAATGGATCTTTAAGAGTATGTATTGATTTTCGAGATCTTAATAATGCAACTCCTAAAGATGAATACCCAATGCCAGTTGCTGATATGTTAATTGATTCGGCAGCAGGAAATGAATTATTAAGTATGTTAGATGGGTATTCAGGATATAATCAAATTTTTATTGCCGAAGAGGATATTTCGAAAACAGCTTTTCGATGTCCTGGTGCAATAGGTACTTATGAATGGGTAATGATGCCCTTTGGCTTAAAAAATGCTGGTGGCAACTTATCAAAGAGCCATGAATTCGATTTTCCATGATTTAATAGGAAAATTCATGCAAGTGTATATTGATGATGTTGTAGTTAAGTCTGAATCAAAAGACTTGCATTTGAATCATTTAAGACAAGCTTTCGAAAAAATGAGAAAGCATGGTCTGAAAATGAATCCTATTAAATGTGCTTTTGGTGTATCTGCAGGCAATTTCTTAGGATTTCTTGTCCATAAGAAAGGTGTTGAGATTGACAAGAATAAGGCTAAAGCTATTCTGGAAGCATCTCCACCAACAAGCAAGAAACAATTACAGTCTTTTCTGGGAAAAGTTAATTTCCTTCGAAGATTCATTTCGAATTTATCAGGAAAGACAAGAGTGTTTTCCCTTTTGCTGAAATTGAAGAAAGAAGAAAATTTCAAATGGGAAGATGAACACCAACAAGTCTTTGAGGAAATCAAGAAGAATTTAACAACTCCTCCGATTATGACTCCTCCCTTGCCAGGAAAACCCTTAAAGTTGTATATTTCTGCTTCAGAAGCCACAATAGGAAGTATGTTGGCTCAAGAGGATGAAAATGGTGTCGAAAGAGCTATTTACTATTTGAGTAGAGTCCTTAATGATGCAGAAACTAGATATTGTGCTATTGAAAAGTTGTGTTTGTGTTTGTATTTCTCTTGTACTAAACTTAAGTACTATGTGAAACCACATGATGTATTTGTAATCTCACACTTTGATGTAATAAAGCACATGTTGTAAAACCTATATTGCATAGTAGAGTTGGAAAATGGGCTTTGGCTTTAACTGAGTTTTCCTTAAAATTTGTTCCTTTAAAAGCTATGAAAGGACAAGTAGTTGCTGATTTCTTAGTTGAACACCCACCAATTCCAATGAAGAATCAGTTTATGTTGGTTTAGAACCTTGGAAATTATATTTTGATGGGTCCAAACATAAGAATGGATCAGGAATTGGAATTTTATTAATCTCACCCAAGGGATTTCCAACTCGAATGATGTTTGAAATAAAACATCATTGTTCGAATAATGCAGTAGAGTATGAAGCTCTTATTGCTGGTCTCGAAATATTAGTTTCTCTGAATTCGAGAAATGTTCATATTCGAGGAGACTCTCAATTAGTTATCAAACAGGTAACTAAAGAGTATAAATGTTTAGATCCAAAATTGGCTAAGTATTTAGTTCAAGCCAATAAGCTTTTGAAAATGTTTGACGAGGTAAAGATTGAACATATTCCAAGAGGTCAAAATTTCGAAGCCAATGAGTTAGCTCAAATAGCTTCTGGATATAGAATTTCCATTGGAACTCTTAGGAAGATTAGTGATATTCGAAGAAGATTTCCAATGAAAGGTTTCGATATTCATAATGTAAATCTCTTAGATCAGAATGATTGGAGAAGCGAAATTGTGACTCTTATCCAAAATCCTTCCCTGATAAATAAAAAGCATTTGAAATACAAAATTCTAAATTATTGTATTTTAGGTGAAGAACTTTATAAGAAATCCATTGATGGAAACTTACTTCGATGTTTGGGAGAAACTGAAGCTTATTTAGCTTTAGTAGAAGTTCATGAAGGAGCTGTGGTGCTCACCAGGCAGGAAGAAAAATGGAATGAATTTTGAAAAGAAAATTATTCTTTTGGCCTTTAATGTCCAAAGATTGTCACAATTTTGCAAAATCTTGTGAGGAATGTCAAAAGCATGGAAATGTACAACAAGTTCCTGCAAGTGAATTACATTCAATCATAAAGCCTTGGCCTTTCAGAGGATGGGCTTTAGATTTAATTGGAATGATACATCCAGCTTCTTCAAAACACCATAAGTTTATTTTGGTGGGAGTTGATTATTTTACCAAATGGATAGAACAGGCATTGAGGCCACATAGATTTCGAACAGGATCTTTCGATTTTAAAGAAGCAACGACTTCAAAAAGCATGTCATATACATGGGCAAGAAGACACCTGTTTAGATCTATCTTAATTCCTTTGGCCAACATTTGAGCCATAGGAAGAAAGGACTTTGTGATTTGATTGGACCTAGAGCAGAAAACGAAAGCAGACAACCAATAGAGTAGAAAAGCAACATGCTCAACTTCAGAAACTTTGTCAGTCTTGGCATTATTTTGAATGAAAAAGGAGTAAGTGAGTTTTTCGAAATTAGGTTCAACAGGTGGTTCTGGAACCTTCATATAAGGGAAAATCAAATGGCCTTCAGGTCGAAGGCCAGTGATAGCAGCAACGTCAAAAAGGGTTGGACTGAGCATTCCATAAGGAACATGGAAAGCATTAGAAGTTCTCTCCCAAAAAAGAAAAGAGGCAGAAATCAGAGTATGATCGAAGCTAAGATCATACTTACTCAACAAAATAAGGTCATGGATACCTAGTTGTTTCCATACAGGACGCATGGTATGCTCAACTCTATTTTAACCAAAGACCATAGGCATCTTTTCGAGAAGGAGGGGTTGCTTTGAAAACCTCATGGGTATTTTCGAGATGTTCAGTTCGAATTTTACTAGAGAAAATTCGAATTTTTTCAGTAGAAAGACTTGGAAAAAAGTCATCAAAAGCTTTAAGGGAAGAAGGCAAGGAGTATGGTCCAAGAAAAGCAAATTGCTTTTTTCTAATGGAAAAAGGAATAAGTACCTGGGAGTTCCAAATGGCAATCTTTTCTTCTGAATCTTCAGGTTCAGGAACATAAACTTTGTCTTCCCGAGCCAGGAAGTCACCTTTTACAATTGCCAATGGAACAGGGGAAGAGCTCTTGGAAGTCATTAATGGAGGTTTTATGAAGCTTTGAAGAGAGAGAAAGAAAACAAGATTCTTGAAAGAGCTGCAAGTGCATCAAGAAAGCTAAAATCAGATACTTGGAAGAATTTAATCGGTGAAAAATAAGCTCAAATCAGCAAAATGTGATTGAAAAACAATAAAAATCATACCTTGAGCAAGAAGAAAAAACGCCGTGAAGAGAGAGAGCAGAGAAAATTGATTAAAGCTTGAAGATGAATAATGAAAGTGAAAAGTCTTTTCTTTCAAAATCAGTATTTATATGAGAGAGGAAAGACATGGTTACATGGGTTTTAGTACGTGAACCAGTAACCCAAAAACGTGGAAAAGTCAGTTAACTTTAAAAGGTTAACTGCAATATTTAATTTAATTGGAAAATAAAAGGTTTTATCTGAAATTGATATTTAATTTCCATTTAAATTTTGAATAACTGTTGCAAAAAGGAATACCAAAGGTTTGTTCCAAAAATATCTCTTTTTACAACAAAAGAATTTTTTATTCAAAAGAGACTATTTTTGGGGGGGCATCTGTTAGGATTTGATTTTTAATTATCTCGAATTCCTTAATTGATGACATTTCAATTATTTCGAATTCCTTAAGTCATGACATTCTGAAGCCATTTCGAATTTTCAGAAGAAGAACAATATTATCTTATTTCGAATTCTGATTGAAAATCTTGTTAACTTAGAAAATACTTGAAGCAGAGTTAATATAGAGACTTTGGAAATTCGGAAGAGAAGATATATTGTGAATTCGAAAATGTAAAGAGATATAAAATGAAAGGTATTCCAAATCAGGTAAAGGACAGTTCTTTATTCAAGTCCAAAATTCAAATTACATGTTGTTCGAATACATGGAAATACACTTAGATAGGAAACTGTCCTAAACACCTAGAATATTAGAAAAGAAACTATCCTAAGGTATACTAATACTTCATTCTTGGTCTTCCATGCCTTTTCTTCTTCTTTCATCCAGCACAGGTCTGATAAAACCTACATTCTCGAATCTTCTCGCACCTGAGGAGGAAGATCGAAGTCAGCATGGAAAATAAAAAATGAAATCTATTTTGGCTATTACGTTCAATCCAATATAAAACTTTCAAGAAGAAAGATTGAGAAAGCCAATGACTTAGGCTATTACGTCAATCTTATAAAAATGAAGTCATTCTAGATTAGCTTAAACGTAACTACGCCAAAGAAAATAACTTCTTATATTCTTTGAAGAAATTCTATGAAGAGATTTCGAAAAGATGAGGAAGAGAAGAAAAGAGAAGATGAAGAGAAGTTT